>JAUBOC010000001.1:4839426-4856340 GCA_032275365.1 Anablepsoides cearensis
AGACAAAAGAAAGAGGAGTCAAACTGGTTTTCAACTTTGGATTTTATCCTTTTCATACTGACAATAATAATCAAAACACAAGTAAACCCACTAGTCACTGAAGACAAAAACCCTGTTGTTGTATAAACTGTGAACAAACTAACTTCTGAGAGCTGACGTGGTAGGAGAGCAGCCGGAAGTTTCCATCAGGTGGGATGAAAGAGAGGATCCGCTCAGCTTCCCACCGTTTGAACCGAACACACGGGTGAAAACTGACATCATCCAGCAGACGAGGATTCTGGGAGACAGGAGATAAAAGACCCATAAAGCATTAATGTATGAATGTGTGAAAACAGATGTCTGCTGAAAGACGGCGTCAACAGAATATCACAACCTGAAAAATAATCCTAAAAAAAAAAAAGAGTAAAAAGAAAACCCACCATAAATGAGAGCGTGAGGTCCGGCATGCCTGTCAGCTTTACGCAGGCATCAATGACTCCCTGAATCTCTGCTGTGATGGTGGAACCTGGTGAAATAAACACAGGAAGTGTTCTTCAACACAAAAAGGAACTCTTAATGTAAACAAACTGAGGTGTTTCAGCAGCAGCAGGCCCATCGGACACATACCTGATTTATCAATGATGGCATCGATCTCCTCCACAACATCGAAATAGGCTTCGTTGTTGGTGTATTTGACTCCGGTGCGTCGCCACGGCACCACGGACAGCTGACCGGTGGGCAGCTGTTCACCCACGTTAGTGCTGCCTGGAACAGACATGCAGTGATGGTAAACAGACAGCAAGAACAGAGGCAGCTACACAGCATGACAGTGTGTTAGGGTCACTCTGATACGAAAAAAAAATAAATAAATGTTACGTTTGTTTCCCCATTTTAAAAACAAAGTCCCAATGCTCTGATTATATTATTAGTGCAATGTTGAGGAAAAACTTTTGAGACTAAGTAATGCCGGGTTCACACAGTAAGATAACTGTGTCCATTTTTGACCTAATTTTGTCCTTTTGATAATCTTAAGAACTAAGATTATCATGATGGCTCTTAAGATAATCTTAGGAGATATTCCTGCCGTGTGTGGTGAGTTAAGATTGAGTCCACAAACTATCACCATAGCTTCTTTCCATCAACCATGTTTGTTTACTCTGAACTCACGCTTAATCTCGAGAATTCTCGTGAGATTTCCTCGTTGAACGTCTGAATGTTTGTGAGTGAAATGTGCTCATGTGTGGTGCCTTTGCTGCGTGGCTGAACACACTGTAGGACCAAACCTGTTAGATCTGGTTTTACAGTCTTTGAAAAACAACTGATCATTTTAAAATCGTGCAGAGTGAGCTGCTCTGATGGTATTTTTTTTATTTTTACCAGGTAAACTACAAAATAACGTGCATTACTTTATTTGAACCAGAACTTGTTTCAAACACATACACCGAGTGTCAACTTCAAAATCCTCTCCTGGTGGTCTAGGCTGCAGGATCAGTTTTACTGAAAAACAATGATATAAGCTGTTTTTTTTTAGTTCAACACTTGTAAATAATGTTTGAAACTCTTCCAGTTCTCTTACACTTTAGACAGCTTCAAATATAACAAAAAGCATTTTCAACATTTTCATTTTCATCCAATTTGTCCTGATAATTAGTCCTTATATCAAAGAATGTGTGGCTGTCTTACACCTAAAGACTTGCTTTTTTATGTAATAAAACATGCTTAAAAAATTTAATGCAGAATTTGAAAAAATACTGTTATAAATAAAGCAGTACTGCACCATTTTTCTCACTGTTAAAGCTGTAGTTAGTGAGTGACTACAGTGTGAATTGGGTCAGCTGATGTCTATATATTTAAGGAGGACCAATCGTCGCCACCATAAATTATGTGAATTAAAAGGGCTGCATCTGTTAATATTACTGGAACTTTTAGAAACAAATGATTGAGTCTACAACTAACTAACTTTTAGAGTCAACCAAGATCAAGTCAAAGGTTTTGTCAAGACAAGATGGCCACCACAGCCACAGACGGGTGATAAATTAGTTTGACACAATATTTCTAAGCTTCTCATCTCTACTGGAGCCCAACTTAATCTGAATTTAGAACCCTCCCTGCTGACTGTGGTCAGGGAGGAGGCAGAGGACCTGTGATGGTGTTGACCATTGTACGGAGAATGGTGGGAGGCTTAATCAGCTCTTTGAGGATGTTGGACTCTGTGGCCAGTGGAAACCCGTTGTCCAGCATCTCTTCCAGCAGCTCGTAAACCACCACCACGTTATCTTTGATGGCCGCTTCTGTGCACACTCCAAAATAGTCCTGGAAGAAAAACAAAGAAAAAAAAAACACAGAATACAGATATTCTATGAATGAGACAAGCAGAAAATAAAAAAAAAATGGACCAACCTGGAACGTATCGACGACTCTGTGCAGAAATTCGATGACGAAGAGCGGCGGCACCTCGCTCTGGATGACGGCCACAAAGTAGATGCGGTGCCTGAGCACACTGATCAGGTAGTGATGAGGCGTGGGGATGACTGGCGGCACATTCTCTGGTTCTGTGGCGCGCTCCTGAGCCTCGAAGAAGTAGTCGCACACGGAGCGGCTGACCACACTTTTCCAGTGCTTCTCCAGGAAGATATCCCCCGAGGCATTTATCAGGAACAGGCTGTGGATCATCCTGACTGAAGACAATAAATAAATAAATAAATAAATAAATAAATAAATAAATAAATAAATAAATAAATAAATAAATGGTCAGAGATTAACATCAGGGGCAGTTTCAGAAAGTTATCAAAGGAGTGGTCAGATAGTGGGGGACTGATAATCTTAGGTAAGAACATCAAAAGCAAAGCCACCACAGAATTTCAGTTGTTTTATGTTGTCTAATATAAGCTAACAGTACTGAAATGTGGAAGTGAAGGAATCACCCTCTGAAATAGGCCTGTTTTGTGCTTATTTTATTTTATTTTTTTCCCAAGTTAATAATACTAAAAACAGCACACAGATTACTTAACTCATTAAAATGTATTATTTTCTCCTAAAATCATCATCAGGACTGAAACTAATGCTCAGATCAATTTACAATCACAGGTGTGAGAGCACAGCTTACCAATAACAAGACTTAACAGTACGTATCAGTGTTTAAAAGAGGACGTGTTAAAACACTGTGAAGCCAAAGTTAAACATGAAACGTCAAAGTTCATTACAACCGGCCCTTCGAGGGCCACCATAACGCTCATGTGGACCTCGGTTAAAATGAGTTGGATGCCTGTTCTAAGTTGTTTAGCTATTTTAAAATAATAATTGTCTCCAAAGTTTAATTAGTTGTACATATGAACTATTACTTTCCGAGAGTTTCACTAAAATCTGTCCGGTGGTTCACAACATATTAACAGAGAGATCCTGGATGGAGGTGTACAGCAAATTGAGGGGGGCCTTTCCCCCACTGGTCCTCCCTTTGGTGGCGCACCTGATTAACGTGTTTTAATAATGTAAGAAGGCAGTAACTGAAGCATGATAGTAGTACTAAGATAATTTTAAGATACAAGAAAAACAAAAGCACAATAGGACAATCTCAAGCAGCTATACATGAATCACTTTTCTCACCACAAATTGCCCTTTAATGAGAAGTTATAGTGTTTTTGTAGAGACAAGAAAGCTCCTCCTCTTCTCACATGACCCACTCGGGTTACTCATTCAACATGCTAAGGCAAATGCTCTCGAGTTCAGCAGCATTTTAGTACCAGCAGGCAGAACTTTGTATTATTGCTATAAAACGGCCTAAACTAGCAGAACTCTCTGAAACGCGTAGCTAACGAAGGCCTTCATTTCCATACAGGATGAAGATGCTCTGCCCTCCTCCTCCTGCCTCGGTCTCCTGACAGAGGAATGACCGTCACCCGGCAGGAAAATTAATTCAATGATACAGCTCTTGCTAAGAAATACAGTTTTGCACCCAAGAATCTCGTAAATTACAAATGACTTACCGGAGTAAAATTTCTGACGCTCTCGTCTCGCCTTTTCCCAATAAACGAAGAAGCAGCCGTGGCTCCTGCTTCCCGTTAGCTAGCGCAGAGAGACAGGATCGTCCAATAGCCAATACGAGGTCAGCAATTGTACAAAATCCCGCCTACTTTGTAGAGTCATAGGTCATACTGAGCTGTGATTGGTTGTTGACAGGAAAGCTACAGTACACAGTTTTAAAGCTGCCCGCTGATTGGCTATGAGATGTTCCTGGTCTGACATTTTGTTTCCAGTATCAGATTTCATCTTGTGGAGTTCATCTCCATTTAAACAAACAGAAGTTGTTCTTTAGGAAAGAGGTCAGACTTTTTAATTTACTTTTTGTCTGTTGAGCCACAAAGTTTTTGACTTCATAATAGGAACATTTAATTAAATTGAATTTGAAAAAAATTCTTAAAATTGTTACACACACATTAAATGGTAACACTGCTTTTTTAAAATAAATCAGATATAATGTCAGAAATCTGTTAAAGAATATTGACAGTTAACTTGTGCTCAATTTATTAACGCAACAACTAGTGAGCATTAAACTATATGGACAAAAGGATTTGGACACATTTTACCATCACACTAACAGAGACTGTATGAAGTTTGTCCCATCTTTGCATCCACAGCATCCTCCATCCTTCAAACAAGAACTTGGATGGTTTCTGTGGGAATTTGTGTCCATTCATACTATAAAGCATTTAAGAGGTCAAGCACTGATCTTTATCCCTGTTTATCCTAAAAGATGCTCGACAGGGTCATTAAACCATATCGTTGTAGCTTAATGGGACTTTTTTAACAGAATATATCTATTTAAGAAGTCTTTTACTCTTTCTGTAATCAGATATTTTAAATCCTAACCTGTCAATGGAGTGTGTTTTATGTGTGTTATTTACCTAATTGCCCCTTGAAAATAATAAGTTCACCCTGAGCCTTATAGTCCTCAGTTATGTTCAGTACTGGATTTTGTAAAGGGCTTACCAGGGCCCCACGGTTTGAAGGGCCCCCATAGTTTTAAGTTTGACTTTTATCCATTCAGTCTGTTTGCAAATAAATTTTTAGTACCTGAATGTTAAGCTAAAGCACAGTAATTTAAAAATATGTCATCAGAAAGGTTACATGCTGGGTGTTTACGTTAGTTTGATGAATTAAACTAATGCTAGTACTACTAAGATTGGAATTAGGTAAAGATAAGAGCAGCTTCCATCTCAGAAGGACATCTAGTGGTTACAACCTGTCACTGCAGTTTCATTAGTGATTAATAGTAGACGTCAGCTTGACAATATTAGCCCCAAATGAATAATAAGGACTCAAGTCACACCTCAGCAACATTTCAGTCACTCCTTCTAATGAGTTTCACATTAGTCCTGATATAAATATAATTCATGGATCATTTTGTCTTTTATGTTAATAAATATTTCTGTAAACCCAGTATTAATGTTTCTAACACTAACTGTGCTTCTCTCAAGAAGTCTGTTAAGTACAGACGTACACCAGAAGTTTTTATTCTAAGACAATTAACATCAATGAGCCAAATTAAAAAAGCTTCTAAGTAATTTCAGTAATCTCCAAAATTTAACATTTTATTAAAGAACCCAATTCTAATTTTGAGATTAAATGATCCACAAGTTTAGTCTTTAAGAAGTGAAATATTCAATTGGGTTGGGATCAGGTGACTGACTTGGCGATTGAACAATTTTCCACTTCTTTGTTTTAATAAACTCCTGGGTTGCTTTGGCTTTATGCTTTGGGTCATTGTCTGTCTGTAGTATGAAACACAGACCAATCAGTTTAACTGGATTTGAGATACAGTAAATCTCTGAATACCTCAGAAGTCATCCAGCTGCTTCTGTCCTGTGTCACATCATCAGTAAACACTAGTGACCATGTGCCACATGGAGCCATACTGTGTCTGCTGAGTTTTACACGTGATGTGGTATGCTTTATATACATCATTCTGGTAGAGGTTGATTTTGGTTTCATCTGTCCAAAAATTGTTCTTCAAGAACTGTTCTGGCTTTTTTTTTTATTTATTTTTTTAGCAAAGTTCAATCTAGCCTTTTTATTCTTGAGGTTTGTGAGTGTCTTGCAGCGTGCAGTGAACCCTCTGTATTTACTTACATGCAGTCTTCTCTTTATGGCAGATTTAGATATTGATAACCTGCCTTCTGGACAGTGTTGTTGTTGTGAAGCAGTTTCTCTTCATCGTAAGGATTTTTCTGTGGTCATGGGGGAAAGGCCCCCCTCATGTTGTCTTCTGTGGACGTCCAGGTCTTTGAGTTCAGCTGTGCTTCCTTTCTCTCTCAGGATGACCAAAACTGTAGATTTTGCCACTCCTAACATTGTAACAATTTCAGAGTTGTAAAGTAACTAAGTACAAATACTTTGTTACTGTACTTAAGTAAAATTTTTGGGTATTTGTACTTGAGTAATTATTTTTCAGCCTACTTTTTACTTCTACTTCTTACATTTTCACAGTTATCTGTACTTTCTACTCCTGACATTTTTTTAAAAAAGGCAAAAAGTAGAAAGTCGTTACTTTTATTTCATTCCAGCTTGTTATTGTAAAAATAAATATTATCCTAGATAGAGTGAATTTAACTGTGGTTGAATGAGAAGTATAAATATATATAATTCTGATACTGTATTAGTTTGTAGACAAGTCATGTCACACTCCAGCAGGACATAATAATTAAAATAAAAGTACTGTACTTAATAAGTATTTGTATTCCATAAATTATATTATTACATTTGACTGCAGCCCTCAGATAGATTTTCATTTTGGGGAAAAGGTTTGTTCAGCCTTGATATATGTATATAAACTGAAACAGCTGGACTAGTGCATCCTAAATTTAACATACATTCATTATTTTAATACAACAGTCATTTCTGCTTTGTTTTGTGGAGGAAACCTCCTAATAAATGTCATTACTTTTAATACTTAAGAACAACAAATATCAGATACTTAAAGACTTTTACTTATAATATAATATATATATTATAATAATGTAATATTCCTAAAGGAGACTTTAACTTTTACCAAAGTAATTTTTTAAGATACTTGTACTTTTACTCAAGTATCACTTTGTGGTACTTTATACAACACTTAACAATTTCTTGGATGTTTTTCCTGTTTTCACAGCTTAAGGATGGCTTGTTTCACCTGCATGGAGAGCTCCTTTGACCGCATGTTTTCTTCAAAATCTCCATTATAAAACTATAACTTGAATGTTTCAGTAAACATGTAAAAAAAAACACACTAACTTTGTGTCCATATAGGGCGTAACAAAACTCCAAAACAAGCTGATAATGTTAATGTGGTTTAGATTCATTTCTGTTTCTAAACTACAAATCTCAGTTTTACATGTTTTTTTTAATCTCCTATTCTTAGTTGAATTACGTGCCTTGTTGATTCTATCAATGTATAATTTTTCTTTTGTTAACAAATTCAAACCTTTCATTTATTAAACATTATTCCTCCACCTGAAAACCTGACCAAAAATTTGCAAATCAGGTTATGGTTGATGCAAAAGTGGTCTCATTTTAACATGCAATGTTTTTTAGACTTAAATTAAAATGAAGTAATAAAGCTCAACAACATTGCATTATTGCTAAGCTTTCTGCCTTGGTAATGCAGTTTTAATTCCATTTTCCCTGTCTGTTGTAGATCCAGTTAAGCCTGATTTACCTGGACTGTAGTCGAGCTGGGATTGTAGTAAATCCTTGCAAAACCAAGTTTCGAAGAGAGTTGAAATAAGCTCCTCTATACAAAAAGAGAAGTTTGGGAGTGAGCTGACTGTTGCTTCGTAAGGAAGATAACGTGAATGGCTCAACATAATTTATTTTCATTTTATGTTAAAATGTACAGAGGTTTTTTTTTTTTTGCTAAGAAAGAAAAACCAAAAAAATAAACAAATGAATAAATGGAAATACATACAGGGCCAGAGTAGAGAGCTGAGGTGGCTGAGCGCGACTCAGGCGTCACCATGTCTCTTTATTTTGCGCTCTCTCTTAGCATACAACGCAACATGTACAATTACAAAGGATACAAAAAGGGAAGCAATATAAACAGACAAATATACTGAGCTCATTTTTACATGCCTCTTAAATGTAAGGAAGTCATCCTATACACACACAAGTAAAAAAACAGAAAGAAAAGAATGTCAAGTGACCTTTAGATATTTGTAGTCCTTTTGTTTAAAATAGCATTAATATACTACACAAAGATAGAAAAACTCTAGACATGAGATGGAATGGAGAGGTTAAAGGCATCTTAAAGTCACTAAAAGTGAGTGGTAATTTTTTTACATTTTGAATTTCTTAGTAATTATTACCCAAGAGGCGAGCTAAAAAATACGTTTTCATTTTTGTTTTTGTTGTTGTTTCCTGAAACAGAAAGAAAAGAAAAATGACAGTACCAATATCCATGTCAGAATTTCTTTTTTATATTATAGAAAAAAAAAACATTTTCTCTACAATAGCTTTCTAAAGACAAAAAACAAACAAACAAACAAAAAAAGAGAGTCAGCTTGTTAGAAAAAAAAAAAGCTGCCCAGGTCGATAAAATTCAGAACAGAAAACAATAAAAAAAAAACAAAAACAGAATACACGTGGAAAAAAAAAGTATGCACGTCTGTAAGAAAACTTTGTAAAATTTTATTCTTTTTACTTTGAACACTGGTAAATGGAGCAACAAGGTATGAGCCTGAACACTTACCCGCCTCAGACCCTGCTTCTTATAAGTGCGCCTCCGTCCGCGGGCCGAACCGTGCACTAGATCGGGCATTAGGCACACCTTTCAGAAAGGCTGACTGTACGCTGCCATATGTCTAGTCAATGGGAGTGCAGAATTTCGCAGAAACGAAAACAAACAAACAAACAAAAAAAATAGAAATACAGTTTTACCGAAACATACCAGTCGAAAGCAGGCCCCTCAAAACGGTTTTGGACCACGAACACTCGACGAGGTGAGTCCAGCTAAAAATGATCTGACTTGGAGCAGCCAAGTGACGACGCGACTGTCTGCTCTGCATTCTCTAAGCTGCTAAAAAAGACTGACGCTGTACAGTCTGTCAGTGGAGTGTGGACAAAAAGAGCTGAATGTTACTTCCTGAGCTAGCCATCGATTGGCTACTCAGTGTGTGTGTGTGTGTGTGCTGAGTATTGGGAAGTACCAGAATATTTACATCTAAATGTTTCAAAGTGGCGGCAAACTAGAAAATAATGCTACTCATTTCATTTATGGATATATAATAGCAACACGCTTGTTTCTTTTGTGTCTTCGCTGTGTTTTTGGTACAACACGTGTCCATCTGGGAAGACGGATTCTCTGGAAACGGCTCGGCGCCACCTCCTCCGGCGCCCGGGGGCCCCCTGTCTGAGGCTTTCCTGGAACATGGAACAAGCCGCCTGACCAGGCAGCACCTCAGAGATGCTCGGGTTTCTCTGCAAGCGGGAGGGCGTGTCGCCATTTTCTTCGTTTTTTTTGTTTTTAAGAACGCCACACATATAAAGACCAAAGCATACAAGATGTCGAACTGCACACGAGTATTCCAAACAAATAAAAAAGTCAACAAAAACAACAAAAATAAGACTCGATGTTATGTTTAACAAAAACAGTCCGCCTACAACATTTAGTCTTTTGATCCAATGTAAGGCTTCCTATGATAATTAAAAGATTGTGTGCATGGTTGGATATATTCAGTTATTCACTGTTTATTTGTCTGCAGTCTGAAAGAGCAAGGTATTCCTGAACTGTCTTTCTGTGTTGTTTCCTGCCCATTCCTCTTTACTTTTCTGCTGCATGATAAAAAAAGGAGACTCCTGTAGCCGGGGGAAGCCATGTTGGAAGGCCGATCCAGCATTGAGGTCTATGTACTCGTCCAACCCCAAACTGCGCCCGAACATAGCCAGTTGGAGGGGAAGGGAGAAGCAAGCCCGGAAACAATCAGGACGCAACGACAACACAGAAAACCAGGAAACCCAATCATGCTCTGTCTCCCTTACACCCCCTGGTGCCTGCAGAGGCACTGGACAAGGTAGAGGGAGTAATGGACATGTAGAATACAGCGAGCAGTAACTCTAATGTCACGTCTTTGTTGCTCATCTGCTCATGTACGGTGACTGTTTGGGGACTCCGGCATAGCTGTGATGGGAGGGGCCGGTGTACATCATGTTGCCGTGGTGGTTGGGCTGCATAGGCTGTTGAGGGTAACCCTGCCCTCCCATCATGCCCATCTGCATCTGCATGGGGTACTGAGCTGGCTGGTTCATGTAGGCGGGGTTGCTGTGGTAGCCGCTGTTCATCATGGTCTGGGGCATGCGGTAGCCGGCCGACATGGCGTTCAGCGGCGTCATGTTCATGGAGTTGTACGGGGCCGGCGTGGGCATGAGGTTGGGCATCATGCCGCGCTGAACCGCTAAGGTGCGCGGCGTCCCCTGCATGGCCACGGCCCCCGAGCTGCGGCCGTACAGCTGCTGTTGGTGCGGGGCCGGGGCCAGCTGCTGGGTGGCTTTGGATCGGATGGAAATGTGACCCTTGACTGTGGCCATCTGGCCCTGTAGCCTCTGCGTGTGCGGGGGGCCCAGGCTGATGTTGGTGGCTGGCATGTTGCACTGCAGCTGCAGCGAGCTCAGGTTCATGGAGCCAGAGCTGAGGTTGGGAGGCGAGGTCATGGTGGGCTGGCCCTGTGGAAGAGGAGTGTGGGGCGAGGGGGCCAGCCCCGGGTTGGACAGCGACACGCTGGTGGCGTAGGAGGTAACGGAGGCGGAATGAGAGTAGGGCATGGCGTGGGGGTCCATTATGGTGTTGGTGAGCTGCTGGAGTTTGGCCAGGCTGAAGGTTGCAGTGGACTGGGGGTAGCTCCCCGTGCCAAAGTCCTGGCCCATGCGCTCGTAGAGGGTGCGGCCCCCACCTCCGCCCCCGCTCTCTGGGATCTCCATGATCATGGGTGTGGAGGCGAAGCCGTTACCCATGCTGCACTGGGACAGGGCCTGCTGCGGCGGCGGTGGTGGGGCCGAGGGAGGGAGCTGAGAGTTGGGGGCTTGTTGCTGCTGAGGGGGCTGTTGGGGAACCTTTTTCTGCACCTGAGGCTGCTGCTGGTTGGTGCTCGGAGGCCGCTCGATGACGCCGCAGCTCTGAGGGGATTTGATGCCACAGCTGGGCGTGTTGGACGGGGGTGGGGGCGGTGGGGGCTGGGGCACGGCGCTGCCCACGTTGCTGGCACCTGGCCCACTGTTGGGTCCCGGTCCTGTTTGCTGAATGAGGCTACAGCTGCCCATTGCTAGCTGGGCTCCTCCAGGTCCTGTGGAAGATGAGAGGCTGGGCGCCTGAGCGAAGGAACAGCTGCTGGACTGAGAGGAGGAGGAAGATGGGGTGGCCGATGAGGAGGACGATGAAGCTGTGGACACTCCTGCTACCACGGCGGCTGATATGCCCCCTCCGTTACCCCCGTTTCCTGTCCCGTTACCCCCACCTCCCATGGTGGAGTCGTAGCTGCTGGGGTTGTCGTAGTTCTCGGTGGTGCTCTCGATGCTGCCGAGGTCACTGAAGCCGCTGTCCACAACCTGCTGCGAGTGGTCCGAGACGGACGGCACGTCCATCATTGGGGAGGTCTCCATGTTCTGCTGGGAGGGGGCCGACAGAGAGCTGGGATGCTCTGGTGTGATCTGAGTGTAACCGCTGCCGGAGCTGCCGTTGTTGCCGCCTGATCCGGTGGGACCGGGCGTTCCCCCTCGCTGCACTGCGGGCGCTGTGTCCACGATGCCCGAGGGCAACCCTGGACTGTTGGCGGAGCGCACGGACTGATTGGGCAGGGGGGGCACGGGGGGGTTTGGGAGGGGGCTGCTGTGTTGTGAGGCGCCACACTCCTCCACTAAAGCCAGCGCCTCCTCTTCGGTCTCCCCCGCGTGGCTGTAGCTCTGTAAGGTGCGGCAGGCGGCTAACGTCTCCTCGCAGTCTTGATACGCCCCGTGGTGCGGCTGCGGTTCAGCCTCCTCGTCCTGGGCTTCCCCCTGCGTCAGGGACTGGACCGCCTGCATGGTCTCCAGGTCCAGCTCGTTGGAGTGCTGGTGCGGGTGGTGATGGGCGAGGTCCTCCTTGAAGTCCGGGTGCTGGTGAGGGTGGGGGTGTTGGGGCTCCATCAGCAGGGTGACGTCCTTGTCGTCGGGGTGCAGAGACTGCAGCTGCAGGGTTTCTGAAGGAACAGACATGGCCGTGACAGTCTCCACCGCTGCAGCCGCTGCAGCCGACTCCTCCTGCTCTCTGCGCTGCCTCTCCTCCTGCTGAGGGTCGGCAGCGGGAGGCTGAGACTTGGCTTCTTGAGCCGACTCTTCCTCAGCCTCCTCCTCCTCTTCTTCCTCCTCCTGCTTGCTGATGTAATCTCTGGCCACGCTGTTCTCCATGTCTAAAAAAGCCTCTCCGCCTTGGGGTTCTTCTTTGACGGGAGGAGAGTTGGCTTGGGAGGTGGGCTCCTCCTCGTCCTCCTCTTCCTCTTCTTCGTCCGACTCTGGTCTTTTCCTGGTCTTGCTGTTGCTCTTGTCCTCTAAGTGTCCGTCACCTTCGTCGTCCGCATCGTGGTCTTCGCTGCGCCTGCTTCCAGAACTTGGCATAGCCGCAGACCGTCTGTTGAGACCGACCCCTCCGCTCCCCATGCTGCCACTTTCCTCTTCCTCTCGCTCTTCATCCTCATCCTCATCCTCCCGGTCACCCATGTCTGCGTCTTGGGGTCTCGACTGGGAAGCCCGATGCCCCGATGCTGAGGAGGAGGAAGAGGGAGACAGCAAAGGACAAGATGGCGGACGGCTGGGTTTGTCCTCTACCCAGCCTCTTTCAGTGTCCTCCTCCTCATCGTCTTCCTCCTCTTCGTCGGGCTCAGAGGTAGCAGGGGGTTTGGGGACAGGCTGTAGAGACTGGTGCAGCGGGCGGTTCTTTGGAGGCCTTCCTCGCCTTCTGGGCAACTTCTGCTCCACAGCTTTGGAGAAATTGTCGTCGTCTTCGTCGGAGTCTTTCTTCTTGCTGGTTCCGCAGAGTCGCTTGGCGTCGTCTGACTGATGCAACGGAGGAAGGTTGCCGAGTTGTCTCTCCTTCTCTTGCCTTTCTGCCTCCTCGCGCTGCAGGTACCAGCTCCGGGGCTTGCGGCCAGGCTTCATCTTGATTTTAGGGGGTTGGGGGTCCCCGCTTTGAAGCTGGCCGTCTCCAGCTGCCTCCTGGTTGGGCCCGCCACACGGAGGTTTTCCAGTTTCACGTTGCTTCCAGTGTAGTGGTTTGCGGCTTTTCCCCTTTGGCCAGCCTTTCTTCTTCTTGACGGGGACTTCAGGGTTGGTCGTCGGCATCTCTGATGGAGCTGCTGTCAGAGCAGATACAGGCTTCAGCACAGGCGTCAGCTCTGATGAGACGAGAAGACAAAAACAGAACGCCATACGTTAAACGTGCATCATGTGTATGTGTACAAACAATGTAATCAGGGTTCCTACAGTTTAAAGCAAATTTAAGACTTTTTAATGCTAAGTGAAATTAAATTTAAGACCAATTTCACAATAAAAACAAGTGACAAAGAAAATTTAAACTGGCAGAAACTCATGATTCGAAGTATTTTTAGTTGAAGTATTCAAATGTTGCTGATAGACCAATTGTTTTTATTAGGGATGCACCGATATGAAAATTTCAGCCGATATCGATATCCGATATAATTATTGCTGTTATGGCCGATAACCGATATTACACAAACACACAAATTATATTATACATATACGCACAAACACACTTGGGTCTTTTTTTGACACTGTAAATAAACAACCAGACCTCTGACATGACTCCTTACTTCAGTTATTCCTGGCTGTGCAGCGTAAATATCCCTATCATGATCAAACAGATCCTGCTTAACCAACCATCTCCCCTCCCAAAACAGAAACACAAAGAGAAAAAGTGGGAAATCAATATCGGACGTTAATATCGGCCCATTTTTAAATATCGGACCGATACCGATATCAAAACCAATATATCAAGCATCCCTAGTTTTTATCCATATCTAACTATAGCAGAAACGTTCTTAGCAGTCAGTTTTAAACCTAATTTAATTTCAGGACATTCTCCAACAACCCAAAATTTGGAGTTTTAGGACCCACAGTGGATGAAACCTTAAAGTGCACGTGACATCAATTTTTTATAAGAAAATTTAATGCATTTTTGTAAAGACAACATTAACATATTAAACAAATTTCACGTTGCTCAGATGAACAATTGAGATATTTGCATGTGAAATAACAGGAAGTGATGTTAAACGGGAATGTCTGTATGTGAATGTTAAAATAATTATTTTTTTTATCAATTATTTAAATATTTTAGATGAATTACAATCATCCTATTTACAATGCATTTACATTTTTAAGTCTTCTAAAAGATTAATTTAAGACATTTTAAGGCTAATTAAGGCCTTATTTTTGGGATTGATGAATTCAATGCCTTTTAAGACTTTTTAAGGATCTGCAGGAACTAGTGCTGTCCTAAATGATTATTTTTCTCTCGATTAATCTAACGATTATTTTTACGATTATTCGATTAGTCTAATGACTAATTTTATTCATTCATTAACGATTAGTTTTTGTTGGTCGATAAAGACTAATTAATGAAAAATACATATCAAAATATTTTTTGATTGAAATTCCTGTATTTATTTGGGTTTTTTATATGAAATATCAAAAATGTAAAAAGTAAAACAGTTCCAAATAAGTCTCTCCAGTGACCAGAAAGTTAAATTAAATAAGTCAAGAAAAATAAATGTAGTGCAATCTTAGCAATGCAATCCAAAAATCAAGAAATGTGCTTCAAGTCACTTTTAGGAGGAATAGGGCTGCCACAAATTATTATTTTTATAGTCGACTAATCACCCATTATTTTTTTCGATTAGTCGACTAATCAGATCATACGTTAATTAAATATAAAACATACAGCTTATCACACCAGAATGCAGCTGCTATTATATAACCATCGTTAGATTTTAGCTACTGTACATGCTAACTAAAAATAATTGCAGTAGAAGGCAAGTTCTGCCTTGAAGATATTGCATTGCACAGATTTCTTATTCATTTTCTTAAAATGATCCCACACTTTTGAGCTCTGTTGTCAGGTAGCCATGATACCAGAGCCTGTCTGTATAATGTCTTGTGACGTCCACGGCCTGCCCCTGTTACCACTACTGTGCATGAGTGTTAAGGACAGAAAGGCAGGTGCAGCAGTGGAAGGGAAGCAGTTTGGAGAGAAAAACAAAGTAAAAAAAACAAACAAAAAACGACAAATCGATTATTAAATTAGTCGTCGACTATTTTAAGTTTATTAGTCATAGATTAATCGACTAATCGTAGCAGCCCTAGCAGGAACCCTGGTAAAGAAAAACATTCAATGTGTCTGAATTTCTCACCATCTTCCTCTGAGTCAGTGAGGTTGGAGTGGCAGAGTCTTTTGGGTGCTGGTTCAGACAGCCTCAGGGCAGATCTTGCAGGGGGGTAGCGGCGCAGCGGGTGGCCCAGAGACGTCTCCTCTACTAGTCTGGGCATCGGCCTTTCTGAGTCCGAGTCTATAAAAGGCTCATCCAACACCTCTGTAGTTTCAGAAATGGTCTCCGTCACCACGCTGCTTTGAGGGTGGCTGCGCGGGCGAAAACGAGGCCTCTTCAGGGGCTTCTAGGGAGAAACAAGGGTACTGAATTAGATATGCTTTGCAAACGTCGCCACGTTGTTAACACAAAAAAAAACTTTTTGTCTGGAAGCTTCTCACCTTGTATTTGTGCCCTATTGCTGGCTTGGTAAGGATGGGTGGGGAGCAACCCCTACCCTCTTCATCATCGTCGTAGTCGTCGTCATCATCATCATCTTCTTCTTCACTGCTTTCACTGACCAGCGGAGTATCGGTCAGCCTGGACATGACAGAAAGCTGGCTCAGCCCCTCCGCCGACATTTCTAGTAGTCTGGGCTTCGGACCCCTCTTTTTCCTGGGGGGTCTCCCTCTTCGAATTGTCGGGGTTATTGACGGGTGCCTGGCCATGTCTAGTGAGCGAAAAGTTGCCGAGTCTGCTTGTCTGTCCAAGGAGAAAAGGGAAGGAGGGCTGCTGGAAGAAGCCATTGTTCTCCTCCCCACTGTTGGTTCCTCGTCCTCGTCGTCTTCATCTTCCACCGAGTCGATCTTGGGCGGCCGTCCGACCCGTGCGCTGTTCTTTATTTTGCCCCAAGGCCAGTTTTTGGGTGGTCGCCCCCGTGGCCGCCGCTCTCCGTTTGTTGGTGGCGGGGGTCGTGGTGGTTCTGGGACAGGTGGGCAGTGGACGGGAGGGGAACTCGGGGAGCTTTGGCTAATGGGAAACCCCAGGAAGCCCTTTGTGTCCTCATCTTCCACATGCTGGTGCATTTGCCAGGGAGCTGGCGGGACCTTCTGGCTTGGTTTGACCTATTCACACATTGCAAAAATAAAATAAAACAATCATTGAACAAATAAACAAGGTTCATGCATGTAAGTTAAATTTAAGACCTTTTAAGACCATTAGGAATGACATTTAAGACCAAAACCGACGCATTAACAGAAACATTCAAATGGTCCCAGAAATTTTAACATAGAAACCTTTTATTGCTAACAATTTAGCTATTAAAGAATATTAAATTTTACTACAAGAACACTAAATTATTTTAACGAAACGGTCATATCTATGAGACCTTCATATGGACTGCTGCAGACTGCTTCCAACTAAAGGCAAGTCTCATTGGAAACTAGGGATGGGTACCTTTGGCATTTGAATCGATTCGATACCAATATCCGGTACCTGGGAATCGGAACTGATACTCAACGGTACCAATTTTCGGTACTTTTTGTTAGAGCTGGGCGGTATGACCCAAATTTTATATCACGGTATTTTCAACAATTACACCGGTTTCACGGTATTTGAC
>JAUBOC010000001.1:4876999-4889424 GCA_032275365.1 Anablepsoides cearensis
TCACTTTTTAAATGGAATTACTGAAATAAATCTACTTTTTCATGATATTCTAATTTTATGACCAGCACCTGTATTAGCTGATGAACTGACAGATGTTTCCTATTTCTGCTGCTGCTGACTGTCAAACAAGAACTGAGGCATGAACACAGAAAAAACAGAGTTTCAACAAGTTGCACCAAATACACACACATTATATATAACAGATTCATAGAACAACACTCACATCACATTCCCAGAATTACTGTGGATTAGAATTACTGATAAATCTTTTAGCAACCACACACAATCCCATCCTGTGACTACATAACATGATGCAGTAACAATGAGGGATGGGAAAACAGGTCACAATCAAAACATTCTAATTATCGGGTGTTTGGCATTTGTTGTACTCTAAGTGGGAAGTCTGGAAACTACAGTATAAAGACTATAACCTCAGACAGGTGGCATGGCTTACCGCAGCTAACATTTTTTTTATAAATTAATAAAATACCAATTTAAGCCAAACCTGTTATGAAGGTCAGTGGGACATTCTAAAAGGGAACCCACCACAACATAGTGTACAAAACAAAAACGCAAAGCCCTGTGTGTGGCTATGAAGTCACATTTTCACACAGTCCTCACCGTGACACTGCCTAACTACACTGAGAACTCTGGTTCACCCCGCTCCAGCTGTTAGGGAGAGGGCAACTGGCGGGCAGAAAGATTGCTTTTACCTATTATGATTGGATGAACAACAACACAAATACACACAGACAGGGACCAAACAAAAAAGCGCCACGTTAAGCCCATCCCACCTAATGGCCGTAGCTCCATACCGCTAACGGGCGCTCAGGGATGCAATGAGGTTTGCCACCTATACATCCATGACCCCTAGTTGACTTCACTCACCCATTTGCCTCCCCCTCCGTGACCTGGCAATGGCACTCTATTAGGGGGAGAGGAGGGAGATAGAGAGCCAGAAATAGGGTCTAGGATCCGTTTTGAATAGAGCACCCTGATGCAACCATCAGTGTTGAGTACACAAATCTCCCTGCAAATGGGGTCAAAGGTAGTGCTTAGCCATTTGTTTTGATTTTCCTTCCCCCACCAATCTGCCTTCACACACTCTCTCACCCCCTTTTTCTTTAGGAAATCATAACTGTTAGCAATCATGCAGGGCAATGTGGCAATGATGCACTGGTAGAAAAAAAGAAAACCTCAGCAAGCGGAGCGGGGTGATTATGCAACAGCAATCTCTGCCTTTCCTGCACAGTTTTATCTCTTTGACACATATGCCCCCCCCCCCTCACACCAACTAAAACTAACACACACCAAGGGCAGCAGTGTACAAGACACACAAGACAAAGACGCAATAGAGCTCTGTGTTCTGGAGCGACAGGCAAAGACGTGTGACCATGAAATGTTGAAGCAACTTATTTACGTCCAATCTAACCTGAAGCCTACAAAAAAAAAAAAACTCACAAACCCTGTTCACAGGGTTTGTTTATCACTGATGCAATGAAATATTTTATTAATGCAACAAGCTGCATCATTCCCACTGAAGTTCACTTTCCTAAAACCATTAGTGGATTTACAAATTCAATACGAACTCCTATCCTGATCAGGAAGTAACACAATAAAAAGAACCACTTTAGTGTTTTTATTTGCCTTTGAGACAGTGCAGCAGGTCAATCAGTCGCCAAGTCAGAGGAGGAAGCTGATCTTTGTTTAGGTTTGGTAGGTGGACCATCTGCAGCCAAGCAGGTCACTGTTAGGCAGAGCCCACGTGACTTGCAGCTTGCTCTCTAGGCTAATCCTACTCTGTGTTTACATGCATAAGCATCTTTACCCTGAGACCTTTGACTCGCCACCCCCCCTAAAATTAACCCAGACAGTGCTTTCAGTTAGTCAAAACAATTGTTAGAACCCGCTTTGTGTGCTCCAGTTGCAATGGGAGTTACTGTGTACCAAGCTTCTTGGCTACATTGGCAGTACTTTGTGAATGTTTTTGTAAAAACAAAGGTGATTTTAAATGTCTACAGGAATGTGAAATGGATTTATGATGATTACAGTCTGAGCTGATGCCCAAACTTAAAATTTTGTTAAACAGTATGACCTAAAAAGTGTAAGTGTGTATACATGTCTCCTAACCTTACAACTGGAGGTTAGCAGACGGCTGCTCTCTGTGATCAGGTTACAGAGGTGGGTGTGTTTCCTCTCTCCTCTGTCGCCTACATGTCTGCCTCCCCCCTCTTGTTCTGTCTCTGTCCCGTCCCTCTCCCTCTTTCTGGTTTCAGAGGGCTGAAGCTTGCATCATCCAGGCCTCGCCCTCTGGCTCTGCTACAGACCACCTCTTTCTCTCTTGCACTTGTCTGCGTTACTTCCTTTCCCCGGCTTTCCCTCTTTCTTCCCTCCTCCCAATCTGCTGACAGCTCCTGACAAGGAGCAATCCTGCAGCTGGTCCACACTCCCCGCAGGAGGCTGGGAGCCATATGACTTTCTCCCCCTGACCTCCTTTTTCCTCCTCCTCTCGTGCTTCTGAAAACTGGCCCACAAGCTACCCACCCCGCATCACTTCAACACAACATGTGCCAAAACAACAGCAAACATGATGTCTAAGAGTCCATCACTCAAACAACCATATAAAACAGCAATGTAGCAGAAACTTGAAGGGGGGTGCCATATCTGTGTAATATTTTGAAGACTATACACTTTTGCACTTCCTGTCACAAACCTATAGGTCTCAAAACTCAAGAAGTTCTGTACAGTCTCATAAGACTGATCAACTCAAACAAGTGTAGAAAATGCAGAGGCAATGTTTCAGGTCTTCTGTTGTGTTTTACAAGCCTCTCTGTTGTTCCAAAAACTTATCTGAGAAGCACATCAGACTTGTTTGTAAAAAAACACCCCCAGTTGTTCTCGCCCTTTCAAGCATTTCCGTCTCAGCACTTTATTTCAGCTTAATCTCAAACACAGTGATCACAGACACCCAGCTGTCATTCCATGTGTATTAGCGGTACAAGTACACGGTGACATTACCTTGTCTTTTTCGTGTGGAAGCAACCGGACGGGTGGCAGCGACTCCAGGGACACGGTCCTGGTCCCGTTGTCCTGGGAGCTGCTGCGGCTGACTAGTTGAAACAGCGGGCCCTGCTTGGCCACGCGTCCGTGGGCCACGACCCTCTTCAGGGCTACTCTCAGCTGCTGGTGGAAGAGGCCGGGGCCCGCGGAGCCGCTGCTCGACAGGTAGGCTGCCACGTCGGCCTGACACTTGAGAAAGCGCTCGATGTTCTTTAAGCTGGACCCGCCGGGCTCGTGGAGCCCCTCCAGCGCCCGCTTGATCAGCTTGTTCCAATCAAGGCCCGGCTTCTTTCCTGAATGCGAGTGAGACGCGTCACCGCCGCTGATGATGTTGCTGCTGCTGCCACCGCCACTTGCCCCTCCTCCTCCGCCGCCTCCTCCTGTTGCAGATGCACTTCCTCCACCTCCAGAGCTGGCACCACCTTTAGTCTTTGGCACAGCCACGCGCCCAGGGTTATCTGGGTCCTTGTAGGAGTTGAGACCCTTGTTGGTGACCTTAAGGATGGTACCATCCTTGACGCTGAGGTCTAGCTGCTCCAGAACCGTCTTGCGGTCAAGACCGTGGGACATGGAGACGGCATTGGAAATCCGCTCCTCTGACGGTCTCTGTTTCTGCTTCTTGATTTTCTTGATGGCCTCCAGGATCCATTGGGTGTAGACTGGGTTTGCCAGCTTCACCATAGCTGCGGCCTCAGTGGGTGCAGGAGCCCGGAGGCTCTACTGCCAGGACCGCACACGCAAAAAAAAAAAAAACTAAAAAGTGAACTGTTAGTGTGAGCCAAGGAAGCACCTGGCATGCGCCGTAGCGCCGCCGCCACCTCCTCCTCTACTCCCTCTGCCTGCTTTCTATCCCTTGTCCTGGGGCCGCACAGAGAGTCCCTCAGAAGCTGAGTATGAACAGCACGGAAAAGAGCAGCTGATCATAGCACTATCCCCCCCCGAGCCAAGCCCCTACCCAGTAAAATCAAATCCACCCACCACCCACTCCCAGCCAGGTGAAAGTCCCTGGCATAAAGCAGGGGAGGGAGGAAAGGAAGTAGCAGGTCTCTTACAAGTTAAAATCCCACAGCGCACCCAGAGTAGAGCTGATCTCCAAGATAGCAGGATGCTTCAAAGGAAAAAAGGTGTTTCACTCTAAGAGCTTTTGGAGGGGAAAAATAAATAAATAAAACAAAAAAAAAGAGGAAAAATTACATTTCGCCCAGAACAACCGTGCAGTTGCTGCCACTCGAAACGTGGCCACTTCTTAGTGTGAGTTGTGAGGCACAATCAAAATCTCCAGATCAAAAAATTAGTGTTGTTTAAAAAAAAAAAGTGAAGAAAATACAGCAAATATATCCACATCCACGTTGTCTTAACTCCACTTGTTCTCTTTTCCCCCTTTATTTCTCTTCCAGAAGTGTGGGCTTCTCAGCTTTGGGTTGGAACAGATTTCTCACCCCAGGGAGCACTGAGGGCTGATCACCTTCATCTCCACTGCACCTCAGCTGCTGACGAGAACTGTAGGTAAAGACAAAAACACAAAAAAACAGGAGAATGTGTTTAAAAAGACAATATGGGAAAGTTACAAGAAGAAAAACAGGTCCACAACCCTTAACTTGTATAGGAATTATCAACCAAGAGTAAAACAGGAAAAGGTACAGCTTTTGAAACCACATCTATGCACCAGGAAGTGCTTGAATAAAAAAATAAACAATCCCAAGCTTTCACTTTGACACGTCTTGCTTCTGTTTACACACGCTCCTAAAAATACAGAAAACTGAGCAATCTGATACGTGTAAACTTGCTAAGCTTCTTTGTAAAAAGCTACGAAATTCAGACAATACACAAATAATATAAACACAACCACAGCGAGCATAAACACTGTTATTGGATATGAATATATGTTTAGGCAAACACTGGAAAATGCACTGATATTTTAAGTCATTACGCAAATAATGAAAACTAAAGAAAACAAAAGACATAATCCTAAAAGCTGCACAACTAGGTTGACAACCTAGACAGCTGGGTAGCTAAAACGTAAACACGATATAGTCAATAGGCTATACTATTAGCAAACATTAGCTACGAGGCTAGCTAAGAGAATCATAAAAAACCTTTTCGAGTAAATGCTGCTTCAAGCCCTGTTGTTTACTTTTATTAATACATTTAGACAGCCACTTATCTAACAACAAGAATTCCCGCTAACTTGTGTTGTTTGGGAAGCTAGTGTTGTAGCTAGAGCTAACGTTACGATACTGTAACTAACGTAACTCGAAACGTAAACATCACGTAACGAGAGGTTAGCCAGCACCTCCAGCACACAAAAAAAAGACAACATTCCCTCTTCAGAGCACATTTCCCACTAAGCCTGCCATCTGACCGCAGGAAACACAGCGAATAATCTCATCGTGAATGTCATTCAGATACTAACGTGAGATCGCGGCCTTGGAGGAGGCACAATGCAACTTGCAGACGGCCATCTCGGCTAGCGGGCAAGTGCAACATCGAAGATATCCCAGCGGTGGATTCTGCAGCATTCACACGTCCCGCGGCCTATTTAACTCTCAGCCCGGGCGAGGAGCCTCCGCCAGCTCAGACGCATCCCTGCGAGCAGTCCCCCACCTCGCTGACTTCCTCCCTTCACCCTCCCGTGTCGCTCCAGCCCTTACGGTGCGGTGCAAACAAGGCCGCCAGAGCGGAGCAGCTAGGCCTTCGCTTACACCCCCCCCCCCCCCCCCTCTTCCCTCCACCCACCTCCGCGATCACCATCCCTCCGTACCCCTCTCTCCCGCTACCTCTCGCGGTTCTCCAGAAAAAGCCAGAGCTGGTCCGGTTCTGGTGGCCAAACGGGGAAGCTCGGGTAAAGCGCGCCCGACTAAAAAAAACAAATAATAAACCCCTTTAACCTCCGTTCCGGCTTCCGCTGCTACTCACCGGAATTTGGTGTCGAGCCGCCGCCGGGAAGGTGCCAGAACCGTGCGAAACGAAGACAACAACAAGGCTAAAAATGCAGCCAGAGACCAGGGGCTCTAGAGCCGACGCCATCTTTGAGTGAAACAGGAGCACGGCTGTTGGGGGAGGGGGGAACACTGAACCGTCAGGCAGGCAGGGCCCAGGGACCGTCTGCATGGTGCGAGGCGAAGATCCAGGGGAAGAAACGTTCACTGCAAGGCGCGGGGGCGGCGTGCTGTTGCTATGAGAGGGGTGTGGATATCGCTTGTGCACATGAAATGGAAGAAAGGGACAGATGGTGGTGGTGCTGGAGGAAGAGGGGGGAAATAAGAAGAAGAAAAAAAAGAAGATAGGTGTTCACGCGTTTTCTGCTCTGCCTCAGCTACATAGAAGGAAACTGAAGGGAGCGTCTGCCTTTTTCCACTTCTAGAATTTGCAAATAAAATAAAAAGCCAATGAGCATGCCTTAACATTAGAGGGTATTTAAAGATCAAAGTGAGACACTCTTTCCTGCTGCAGTCTATTGTTAAAGCTGAATGTTTTTTTTAACTGAAGATGGAAATTGAGCCACACAGACTCAGTCCCCAGGGCTGATCAGATGTTGCAGTGTAGCTATGTGTGCATTACAGTAAATGATGGAGCTTATTATTTGCCTATACAGAGTTGTTTGCTGATGCATTGTTCATCAGAGTGAAAACAGGTTATCTTTTACAGAACAAAAAATATGCAGCTGATCCATTAAGGTGCATTTAATTTAATGACAGCAATAAAACACTCAATGTTCTCATAATTTATACCTGGAGGAAGGAATTTAAAAAAAATTAAATGTAACTTCAACCTGATGACAGATGAACATCACATAATGTGAAGGGATGATAATAATCCTTACGCACCTGAATCTGCTTTAAATCTAAATGTAATGTTTTACTTTGACAGCACCAAAATTATGGACACTTAAGTTCTTATACGCTGAAAACTGAAACCCACATGATTTATGGATATTTTAAGCAGATTCTTCTACGCACTCGCTTGGACTGAAGCAGATTTCGCTGCTTCACTTACATAATTATAACACAGGAGCACTTGTTTAGGGAATCTGGAAGCGATCTTCATTTTCTATTACAGTGTAATGCCAAAAGCTCCCTGGATGGAAATTAAATTATCTGGGGCTTTTGTGTAAAATGATGTGTACGGCAGTCCTCTGAGACAGATTATAGAGTCTTATAGGGAGCAATTAGACATGATGTTTTCCCATGTTAGAGGTGTCTTGTGAGAGGGTGAAGCGCTGTCAGCGCAGCAGTGATCAAATAAAACCAGTAAGGTCGCACTTTACTCACTGTTTGTCTAGCACTGCTTCGGGGACAGATAAATTACATTCCAACGACAGGACACTAATTATAATTAACGGCAGTGTTATTACAGAGATAAATAGTGTGAAGCGGTAACACTTGAACAGCTATTAGAACACCTCCCGAGGACTCATGTTACATTAGTGTACAGTGTAGGGCCAGCCAACAGATGGACAATACTCTGGAGGAACGTGCACCGCCCGTGACTGTCGTTCCTGAAAATGAATAAATAATGTTGTGCACGGTGATCCACAGCAGAGGCTGTGCTGACAGTTACACAACAACAGACACAGGATACGCAGGGAGTGCTGTGGATGGAGGAATATACACGTTTTCACTGGAGGTTTCATAAGATCAGTGATTTTTAGACTGGCCAATAAGACTTGAGATGTTCAAGTTCTTGTTCCACCTTTCAAACCGAGTCAACTTTTAATTAATATAAATATATTTGAGTATAAATTTAATAATAATCTGTAAATCAATATGTAACATCTGAGCCCTGAGTTACTACAGCATTAGAAACATGAACTGCTCTGTAGTGAAAAAGACGCCTAAGTAGCAAAACAGCAGGGGCGCCACCAAGTGGGGGACCAGCGAGGGCAACGACCCACCCTGTAAATTTACTACTCCCCAGAAAATGTTTTTTTTTTAGCAAAATATTCCATGGACCACTGGAAAGATTTTTTAAAAATGATTCAAAAAGTAATCAGCGACAACACCTGCATCTACATTAGAATACATTTTGAATGGCTAACGTCGCTAATTAGACTCAGCAAATAAAAAATGGCTACAGCTCAGTCAGTTTTAAAGATACTGAGCTAAACATTTGTTGTAACAGTGTGAGCACTAAATGATCTCACAAGAGCTTTGTTTAAAACTTTGGTGGCAGGTGATATGCATTTTTAAAATAACCACTAGTTTGAGTTACCTACATAACCTACTTTTCCTAATTTCCTAGAACTTTGCCTCAAACTTAATTTCCCTCTGGGATCAATAAAGTTTCTTTTTTTTATTAAAATATGAATTTAGAAGAGAATGAGATGAGTAGTTACCAATGATAAAGTAAAACACTGAAGGAGGCCCACATCAGATGGTATTTCCATAACTCCTGTGTTGCAGTAAATTTTCAAACAGGCTATATTTGGCAACAGTATAACAAAACTTTGAAATTCTGCTGGGACTTTTCATTTTGGTGTGCCACCTTGAAATAATAAGTTGCCCCACCCCCATTTTGCTCCTTTTTAGAATTTTCTTGAGGTGGTCTTGATAACCTGGACTGCACTGTAGCTGGTTAGAACTTTTCCTATAACAAGAAGGTCTTGTGGTAATTTTTGCATGAGGTTTGCATGTTCTCCCTTTGAATGTGTGGAGATTATAATCTGACTGGTGTGAGTGTGTTTGTCACCATGTGGGCCTGTGATGAACAGTGACCTGTGTGTCTGTTCAGCACTGGAGGTAGGCACCCCTTAAACCCCAAACTGGATTAAAGTTTGCTCAAAACAATGCATGGGTGTGCTGATCATTGCTCGCCAATAAATAACAAAATGCTAGTTTTAAATAAATAGATAGATAAACTGGAGATGAACTGGTATACTTCATGAAAAACATATTCTATCACATCTTGTGCTTTTTGAAAACGACTTAGATACCACTCAAACAGTTCCAGCTGAAAGAGTTCAGCAATCAATCTCCATCCATCCATTCATCCATCCATCCATCCATCCATCCATCCATCCATCCATCCATCCATCCATCCATCCATCCATCCATCCATCCATCCAATATGTTTTACCTGCTTCTTTCTTTTAGGTCATGGGGCCCTGTAGTTTATACTGGAATGAAATTTTTTACATTTTCTCCAGAAAAAGATTTTTAACTATTTAAGTGGAAAAAAATAAATAAATACGACAAAAAAAGAAAGAAAAAAAAAAACAAGCAAGTCTGAAACAAAATTATAGAATTATTGGGTTTTTAAATGTTTTCTGATTTGATAACTTTTAAAAATCCATCATGTTTAATGGTGTTCTTAACAACTCTTTGTTGTTGGTGGTTTGATGATCTCAGAAACTCTGAGTTATGGGAGTTGGTGTTTTTTTTTTTTACCCAAAGCTTATAAATCACCCTGATGTGAGTCAAGATACATGTTGAGCCTCAGGAAGAGTAGTCTCTGTCGAGGGGACCCTAAATAAAAAAATAAAGAAATACAGTCTAAAGACATTTTTTTGAATGCATGTACATCATGCGACTATGCATAAAATAAATACTTTAATGTCTTGTCATCTAGTTAAAAAAGTACCCAAGTGATGCTGCATGTCAGCAGAAACGTACTGCCTGACAAAGGTTGGTTAACGTTATATTCAAGTAAAGTTGCCATGCAGCTGCTAAAGTTGCTAACATTCATTGAATTCTCCTGTTAGGCAGCTCAGTGGTGTTATTCACGATAGAAACTACTCTACAAATAAGCTGTGTTCAACACTGTGGTGACATTGTAACCTTGTTACAGTTGTGTTTGTGGCTAAAATGAGCCACTTGTTGCAAACTAACAAGTCGTAAAAACCTCAATCATTAACTGGATTCTTGTGTTGCCAAAGAGCATCAGGCCTTTAAAAATTTACTCTGTGTGGCAGAAAAAAATGCTACTTTTATTCAATATAATTATTGTACTGGATAGCTATTAATGTATGAAACTAACACTGATTTGTGTAATTTCCTGTTTGAATAACGTAATGACACTTTCAGACCAGTTGCTCATTTTCATTTACAGTTGTTTCTCAATGTAGAAAACGTTAACGAGTTTTTATACTCAAACAATTACGACTCCACCACTTAATGAAAGTCGCCACATGAGACTCTCAGCTTGTTTTCAGCTTTCAGCCCTGAGAAGGGGATGAGTAATCCTTCTCTTCCTTTCATCCCCTTAATCCATCCTTTTTTTATTTCTATTCTCTGAGCATCCACCTGCTAGGGGCCCTGAGCCCCCAGCAAGCTACATCAGTGTCCACCTGCCCCCCTGTAACCCTCCCCTTTCTGCTCTGACACACACACACACACACACACACATTCTGTCCACCTGATGAACAGCAGCAGTTTCAGCTTTACTTTCTGGCTCGGGTTTAAAATCAGGACGTTTATTAAAGAAAAAAAAACATTTTTATTAAAAAATTACAATATTGTTCTAACTGCTGTGCCTTTTTTATTGTTGCAGTTGTAATTTTTAATTAAGAGATTGTTCTTCTTGCAGATAAATAGGTTTTGTTGTTTTTATTTCAAAATCGTTTGAAGCTGAGTGCCAGAAACCTCACTGTTAATGCGTATGAAGCACAGTCAAGCTAATTGCCTCGACTAGACTCGGTAAATGTTTGCACATAAAAATCTGAGATTATGTTTCCCATATTTCAAAGGCCCCTTGGCGCACGGCCAAATTAATATTCATTCACTTCTACAGATGTAGTTTCTAATAAGGTAAATTTATGAGACCCAACAGAGCAGACACAATCAATATGAAGTCTGGAGTTGTTTCTCGAAAGAGGAAGAACATTCTTTCTGTCCTCTTGTCCTTATACTTTGTCATCATAAAATAAGGAAATATGAAATGTTCAGAGAGTAAACTATCAGCCTGTGAAATCATTCGTGCAAAACACTTTTACGAGTTCCTGTTTTTGGGGGGGATGATGAGCGTGTTTTGCTCCGATAACCAAGTAGTGTCCTAGACTTCTTCTTTTTTTTTATTCTGTGCGAACAAGCGCAAGCTTCCTGCTGGGGCTGACTGGCTGGTTGCCAAGTCCCCAGACCCCAGTCCAACCATTTCACCCACCCCCAACACCAAAAAAAAAAAAAAAACTCTACTCCCCTCCCATCCTGAAAAGAACAGAAACATACAACGGAAATTTCCAGGGCCTGTACGCCCAGGAGTGCCCCTCCACCCGTCCAGTAACACCACCACAAACAGCTCCTCCTTTCTCCCTCCCTTCCTCCCCGTGGCCCCTGCTCTCCCCCTCTGCCGCGGATCCAAAGAGACAGAGAGCAGCTGGAAGGTGAAGTGCAGCTTGTAGGCGCTGAGCGGAAAGTCAAACCAAAGACCCCTCCTGTCTGAAAATACACCCCCTCCCCAAACAAAACACACCAACTCCTTCACTTCAACTCAGAGGTGCTTAAGAGGGCCGTGGAGTACGCTTTTACCACCAGGCTTTAAAAGAAGACAGAGGCAGGGGAGGGAAACCTAGAGGACGACTTTGTTTGCCAAATCAATTGTTCTCCCGTGGTTAGCGATTGTTTTAGGTGTACGAAGATTCGAGAGCTGGGACTTTTGACAGGGCCGTTAAAAAGCACAAATAGCACAGCGGAGGTGGAGCAAGTTCTGGTGAAAGACAGGGCTGTGGAAGAAAAAAACACCCAAAGAAACATCTGCTTCTTACTTGTAGAGACACGAGTCCAAACTTTTATCTGAACCCTTCCAGGACTTGAAAAAAAGAGTTCTGATAAAGTCTGAGCAACCTGGGACTTAAATGAACTCACATCAAGTTAGAGAAATCACAAAGGAGAAAAGCTATAATCCAAAGTTAACAAGTTCAATAACAGGACCTTTGTATGAACATAAACATATGACCAAAGTGAAGGAGAACAAGCTGTTTTTATCTGTCTTCAAATATGAACTTATAGGCCAGTCAACACTGTTAATTTGATCCAATCTGATGCCTTTCTGTCCTGAAATAACCTTTGTACCCCACACATTGAATAGTGGTCCAAATAAACTTGGAAAACCTCTTTCATTTCCCAGAGATGCTCTCCTGTGTCCTCACCACTCTACCTGCCACATCTCCCTCATACAACATCAAGATGCAGCTTTGCACTCGACACTTAGAGTTTTACATTTGCACCAGGTTATTTCCATGACCTGGTCATTATTTCAATCCCAGCCTTGGCATCCTGTTTCAGATTATAGACAACCAAGCCACACCAGTGCACCTGGGCCCTGTGGCATGCTTCTCCAAGTTCCATCCAGGATCTTCAATTCAATTCAATTCAATTCAAAAATACTTTATTTATCCCAGAGGGAAATTAGGTGTTGTTGTAACTCATCCA
>JAUBOC010000001.1:4942477-4954137 GCA_032275365.1 Anablepsoides cearensis
GACAGTCTGAAGTCAGTCTGAAGCCATTGTATGGGACTGATAACGGCTAATAACGCCCATTTAATGGATGATAACATTCGAAGCGGGTGCAGCGAGACGAAATGTTTCATTAAAGAGGAACCCGTCCAGAAGACCCACTTATTTTTTCTCGTTGATTTTTCTACCTGGATTACTGAGATGCACCAGGACACATTTCTTAATACTTCATAATTATAGAAAAAGGTGGCAGCCTCTAACTCCCTTCTCGTAATCGGTTCAGTTATTGGAATAAATCGGGGAGTCACTGAGCTACAAATAAACACCTAACTTTGGTTGAGGGATGCGGTCTAAGATGTCATGGTTCTGTGTATTTATTGCTAAGAACAGGATTATATACACTGCAGACTCCTCTGGTTCACTGTTGTCAGCTCCAGTTTCCACAAGCATACTAGAAATATTCCTCATTGCAGTTTTGTTTCAAGTTAAGCCAAAACTGTAATTTGTTTGAAACGCTCACCTTTTTAGCCCCCTGTTTTTTAACCTTGTATTTCCACACTATCGTTTAATTAGCTTGTTATTTAACTTGTAAATAATTGATACCAAGTTTACTTCTGGGTAGCAACACAGAGATCCAAAGTACCACCTGTGAAAACCAAGGACTTATTTTGTTACATCTCAGCAGATTTTGGGTTAAAAGCAGACAAAAGTTCACCGTCTGAGAGAAGTAATCTGATCACTGCACTATTATCAGAAGTACTGTGTAACCGGGGTCCTTCAGATAAGTGGTGCCAAGTTAAAATTATAAACACTCTGGGCTGCATGAGCAAAAGGCTGCTGACAATGTGCAATGAGCACCTTGAAGGGAAAGAAATGATATGGGTTTCTATGCTGAGGTGTTAATGTCACCCATGACTCTTCTCTTTAAAGTGTTTCCTTATGAACACTTAAATCAATATGTTCATGTTGAAAGTGTACAAAAATAAAAAGGGTCGACAGAATCAAGCACATAAATGTTTCAGCCCATTTTATCAAAATGTCTCATGAACCACTGAATGTTTTTTAATAAAACTCTAAACTGACATAATTAGAAATAAAAGCAAAATTATATGAACCACTAAATAAATACACTCAAAATGCAACAATTAAAATGAAAATGTTTTTTTTATAATGTAATATAAGTTGTGTTTCACAACACTGCACTTGATTTAAAAACATTTGGGAAAAAAAAGGAGAAACACACCTTTCACAGGTTCATGGCTGCTTCCTCCTGGGTCCAGTAGTCCGTCATCATGGAAGCAATCAGTCTGTCTGTCGGTCCTTTCCTCCATTAACACTGTGTATTTGTGTGTTTCAAGACCCCAGTGACCCCAGGTCAGAGTCTGGGCATGGGTAAAAGGGAAGGGGGCTCCGTGAGGTCACAATCGCTCTGTAGTCCAGGATGGCTGGGATCCACAAAAATGTGTTAGGAGTGGTAGTTTCCTTCTTGGCAGTGCAAGTAACCACCCTCATCAAACACATGAAAGATAAAGCACTTTACTGAGACATCCACAGCGGTCGCAACAACGAGAGCTTCATCTACATTCTCCGTGCCTAATGTCATCATGTCAACTTCAATTTGGAATTAACTGTGCAATTATTCTTCCGGCGCTATGAGCTGAATGCAAACAGCCTTTTTTTTTCTCCTCCAGAGAGACGAACAAGCATTCAAAAGGTTTCAATCCAAACGCCCGTCTGTTACACACTGTGACTCTAATAAGTGGCGTACGGCGTGCACTTGGAGCACAGTGGATCTGAAGGTCACCGTGCCGAACTGAGCCAGGAATAATGTAATGTTAAGCAGGTTGGCCCCACATTGTCTTTCACAGAGGTGAGCCATTAGTCACTTTCAAACCGTCTGAACACGGCTGTAGTCCTGAAGTCGGGGGAAAAAAAAAGAACAAGAAAAGTCCTCATTCAAACCAACCATCACATTAAATTAAAGTCGAAGAAATTGAAGAACTCCTCCAGCAGTAAATCTGATGCGCGTGGGGGGGTGGGTTATAAATTGAGCAGAACAAAGTCTTAAGATATGGTCCTTCATTTAGAAAACCCTCCTCACAATCCACTCTAATGCATTTTTTCCTCCATTAAATTTCCTCTTTGTCTCCTCTCGGTTCTGTCCCACACAGAGCTCCTGCCACGGGGACATGATTGTCGTCTTGCTTGCAGAATAATTAGTCTTTTTTTTTTCTTAAATAGCGCTCTCTCATCCTCCTGGCTCACAAGTACAAAAAATGGGGAAGACTTGCTTCCGTTTTTTTAAGTGCAGTAAGCAGAAAATGTCCCAAAGGGGACACAAAACACCGAATCAGGTCCATATTTCCAGTCGGGTGCCCTTGTTGCTCACCGGCTTCACAAGGGCAGAGTTGGTTGTCGAAGAAATAAAAGGTGTCCCTCAGAAAACGAATAACACCATTTGTTGGTTTTTCCATGCTTGAGGCCGTCTCGTCTGCGTTCATCCTTCTTAAAATACAAAAATTTACACAAGTGGCAGTTGCACAGTGGAAGCAGAGAAAGTCACAACCACGACTGTGTGTTGCCCAAAACACAGCAGGTACAGGAATGCATGTTGGCGAACTTCGGCGTGTTAGTGTGTGTGTTCAACATGCTGTGTGCTATAAATGTCAACGGAGAGCCAAACAGGCATTGGCAGAGTGAAACAGAGAGCATGGGAGCTAACAGCGTGTCACTAAAAGACAGAGAGAGCAGGCGTCCTCAGAAGGAGGGAGGTAGGTCGGTTGGTTTGCTTTTCCACCTCGGGCGATGAAGACGGACGAGCCTAGACGGACGACTCCTCGGGATTGGCGTCTGGCAGGACGCTTCTCTGTTGGAGAGTGCGTCTAAGCTCCTCCTTGAAGGGGCTGGAGTAGTCGTTCCCGCCCACGCTCAGGCCTCCGAGCCCGCCGCCCCCAGCGCCGGCACCGCTAGCCCTCTCCTCCCCCGCCGTGCTCAGGTTGAGGCGGATGTAGCCGTTGCTACCGGAGCCTCGGATGTTGGTGAGGCTGAGGCGGCTGGGGGAGTGGATGGGCTGGCCGGGAATGGCGCTGGGCGACGCCGTGCTGCTGACGCTGCTGGGCCCCAGGGCGTGTCCGGGAACGATCTTCAACGAGCCATCCGAGTAGTAGTAGTTGGCGCCCGTCTCCCAGAATCGGTCCTCATCGCTCGGCATCTTGCTGGGCACGAAGGTGGGCGGCTCCTTGGGTAGGGTGATGGGGTAGACCAGGGTGCTCTCCAGAGGCTTCATGTCGGCGCCTTTGCCCAGAGCCAGCTTCAGCCTCCTGCGCAGGTAGAGGGCGACGACCAGAAGCAGCAGGCAGGCCGCTCCGAGAGTAATGACCAGCACCCAGAAGAGCCCCATGCTGCTGTCCGGGGCCCGGGCCTCCATGAACACCGGCGCGCTGGCAACCACAGCCACTTGGTAGCGCTCTGTCTGAAACTTGACACCCTGCTCCTCCGAGTAGCAGATGTAGCGGCCCGCCTGCACCTGGCCCGCTTCGGGAATGATGAGCGCTTTGAGGGCTCGGTCGAAGCGTGGCCCTCCTGCTTCCGGATCGCCCAGCTGGAGCTCGCGTTCATTGACGACCCAGAAAGGCTGAGCCAAGTTGGACACGAGCTGGCAAGGCAGCACCATGTCGGACCCCACGACCACTGTGACATTTCTCAGACGGGAATGCTCTGCAGAAGAACACGAGAGAAAGACGACACAAGTGGGGGTTAGGTGCCATTTACAATAAATTAATTAGATGTTCCGCAGCAGGCTGCTCTATACTCAGCTCAGTCCTAATGTGTTCACCGAGTCCAGTTCCTGTCTCTGTCTTAAAGCTAATTTGCTCACGCACTGACAGTTGACTCCCACATGGGGTCACTAGTGAGGTATGGCCCCAAACTCACCAGGGATAGAGACAGGCTTGTCAAACTTGGCCTTTCCACGACTGAACCTCTCGAGCATGAGGTCCTGTGAGAGCGAGGAGGTGGACCTGGACACGAGGAAACAAAGCAAATATATTCAGGAGGTAAGAATTTAAAACACATTTTCAAACTGACAAGGTAATGTTGGACATGATACACAATACTCAAACACTGTTCAGGTACATAAGCAGGTTTAGCCCTATCAAAGTTGGAACTAATGATCGAGGGCTGATAGGTACTCTTCTCACCCTCGGTGGAGGTCGATGCGGACACAGGCCCGGCCCTCGTTGTCCCATGCACAGTAGGGGTCCCTGGCAAGCAGGCAGTCTGGCTGAGACTGATAGCGGCTGCAGTTTGCCAAGGGCAGCTGGAGAACCTCGGAACGAGAGCCGATGTACAAGTACTTCTACAGAGAAACCAAGAGAAAGGGAAGGAGACAAAGAACGTGGCCAGCCATCCAATAGACAGACAGAAACCAGAGAGAGACAAGGCAGAAGAGGAAAGACAAACAGACAGAGAAGAGAGACTGAGTTATGGGTTAGAGGAGATAATGGGATAATCACTCTCAATTACAATAACACACACCCTCGACCCTCCTCCAATCCAATCTGGTTTACAGCCTTCTTTTGCAAAAGCCGCTGTAAAATATGTCTGGTCGCGACTAAGCCCACATTAATGAGATAAGCAGTGGGCTTTAGTGTTGAGAATGGCCCAATCAAAGCTCATCGATCAGTGGCCGGGCCGCTGTTGATCCACTGGGACACGGCAGCACGCAGTGCTGAGCCGACGGAGCAGAGAGGCTGAAGAAGAAAAGGGGCAGGGGTTCAATTCCCTGCTGAGCAGGGGGCCTGTAATCACTGTGATTATGAAGGGGAGTCTTAGTTTTATGAGGCAATGCTTGAACTGAAAAAGGGCAGCACTGATGAAAACATTTGGTTTGTGGTACCAGGAGAATAGGTCTGTGTTAACCTCCTGCTTGTTGTCAGTGGATCTATAATTGTCAGCCACTGACATAAGGGCAGAAACAGATCTACTCAGGACCACGTGTAAGACGGAATAACTCCAAGCATATGACAAAAAATAACTCTGAACTGCATGCTAAACAATTTTGGTAGGATGATGTAGTAGAATGAACCACACACACAATAAAGACTTTATATTGTTATCACCCAATTTGCCTGTCTGGTACCAAAATATCTCCTAAACACTGAACAAATCTGAACAAAACTTGCAGAAAGTAATTGTTGGAGGTACATCTACGACTAGGGGTGTCCCAATACCAACGTTTGACAAACCAAATATGAGTACTTACTGATTTACATAATGACTTTAAAAACACATTTCTTTTATTTAGAACAAGGTGGCTCTCCTTTTTTATAGGCCTACAGGATCAAGTCAAATATACAGCATGGTATATACTATTGCGATTTTTTAAAATAAATAAAAATAGCTAATAATATTTTCTTTCAACTTGCATACATTTCTTAAACATGGAACTGACAAACATTACACTTGAAATGTAAACTGTAAAACATTCAATGGAGTATCAGTACAAGTATCCTGGGCTCGATACCAGTATTTTTATATTGATAATGGTATTGGTATCAGTTCTGAGTATTAGGGCATTTTGTACACGAACAAAATGATAGCTGCTACAGGCAAATGTATTAGGAAACACAAAACTGGCTAAAATCCATTGTGTTAGTAGCTACGATGGATCCAACAACCTATACTCTGAGCACTTACGGACTGCGTGACATCTAACCTTTTCATCCTAAACCACAGATTTAAATAAAACTTTCAGAAAGTATTCATTGGTGGTACATCTATGCCTGGTTAAATAAAGATAAAATAACTGATTAAACCCAATTCAAGATGGCTGCCCCAGGGAACACAAAAATGACTTTTCTAAATCAGTTTTATAGATATTCAGTTAAAATTACACAAGATTGGACATATTGTTATTTTCCAGGTTTGACCAACTCCATAATTTGTCAGCATAAATCATGAAAGGTGCGGGGTGATATGAAATCGTTCAAGGAATACTAGGCCGTTGATTTTAAAGCCCCCACCTCAGAGACTAGCATTTCTTATGTTTCATAAAGAAATGAAAAATGTCACCTGTCATGTTTCATAGAGATACTAAGGACAGACTGCGCCATGGGAGCAGCTGGACGCTCACACTAAATCTGAGCATATTCTTCACAGCGGCAGGGATTACAGCTTCTGTTTTGTTGTAAATCAGTCCATGTTTAGAACTTGATGAATGTGAAGTGTTTTCAATTGACAGCAATTTTCTTTATGGGTCAACTTCTGAAAATGACAAAGTTTATGGTTTTTGTTGCGCCTCCCCTGTGCGCTCACAACTATCAACAAGCTTTTTCAGAGTTGACGAGGACCGAGGACGCGGAGGTGGGTAAATTATTTTCCCATGCAGAGCTGTAAGTATTGATCGTCGTGTGTACAGATGGATCGCACGCCTGTTTTCTTACCTTGGAGTGGGAGATGGTCAGGCTGTCCACGGGCCGGGCTGAGTCAAACAGCTGGATCTCCTCGATCACGTGGGCCTCAGAACCCAGGATCACCACCCTCTGCAGCCAGCCCTCCGCTGCAGCACAAACAGGAAGAAGAAGGAAAAATGAGCTCACTTTACGGCTGCTCCTTTCACTCAAATGTTAAATCCAAGTTTATCTTCGTGAGATTAACATCCCCCCTGTTCCCTTCATGTAGCATTAACACAGTATTTCATGAACACTGGATGAAAAAACGAATAAGAAAAAAAAAAAACATTGGATATGTGCAATTATCTTTGGAGCCAACATCTTTCCTAATGGCTGTCACAGCCAATTAAACTTCCAGATCTCAGTCAGTTTTATTTTACTGACCATAAGGTTTGGGGTGGTAGTAAATGAGACCGATTCTCAAAACATATTCTGAGGGTTAACAAATTGCAAGACCTTTGTTTAAAATGTTGCCATTAACCAGTTCGACTCAATTCTACCTGTCTGTTAGCAAAATATCTCATGTACAACTGAACAGATTTTAATGAAACCTTCAGGATATAATCACTGAATGTACATTTACAACTGATTTCATTTTGGAGCCAACCTGATTCAAACTGGCCACCTTAGCCAATGGATAATAGAAAACACAAAAATGGCTCTAATTCAGTCAGTTTAACAGATATTGTGTTAAAATTTGGTGTGGTTATAGCTGAGAGTTGTTCCCAACATATACCTCAGGTGTGACTTATGTGAGAGGGCTTTTGACCTAAAGCTTTACGTTAACTGTTGGCGTTAACCTTGCTTGTCTGTTAGCAAAGTATCACATGAACCAGTGGATAAATTTGAATGAAACCTCCAGAAAGTAATTAATGGATGTAAATCTGCAACTGATTAGATTTTTTTAAATTAATTCAATTCAAAATGACCAGTCAATTATATGAATAGACAAAATAAATTTGAAGTGGTAGTAGCTGAGAGTCATTGACACACGTTTGCTACGTGGCATCTCATGATCAACGTGGCACATAGTATTTTCACACTCATGGCAGCACATCAGTTCACTGATATAAAAAATATTTTGAAATAACTTGATGAATGCACGTGAATCATTTTAAAAATTCATGGTAAGCAATCTGCAGCAACTGCAATTTATTTTTCTTTAACTATTATTGATGGTCTAATAAATTCAGAAAAAAAATGTGGCAAAAAAAGTGCAAAACCTTTGATTTGATGCAGACGTTCTGAAATGTGAAACCATCACCTCTGTGCTTTTTAGTGGCTCTTTCTGAACTTAGGAGTGTTAAATAATGACTGAGTGCCTTTGCTTCGTGCTGTCCCTCTCAGAGCCTAAAGTTCTCCCTCCCATAAAGTTTCAGACCTGTTTCACAAAAACTCTGCCGCAGAGGGAAAAGCAGAGGTGAAACTAGCAGGGCTAATCACGTTTGCTCCATGGAACTGCACCGGAGAGTTATGTAAATAGAAAAAAAAGCTCAGAAATTATTTAATGTTATTCATTAGAACTGTGAAAATTGTAAAAAATATATGAAGTCTGCTCAGAAAAATCACATCCACGACGAGGGGAGAAGACCAGTGCTGTATGGAAATGGAGCAAACGCGCATAAATAGTTTCATCAAGTTTTCTGCAACTTTTATCCGTGTCGGGTTTTGAAACTTTAATGTGAGCTCGACTAAAATTTCATGCTGCCGTGCAGCTGAGCAAGAGGAGTAAACAGCCTCTCATCTTTGCTGAGCTCCACAGCAACAAACTATTTAAAGGTGATTTTAAAAGAATGGAGAGGCTGCTCCTGGCCTTTCCGCGCCCCGAGGAACAGTGAGATCATCTGAGGAAGACTTCTTTTTTTTTTTTTCTCTCCGAGCAGCTGATGCTGGGGGAGGAGCAGGCAGAGAAGACTCTTTTCTTACAGGGGCACTGAGAACAAGTTTAGATCCCCGGTGATGAAAAACGTTGGAGGCGCAGCTGGTGGGGTGACCTTGATGTGCACTGGTGTACGGAATAGTGTTTACGTGCTGAAATGTGCTGTCTTGTGTGGCCATGGCGATTAAGAGACAGTCACGGAAAATATGAAAACCTGACCCGGCAGCCGAAGGAAGGCTCCAAGAACAGACACACACACACACACGGAGGCATAGAAAGCAGCAGGCATATCATCACACTCCCGTCTCGCAGCGTCAGAGCCCAGTGTCAGCTAATCCCTCAATCCTTGCAGCCCGGTTCTGCTGAAAAAAAAAAAAAAAAACCCGCCTCGACAAGCCCTCCCCGTTTCCCCTCGCTCTCCTTGCACATCAGCTGTCGCTGCGCAGCAGCTAATAGCCAATCAAGCCAGGAGCCCAACTGGCGCTGCGAGCGCACGCCTGCCAAGGGCCCTGTTGAGTTTGTGCCGCGGAGCGCGACAGGCGGGATGACTGCGCTTGGGTTGGCGAGTGTTTAGCGCGTGCACCTGTGCGTGCGTTACCGTGTCTGGATCGGCCTCCCCAGCTTGGCAGTGGCGAGGTCCTGCAGCACGCTGTTGTCGCGCTGTTAGTGTTGTTCCAATCACGCCGCAGACTCAGCGATCTGAATGGAACGCAGTGGAACCCCCCCCCCCCCCCCCCTCCTTGTTCAATGAATGGGGCCGTTCCCTTAAAATCCGCCGTCAGACCAGTGTCTTTAAGGATTAGGTCTCTGGGAGCATGGGCCAGAACAAGACTTTAGCATACGGGCCCTATGGCTGCTGACCGGAGATGCTAATTAAGTTGCACATAGATAAGACGTTTCCCTTGATGCATGGGGAAGGATCTCAGCATGCAAATCAAGCCCTTAATTGAAACCCAGCTGAAGTCTGGCCAGATGGCATGTTTTTTGTGTGCCACCACTCCTAATTCCAGGAGCTGTCCCTGCCTGCTGCCACGGCCTGTAAGCTCGTTCCTCTCTAACAAACACTGAGCGGAACTTCCCTCAATGCACACTGACAACAATACGGTTTAAAAAGGAATACGTTGAAAAATAACAAGTGTAACTTACAGACCCAATTGTAAAAAGGATGGAATTTGACACAAAAGGCAATACTTTTCACATATCATAAAAATATACTTTTTACATAATAAAACATGGTAAATGTATTAAATGTTTAAACTAACAAACGGTATAGTTTTTATGAAAAAACAAGGCAGCAGCAATACATCTCATAAAAGTATGAACAGGGCCAACTAAAAACTGTAAAAGTAAGTGGTACAAATACGAAACAGCTGGAGGAGCATTGTGCAACTAATTAGGTGAACTGGTAACCAGTTATTAAGAAGACTGGGAATAAAGAGTAAAGATGGGCAGAGGTTCACCAGTCTGTGAAAATCTTTCTTAAAGAGTGAAATAATTTTCAAAAATAATAAAATAAAGACTTGGAATATCCCATCAAGTTCATATTATCATCATAACAAACAAAGGAAGGTAAATCTGTGGGAACAAAAGGCAAGACTAAAATGCAATATTAGGTGATCATGTTTTTCAGGCCCTCATGGGACGCTGCATTAAAAAAATCAGTTCAGATTCGGTTACGGAAATCACTGCATGGGTTCAGTAAACAATAAGTAAAGTTCTCCAAACCATTCAAAAATGCAGGTTAAAGCTCTATCATGCAAAGAAGAAGATATTTAGAAATATCACCTGCTGGTCTGGAGCAAAGTGGAAAACTTTGATTGGAAATTGTTATGGTTTCTTTTTAGAATCCATCAATGCCAAGTCCTCTAAACAAAATAATAGAAGGACTATCCAAGCTGTTATAAGCTCACAGTTCAAAAGCCTGCCTTGCTGATGGTATAGGGCTGCAGTAGTGCCTATGGCATGGGTTGCTTACTTATCTGGAAAGGCACCATCGGTCCTGGCCTGACTGTAGTTCAGATCTCTCACCAATTGCAAACATTTGATGCATTATGAAAAAAACAACAACAAAGAAAACCCAGAACAATCTTTCACCAAACAAGATTGGGAAACCATTCCCTCCAAACCCTCCAGCAGCTGGTCTCCTCAGTTCCTCCATGTTTACAGGCTGGTATTAAAATAAGACAGGATGCTTCACAGAGGTAAACATGGCCTTGTCTCAAAAATTGTTTTTGCCATCAAATTCAAAATTACTTTATTTTATTTTGTTCAATTTCCCAGTTTAAACATTTGATGCATCATGTTTACATTTTATTTACATTTTACACAAGCAAAATGCATCTCAGTGTTTTTGTACTTTCTGCCATGTTAAAGCACTGCAGCAATCTTCCACATCATACAACAACTGTGAGAATAAAAAAAGTTTCCAGCTTTAGCCTAAGCCTATCATGCTTAACTTATTCATGCACCGTACACAAAGGAGATGATTTAACACGACTGCTTTTTCAAAGCTGGAGAACAGGATGTTCTCTGACCTATGCCACTTTTAGAGGAAAAATGACTTCATCAGTAACTAGAAAGGAGCTTTATCAATGTGTGCAGCCGTGTAAACAAGTTCAATTATTGGTAACTGTTGCTTCGGAGGCGATGAATATTAACTGTGTTTAGTGCCAAAGCAAATAAGGAGGTCAAAGTAGAAAAAAAACTAAGAAAAAGCAATTAGCTGAAGTGAAACAGCTGAATGTTTTTCATCCCGAGCTTGATCCATGCAGATATTTTTTATAATGTATGTGGAAACGTCATGCTAACATCTGAGGATTCAAGACTGAAATCACTTGAAGTTTAAATAATTTATTCAGAGACTTCAGATAAAATGTCACGGTGTTGGAGCTGTGGCTTGAAAAGCACTGAGCAGCTGAAATGATGACTTAAGTCTAAGTGCGGAGCCGAAATGTCACTCGAAGACTAATAAATACATTTGACTGTCTCCACTCGGAGCTTGTACCTTTTCTACCAAAATACCCCTTTTATGTAGCAACAGAGCGGTATCGTGTTATCCGTACCTGTGCCGATGAAGAGCATGCTGTACGCTCGCTGGTCCAGGGCGCTGACCCGATCCACCGCCAGCTTGGTGAAGTTGATGCCCTTGGTGAGCAGCAGGGGGCGACCTGAAGCCTTATCCTCCATCAGCGGGTGTTTCTTGGCAAAGTTGAGCGTGGCGTCGGGCAGCTGCAGGGAGCTGTTGTAGCTGTTCTCCCTGTTTGAGTTGGTTATACACTGCAGCGCAGAGACAGGACAGACAGAACGAAGAGGGAAACGGAGCACGGGACAGAACGGGGGGGGGGGGGGGGGGG
>JAUBOC010000001.1:4962525-4973964 GCA_032275365.1 Anablepsoides cearensis
AAAACATTTTGTCGAAAAACGGAAGTTTTTTTGAAATTGACGTGTTTCCATTGAGCAAATTTATTTTCGAAATTCTAGTTTGCGCATTTTCATGGTCAATGGAAACGCAGCTACTATCATCACAGAGGAAGCACCAACACGCTGAACTAGGCAGGGTAAAACACCAGCAGCTAAAATGAAACACAGACTCATTTCTGCAGCGACCAATTCACCTCATAAAGTCACGGGCAGATTTATTTTGTTTTTGGATGTTTCACAGATTAACCATCACAACTTGCTACAAACTAAACATGGCTGACCTGAATACTTAAAACTCAGTTCTTTTCGTTCTCCTTCTGAAAGCTAGTCATATTTCACACATTTAACTGGCCTCACCTTCACCCCTTAAATGAAATATAACCATCTTTATGTCCACTCTTTATCTGCTCGGTTATAAATTTGTTCAATGTGCCCTTGCTAAATGAACTGTTGTAATTTGGTGAAAGGCTCTTAGGTTCATTTAGACTCTGATATGCTCAAGTTTGAGATGAAAGAGGAAAAAAAGGAAAAATAATGAAATCCAATTATCCAACAAAATGTAGGTGCCTTATTGTATTCTCCCGCGTGTTCAAAGGGGACTTATTTGGCTGATTCCTCCTCCTGCTATCATCAGTGGTCACAGCTGCTGGGAAAGGTGAAAATGTGTTTCACCATCGGTGCTGCTGCTGTGATCGCGCTGCAAGCCACATCATTAGTGGGCGTTAAGGGCGGGCATCTGTTTGTGAAATACTTCAAGGAGTTTCACTGACCATCACAATGCAGATATAAAAGGACACTTAATAAGACGCGTCTCCACAAACACAGCAAACAGCTCCTGTGATGTGTGGCCCTAATGACCCAATCGCTTGTCTTAATGAGGCCATTTGTTTAACGAATTAATAATTAATTACCAGATATATCTATGTCATTTTAATTGTCTCCGCGTAACAAAGCGTCAGTAAATAAGCAATAAGCTGAGTTTGTGTTATTCCTAGTGCTGTGGGTCAAAATGATTTCATAAGCAGCTTTTTTCTTAATGCCAGCAATTTCCTTGGCTTCTATTTTAAATTTAACATAAACATGCAGTTTGTTCATTCATTCATTTTCTGTCATCCTTAAGAATGCGTGCATATGACGGATAAACGCCGCTGTCTGTACATTCGATTTCAAATTATTTCATGGCTTGATGGAAAATTATTTATATCCTGCTGCGGAAAATAACATGCCTTAAACGTTAAGGCCTTAATTTGAATCATAAATGTGAGGAATGAAAATAGTCTCTTTTTGTATTATTGTTATATTTTTATAGCGTTTATTTAACTAAAGAGACTAAAAACGCGGAGCTTAAAGTCTCACCTACTCCCCAAACATGATCATGGTGTCACATGACCTTTCTTTTAACGGTGAAAGAAGTAATTACAGTGAAACATAGTTATAAAAACTGCACATTTTTTAAAACAGGAGCATAATAGGAACTACGTGAAGCAATATGAGCGAACACTCTGAGGAGTATTTATTTATTTTTGTTCTACCAAGGACGAGGCAGCCTCACCAGACAATTTCTTTATTAAAGTTTTTCAGTGTCGATTCAGCTCCTGTCAACCATGTCTGCATTTTTCATTTATTTTTTATTTTGGGTCCAACTCAACACAACAGTTTCCATTGTGATTAATCAGATTTTACTCCACTTATTCGGCTGTTAAATCTTTTGCCAGTTTGCTCCCTTGTATGGGCGTCACCTGCTGGAGCCCTAAATGCTGCCTCGCATTATCAGGCTCTCAGGAGCAGCTGCCGACGCAGCTGGAGAAAAACAGAAAACAGCTGATTCGCTGCCAAGCGTGCGCAAAAGTCTGATTTTTTTACAGTTGAATCTGTCCCCATGCTCGCAAGTTAGCACGAATCTATGCCCCTCCCCCCACATTAATAACCTCCAACGTGCACACAGCACAGGGATGCATGGGGCTGAGGCAGCTAATTGAATGGGCTCGGAGCTTCTCGGCTGCTGTTACCTTGCAGACACGGGCCACTCTGGCCACTGTCAGCTCCGTGTCGCAGTCCAGCTCCAACGCTCGCTCGCTGAAGAAGAAGTAGATCTTGTCGTCGTCCCCGTCTTTGCTGCCGCTGCTCTCCCTGACCAGGGCCGAACCCACAAAGTCCGGCTCTGCACACACACACACACACACACGAATCCAAAAAGTGTGTTTTTACGCAGCGGTTAAGACATAGATCACAAGTGAACAAAGAGCCTGCAGGAGAGAAATACACCTCTGTCTCCTCCTCTGCTAGCCCCATTCTCACCTCTTTGTCTGCTTTCTTTCATCAGTCTCCTTCGCCTCACCTCTTCACCAGTCGTTTCTCACTTTCTTTCTCCCCACTGCTCACTAATATCGATCCATTTCAGGGTTTCCTACTTCCTCACCCCCAGCTGCCGTTTTTTCGAAAAAAATCTCTATATTCGTACCTCATTAGGTTTTAGAAGTTTCTTTTTCAAAGGCAGTTTTTAAACTTGAGCTGCTTGGGGGATTTAATATCATTCCGGTGCAAAAATTGTTTTCTTTTTTCATTTGTAATCTCCAGGATTTACAGCCTCCCCTTGTCTTTTCAGCAGAAAAGCCATTATGGAGCGCCGTAACTCTCTACTGTAACCCAAAGCGGTTGAATGCTTTTAGGCCGGTCAGAGCAGCTTAACCCGAGGTGAGTTTGGCTTCATCGCAGGTCTAGTTTTAAACAAAAGCTCAGTATCTGCATGAATAATAAACAGACATATCAGTCCAAACCTCCCGCTCATCTGTATGCTCCTCCTGCCTCCACGTCCTCTCTCCATTCCCCTCACCTCTCCCTCTATCTTTTCATCACCGCTCCTAATGTCTAGTCTTTCATCACCCATTTTTTTTCCCTGCCATGGCTCCGTCCTCTTTTCTCGCCTTCATCTCTTCGGAGTGGCTCGCTCCTTCCCACACCTCCTTCACTGCAAAAAAGTGTCAGTCTAACCAAGTTTTAAAACCTTATATCCAGCCAAAAAAAAACATTTGATCTTGTTTTGAGACTGATTTACTAAACAAGAACTGATTGTGTCAGAATAATAATCTTAAGATTATTTGTCTTGTTAGCTTGAAAATTTGACTCAAATTAAGTCAAAAATTTCTGCCAGTGGGTTAAGAAAATTTTACTTGGTAAGATTCTTGAAATACTTGATTTGACTCAATTTGTTTTCTTATTTCAAGAATCTTACCAAGTAAAATGTTCTTACTCCATTGGCAGACATTTATGACTTAATTTGAGTCAAATTTTCATGCTAACAAGACAAATAATGGATATAAGGTTTTAAAACTTGGTTAGAAAGACAGTTTTTGCAGCGTTTCCTTCCTAAAGAGAACAAGTCTTCACCCCAGCTGAGGCGAAAGCGTCGACTCCTGCAGTTAAACGTCTTGTATTTGGGCATCTTTGGTGAGTTACCCATGACCAAAAACACGCAGCCCCGAGAGAGAGAGAGGCTTCCCACCTCGTTTTCATTTCTCACGCCCCATTTTCTGCTCACCATTGAGCCAGGCTGGCAAGTACTCGCTCTTCATGCTGTAGTGCTGCTGGCCCAGGTTCCTCAGGATGACCGGCTCCGTACCCAGGAAGTTGTTGAGTGTTGCTGAGTACAGCTCCTTATCTGTGCAAAGTGAAAGCTTTATATTAGTTCTTTTATTTTATTTGTTATTTTTAGACACAATTATGGAAGCGTACAATAAGAGAAGGCTGGCAGTTCAGCAGGGAGAGCCAATAAAAAGGTCCAGAAATGGGAGCCTGTTGGCTCAGTAAAGCTGTTCACAATGAAGTGAACGCAGCGTGAACAGGAAGAAATGAACCTCTGGACTCTCGTTTCTCAAGGCTACAAAACTGATGAGAACATTCAGCAAGAGCTGTTTGTATGGACTTTAGCTGAATCACATGGAGATGTTCTGTGTTGTTTTTGAACATGCCAAAGTAAGCAGAAAGGTCTTATTATTAAGAACAAAATGTTCACGACAATAACTGAGTATTTTAATCTGTGCAACAACCAGCTAGTTCTTTTTTAAAACACATTGACTCCAAAGAGCCAAACTGTTTTGTAATATTTCAAAGTTTTATTGAGCTTAAGTTTTTTTGGATGGACTTTGTAAAGTTTGGGTATCAACCTGTTGCAGAAAGAATGGAAAAATGATATTAGCTGTAAATAATAAAAGGGGATTTATTTTCTTACTTTATTGCTTAGTTGTCTGAGTAGAAGTAGCACCGATTCATCCCTTGAGCTCAGAGTTACTCCTTTACTTTAAAGCTTCAGTTATACCTCAGTGTAAAAACTAAACATGAATGGGAAACTGCCAGTGTGTATAGAAAAACAATAAAATACATTTTGAAATGCCCGTCTATTCATTTATTATTTATTTATTTACTTATAAAGACCTTCATTATTATTTTCTAAAAGTTTGATGAAAATTTATCCAGTGGTTTGTGAGCTTTATTGATAAAGTTGTATAGCCGTGTTGTGGATGACTCTCATCTTACCAAAGTTTTGCTTAATATATGTAAGAATCTCTGGGTTTTACCAAAATGTTTCAACAATCAAATGGCTCTGGTGGCCACCTTGATTGGGTCGACTCCAAAGGACCATCCTGCTGCCCTGTGGGTCAAATGACCCGCAAGACTTCATTGTTAAAACTGAGGCCTTGTGGGAAATTATGACCAAATGGCAGCAGAATGGTTAAAGAGTTGATACTTTCTATCTAGTGGTTCGTGGGATATTTTGATAAAACACTGACAAAGTTGATAAAAACGGTTAATAGCCAGGTTTTACAAAAATATATAATTCAATCAGTTTTTTCTTGGAATATAACCACACTAAATTGTAGCTCAATAATTGTTCAACTGGCTGTGTTGTTGCCATTTGTCTGATTTTAGGGTTGCATAACAGGGTCAGCTATCGTGAATGGGATTGACTTCAAAAAGTAATCAGTTTTAGATGCAGTTGAGCTTTTCTTTAATTTTGTCAAATGGTTTATTAAATATTTGACCAACAGAAACAAACACTCACAGGTGCGCACACACAGACACGAGCATAAAACAACGACGCTCTTCAGCGGCAGGCAGTAAAACGAGGGGCGACTCAAGACTTTTACACAGTGCCGTCCATTAATATTTATACATACCCACTATGAGACCAGTGTGGCCCTTGGCGGGGTCATAGGGACATTTGCCTTTCCCATCCTCCAGAACAGCGGGGTTAAGAGAAAAGTCGTCTCCTTTCTGCAAGAACACACAAGTTCCCCCACAGAGAGAAGATGAGGAACACAGCTGCTTCATGGTCACTTTGGATTATGACCCACATGACAGAGCTGCGAGCTCTGTTTGTTTGTTACAACAGCCCCCCATGCCACATTGTCTTATTGCATCAGTGTAACATGTATATCCACACACAAGTTTGTATTTCTATCCTTACTAGGACCAGGTATGGATTTCCATTCATTTCTATAGCTTTACTCTAAACCAGTACACAACTAACCCAAACACAATTCACACCTTTAATCCTAACCCCTAATCCACCAGTGGTGTTCTACCATATTAGGACCCAAAAGGACTAATGGTCCTGTCAAGGTAGGTCTTTATACCTGAAAAGATCCTAGATAGGAAAAACACACACACACACACACACACACACACACACACACACACACAGATGCATTTATTTTCATTTTGTCACACAGCCAGTCTTCGCCCTCAGGTCTGATGTATCAAATTGACACCTGTCAGCACCGACTCACCATGACTCCATCCAGACAACACACACACACACACACACACACAGCACGCATGCATGAATACTTACAATGTAAGTGCATTTGGGCTGGAAGGCGTAGGTGCCACAGGTGTAGAGGTGCGTGTGGTTGTAGCTCTGCAGGAACCGAATGTAGTTGAAGCACTCGGTCTGTGAGGGCACAAAGAGGGAACTCTTAGAACGTGGGTCCAAAAGACCACTGGAAGGATTTCTGAAACGCTGACTTAATGACTGACATTTGTTTAGAAAAAGCAACAAAACGGATTCTAAAATGAACAAAAAAGAAGCTAAAAGTAGCTAAAGCTACAAAATATCCAGTTAAATTTGAAAAACAGATACTAAAGCTAAAATTAGCAAAAGAAAAGCTAAATTAGCTGAACAAATGCTAAAATAAATAGAACTGTAAAATAATGAAAATGGATGTAATGGCCAAACATTGCCTAAAAATAGAAAAACAAAAGCTAAAGCAAAAATCAGCTAAATGGCTAAAATTTGCAAAGCTAAAAAAAAGTGGAATGGTAACTAAAAGTTACCTAATGTTTAAGAGTACCAGAATGGTAACTGGAATGTAAAAGTAGCAAAACAGTAGCTAAAAGAAGTACAAGAAGATATAAAATAAAGCTGAAGCAGATTCTTTCAGCATGTAAAATATTTGTTAATAAAGTTATATAATTTAAAAATTGCAAACTGATAAGACCTCAATTTATTTTTTATTGGAAATCTTATTTTAATTCATGCTGAATACTTTAAAAAGTATAAAAGCTACATTAAAAGCAAAGTTAGAGCACATTATTCTTGATTAAGCTGAACGTTTCAATAAATGCTAAAATAGCTCAAAGTATCTGGAAGTAGTTTGATCAGAAAAACCATACATTAGTATGGTTTTTCTGATCAAACTAAAAACTTTCATTAGAAAGTGTGAACAGCAAAGAATCACTTTGTTTTCTGATAAGCTGAGAACAACATGAGAACTTTTTTATGCTCACATGATGGTTGAATGAACTCTTAAAAACCACTAGATCATATTTTAAGATAAGTGTTTTTTTTTTTCCTGCATTAGAAAGCGCAACATTCCCATTTATTTTCATGGGCCGTCAGGACCGGCACAGGCTTTCTGCCTCCTATTGATTGCATCACTTAACAGACGACATTGTGACAAACGAGCTAAATAATCTAAACTGAACAAGAAAAGTGGCAGACAGTTCCAGGAATAATTAACGTAATAATTTATGCAGTGTTTTATGAGAAGTGCCCTTTAATGTCTGCGCTGTGATGAAGAACGGCGCTCTTTGAATGGAAATGGAAACAGACGCTCAGACATGATGCGTACTTGTAGGATGAATAATTCAGTGCATCTAGTTAACGTTACCACTGCGATAGCAGGCATACGTTTCAACATGTAGAAGTACTGGTAAATAAACAGTATAAGTGTATTTTATGTAACATCATATTGATTAAAAATGATTTTTTTATATCCGACTAAACCCTCTTAGTACTCTACAGCATTTTTAAAGCACCACTTAAACTTATTCTGCATGTTTTTTGCCCCAACTTTTTAGGAACCTGTTCTGAAGTGCTGCTCTCTTTCAGCTGAAAGCTACATCAAAAGTTACTGTTGTGCATTTAGAGCAGACGCTCTGTGAGTTTCTATAAAATATTTACTCTGGACATCTTGCACATGGGCAGCTTGCAAGCGAAGCAGATGGAGGATCTCGCTGAGGCGTAAGTGCAGAGTTGGCTGGAGTCACTTCCCTGTCTGTGTTTGCTGATGTACCACAGCTGAGGGTGAGATTTGGACGATACGAAACCCTAATTTATTGTCCTCCACTGCCAAAAAAAGCCAGGTGATCGTGGATTTAATGTGTCTGTGTGTGCGAGCGTGTGCATTTATTTGTCTGTTAGCAAAATATCTCATCACCCAGTGGGAGGTTTTTGGTAAAACTTTCAGCAAGCTCTGTTTGAATCTACGTCTAAAACCGAATAGCTGTTGGAGTTTATCCAAATGAAAATGGCCAACACAGCTAATCAGCCTAAGCAACCATAAAATGACTAAAACTTTATAGATATTGAGTTAAAATTGGGTGTGGTGGTAGCAGATAGTCATTAACAACATAAGCACTAACAGATTGCTGTAATCTTAAACAAATGTCCAGATGAGTAGAACATATGTTGACATAATCTGAGTTGTATTTATGTCTCAATTTACAGCTTCAGTTTTATGATGTGAAATCCCCTAAAATAAGGCCAAAATTTGAATTCATATTTTGATATTAAATCTTCTTTAACTTTTTTTGTTGCTCTCTATTCTGATGCACAAATTCTGTTTTATTTTTTTTTACATTTACTCAACAGTAAATGTGTGATAAGTGTTGAATATAAAAACCCTTCATCTGTTTACTGTAGTGTCACTAAAACCTTCATCAACTACTTAATTAGTTTTTTTAATTATCTTTTTTTGGGCAAGCTTTGCATTGTGTGTTTTTTTGCTGCTGGAGACCAAACACGTGCTGAATCAGACCTCTGTAAAACTTGCTGATCCCGAGTCAGTCTGACTGATGCACTTCTCTGTGTGCTAATGTAATGACTGGAAGGTTTCCAGACAGGAGCCCCAGACAGACTTAACAACAGCTAATTGAGAGAACTGAGAAATGTTGCACTCAGATTACGACCTCAGGGGGCGCCACCAGAGGGGGGCCCGAAGGTGGCAATTGCCATTCGTTAAAAAAATAAATAAAAATTGATGCCCTCCCATTGGCACCCCCGTGGCCAGACAGTTTTATCTTTAAAATTCAAAATGTTACTTTAAGTCTAGTCTCTCTGAATGAAGACGACTGGTCTAAAACCAAAGTCCTCAACATTAGGATGCAATGTTTAAGGAGGTCATATGCATCATGTTTTTTATTGTCTTTATTAAAATAAATTTAGGAGAGGACAAGCTTCCAAAAGTTCAGTACTGACATTGCTTTTCTCAATAAGTAATATCTCTATCTCCGCTTATTCCTAGTCGGGTTGCAGAGGGAACAGATCCAGAAGAGAAACCCAGACATCCCTCTGAGCCAGAGACAATGCATAATCCCTCCTGGGTTTTCCTCAGGGCCTCCTACCAGTGGGAAGTGCCTGGAACATCTCTAAAGGGAGGTGTCCTGCAGGCATCCTAATCAGATGCCTGAAACACCTCAACTGACTCCTTTCGATGTGGAGGGGCAGTGACTCTACACCGAATTCCCCGGATAACGGATCTCCTCAGCCTATTTCTAAGGCTGGGCCTGGCCACCCTACAAATGAAGCTGTTTACAGCTGATTGTGTCCAAGATTTTGTTCTTTTGGTAACTATCCACACCTCATGACCATAGGTGAGGGTATGCAGACCAGTAAACTGAGAGATTTGCCTTTTGAGCTCTTTCTTCACAATTGACTGAAGCAACTCCCTCATTACTGAGGACGAGGTCCCACTCCATCGATCCATCTTACGCCTCTCTCGCTTGTGAACAAGATGCCCAGATGGCTAAACTAAGTAATAAGAAATATAAACTGTAAATTAAAATAAAATAAAGTAGACCGATGCATATCAGATGTTCTGTATTACTGTATTTGTCAAATAACCTGTTTATGACAACATGTCAAATGTGAAATTCCGTCCCGGCTCTCTGTTTTTAGTATCACCCCAGGAGTTTCAGGAGTTTCTGTACGAGCTACTGTTCTACTTCCACGTTGCACCAGGAACAGAGTGAACTGTGCAGAACTGCAGGAACTGAAAACCACCGCACCTGGTTGTTCTTCCCTTTGGCAACACACTCTCTCTTCTTGTCCAGGGGGGCCGGCCAGTCGATCTGCGGGGAAAAGACAAAGACAAATGTGACTCGCTGCCGGGGGATCGTCAGCCTTTCACCCATTAGTAGAACATCTCTGTGTGTGGGAAACTGCGCCGCAGAGGGGAAAGTATACTCCGTAATGAGATAAATTCTGAGACAAATCACAATAAAAAGACCAAAAAAGAAGAAAACATCACACACATCTAGCTGCTGCTTTGCTCTGCCAATACGCTGCACCATTGACCACTAGTTGCTGTAACTATAGCAACAAGAAGACTCACTAATAGTAGTAACACTGTGTCCTTTTTCTCTTACAGCTTCCTTCTTTAAAAATGTAAGCTTATATACATATTTTGAGCCAATAAATATATTTTTAAAAACGAGGTCACGGTGCATAATATGTACAGCTGAAGCCTTACAGACTCGGGTTGTTTTACAGTACTGGTTCTGTTGCACCCACTAGTAGTGGGCTGGACACAAGAAGCGATATTACAGCAGCACTGTCTTAAAAAATCAAAGATGAACTCAAAAAAAAGCATTGTGGGCTTCTGAAACACAGAAAAGGGATAAAAAGCATTCTTTTCTACACACCAACACATAGTTGAACTTTGCTCTGTGGACAGAGGTCAGAAGAATCCACCTTTAGATGTTTTCACACCATTAAAAATAGTTATAATGGCCATTCTAAGCAGATTTTACTTCTACTGGATGCAAACCAACAGCAGCCCGACAATGAACTGTTGCAATATAATCAAATAGTCAATAAAACGAGCTTTAAAGTAAAGATGGTCATTAAACGGCACAACAACGATGGCTCCTAATGGTCTCTGAAAGGATATAAAACCGGAACGACTCACCAGTATCTCACCACTCCTGAGCAGAGTTCCATCCATTTCACATACACGTGAGGTGGTTTACCTGAAATCCACCAAATTTATTCTTTTTCCCAGAAACCACATTTCATTGTCAGGGTGCTTCTTTCCTGATGGATTTCTAATTATATCAGTTAATAACTAAATGAATCATTAGACTCGCTGGCTGTGCAACGTCACCTGTAGGTTCTGCGTCTTTAATGTGATTAGAATTTTTAATGGAGGGCTGGCTAAAATTAAGCACTCGCTTTTCCTCTTAATTGCGTTTCCATGGTTATTTTAATTACTCACAAAGAAATATAAAAAAATAATAAAATCACCTCTTACATCAGGAGCTACAGTAAACTCAGTACCAGGCAGTGCTTCAGTCATCACGAGCTGCGAGCGCTGATAACGGCTGTCATGCAAAGACGCACGGACCAAAACAAATGTCAGCCGCTGCCCGTCACATGATCCTAATAATGAGGCAACCCCGTTCACCTCCGAGTGTCTGTCATCAAGCCAAATGCAAACAGTGAGGTTAGTTACGAGCTATCACACGGCTACGTGGTTTTAGCATTTCAAACGTCCTGCGCAGATCTTTTTACCTCCTACAGCCCATTAGCATTTCTCTAAAATTAGAAACCCGTCTTGCAAACTGAGCCGAGTGCGAGCTGAACTTCCTGGAACCAAAATGCGGGGGATAGAGCATTTACATCCGAGCTGCTATGAATTAACTTTCCAATTTGATTAGCTCAATTGAAAATGAGAGTATGGATTCTCCTGCGTGGGTGAATCCTCACTCAGGTGAGGCTCAACCCACCACCATCACAGGGAAAATAGCTACGCTAAACAGCGCGGAAGCAGGAACACAAAACGAAGAACTTCTTGTCTACAAAAAGTCTAAATCCAGAAAAGAAAAAAAAAATCCCCACATCCCCAGAGAAAATCCAAAGAA
>JAUBOC010000001.1:4974064-4994180 GCA_032275365.1 Anablepsoides cearensis
GAACTTCTTGTCTACAAAAAGTCTAAATCCAGAAAAGAAAAAAAAAATCCCCACATCCCCAGAGAAAATCCAAAGAAGGAAGATGGCGATGAAAGTAATGAAGACAAACAGTGGGCGAGACAGCGGCGAAGGAAAAGAGAAGCAGTTAAAGGAAAGGAAGGAGGAGAAGGAGGGAGAGAATGATGGGCACAAGGAAACACAAGGGAAGAACTATTTCTTCATTCGTGCTCAGTCATTTTTTTCCCGTCAGCTCCTTCCATCTATACCGCACGCTGGGGGCTGACAACAGGTGGCCTTATCATTAGTGTGAGACCCATAACCCTCAGTCAAACAGAGTTGTGTGTCACAGTGTGTGTGGGTGTGTGTGTGCATCTAATAACTTCTCATTACAGCGGTAAATCAGATAGAAATCCCCAAACCGCTGCGGGCCGTTCACTACACCTCCATCGCATGGCTGTAACTGTATTGATTGCAACAAAGACCAATTATTGAGGGAGCAAAGCAAAACCAGACTGGAGCTCTGAGGGTTTAGCATCTCTGTATGTGTAGGAGGGGGTCCTGCGGGTCGAGTCAAGGGTTTTAATACTGTGTACAGGTTTTCCCAAGAGTGCTGTGCAGAAAAACACGAAACACACGTTTCAACAAAGACAAGGAAAACACAAGGGTTAGCGTACCTGAAACCCTGATTCATGTTGGATATTTTTGGTGCTGACAGAAAACAAATATTGGAGCTAATGGCTGAGCACTAACACTTCCAAATGTATGTAAAATGCCTGAAAACACCTGCCGTTACATTTATCAAAAGAACTGTAAACATAGGTTTTTTTCTATCACTGCTTTTTTATTGTTAAACCAGAGACTGGAATGTTGAAATAAACAACCTGTGAAGTGTAAGGTCATGAAAAAACTAAATCAAAACAATGACTTATAGGAACACAAGCTTCTTGTTTGATTCCAGAAATGTTGGTAAAAATATAAATGACCTTTATACTTTTGAATCATTAGCATAATTGAAACACAGATAGCTAACATGCTAAGCATCAGCATTTTCACTCTGTTTTCTTGCTAATATTAGCCCTTAAGCTTTAATACTCAGCACTATTAAAGCTTAAGGGCTGTGTTGCTATGTTAATTAATGCTAATTCTACAGCATTACGATGTAATCTGGTAGAAAACACCTGCAAGATTTTGCTAGGTGCTAATCCCCTCAAGCTAGAAATAGTCAATATTTTAGCTGACAACAGGTTTGAATGGTTTTAAGTTGATGAAAAAAGTTTATCACTGTGATTTTAAGCTTTTTTCCCAAAAAATGTATTTTAAATCTTAGCTTGTAGTTACAAAGAGCTATTTACGCACAAAAAAGAATAATTATTTAGCTTTTTGCTAACAGACAACATTGAAAATATAGCCTACTTTTTTCTGTTAGTACACTATTAGCTTTTTAAGGCCTGCTTGAAGAAAAAAGCTCCATCTGGTGTGACTCAGTTAACATTTTTATTAGTCTCTTTTATTATCAGCTACAGTCTGTTTTGTTTGTGTTCTCCAATACTCTGAAATGTAAAAGAGACAATAGAAAAGTCCCTATTAGCTTATTCTGTCAGTTAATAGGGAGCACAAAAAGTGAGACACTTAGGATGTTTTATGTTTCCTCTCCTCCTTTTCAAAGATGAAATTCTGTGATGTCTAGATGTGTTTTTTTTTATCATGACTGGTCCTAATTAAATTGGAACGAACGTTTATCTCTGCATGCAACAAAGCTGTGAGGGAGATGGGTTTTGTTCGTGAACTGCTCATCAGAGCCCACTGTTGACAAATGTAGTGTTATCATTTAATTCGCAGCAGTTCTTCAAAGGCATTTCAGAATACACGGGTGTGCAGTCGATAATCAGTTTGTGACAAATCTTTTCCTGTACACATGGTGAAGATGGAAATGCTTTGATCTCATTCAGTGGCCAAAATATATCTTTATGGTGTATTTGTGTTTAAACGTGTGCGTTACCTGTGGACGTAGCTGTTTGCTGATATCGTTGGGGTCCAGGGCAAACAGAGCCTCTCGCGCTCCAACGTACAGAACCCTCTCGTGGTCAGACAGGGTCAGCATGCTGTAGTTGAACACTCCTTGGATGCTGAACCTCGCCATGCTGTCCAGGACATCTGGATAAAAAACAAAAAAACACAAAAGTCAAACATTTTGTTTCATGAATTTATACGCTTTCTCTACCTTAACCCTCTTGCTCTTAAGATGTTTTCCCAAAGAGTCTCTTCCTGTGGTTGTTCTACTTTCTCATCTGTCCAGGGACTTCCGTTGTTGCAATTAAGAGCCTATATAAACTTGTTCAGTTAGGCAAAATATTGACAAGGATTAAACTTAAAAGCTGTTCACTGCTTTTTTTTTTGTTCTTGTTGCTCATTATCATTGCAAACAGGACAATGCTTAGATTAACCAACCACACAGTTTAGCAGCTTGTGTGGGAAATACACAATCGGCGGCTAAGAAACCAGATATTTCATTTGGGAGGTGAGTGAAACTTGCGTTTCCCAGGTGTCAAGTGACTGCGGGATACTTGACACCTGGGAAAAAAGTGACCGTGACCTCCTGACAACAAATGATGAGACTCAAAGCTGGTTTACACTCAAGCAAGACGCGAGACAACAGATCTGTGATTACGTCATGTTTTTGGCTCACTTGGTGCTTATAGTGGGGCTGAAGATGCGGGGAATAAATCATAATAATTTCTCCCACAGCACCCCCCAATGGAGCATACGTCGTGCATAGCTAAGCATATAAACAACAACAGTGGAAGCAGAATAAATGGAGGTTGTTTTTTTCACTCAAGGATGATGGAGAGAGGCTCGTGTTGTTGGATGAGGAGTTAACCGCGGAAATGGAATGAAAACGTGGTGGCACGTTCCCACACTCAAAAGGACCACAAGAGCTCCTCGAAGCAGTCTAAGCTACTATAACAACTAAACAACAAAAAGAAAATAAAACCAAAAGAGTTGTAATCAAGAACAGCAGTAGCCTTTTCTGTTGGTCTCATAACTTAATACCCGAGCAGAATCACCTGATCTATGTTTACCTCTCATGTTAGACAGTATCCTCCTTTGTTAGTTTATCCCAGTGCTGAGTCAATCTCCTTTCCCCTAAAATCATCCAAATAACTGTCTCGTGTTCTGAAACAGGGTGTACAAATCACCAGGGGGACATTAAACTGTTTAAAAAAGGATCGGAACAATAGACTGCTCCTATTTATTAAAAAGCTTAGTGAGGTCTGAGAAGACAGTTAAACCTGACAAGGTAGAAACGGTATATAATTAGTAACAAGGGTTCTGGTACACTCTCAGGTTCCCAGTCACTCGCCTTCCCATTTATCTCTCTCCTGGTGCCTCCTGTGTGGGTCACACCTTCCTGTCACCTGGGAAACTTGACTCTCGGTGCCCTTCCAACAAGAAATTGCCTTTTTTCGATGTGAGTTGCCGTGCTGCCTGAACGTGCCTCCGCCTGCCCTCCATCCCTGCCTCTAAAGCGCGACGTCTCAGTCTCCCGCTCTGAGGGCCGGATCAGGGTTTTATGCAGGGAGGTTTAGGGTTTCGCTGACTCACAGCAGGTCGGACTCAAACCTCAGAACTCAGTCTCAAGTGCTGAGCGATGGTGTCACTTTGGTATTTGTGTGAAAATAAAACACAACCAACTGTATGCACACCATGTTTTAGTATCTGCACATGGTACAATGCAAATTGGTGTCCATCACGGCAAAATAATTAGTCTCTGTAACACAACTGCAATCTTTCTGCTGTTTCCTCTTCAGGGGTCACCACAGCAAGTCATCCTGTCCTGTCTGCATCCCCATCTCCTCTTTCTCTTTTTCCTGGCAGCTGCATCTCTAACACCAATATACCCTCTGTCCCTCCTCTGGACGTGTCCAAAGCATCTCAGTCTGGTCGCTCTAACTTTATCTACCAGTTGTTCAACCTGTGTTGTACCTCTGATAATCCTAATCTTATCCATCCAGGTCACTCCTAAAGAGAACCTCGTCTTCAGCTCTGCCACTTCCCACTCTGTTTCCTGTCTTTTTGTCAAAGCCATCATCTCTAAACCATACTACATAATGGTCTCACTGAACTCTATAATCACTGAAAGAGTTCCTTTTCCAGGATCTCATTCAGTCTCTGCCTCAAACTGGACCATCTCCTCTCACGACTGCTATCGTCTAACTGTAGAGCTATTGATTGAACTTATAAATGCAGCACTTGAACCCAGCGTTACCAAAATGTCAACATTGAATTGCCACTGATACAGTTTTAAACACACAGGATTTGGTTCACAGTCAAGAACGACATTTATTGAGCCTCTTTACAACAGAAGAACTAAAACACGACTTTGAACCAGAAGCTGTCAGGCTGTAATGTAATCTTCCCATCTGTGGAACGAATACAACCAGAATATTTACTTTTTTTTGTTTATTTAACAAGGACAATGTCCATTAATGAACAATGGATAAATGCAAATGCACTAAAATTAGCCAAAAGGCTATTTTTCAAAATGACTGTATCATTTGCATATAATACATTGTTTGCACAGAAAGTAGATTAATAATGCCCAATACAGTCCAATGTATTAAGGTTCAGACTTAAAGTTTTCAATTTAAATAGCTTGAGAGTAAACAAGAGATATAGTAAAACCTATAGAATATTTTAAAATATGTCCATTGTGGAGCTCCCCAGATCCAACTTTCTTAAAAATGCATCAAAATGCCCACAAAAATGGCCCCAAATTAGGCTTCAACCCTTGCAATAATTTTTATTTGAACATAATAGTTTCTTGTAATCACTTTAGCTGCTGTATACAAAAAAATCTGTTAATTAATAAAAGCCCTTATCTGCAGGTTCAGGCTCAGTGGTAAAAACCTCCTGCAGGATGCAGCGCTGCTCGTAGAGCTTCTCAGCTTCTCTGTTTACTTTAAGAACTTGGCACACAAGTTAATCTGAAGGGCGAGCCTGATAAGTCCCTGATCTTCACGTCACAAGAAAGATAAGGTAATCATTTATTTAGGAAGGCTGCACAAATAAACAAGAGGCTAAGATGCTCTTTCACAACGAGCGGCGGTCTGTAAGCGTTCCAGCTGCCGGTAACGTGTCTGAAAGAATCTGGAGCTTCTAAAGAAATACGTTGACGAAAACAGACGATTTAAAGGTGAATCTGCAGAAATCTGTGTTTAAAAAAGGAGTATCAGGTTTGATTTCAAAATGTGTGCATAAAACTTTCACTAGGATTGTCATTTTCCGTATTAAGAAATTCTACTAGATAACATAATTTTTGTGGCCTCGAAGCTTTTAGACCAGAGGCTGTTACAAGCCAGCATCGCAACATTAAGAAGAATCCCCCATCTAAAGAAGGAGCAGCTTAAATCGGACTCTGCAGAGCATTTAAACACAACAGCTCTTGGATTTGTAGACCTATAGGAGCATTATTGCGAGAGGAAAATGAGATCCGAGTGAGAACGTGGGCAGAATGTAGAGGGGTGCGTATAAATGCACACTAATAATGGGTGTAAATCTGCAGGGGTGATTAGATTGTTCATTATCCCGCCTGCTCATCCTCATGCAGCCTGCAGTTTCTTACAAGCTGGCTTTTTCCTAAGTTCAGGCTATCCTTCAGAAAATTAATAGCACGTTAGCCTCTTTGTCAACCCTGTTATTGATTCTTTGACGAGAGGGGGAGAAAAAAAAGAAGTGATGTGATTTGTCTGATTTCAGATCACAGAATTATCTACGATCCCTTCTGCACAGGAGGGAAGAAAAAACAGATGAAATTTTTATTTTTATCATCCAAATGTTTACAAAGATGCACCTGCTGTTTTGCTCCTCGAGATCCCTCACACACAGATGTACACATTCAAATCCCCTCATTAGCATACCCACAAACAAGCGTCGCAGGGCAGAAAGGAAAGCAAGACAGAGACAGGAGGGAAGAGGAAAAGGACAGTGTTTAGTTTCCATTCTCCACGCTCTTGTTGTTTGTGCCGCGGTGTCACCTTGCTTTTCTCCTTCGCTTCCATGTTGTCTGGGCAGATGGAATGTGGGCAAAACATGGTGCAATGACGACAACACCAAAACGCGTCCTAAAGAATCCTTTTTTTTTTCCTTTTTCCTGTTTTCCATCGCAACAGATATTTTTTACATTTCTCTTCTTGCTTTGATTTTGGGACTGAAAATAGCTGAACTCTGCAGAGGGAGTGGCAGGATTTGTGACTGAATGCTCGAGTGACGCGGCGGCCTAGTTGAGACGAAATGGATTTCTGTACATGGAGAGGCCTGCTTAGGAGCGAAAAAAAAATCAGGGTAGGTGTGAGTTTGCATATGTGTGAGAACAACAAGAGAAAGAACAAGGTCAGAAAATCAAAGTATACTGTAAGAGTAATGCAGCATTTCAACAACTTATAAACCCTTGGTGTCGCATGAGTTTGTGGTTGTTTTTTGTTAATAATTATTTGGTTAAAAACCTGTTTTTGAAAGCTTTAGTTTGAAATCTAACCCTCAAAGTTAGTTCCCTTAAAAAGCTTTGTTTTTCCATGCTATTATTAAAAGAAAGGTTTAAAAAGTGGCAATTGCACTTACTCTTTTAAACTATAGGTGGTGCCAAAGTCAAGAAAAAAGTTGCAGGTTTGAATATTGTATTGATAGCTGAACCAACAGGGAATATAAAGAGTGTACCTTTATGATGAAGATCATGGATGAAAGAGATGTTGGACCAGATTTTGGAAATTGCTCTATCAAGTCAAATCTAGCACGGTTAACTGAAAGCTGCACAAATGTACTGTACCAATGTGTTAATTTTTATTTATTTTTTTCAGTCTTTGTGTTTTAGAACATCATTTAACCTGTAGCCAAGTGTGCATTTCTTGATTGCAGTTTTTAAAAACCCAGCTCTGAATCTCAAGCTTCATTTTATTTTTGTTTTTGTCACCAACAAACATGCCAAACATGAAATGATTATACTTCAGAAGAAAATCCAGGTTATTTTTTTGGTAGCAAAGCACAAATTTCATGACAATTTGAGACCACGGGTGAAACAGAAATCTTGCAGCTTCGGGTATTAGAAATAGTTGTTTTCTGCGGGATTCGCACCTTCCATCCACACAAAAACAATTATTAGTGAGATAAACAAAGATTTTTCAAAACTTCTTTTTTTGGTGGATCCATGTGGACTTTTTGCTAGAATGGTTTAACACTGAAAGGAATCTATAAACAGTGAAAAGGGGAAGTTTGAGACAAACTCAGAATCTTTTTCTCTGTGGTTTCTTGTGTTGTTAATGCTGAAGTTTTCACCTTTGGTGAGTGGACAAAGTTTTAGACACTGTAAAACCAATAAACTATCTCTGGAGTGATGCATAAGAGGCCTGAAGCTTGGTTTATACTCCTGTATGAATTGAGACAGCACGACTACGTCCTTTCAGATGTTTTTTTCAGACCGATAACTGGGCTGAAGATGCATTGGGGGATGAATTTTTGTAATTTCTTCCTCTGCTCTCCGATAGCACTCCCAATAGCACAGTGAAGAAGTAAGTATACAAACAGTGATAGGTTGAAAAATATGTTGTTTTGACTCATCAATGAAATTCTGAAATTGAATGAAATTGTGTTGGGTGTGGAGTCAGAGGAGTTCAAACTTTTCTTTTTCCTTCTTAACAGCGGGGCTGGAAAGAACCTAAGCAGTGCACTCACGTGGTCAATAAGATCACACCAGCTGCTAATCAAAGCTGTGCATCTTGCAAATTTAACAGCTGGTTTCAGAGAACGGATCATTTTCAGCAAAATTACATGCAGAAAGAAGCACCGCTCGAGGCACAGAGCTGCTCTGCTTTGTCACTCAAAAAACCTTCTGACCAATCACACACTGTGGGCTGCAAGGTCCGTGAAAGGAAGAAGTGGGTATAGATTATGGATGGAAGGATTGCAAAGAAATTTGACAAAAATATCCTACTAAAAATCTCTCTGCAACTTGAAAAACTTTAAATTATAATCAGAAGCTGTAACCTTTATACCTGAACACATTGAATCAAATCTACTCTAATGTAGTTTAGAAGGAAGAAGTCACGAAACAAACAGCTGCCATTGTTTTTTACTCCATGACATTAGCCTGGATATCTACAGTCAGCTTTAAACAGACAAAACAAGACAAATCTGCACTCTGCTGAGGCTCCACTGCTAAAAACCAAACACAAGATATGTAATATAAAAACATCAGGACAACAGATCATTTTCAGTCTGCTTCTCCACTACATGTTCACAACAAACTGCAGCAGAGAGTCTTTATTTTTCCTCCTTTGCTCATTTGAGTCAATAAGACAAATCTGTCAAACCCAACACCTCCCAATGCATTTTAAATGAAACGGTGGATTTAAACTTGTGACCTGTTTCTGTGTAAAGAAAGTAATGCGCCGTGACGTATTTGCAGGAGGCATTTTCAGTGCACCGAGTCTCAGCAACCCCCCCCTGAAACCGCACTGAACTCTGAAGTTTGTTAAAAAAAACTGGAAGGAGAGGATGGGCTGAAAAACCAAACGAAGGAAGTGGAGCGGGGGGTGGGGGGAGAGACAAGTACTGGAGTCAGCTTATTATCTGAAGAGAAGCGTCGAATAAACATTGGAGGGCATGTGCGGATGAGGAAGCACGATGAGAGTGAGTGAAGAGAGGGGCAACATCCTCAGGGGAGAGCCGAGCACATCTGCTGTGTTCCACACGGCCGCTGCAGAAAAAAAAAAAAAACTCCAGAGATGTACCGCCGAAACACACAAACACGCACATCGGTGCACGTCCGCACACGTGCACCTACATAGATGGGCTTTCAGCGTGAGCTAAAAGCCCACGTTGCATTTGCACACTCACTCCTCAAAAGCTCTCCGGGGCTACCTGCTCGGTGACTCCGACATCTTCCCACCGGCTGAGGGAGAGTTCTGCTCTGGAGTGGCTTTTTTTTTTTTTTTTTTTTTTGAAGTGATCAGATCAGCTCTGTCATTAAGAAGCAATACGTGCAAGACACACTTACCATCTGCCACCACGCTGCGTCGGCCCCGAAGGCAACGTGTCGCGCGTGCTTGAGTTGGAGTGTGCGAGAGGTTGTAATCTGCATCAGTGCGGGTTTGTGGATTTAACTGCCACACGAGTGGCCGCAGCTGTGGGTCATCAATGTTTGTGTGCAGGTTAGCAAGTATTTGTGTGTGCGCTTAAGCGCAAACAGCATTAGCGGGACGTTAGAAATGTACGTTTGATAAAAGACAGCTGTTGTTCTGATTGAACGGACACTAAAAAGAACAGAAACACATGAAGATGAATCAGACTGAACCACTAACTTAGTGTAAGAACCCTGTTGTTGCTCTGTACTCAGAAGGATAATCAGCCTCAAATTTATTCTGTTGCAGACATCTGAATACCATTTACATCTTTAAACCACGAGTGTTTCCAGGTTTTTCTGTCACTTTAAGGTCTTAGCAAGTGAACGTCTATAGTGGGTTTAGGTACAATTACAAGGCCTTTGATGCTCAGGTGCAACTTTTCTAGGAAGCTGAAAAAAGGTAGAACGTATAGAGAAGAGTGCAAAGAAGATATTGAGAGCAAATCTAAAGGGAGACGTAATGAATCCAATAGATGATGGAAGCCATACAAAGAAAATGGCAAATGCACAGAAAATGAATGGAAGAGAGAATACAAAGCACCGGCAACTCAGAAGACCTGACCGAGGTCGGAAACATGAACAACAGGGATGATTGAAGAGCACTTCTATATGAAAAAAATGAAAAAACAAAACCACTCTTTCTCTCTTTGTTTGTCTTCAAATGGGTGTGGAACTGTGATAAAAAGACAATAAAAATGGTGGCAAAAAGACAGAAAGAGAAGAGCGCGCATTTGGGACTCGTTCGTGTCCTGACTAAATGGTACTGTTCTCATAAAGCTAATGAGAAGACACAACAACAGCAACTGTTTATCATGTCTCCAGCCTGAGAACAAGCTTCATTTGTAAATTAGTTACATTCATAAGCTTAAATCAAACAGAATAGGGATTTAGAATATAATTGCTTTAATGAAAAATTGCTGTATTTTTAAGCAATTTTTTCCAACTAACTAAAATTTATGTGAGCTATTTTCTATAAACACTGGTCAGCTTCTTTGAAACCATAAGAACAGTTTATATATATAAACAAAGAAGCAAACAAAATTATTTTAAATTAATCAGTTCTGCCTTAAAAGCTCATACAGTATTCTGCTACTGTGTTTGGTACCAGTTCTTCTAAGCTGGTACAACATGAGTCTATACCTACGTTCCCTGGTAATCTTACCCAGAACATACAGTATGTTCTCCTGTGGTTAATATTGATGTTCATGAAAGAAGCTAGGCTCCTGCTTCAAATGTCTTTTAATACACCTCTGCCAGGACCCTAGGTTATGCAAATGAGAGTGTGCAGCTGCTGAGCTGTGATTGGTGGAATAAAGTTCTGCTGGATACTGACTGGCTCTCACAGTATGACATCATTGCTAAACAGCAGCCTCTGGCATCTCCTCTGTTCTGTTATTTTTTATTTCAGTTTCACTGCAGCTCACATTGCCAGATCACCACCAACAGTTAGGGTTGAACCTTGTGAAAAACCACAACATGCCCTGAAAATCTAACGAAAATATGTTCCTAACTTTTTGAGTCATCTTGCAGACGGACAGACATACCAACACTACCAAAAACATAACCTTGTACCGGGAAACTCAGGGATCCAGTGAATATAAGAATAACCCTGTACAACACATTAATGGATATTTTTAGGTCTCTAAAAGGCCAGGTCATGCTAACAGATGCTGACAGCTAGCTTGAATACTTGTCAGTTTTAAAAACTTTGCACTTTACAGTACGAAATACTTTTTTTCTTTGTTTATCCAAAATTGTTTGCACAGTTTATGAAATAAATTAGAAAACATGTTCAAACTTTGTGATCCCTCCATTTTGAAGATCTGTTCCTGATTCTGATTCCAGCACTGAACACTTTTTAGTCTTTGTATACAATTATAAAATACTTTTGCCAAACCTCAGTGTCAGTGAACAGTACAACTACCAGACCTACTTTGTGTCTGTTTAACTTTAACAGTTACGCACAATGCTAGGTGTAACGTGTCAATGAAAGCGCCAGCAGAAAGACATTTCACATGAAACATGAGTCAACTCTGTCACATCATTAAGAGAATGTCACATAGCAGCACCTGAAACGAAAACCTTGACAATGTGACAAGCTTTATGTGAATCTGCTGTTCTTTGTCTCTAAAGACACCAGATCAGGAGTCAGTATCATGCGCTGAACGTGATGGAACACAGCATAATGTTTGCCTTGGAAGTGTGGCAGATTTTTTAATTTTTTTAATAAATGAACACTCATCAAGGACTGAAAGAAATCAAGCAGAGAAAGAACACAACTGTGCGGAAAGTAATCAAAAGTAAAATACAAAATTTTAAAAATGTTTGCTAAAATATTCAGTTCGAAAACCCACAAAAAGAAGGCAATTATCTGTCACATAATGAGTCGACTTGTTAATATTAGATGCTTTTTCATTTTCTTTTTGACATCAACTTATTAAACTTTGCAAAAAAGAAAACATTCACTGTCAAGAAATGAATGCTGCCTAGGCTTAATATGGAAGTGGAAATGAACACATTTAAAACAATATGCACATAATATGATTAGATTGGTAGAAAAACAGTGTGCTAATACAGCTTTGGGATTAAATCAAGATAAAAATATCTTTGCAGTGTTACAATTTGATTCATTTAATTAATGAATGAAACATCTGCAAACAGGGTTGCAATTTAGAAAAAGTTTAAAATTATGTTTACATCTCCTTTAGATGCTTCTTTTAGTTTCTGCTGTTTAACCGTGTTGTCTTTTTCACTTTTAGTGCTTACAGCTGAAGAGGAGAGCTGCAGCACCTCCAGTAACAGCAACAATCACCTAAAACGTGCCTCAACTAATACGTCAGACACAATGTTAACTTATAATTTATAATGTAGAAAATACATTTTGGTGCGCTCTGTTGAGTTTTAAACTCATCTGATGCTAGCAGAAGGCTCTTTCAGAAGATGCTCCATATCGTTACTGACCACATTGGTTCATTTAGATGACAGGACAGAGGCTCAAAGAACCTCTGTACCTACAAGCAGTAATAAATCTGGCCTGTACCCTGCCATACCCCTGCCATAAAGGTTCCACTTTTCCCAATAAAGCACGTACGGGTACTGTCTTTTGAAAGAGCCTAGCGTTTCTAATACTGTATTATAAGCCTCATTTTGTTGAGTTGTGCATTGCGAGACAGGTTTTATTAAGTGTTTAGTATTTTTTAAAACGTTTGTGAGTTGCCATGATTTAGGTGGCAAAACTTAAGCTTTAATAATTGACAGAATAATTAGTTTTGTAACAAATTGAATTTTAACAAGATGAAATATTTCATTCTCAATGCATCATGATTAAAGACTGATTTGTGTTGTGTTTAGTTGGTTTTTGCTGTTTGTATATCTTTAATATATTAAATTGTTGGTTATATATTGAGCTATACATCATATCTGCCACAAACCAGAGTGCAGATACCCGATCTGGACATAATCACACTTTGTTGTCAGGTCTTTTTAACAGCTTCAACAAACTCCAAAAACTCCAAAGCAAACTGCAAAACTCCCCACAAAACATCTACAACTTCTATATAAAACTAGACAGAAGGGATATGGAGATCACCTGGTGCTTTAAAGTGGCTAAAACCCTCTCGACCTGAACCTTGTCTTGGCGTTCGGGCTCCCTGCTCACTGGCTGCTGAAAATACAACCCGGCCTCTTCTTATAGCTTCTAACCACCGAGCCACCCGCACACCAAACTATGATTAAAGGCCTATTTTAGGGAAAGCTTTGAAGGAGAGATGAACACTGAATAAGAAAAAAAAAGAGGAGGGAAGGAGAGACATTTGTGAAACAGAATCCTGCAGAAAGACTGTGAACGCACAGTATCATCAGACTGAGCAGGTACTTCTCTTTGATGGCAAAAAGAAGCCCCAACACTGCATACATAAAGACAAACACACTCCCACGTGGTTGCACGGGCCTCGTCTGTCGGAGAAGTTTGGAGGAAAGTCGTGTACGACAGAATGAGAGCATGGAGACGCAAACAAGAAAGAGAAAGGTATACAGACCTCGGGCTTTTAGCTCAAGTTATCTGTTGTCAGAAAATGTTTGTCTCTGTTTGGCTTTAATGTGCAAACTCTTGTGTGGATCTTATTGGAGCATTGTTATTTCCCGTGCATCTTAAAATTCTAGCAATTCGGATGTTCTTAAAGAACAGTCAAGTTGCAAATTGAACAGATGGTCTAAAAAGGAGAATGGTTAGGACATGGAAAAAAGGAAGTGGTACAAAGTGGATCCAAACAATAATTGAACGAGTTATTTCAAAGGGGGGGGGGGCGGGGGGGCGAGCCTATAAAAAGATGAAAGCAAGGGTGGGGCAAACCAGCCCGGGCTGGGGGTTGTGATTATAATCCACAACAAGCAGAGCAAGCGAGGCACCAGTTGATGCAACAAGTGAGGTTTTTCCATCCCAGCGTCATGGTTTAGCATGTTTGACTGGTGCAGCCTCAGGCTCCAGCTGGGGAGAGTTAGGCCTTTTTTTGAGCAAGGCTGCAGCGATGAAACACACAAAGAGACTCAGAAGAGGGCCTGTGGAGTTCAATGGCACTCCAGCAGAATTGGATTTTGTCTGTCTGAACCATTTACACAAACAAAAAGGCAATTCAATACTACACTAAAACTATACTACACATTCAGACTATAGTATAGTGTATACTGTTCTTCCAATACACACATTTTAAAGCACACATTCACACTTCCTGTTTTGTAATTTAGGAATACATTCTGTGTACTACATGTCCATGTAAAGTACTGATGTCCAACACTATCAGATCCTGTTAGTGGATGTCAGATGTTCAAAGTGGAGAATATCAAGGGTATCTCAAAACAGTAACTAGGGCCTAATGAACAATTTAGTTTCCTCTTTGAAGCAAATCAGTTTTGCTTCTTACATCAGATCTTCACGATACACGTTTTATTGTCCATAACTACAATTGTCCGACATTTTTAAACCTTCTTTCAGGTTTGCCTGCGAAAACAGCCTGTAGAATCTATTTCAATACTAACAATTATGGCTTAAATTATCATCTGCCTACAACCAAATTATACTGGTTGTACTTAGCGCTGCTGCTACACTGTAATGTGTTGCTTTGTATCTGGACACCATCTGGACGTGCGGGAAAAAACTGATTTAGGCTGACACTTCCAGACACAATCCAGAAGCTTTTACAAATGTAAGACAGACAGAAAACTGGCTTGATCAACCTGATAGTTCAACAGCCTTTGGTTATTGGTTAATTTATTATTTAGTTTCCTTAGATCTGGCTACATGGAAATGGAAAATATTGCAAAAGTGATAGATGCATTTTGCAAGACACTTAAGAGGAAATGGAACAAGATGTACCACTACAGTTTATCAGAGGCACAATCCTGTGACTATGCTACCATGTATGCCCATGTCTGCACTCGTATGACTCTTAAACCATGTCAGGATGCAGCTGTACATGCTCAATAACCACGTCACAGTAGCATCAACACAACTATCGATATAAGCTTGTCTCAATGTTGGTTTCATGACTATGTCACAATTTGGAAACATTTTCTGATGTATAATGTGAGACTTTTCTAGGGGGCTGTGGTAACTTGTTAGTCAGTGCCACAGTCTTGTAATCCTGAGGCTTTGAGATTGAGTCCTGATTGTGTCAGGAAAGGCATCCAGTGTAAAACAATTGTGGAAATCTTCAAGCAAGTTTGCTTGCTGTAGCGACCCCTGCAGTAGGGAGCAGCCGAAAGAAAAACACCACCAATTATATGGGACATTTCTGGACCTCGACCACCAGCTATAGTCCTGCTTTGAAACAGGAAACATCCTTCAGGATGTAGGTGAGGGTTTTCTTTTCAGAATCTAAACCACATTCACCCTCTTTTTCTTGTCCAGCAGGCGTTTGTGTCAAAAAGGAAAATAAAAGTTGGCTGAACGTGGTGTGTGGTATGGTCAGTGCAGCCGGTTAGGGTTAGGATTAGTTGTAGCCTAAGCATGAGGCCAATGTTGCTTCAAACTCTCATCAGACAAGTCATGATGAGGCATGTAAGCTTCTTGTTTTGAATCAGCTACCACTATGCTCCTCCACACAGGACCGTGATAGTCTGCCAGCATAATAGACCACCATGACCATGTTTTTTGCATGCTCAAAACCCTCCAGGACCTATCAAGCTACCATCATGATTAATGTGGAGCACACTGTATTCTTAGATCCCCCCGCTGAACACCTCACCAGTATCCTGCAAAGACTATCTGTGTTGGGACTGATGTTTAATGTCAAACTGGGGCTGTCACCCAGTGTGAAGACAGGGCTTTACTGTCAGAGGTAAAAACAGGAGGAGGATCATGTTTAGCCTGCTCCTGCTTTAGAAAGTTTATAATTTATAAGTTGAATTTTTTTTCTTGAATACTAAATAAATGCATAATCAATCCATTGATGCTGTCTGTCAAGTGAACTGCAGCAGATTCAACTAACAGAGTGAGAATGCAGACTGTCATCACCAAATATTACGTATCACATATTTTTCTTTCTTGTTTGAAAATTTAGAAAGCCATAAATGTTAGGCTGCACAATGGCACAGTTGGTAGAGATGTTGCCTCTCAGATTAAATCCTGACCAGGGACCTTTCTGGGTGGAGTATGCATGTTCTTTCTGTGCATGTGTGGGTATTCTCCAGGTACTTCAGTTTCCTCCATTTCACAGAAAATATTCACGTTAGGGTAAATTGGTAACTCTAAATTGTCCCTAGGGGAGAGTGTAAATGGTTAATGTCTCTACGTGGACCCGTGATGGACTTGTGATCTGTCCAGGGTGTAACCTCGCCCCTCGTCCAGTGACTACTGGACATGGGCACCAGTAACCCAGAAAGGAAGAATGGATGGTACTGTTAAAATGGCAGTTCTATACAACACAACCTGTCATACCTTAATACTGACGGCCAATAATTCCTTGACAGAACGCATATCAGTGCTGCCTTTCATGCCCAGATTTTAGACTAAGATCATTAGGTTTCACATTCTCTCTCCCAACTCGTCACATATTGACACTTTTCCAAGGTTCCCTCTGCGTCCCGTTTTGATGCGTCGGGATGCAAAATATAGGGATCTTTGAGTAGGGGTCCGTGGTTAATATTAAGGGTCAGGGTTGATAGTTAATTTTAGATATTAGGGCCAGGGACAAGATGTCTAGAGCAAATAAAGGTAATTTTAGGCTTTGGGACATTTAGTTTTTCTGCATTTTCTACACTTTCTGAAATTATGACAACAGATTCCGCCCCATCTCATCAAAAACTGAGGCTACGGGGGTGCCTGTCTCGTCAAAACCAGATGCAGAGGGAAACCTTGGAAAAGCGTCAATATGTGATAAGTTGGGAGTGAGAATGGGCTGGTTAGGTTGGAGAAATTATAGTCAGGACTGTTTTGGTCAAACTTTGATAATAATGTTTTGCACAAGCTCGTGCAGTATTACACGTTAAGCTCAGGCTGTGTTTAGTGAATGGATCTCAGCTACGATCACATCAAATAATAGTAATAATTAACTGATTGAGTTATACTCATTTTTGTGTTTTTTATGATCATTTAACTGTAGACGCACATACATACAGTGAATCTGTGTAGTGGTTCTTAGTGGGTAAAAACATTATCGCCTGCCTTTCAGCGGCAGGCAGATGATAAATATTTATGTCTCACAGTGTTGCATGTTCATGATTTAATGTTCACTGCTTGTTTTGAACGACTTGTTCCAGTGTGGCGCTGACAGGGGACAATCAGTGCATCTATTACAAGAAGGGGCTCCGGAGAGGAGCTGCCTCCGAGTGGGGTTAACCCACACATCCGCTCTCACAACGTCAGAACGACGACAAAGAGCAGGCCAGGGCCTGACATCTGGTCGCAGCTGTTAATCTTCGCTGACCGATCGGCACGGGGTTGGGAGGGGGGGTGAGCGACACTCATAGCAGATAAAAGCAATGATGAATCTCCTCCTCCTGCTATTCCCTGCCTTCTTCTCCCTGCATCTATTCTCCAAGTCACGCACGGCCTCTCTCTGCCTCCTCCTCCTCCTCACTCTTAACCACTCATTACTGTAATTGGAGGGTTTGGGGAGATAGGGCAGAGAGACAGAGGAAGAGGAGGAGGGAAGGAAAAAAGGGTTGAAAGAAAAGGAGAAAGGTTTCTGGAGGTCAGAGGCTTGGCCCTTTTCCACTCTCTTTCTGCTCAGAGACGGGCTTCCCTCCTCCAGCTCCGGCTCTATCTTTCCTTCTCTAAATTAAGAGGCGTGCATTAGCTTTGGCTCTTCTTTAAAAAGGCTGGGATCATTTGCTGCATCAAAGCTGGCAAGGTTTTCCAACAAATATCACGTTTCTAAAGGCACAAGTCGTTTTTATCTACCTCTTTTTCCCCCCCTCTATTTCTTTTTCTTCCTTTATTTGTTGAACCACAGCTGCTGTACTTTGTTATTTTGTAGTTTTGGTTCCTGGCTTCTGTCACTGGGCTGCACTGAGTGTGTGTGTGTGTGTTTATGAGTGTGTAAGTTAACCCAGAGGGAGAACCTTTAAAGTCAAAAACACATAACCGTGCAGTGTGAAGGAAATATTTTCATAAACAGTGAGAAAAATGGAAAAGTAATAACAGTAATCAGGGGAGACATATTTATTCCAATAAACCCTTCCATTTCTGTAAAATACAGTTATGTTAGATAATAGTATAAGAAAGTTTACTTGGCAAAAAAATAAAACATTTTCATTGGCCACCCATGTAGCTGTCTGTCTGACATGCATGGTTAAATTGCACTTGTTAAATGTGTAATATCCATGTAATAACATGTTAATAGTGGAAAAAGTATATTTTAAAAGAATAAAAGCATGACTAAGATTATATGATGTGTTATCTATGTAAGAACATGTAAGAATCCTAACAAATGCAAAGCAAGATTGAGAAAAATAAAATAAATTAAAGTAAATAAAATAAAATAATAAATCAATCTATAAAAAACTAGAATCCTATTAATGTGTGAACATAAAACATCTTGTCAGAGTCTAAAAGTAGTTTTCCTTTTGTTTTACTTGATGAAAATGATGGGAATTGGAAAAACCGACGTGCGTCGTTGAAAAAACTGTTTAGCGCTGAAAAATAAAATAAAAAGAGCAACAAGAGGTGGACGGGTAGTTGGGGATAGAAAAGAAGGATGTTTGTGTTACATCTTCTGCAGCCTCATGTAAGCCTCATGTAATTGCAGGGTGGGGGTAGGGGGGTGGAGGTGGTGGGTGGGAGTAAATATTATCTTTTCAACCATCTCTGCCCTAGCGTGACCCACCCAGTTCACACACACACACACATGCACACACACACGTGCACGTTTCCTATACTGCCAGAAGCTCCAAATCCCTCAGACTGCCAGCCTAAGCAGTACACACACACACGCACACACACACATATAAATAAAGGAGGATTAGATAGACAGATTCTACACACACACGCTTACTCTCTCCCTTTGCACGGTTAGGTATAAACACACACGCCCTCTGTGGCCCCACAATCTATCTCACTTGTTTTTCTTCTTGTGTCTGTCTTACTGCATTAAAACAGCGGCTTACACACACACACACACACACACACATACACACTCACACACATTAATATTATCGCTGAGTGGTGATGGTTTGGTGTAAAATGAAACACAGGGAGAACAGCCTCCAGTAAACGTGTGTGTGTGTGTTTTCCCTTCTTTCTCCGGTTCAGGTGAAGATACTTTCTGTCCTTTTAAGGCACAGAGCTGCTGCCTTCTCTTTTATAGTCGCTATCTTTCCGTCAGTCCCAACGTTCGTCCTTCTCTCTCTTCATTTAGCTCCTCTCCGTTGGCCCGTCCGTCCCTCGCTCTGCAGTTTTGTTACACTCGCGTCGCCGTCTGAGCGCCGTGGCAGGAGCACGTCCATATAAGTCGGTTAGCGTAGAGTTCAGCCTACAAATCTCTTTGTGCAAGCAGTTGGAGAAACTGTCAGCTCGTAACGTAATCCTACTTGTTTCCAACGCGAACCGGCGTGTGTTAGGAATCCTTCTGCGCTCAAGCACAACGCTCAAATCAAAGGATGATGGAAGGATTATGGCGAGGGTTTTAGTACTTCGTGAAGAAAGAAATTGTATCTCACTGGGCTAGTTAAGGTCCTGTCACACTATAATGTTTTAGACAAGTTTTGCCAACTTTTAAAGACATATACGTTGAAGATGAAATTAAAAAAATCAACTGGAAGCATCTTTTATGTACTGTAATGTCAACAAGTTGATCAAACATATAACTTTTATTAGTAATTTAGACATAAAACAAATTTCACAAGTTGGCATAAGTTGTCTAAAACGTCATAGTGTGACGAACACGTTCTCATTCCTGACTCGTCAACATATTGACGCTTGGTCAGGTCTGCGTCCAGTTTTAGACAGGTCGGGTATACCCCCCTTACGTTAGTTTATAACGAGATAAGACAAAGGAAGAGGAGCGTGTTGTCATATTTTTGAAAAGAGTAGGAAAAGCGTGACACCTAACCATGCCAGACCCTAAATTTGACTTATATTAGCCCTGTACAGCCTATCCCTGACCTCAGTACCTAAAATTAACCATTAATTCAGACCCCCCAAACCCAAAGACCCCTATGTGGCGCAACCTGGAAAAGACGCAGGCGGCAATGACTGACGCACAGGACTTATCCGAGGTGTCAAAACTGGACGCAGACAGTATCTGACCAAGCGTCAATTAGGGATGTTCCAATCAGATACTCAGTATGAGTATCGGGGACAAATATGGAATCGAATTTAGTCATGGTATCGGGCCGATCCAGTTTTCAGCATCATCATGCTTTACAACTGCCGTTAAGAAGTCAAGACACACACAAGTATGCAACCATGTCCACAGTGTGGGAACACTTTTCAATGGAAAACAA
>JAUBOC010000001.1:5096911-5110756 GCA_032275365.1 Anablepsoides cearensis
TTCTTAATTTTTTCCTTTTTGCGAAATTGTTCAAATTCGCTCAAAATTCGAATTAAAATTGGATGGAAACACGGCTACTGTGCAAGAGGTGGAGGACAGGTAGCAAGTCCATCACATGGCCATGCAAAACTTTAAAACTTTTTACTTCCTGCTTCTTTATGGTCTTTCTTTATGACCTTCATATTTATTTATCTAGCTTAGTTCCAACAAATTATATATTTAGAACATAATTTATATTTTACTCTTTTTAAAAATATAGTTTTGTTTTTCCTTTTGCATGTAGATGCATTTTTGTCTCTTAATTTTTTATTGTGTTTTATTTTATTTTATTATGTTTTGTTTTATTTTCATGTGTTGTTTTTACACCTGTCTCCTGATTTTACTTTACTTTATGCATTTCTGCCTGATTATGTAAATAAAGTGGGCTGCTCTTAATTATGTCAGTTTCGATCCTCCATACTAGTCATCATAAGTCAACATAAAAAATACCTCAGTTTATTTACTGAGCTGAAATTTCTCATTTCTCAAAATTATATTAGTTAAACTTTGGCATAAAAGGCGGGGGGCAACATGCAGTCTTTCATGTTAGGCTTTTAATTCAGATTAATGTCACCCTTGTTTGAGATTTTTTTCCACGTTTGTTTCTTCTGCATCTGCAATTTGGCCTCTTTCTAAAGACAGTTTGTTTTCTAAATGAATGACATTTTAATCAAAATCACATTTTAATTTCTATTTGTTGTTTTTTGATGTAGATTTTCATTTCCTTTATTTTTCTGAAATTCCATAAACCACTTGTCAAATGTTGCTCTGCGCAAGAGCAGTGTGACGCAGGTTTATCTCATCTTGTTAACTGTCTCTACGTGCCGGGACATCGAGAGCTGGAGTCAGTCTGCAGCAGTCACCAGGTGAGACGTGGGCTGAAAGAGACGTTTTTAAAACATGGCTGGATTGAAGCAAGCCTCAGGTTGTATGATCACAATGTTGTTAGTTAGTATGTTTTTTTTTGGACCTATCACACACATGGGAGCTCAATGCATTTTAATACGTGCCAAGACCAGACCCTCTAAACTCTGGCTGATTTTTTATTCTTATTATTATGTTTTACATCAACAGGGTCTCTATCTATTGTCAAAATGACCTAAAGGTAAAGTCACACTGCTGACTGTTGGAGACTAGTTGGTGACTCAATTTGACTCATTTTGAAAAAATATACAAACTTTTAACTGTTATCTTACTGAATTTTACTGCATTTTTGCAGGTAAGTATCTATTCAGCTGTGTGGTTGTGTTCTGATTGGAGAATTTTGCTGTGCATATTTGAAACTGCATACTTGGCTGTGCACATTATTCTGTATAAACCTACATTACTGGCCTATAGTTCTTCAAAGCAGTCAAAATTTAAGTAACCGGACTGAACCAGTAGCCATGTTTCCATCCAATTTTAATACAAATTTTGAGCGGATTTTTATTATTTTGCAAAAAGGACAAAACGAAATGCGAATCAGATGTGTTTCCATCAACTGGCTTGAAGCAAATCAATTACATCAGATGCACGTGTTTAGTAAACAGGAAGTAAAAGTCGCAAACTGGCAGGGTCCACACATCTCAGGACAATGGAGAGAAGTTATCAGGAACGTGTTGCTACTATCAGGAAAGTTTTAATTGTTCTGTCATATCAACTAGTTCTGGTGATGTTACTGCTGTCTGCAGACATAGAGAAAGAAATGTGATTCTCTTCACATTACGGGAATAACTGAGAAGACTCCGACAGCAGGAGGAGGGTCCTGCTGCCAGTTGCGGCTGCAGTCGCTCTGGTACCGTTCAGACAGCAGGAACAGCTGATCAACCATGTGAGGTAAATGTTCGCTACGTCAGAACTTATTCGGCAAATGTGTTTCCATCTCTCCTTTAGCGCATTTAGTCTTTTTTGAAAAAAACAAAAAACACCTCTAGCGAGCGTATCAACTTTTTTGTGAATTAGAGGAAGTTCTTTTGGAATCAAGCTGTTTCCATTCAGCTTTTCTGATGCGATACTTCAAATTGCGCATTAAAAAACATTGATGGAAACACGGTTTGTGAGCTTCTGCTTCTCAACTAAGGAGGCCGAGAACCTCTGTGAATGTTTCCAGACGTTCTGAAACTCCCACACAAATGCTGTTTGATAACCACAGTTGCCTCCAGCAGTCCGGTGAGATGCTACCTTTAGCCTCATGGCCTCCTCCCCATTACTCGAAGCAAAACAAAGTTGTTGGTAGAAAATGTTTGCTATAAGCGCATGAGGCTCAGAATGTTTTGCTACCAGAAACAATGCCCATGTGATTTAAAAAAAAAAAAATCCTATTACCCGCCTTGTTTGTTTTACTGCCTTGAGAGTTACAGTAAGTGTGTTATGATGTCTGTCAATCATAGGAGCTTTATTGAGGAAAGTGTCTGTATGCAATCAGACAAGTAAGCGGCTTCACACCTAAAAAAAAGTTGTGTCAATATCAATTCTCTCAGGTGTTAGAGCGTCTGTGAGCTAAGTAGCCAGTCGGTGTGTAGGCTGACTTTAGCACAGCAAAGTAGTGGAGACTTCCAGTTGTTTACTCCAGAGGGAAAAATGGGGACTTAGAAGTGTTGAGGGCGGATAAGCAGCTGTCTTCTTAATTCCTCGCTGAGAAAGTGTGTTTGCTCCTCTAAAAGAGCTTCTCTGAGCCGGCCCTTTGGCCAGACATGGGTTTGTAATGTCAGGAGAGGGGGAAAAAAAGCAGATTAGAGGTGAAAGAGACTGGGAAAGGATAAAAAGATGGCAAGAGGAGACAAGACTAGAGGACACGGGACAACAGGTGAATTGTGGATTTGTGTGTGTGTGTGGGAGGCCCGTGCTGCCGGATCGCCGCTATGTCTGTACAAGCAGCTAAAGTGTAAAGGGGGATTAGAGACGGCAAAGAACTAGGGTGGAGGATGAGTGTTGAATTAGAACAGGACCCCTGAGAAGGAGGAGGAATCGGAAGGGGAGGGATAGAAGAGGGGATGGAGCGGGACAGAAATAGAGGACAGGAAAAGACACAAGTCCGCCTGACGGAAGAGGAAAGACAAAAATAGAGAGGGGAGGGAACGAGGGGTGATGAAGGGGAAACAGCAGCATGACTAGTAGGTGCAGAGAGAAGAAGGGAAGAAAAGGAAACTGCCACTGGCTCATATCCCCATTTACACCTTTAAGCTTGTGATTTGTTTTTACATAATGTGGATCTGTCTTTCCTTTCACACCTGTCCTTGCAGCAGAAAGCGATGTGTTGATTCATCAGTAAAATCAACACTCATCCACAATCTTTTAGTCAGATTTATGATGCTGCACATAACTCTGGCTCAGTTTCATAAAATTCATCTCATTTGGTAAAAGGATGGTGATTCTCTTTCTCACTCCTGGGAAGATCCCACGGTGTGAAAAATGGCAGAAATATGAAACCTTCTCACTTGTGGAACAGATTTCTATTTTGTGCCCAGACTGCGTTCACACGTTACAGAAATTAAATCATATTTGCATTCATATTCCAGTTCAATATGTGCTCGTTAAAATGCTGAGATGAGAACCTCGTGGTGAAATCATAGAAAAAAAACAGTTAAGATATTGTTTTAAATGTAACAGAATCCAATGATTTGAAAATGTCTGTACATTTCTGTTTTTGATTTTAATGGGAGCAACACATCTCAAAGAAGTGGAGACCGTGCAAGAAAAGACAAGAGGTATGTGTTAAAAACAGATGAAGGAGAATTTTCCAACAAATAAGGTTATTTGGCTTTAGGTTAGGTCTGATTATGTTAGGGACAACACTGCATGGTCTTGCGGTGGTGGTTTACAAATTTCAACATTTTCACAGGTGCACAATACATACTCCGACCCACCCCCCCCAAAAAAAAAATTAAAATAAAATAAAATAAAATAAAAAAAGATAGAAAGTACATAGAAAATTGACTGTGGGGTTTTTGAGTTTATTTCTTTGTGTTTCATTATATTTGTGCCCCTCCCACTCTTGCTTGCCTCCTCACAGATGTTTGTTGTTTGAGTTCGTTAGTGTTCCTTTATATTCTGTCTGGTCTCCATTTCCTCCTCGTTTCATTGTACCTCATATGGTCAGACTGATTTGTCCTCACGTGCGTCTCCTTGAATTATTCCTTGTTGTAAGTATGTTCGGCTGCTTTTGTTTTTGTCATAAATAGTTTCTTTTTCACCAAGTTTCTGCAGTACTTTGCCTGTTTCATGGGTTTCTACCAAAAAACCCTGCACTGACTTTGACAACTATTTTCTAATAAGTAGAGCTGGGACATAAAAACCCATGTTTTCTAACCGATAACTGATCTTTATAAAGTCTACCTGCCTATTCAGATTTTGGATGATATCAGTTTTTAGATTAACTGACACTGTTAGGTGTTATGATGTCACAATACAACTGTTCCACTCTTACTTTTCTGACAAACATCTTAATTTTATGCGTCAGGTAACCCCTTCGCGTCAAATATTGATGCATCAGGCATTTCCGGGTTCCCTTGACGTCCGGTTTTGACGCGTCAGGACGCAAATTATAGGGGTCTTTAAGTTTGGGGTCCGTGGTTAATATTAGGGTTCAGGGTTCATGGTTAATCTTAGATAGTGGGGTCAGGGATAGGATGTCTAGGGCGAATATTGGGTAATTTTAGGCTTTTGGACACGTAGTTGACGTGAATTTCCTACAATTTCAAAAAATGGTTAATATTAAGGATCAGGGTTGATGGTTAACTTTAGGTAATGTCTAAAGTGAATAAAGGTTTAGTTTAGTTTAGTTTATTTATTTATTTCAATCATGAATTGAAATCTGCGTACAAAACAGTTATCCAATGATAAAGAAAATATCTAATAAAACAATAGAAAATAGAAAGTTTAAAGAATAAAAAACAAGTCATCCAAAAAGAATACAAAAAAGAGAAAAAAAACATGAATAATAAAAGAAACCAAAAATAAATAAACAATGACGCATACTAAATCAGAATGTCAAGGAAAACTACTACTACTACTACTATTACTACTCCATTTTGAGCATGACACTTAAACTGCAACAAAAAATTTCATGACACTGAAACGAACAGTTGTTTGGATATGGGCATGAGTAGAAACGGGAAGGGATGTGTTTGTTAAATGAACTTGTTTTTGAAAAAAGGGCAGATATTATAAGATTTTTTTCTTCTTTCTGCCACCTTTCATTTCATTTATTAAAATTTTTGATATACATATGGAATTTTTTTTTCACTTATTTTTCTTTTTTATACTTTTCTTTTGTATATTGTATATACAATTGTTAGTTGTTCTTTTTTAATGAAATGAAGAATGAATAAACTAAACCAAACTAAACTAAAACAAAACTGAATTAAAAGAAGTCATGATTGAAAAGGAGCAGAAAGAAGTATAAACTTATAATATCTGCCCCTGCTCTCAAAATAAAATCAACCACCAACTTAAAAGTTTACCATCAGCATACGGCGAAAGTAAGTCAGCACACAAAATTACAACAAACAAAATTACAATTTTCAACACACAAAATTACAATAGATCAATACTTTAGAAAATATAATATCCATCAATATAATTTTCAAGTTTTTTTTAAAAACAAAAACAGATTTTGACTGTTTTATGTCACTATCAAGACCATTCCACAGACTAACACCCTTAATTGAGATACATCTTCCCTTTAACACAGTTCTACATCTGTGTTTTTCAAAAGTCTCAACACCTTTTAAATTATATATACTTTCCCTTTTGATAAATCTGCTTTGGATATTGGTAGGTAACAGGTAGGAAGTAAGTAGTATTATTGGAGTAGTAGTATTGGAAGGTAATTTTAGGCTTTTAGACAGTTAGATTTGTGCATTTATACACTTTCTGAAATTATGAAAACGGATGCCGCCCCATCTCATCAATAACTGACGCGGGGTACCCGACGCGTCAAAACGGGACGCAGAGGGAACCTTGGAAAAGCGTCGGTATGTGACGAGTTGGGAGTGAAAATAGGCTGGATTTTCAGACCTTTGCAGAGATAAGATCTGTGAATAAAATAGTTTTCTCATGTAAATCTACCAAAGTTAGAGAAATTTGAGCAGTGCACACCAAATACTTTTAATGTACTGGCAAATTACCTAAAAGTTACAAAAAAACCATGCATTACATGAATAACCTGACACACTATCAAAATCAAGATGATCAGTTTATTGAAAGTGCATTCAGAATTGGTTAGACACAAAATTACTGTAACTGAACTACACACTTTATTGTAAATGAACAAAGTGAATCTTTAAATGACGTAAAACCATGTTTGGGAGCTTGGTAGAATTTATTTATTAAATAGTAAATGTTAGGAAAAAACAGGTTGCTGTCCATCAGCTCCCTCCGCAAGGGTTATAAAGAACTCCAGGGTGATGAGGACTTGAACTAGTGCTGGCAACTCAATGTGTTCGCATTGAAAGATGACATAGTGCTGTTAATTGTGCATAATTAAAAATTTGTTAGTTTTTTAAGCACATCTGTATTTGCAATGTGGGAAAATAGCAATGTGTGGTTTATACAGGACATTTTCTTTCTATTTTAAAGAGCCTGCATCAGCTTCTGACCCCTACCCCTAGGGGTACATTTTATTTAGGCACTCGTCATCACTCAAGGGGAACTACAGGAAGTTACTGGTGTCATTTCAGAGTGTGTGAACATGTCCATCTCTGCAAAAATCTAAACAATATATCAGAACCTATAAGGTACAATCATCAAAAAATGAGCTAAAAACTGATATGATGAAATAATGTATTTAGAAAAGATAGGTGTCTTGAATGATATTTTAACTTGTCAAGAATGTCAAACTTTGGCAATAATGGCTGTGAGCAGGGCTGTTCAAAACATCTGAGCCACATAAACAGCCTGCTGTCATTTTGATTATTCTGAACAACATCTGTGATTTTCTGTTATGACAAGCCTTAAGAACGTGCTGTGAAAGAGGTAACTGTACACCTGGCTGTGATGAAGCCAAATCACAAATAATTGGGAAATAATGGGAAAAAACAACAGCTTTTTAGTAATGTAAGATGTTTATTAGATTAATCTGTTGCAGATGTTATGAAATTCAGCTTCAGACTTCAGAGTAAGTCACAAAGTAGTGACAGTTTTTGTTTATAACATTATGTTTTATAGGAACAGTTTGGAAGAACAGCGTTCAGATCAGGTCTGATGAGATGGTTTGAACTGAGTCAAGACCGAAGTGGGTCACTGACCACAACCCAAAAATATATGGTGTTGGTGCAAATTATATTTTGTAGACTTTTATACTACTGTCAATTTTGTATTATTTATTAATTTACATAATCCAATACTTATTGTACAGCATACATAGCAGCACTTCTAGGACACATGCATCTCTTACAGCAAAAAAAAAAGTTAATATTTATACACAGTGATGAACTTGACGATATGGAGTTGTTTAGAACACACTTGTTTTAACATAAAATAAAATATATATACTTTGAAAGCAGGTTTAGTTGGATTAGCCCTTATCAGGTTGTCTTTGTCAGAAAGGACTCTCTTCCAAAAGTAGGTGATCGCCATTTTAAAACTGCTCCAATCTTCAATGTTAGAGGGGTTCAAATGAATGCTAGGCAAAAATTTCCATTGCCATCTTTTTCACGTTATGTGATTATTTACACAGAACTAACTACTAAAGTTTCTGCCAGATGTGGACTCTCTGGAAGTGCAACATCTTGCTGCCACCAGTGGTGTTATTTACACATGTAAATAACCACAAAATTATACGCAAATAAACATGTAATGTAAAATTGTTGGTGGGGTAAAAGTTTATGGTACCACTTTACAATAAGGCTCCCCTTATTGATGGGTTTTAAATAGTTTATAGATAGGTTATTAATTCATCTGTAAATATTTTATCAATCATTATTAAATGTTTATTATGCATTAATTAAGGACGAGAAATAACTGTCGGATTTCTTGCCAAATAGTGAGCCAAATCTGTTCATGAACATATTACCTCTTAAGTGCTGTATTAAACTCTTGTCCTCACACACATACACCCACCCCCCCCCCCACACACACACACACACACACACACACACACATACAATACCCAAAAAATAACTTATCTTCACCAACATAGAGATCATGGATCAGCTTTCTCACAAAAATATTGAGCTGTAATACAAAAGAAAAAAAAATCCCTGCAAAGCTACTGTTGCTCGTCTTTGCTTTATCACATGGACCAGCGATCGTGTTGACCTGTCAGACGACAGGTTATTCATGCTTCAGCAGAACTTGGGTGTTAGATGAATAACAAGATGTGAAAAAAACTCTTTTAAAAATATTACAGACCAGGCCTAGAAGTTGACCAAACACTTTGAGGTCTTAAAAATCACATTTAAATGTCAATTTTTAAGGTAAAGTATATCTTGGAAAACTAAAAGAGTATAACTTGGAAAACTAAAATAAAACTAAAAAAAAGTTTTTCTGTCGCCTGCTGAAAGCTACAGGATAATAAAGTGTTTTTGTGACTGTTTACATGTGTTCATTAGTCTATCAGCAAAATACTTTGTAGACCACTGGGTGGATTTTAATAAGACTTTCACAATTACTGTATTTTATGTATATTTACATTTTATTAATGTTTGGAGTCAACACAAATCAAGATGGGCACATAAAACAACTGATCTTAGAAAATTCAAAATGGCTATTCCTTTGTCAAACATCCAGACATTTGTATAATAGCTGAGACGCAGTAAATCAGGGGTCTCAAACTCCAGTCCTCGAGGGCCGCAATCCTGCATGTTTTAGAGGTTTTCCTGCTCCAACACGCCTGATTTTGATCGCTGGGTGATTAACAGGCTTCTGCCCGATTTGAAGAGTTAATTCAGTCACTGAACCAGGTGTGTTGGAGCTGAAAACCCTCTAAAACATGCAGGATTGTGGCCCTCGAGGACTGGAGTTTGAGACCCCTGCAGTAAATGATACACATTGTATGACATCCTAAAAACTTTGACCTTAGCTTTTGGTGTTGATGCTAACAAATACTAGCAAAATATCTCCTGAGATACTAAATCGGGTAGCTAGGGAGGCAAATCTGTGAGAGAAGTTGCTAGTTCAAATCTCTGACTGTTACAACACCATTTGGCTCCATCCTAATTTGCACCACTCTGGGTCCTCAAGCAAGTCCCTTAACCCTCTACATCTGCTCCCCCAGGCACCCTAGATTGCAGCCCCCTGCTCTACACATATGGGCTGCTGTAGCTCGGTGGTCTGTGGTCGAGTTAGGAGGTAAAAGCAATTGTAATATCCTTGGGTGTGTTCACCCACTGTAATGACCCCTGGCAAAAAAATAAAATAAAACCTGTTGGTTAAATATGTATGCTGCACAGCTGGTAGAGCTGTTTTCTATCAACAATAAGGTTGATGGATCAAATCCCAGTTGGAGATCTTTCTGGGTGGAGTTGGTATGTTCTCTCCATGTATGTGTGGGTTTTCTTTGGGCACAGACCAGACATGAATGTATGTCTGAAATATCTTATAATCCACTGAATGGATTTAACTCTCAGAAAGCACTGCATGTACAGAACAGCTACTACTGATTATAACTCTAAAGTCATTTTCTTACCTCTTACAAACCCAATTTTTGAAATTCAGAAAGTTAATTTTGCTTCACACGTTTGTCTTCCTCTAGGCCAGAAAATAAACCGAACAGTTTTTAAAGATTTAAAAGCACAAGACAATAACAACACCTTAAGACAGCGTATTGGGATTCTGTTTGCTTTTTCAGCTGGCTGTCAAATTAAAGCTAGAACAAAGAAAAAACATTCAAAATTAGTTTGCTCTGCAGAGCTGTTCTACTTTTATGACTGCTCTGAGATTCCAGAAAAAATAAAGCAAAAAACATTAGCTTAGTAAATAGCTTTGTTATGGTGGTGAAAATGGCATCGGGCATAAAAGAAAGCATCAGGAGTTAAATTATGATTCTTGGCAAAATAGGAGGTTTGGTCAATGTCAGATTATGTCTAGACTTCAGGTCTCTGGGGAGACACCAACTGACACTAAAATGCTTTGAAGGAAACACGACCCGACTCCACTGCTTGGTCAAGGAAACAAATAACTGTTATCTGAAAGCAAGTTGTTTTTTTAACTAAGAGATAAAAAGCTGTAACACCACAAACACTGACTTTGTTCAGTGAAGAACAAAAGAAACTCTCTTGACAAAAATCACTGGTTTATTAGTTTCTACATATCTTGTTGAAGGCAAAGAGACAAGACCCTTAGTGAACAAAAAGGCTCACTGCTTTCTGTTGTTTGCATCTTTGTTGGGTGGAATTCGAACTGCGAAAAGAACCCGAACCTAAACCCACTTCAAACATTTCTGGAAGACCAAAGAAGAGATTGATTGTCATGGACACTTCCCCCCTCAGTTACCTGATTTAAACCCTCATAAATATTTAAAAGTGCTTTTTGAAGTGTGACAAAACTAAGCATTCCAGACACTACCAGAAGCATGTTGGGACATTATTAAATCAAGCTGCAATAACTTGCAATATCAGCTGTGTACAAACTCACAAAGAAAGATTGAGTACTCCTGGCTTTAAGGTAGTATGGAGCCAAACGGAGTACAGTCAATAAAAATTAATGGTCTAGGTTTCCTTCAACGGATTGTAGGATTTTAGGCTCAAATTTAAAGCAAAAAAAATCTTAGGAGAATTCATTTTTGCTTTTGTTAATGTTGATTAGTGCTTCTGTTACTCACCCTTTGCAGCATGAAGGAGCAAAACCAAAAACCTTACTTGGTCAAAAAGGAACATCTGTAAGACCCCATTTTGTAATAACAGTGCATTATGTAATAATGTAATAAAATCAGGCTTCAAAATGTAATAAACTTTGTAATAAACATTATGTAATAATTGACGCAAAATGTAACAAAAGTCTTCAACGCATTATGTAATAACATTATTACATTTTGCGGCAATTATTACAAACTGTGGTGGTGTAATAATCTGGTGCATTATTTAATAAACAATCAAAAAAAACAGTATTTCTGTTCATCCTAATCTATATACTTGTAATAACTGTCATGTTGCAAATACTACATAATTAAAACTTTATAACTTTGGTCTCAATAAACACTGAACTTCTCATTATTTATTTGCATTTTCAGATTTACTGTCCTGATTCCTGTTACAGAAATTATTCCATTTTGTAGACAACTCCCAACATATATTTAAAAGTTACTTGTACAGACATGTCAACCCCTTCAGACGTTTACTTGTATAATGAGCCTTAAAAATCTGCAATTTTTATTAAGAAAACATGTATTACCTAATTTCCCTCTGGGATAAATAAAGTATTTTTGAATTTGAATTGAATTGAATTGAATTAGTCACACGCAGGGGGGTTGGGGGTGTAGGTGGACCATCAGCAGCGGAGGGGAGGGGGCGGAGTGAAAATAGAAGATGAGACGTTCAGTGTTTATTGACCAAAGTTCACAGAAATATGTATTTGTGATTGTTTATTACATAATGCACCAAATTATTACACCCCAACATTTTGTAACAATCGCCGCAAAATGTTATTACATAATGCGTTGATGACTTTTATTACATTTTGTGTCAATTATTACATAATGCGGTTTTAGCGCGAGTTTACATTTTGAAGCCTGATTTTATTACAAATATTACATAATGCGTTATTATTACAAAATGAGGTCTTACAAATGTCAGTTTACTTACTAGTTCGGATGTAACTGTGAACATGCAGACACTGCATGATCAGTGCATGAGCAAGACTGGTATTAGGGTTGCCAGATAAAAACAAAAATGTGTTTTTTGCCCCTCTCTGTGCACGTTTTCAACCAAACACAACACACACCTCATCTTACAACACCCTCACTCAACACTGAAGGAGGCATATTCAGCATATCAGCTATTTTGACTCAAAATACAATAATTTTAAAGGGATAGTAAACCAGTTTACTTTGTCCCATCTGGCATCTGGTTCCATGTAAATGGGTGATTTTTTTTTGTTGTTTATTCAACAAAGATTGAAAAAACACCAGCATTTTGAGAGATTGGTCTCATGTAAACAGGGAGTGATCCTCAACTCTGAGTGCTAATTGAGCTTGCAAGATCTTTTTTCAAAACTTAGTCATAAACTATTGGAATCCGTGTTTGCTAATAAAATACATCATAAAACTCCAAATGGTTTTAATGAAACTTTCATAAAGGACTGTATATGTACAGCTGATTAACTTTTACAGTCAAGGAGGCATTTGCCAACCAAAAAATGGCTACAACTCTGTCAGTTTTACAGACATTGAGCTAAAAATGAGTGTGATAAGAGTTAAGAATCATCCCCAAAGTGTGCACTGAGCTCGTTGTGCAAAATTAATTTTTTGCAGTTACCACATACAAGATGGCAGCCACCACTTATCAATAAGCCGACACTTAAATGTTTATAACTCAGTGATTATTTTTGAGCTAAAAATTGATGTGTTTGTTTCTGGAGGTCACTCACAACACTTACTCAATTCTCTAAAAGGTCACGTGAGATATTGCAACTCTGCAGGAGATTGTGAAAAATTTAAAATTTGACTAAAATATCTGCAGCCTAACCCTATAATTTCTTAACATAAGATAATCTTAGTCTGAAACTCTGGCATGGAAGATATGTATGTTTTTTTATGGATTGCTTGGCCTTTCACTTTAGGATGGTATCTTTAATTCTTGTTGTCTATGATCTGTACACCTAAGGCCAACCATGTTTCATGATCCTGCTCATCTTGACATTTGTTTGTGTTTCCAGCTGCCAGAATTTTATTTAGCGCTATCTGCAACTGTTAAACCACTTTTTCCACTGAATAAGTCTCTCTGGGACCTTTTGATGTTGTTTTGTTGATTTTTTTGAAATAAGACTTGTAAGAAAGGTAGCTGTGGAGCAAAACACAGGTGGCCAAGCCAGAAGGTCAAGCGGTAGAACGGCTAATAGTGAAGATTATGGGCATAACCTTAGATAAAGTTCTGATGTACAACGGTATTACAAGTCAAAGTGGCAAATCAGTAGACTGTTAAGCGGTGTTGATCTGTGACGACACATCCTTGAGTCAGCACACGTCACTGAGCGGTGCTATATGACAACAAGTGATAATTAATGCTAAACAAGAACTCATTTTCAGCACAGGGATGACGGCGTTTTTTACCGCTTCACAAGCCGAGCCACCCGTTTTGTTATCAACGCCTGCTGCACGGATCAATACGTTTACAGAACAGCTGCTCACTGAAGTCTTAATGATTCGGGAAATATTTTTTTTTTTCCCTCATCGATCTCTTCGGTGGAGATGCTTTTGCACATGATTACACACTCAACATAAATTGCCTTGAAGAAACTCTTATCAAATTAAAGAGTGCAGCTTAATGTGGGGGTGTGTGTCTGTAGAATCAGCCCGAGAAGCTTTTTCTTAAAGTGGACGACAGGATTTATAGCACTCGCTGTACCTGCTGTAACTATGCAGATAGAAAATCTCCCAGGCTTTTTTTCCCCCTGCATTTGTGGCAGTGAGCTAAAAACACATCTTGATGAGAAATCAATAAAAAGGTTCCTGGATACCCTTGAAGCATAGTGTGCATAGACTTTAAAACAACCACATCTAAGTTTACAGTGTTTTTTTTTTTGGATAGGCATAATCTTACAGTAGCAGCTTTAAAATAAGATTACAGCGTTGTTTGTGCACACGGCAATAGAATAGAAGAATAGAATAGAAATAGCCTTTATTGTCCCGCTGAGGGGAAATTCTGGTGTCACAGCAGCATCAGTACAGAG
>JAUBOC010000001.1:5168654-5179703 GCA_032275365.1 Anablepsoides cearensis
CTTCTACATGCTTTGCAAGTGGGAAAACCTGAAAAATCAACAGTGTATCAAATACTTGTTCTCCCCACTGTATTTAACTGATTTTTGTATCCAATCAATGATTTATCAAGGTAAATCAGGAAATTTAACACTGCTGCCCAAACTTTTGCACCCCACTGTAAATGTGATGTTTTTGCACTCTTAGAGACTCCAAGTACACAACAAAGTGTATTTAAGGGCCAAGATAGTCACAATATGTACCATTTAAAACCTCAACAATATAAAAAAGTATCATGTTCTCACCCAAATTAGGTAATCTATTTTTTAAAAACAAAATTAAGTTTCTGCTAAACAATGTGAAATTCTGTGTAATATTAGGAACTGGTAGAACAGCATATGAGGATTAAATGAGGATTAAATAAAGTGGTGAAAGTGGGTGTCTAGTGTTTCTCAGAGTTAGCAGCATGGTTGATAATGTGTTAAAAGAAGCTTAGCTAAGCGCTTCACTGTGATGATTACTATCATGTCTGTGGATCAGTGTGCCAGATCAGATTCCAGTATTTAGGATCTATCAAACCACTAGTAGAGATTTAGAGGCAATAAGAAGATGAACATCTGGTCATTTTATATAGAAATATATGTGTTTGTTAGGTCTAGGTCTTATTGGTGAAAAAGCAGGTGGTTGCAGCAATGGTCAGTGCTGCAGCTTTGTAATCCTGAAAGCTGTGAGCTGAAAACAGGTGAGAAAGAAGATCGATGTGTTTCATAAACTCTTAGTCTGTTTTATTAATATTCAGCAGGAAGGAACATTACAGCACCGATCCTAAACGGCAGCTGAGATTGGGTGAGGTTTCATCGAGTTCATAAGGCAGCACTTCCCTCCAGATGAATTCCTGGAAGTTCAGATTGACAAAGACAGGAAGGTAAAGAGTAGCGGATGTTATAGGGAGGGCAGGAGGAGGGGAAGAAGAAGAAAAGGGAAGGAGGAAAAGAGAAGGGTCCCACTGCAGAAAGGATGAAGTGCTGCAGAAGGACAGAGTTAGTGTGTTGGAGAGACAAGCATGAGAGTACAACAAAGTACTGGAGAGACAAAGAAGGTTGGACTGCACCTTGGGGTATATCCGGTTCCACACCAGCAGAGTTGCATGTGTATTCACACTGCTGGCCTTCTGTTTGTTTTGCTGCTGCAGCTGAGATGTGCCCAAAACGCCGCCTGTGGGTATACTCTCATCTGTTCACATAGGAGCCAAACAAAAAAATTATGATGTTGCTCAAACACAACGCTGCAGGTGAAATGCTGGCCTAACATTGAAAGACGGGGAAAAAAAAGAGAAAAAGTCACAAGAAATACATTAAAATAGATAAATAATTTCAACTGAGTAAAAAATCAAGGTAAACCTGGACTGGATCTAATATATATAACATTTTCTCTAAAAAATCGATGGATGAACTGCAAAATAGAAGATGTACAAAACCAAACTTTGGCTTTTATTTTCCCTCCAAGCAGAGCTGCCATTTACAATCCAGAGTGTGTGTTCTGTGGCTGGAAATATGTTTTACTGAAAAGCCAAATCAGAGCATAACGTGCATCACAGAAGGTACGGAAATGTTCTGCTTGGTCAGTGAGTTTTTATTATCAGCTGAGATGGATTCTTGCACACCGATGGCTATTTCTGTTTTCAGTTTCGTGGAAAAGGCAGAGCTGGGGCTTGGGGTGTCCCTCGTAGAAAGGTCATGATCACACAGTAGCAAGCACACACACACACACACACACTCACACTCACCTTGAACGCATGAACAACGGGCATCCTGTGGAAAAACACAACCACATGTACTCTCCCAGAGACGTACCATTATTAGTAATTAGTAAAGATTACATTGAGTAATTGTCAAGGTTTAATTTTTTTCTCTTTGGTTTATGCGTGTCACAGCAGGAAACTCTGTGCAGGAAACACTAACAGCTGGAAATAGTAATTATGAACATCTGGGTACAACTCCAAAGACACAGGACACAATGAAGCAAGGACATTTTGCAGTTAGCTGTTTTTTTTCTTTTCTTTTAGTCCCAGTGTGTCCTTGGTGACTATTTCTATTTTGATTTAGTCACTGCATGTATTTAAAAAGGCTGAAAATAACGAGCCTTTGCTAATTGTCAAGCTGTCTGAACCAAGCCCTCGCTGTTCTGGATAAAAGTTACAGTTCCAAGGTGTTGCTTTCAGCCTCAGCAGGCAGCTGTTGGTAGTAAAATACTCGAGTAAGCACGGCGCAGCGTCACACAGACACAGTATCAGAGCAGATGGTGAACAGAGTGAGGCATTATCAGCTGGAGAGAAAAATTAATTGTTTCAAATCCGAGTTCTACCCAAAATTTGCTGTGGTTCAGAGAGTAATCCTCTCTGTAGTCCATGTGTCGAAGTGTCCATTGCCAAATCACTGAACCATGCATATACAATATTAAATGTATACACAAAAATGCTATTTCTGTGTTTCTTATAGTTCTTTAAAATTTATACAATTGTATGAAAAACGGATTTTTTTTTATCTAGGATTAAAACCTTTAAAGGTCATAGCTAGTTGAGTTATGTGTACATCTCATTATTTTCAAGCTGGTAAAACCTTTGTACAATACACAATGACCTTTACAAAGAAGAATTGGGTACACAAGTTTAAATTTATTGTGGATTTTTTTTCCAATTCTCACAGCATCAAAAATATGTATACAAGCTCAATGCTGTATGTATGATCACTCATATTTGGTTTATTATCTTTAGCGAGTTGCACGTCGATCACGGGTAACTCAACTTTCTGGAGTCATCAACAAGCTTTTAACATATTTCTTGGCTGGATATTTGACCAGCCTTCTAGGCAAAATTTATTTAAATGAGCTAGTTTCCTGTTACAGACTCAACTTTTGGGTATATTCCATACATTTTCTCACGAGTGGGAATCATCTTTTTTTGGAAAGCCATTCTAGAAGCTTCAATATCAGCTTGTTTTATCAAATCAGAAACCAGTTGTGGTCTGTGTTTGAGATTGTTGATCAATTGTATCAATTGTTTCACTGTTGATTTGAGATGAAGTTGAAGAACTTAGAGGTAGTTCTTCATTATTCCATCAACTTTGTGCACAATATCCTGCAGAACTGTGTGTCTCCCTAGTATGGCTTTTGAAACATGATAAATTAACTCAGTTTAGTGAGCCTGTTTGTGGTTAACAAATGTATTTTTAACTAAATACTAAGTTGCTATGTGTCATCATCAAGCTTCCATTGGTAATAAATCTGTTTGTTGTTGTTTAATCCCATGGCCGGGTGGTCACATGGACCATATGTCATCACTTTATTACATTTCTGAGCTTCTAAACCGGCTGAGCTTTTAACATGTTGACTGTTTCATCTCTGATACTACCTCTCATTGCAGCACAAAGACACGTGGAGGAGGGTTCAACTCTCCTCATCGTGTCAGTCCATTCAGAAACCACACCAAGACAGGCAGATGGAGTATCTGTTCTTGAGATGTTTTGTGAAAGAGTCTATAGTCTCGTCTGACTAAGAAACATTTCTCCAGAAAGCATTTAGCTCGTCCACGTGTGCAGCTGCAAATGTCCGTCTTGCTTGAAGGTATCCCTTTTGAAGCACAAGCTTCCTTTGTCACACCCTCTGAGTCTGTGGTGATGAAACACTTGCTTCAGTACGGACAGTGTCACTGGGTTTTAGCAGTTTCCAGTTGTGTTTTTCCATGGGCAAAAAGAAAATTACCAGCTGCAGTAAATCATGATCACCAATGAGAAGCAATAGACCTTGTCGTTTTTATGTGAAGGCACTGACTAGAACCTTCAGCACCACTTATTAAAGGATTTAGGTGAATGAATGTATATACTGTATGTGAGTCTGTATGTGTCAGTTTGTTCTTTCCTGTTTGTGTTTCATGTTTCCTTGTCACATACACATCTTCCATTCATCCGTATTCATTCCATCTGCTTTCACTCACTAATCAATACTCCCAGCAATGAATAACTCATTGTTTTAACTCCTATGGTTTGATATTTGCTCATATTTAATTGATTGATTTCACCTTCATTCTTTCCTGCAATCGTGGGTCTTCAACCCCACAAAACATGTTTAACCCTGTGTGGATGAGAGACAATCCACAATCATTTAAAAACGCGTGCACCCAGTTCTTGCTTTTAAAAAAATCAGTGAAGTTATATAAACTCTTCATATAGAAAAAGGTATGATTTAAATAAATGTGACCCATCATATATAAATGAGGATTAATTCAAATTTGGTCAAAATGACCTAAATACATTTTCAAATTCCTGACTTTAAATGCTATATTTTTATAACCTGAAAAGGTTCATGCTAATATGATACAATTCATGTGGTGGAGTTTGTGGGGTGGGGGATATACAAGATTTCCATAGATGAGATGTAAAATGTATAATTATAAGTAATGAATGTAGAATTTGAAAAAAAAAAAAAAAAAAGAATTTCAGCCCCAACAATTAGTTACTTTTTATGGGATGAGAAAAGTCTGTACTTAGGGGGTCACGCCCTGACTTTCCTCCATGCAGTTCAAATCATGTCTGTGAGAGAACATCAGGTTATGAGAAGGGTTTTAGAAATGAGAGATTTTAATAAAGTCCTAAATGTCCATGAGTTTGGCACCAGTACGTCCTTGTGTTCCTTCTAATGCTTGTGGAACTTTACTGAAGTGGGTGAAAACATCACTCTTTAAAAAAGATCTTTTAAGGGTAATACTGCTGAAAACACCTACATTAATTCTCCCAAATCAATAGAACCAGTTCTTCATTTGATGTGGAAAATTAAGTAAAAAGTAAATGATTCATAGAATTTAAGGAAACTGTTCAGTAACCTTCCAATATTTTTGTTGCAATATTTATTTTCCCACACAATCAAAATTTTTCACATAAAAACCTTTTTTTTTGTTACTTTAATTAACTATGCAACAGTTATAGTGGGTGTAAATATTTTGTCACATCTGGTTTCTGGTGGGCTCATGCAGTGTGAGTTTAATTTGTATCTCCGTCCCTCTGGAGATTGCTCAGGGACATTCAAAATAATCAGCAGCAGCTGCACACTTGCCAAACAATTAAAATTCCAAATTTGATCTACATTTTCCCTCCAGGTTTCTGTGCTGACATTGACATTATGCGACGATGCACCGTGTTTGATAAGTGATTTTTGCAGCCTTTTAGGCAAAAACACAAAGCTCCTGGATACATCGCAACTTTAGAGTAAACAAGGACAACAAAAACATCTAAGTTTAAGAAGATAAAAATAATATATGTTAATACAAAGAGCAGCAACCCCACTTGTTTACAGATTAAATGTTTTATAATGTTAAATGCAAGAACACCAACTGTGATATTTCAGTTTCACAAACTAATTTCAGTATTTATTCATGGAAACAAACAAGCTCTGACTAATCCAGCAGTGATTACAGTAGAAAGCTCTTCAGCAACATCCATGTCAACAACTTTTACTGTCAACCTGAGAGGGCCCCAATTATCTACTGATTTTCACCACACTGATACTGTAATGATGCCGCCTCCCTCAGTGTGAATTACTCACAGAAATATTCACCTCCTTAAGCAGTCATTAAGCAGTGCTATTAAAGTTATTTCTGCAATAGGAAAAACACCAACTATTATTTTAAAAAGGCTTTCTTGTGGTTTGTATTGAAATATAAATGTGTCCCATAATTAATTCCATCATCGTGTTTTATTTTCGGCAGTGTTTGATGTCACAACTAACCACAGACTCGCATTAATTAATAGTTGTTTTCTTTTTTAGCAATTATGCAACTGTTGTTCTGAAGCTGCACAGCAAGCCTATTTATATATTTTTTTTCATTTTATTGTTTTGTGATTTATAGGTCTGTCCAATACTAAATAATAAGTCTTTTTTAATTTTAACACTGTTTAATTGACTCATAGAAGCAGCGCAACTCTTAGCAGCTGAGATATAAAGTACCTGTTCTGAGTGTTTACAGCATATACTATAGCTGGAATGCCATGCTTAACAAGGTGGGTTACAGCTGTAAACACTCAATACTGGGTCTAAAGCGTGTTTTTACTGGAGTTAAAATAAAATATCTCAGCAGGAAGCAACTAATAGATATTTTACACATGACATTCCATAAAATTCCATATTGTGCCAAAAGGTTGCCCCTTGCAATAGAGCTCATACACTGTCTGGCAAAAAAGTCACCATCAAATAAAAGGTCAAACACTTTAATACACTATTTTGCCAAAATTATTTGCTCACCTGCCTTCACTCACATATGAGCTTAAGTGACGTCCCATTCCTAATCCATAGGGTTCAATATGACGTTGGTCCACCCTTTGCAGCTAAAACAGCTTTAACTCTTCTGGAAGGCTGTCCACAAGGTTTAGGAGTGTTTATGGGGATTTTTGACCGTTCTTCCAGAAGCACATTTGTGAGGTCACCTACTGATGTTGGACAGAAGACCTGGCTCTCAGTCTCCACTCTAACTCATCCCAAAGGTGATCTATCAGGTTGAGGTCAGGACTCTGTGCAAGCCAGTTAAGTTCATCCACACCAGACTCTGCATCTATGTCTTTATGGGCCTTGCTTTGTGCACTGGTGCACAGTCATTTGGATGGGTGAGCAAATACTTTTGGCAAAATAGTGGATTTCGTTGGACTGCCTGAGGCATTGCTTCGATAATTTTTTTTTTTTGGCCAGGCAGTGTATTTAGTGTGCTCAATTTATTGCTTATTTAGTTGGAAATTCAAACCTGACTCAGTATTACAGTGAACCCTCTCTATAACGCGGTTCCACTTTCATAGTGCATTGTGTTCTGCGTCCTGATTGGCTAAACAGTCTCTGTGCTTCCTCTCAACCTGTGTGCCAATTATGTCACGGTATTTAAATATACGTAATACAGCTTTGCAAATTTCATTCGTTCATTATAGTTCTCAAATATAATGGATAGTGGCATGTCGGTTTATTCATACATGTGAAGTTGTAAGGATTGTCCGTAAGTTATAAGGCTTTTACGTCATTTTGCAGGTATACGGACGTACTGTATAGAGGAGTCTTACAGATTTTGTCAAAACCTCATTTTCAAATTTATCTAACATGTCAGAGCCTGTAGGATGATTTCAAAACAATAAATAACACCAAATCCTCCAACCTGTTTTGCCACTAGAAATAAGATCTGGATTTTTGTCCGCTCTCTTTTCCTCCTTGCAGCAGGCGTTATCAGAACCGCAGCCGACAGACAATGTACCCACCACCCCTCCCTCCGCTGGTGCGAGTCGTACGGAAACTACTTCATGGATTTCGCCTATCACGGGTTCTTTTCTGAACGCAACCCCCGCGAAAAAAGAGGGTTCACTTTACTAGAAAATACGCAAATTCGTCAAATAACAAGACTGTGTTTAGTTTTTGCCGAAAGTGACATTTACATAGTGGAAGAAGTGACTCTTCAGCACTCTCCTATGTAATTTGGCAACAGCAAGGAACATTGAGTCAATTAAGTGGAGCGTGGCAAATATTTTACTAGCCTCCCTCCTGTGGGTTTGTTATTCCAAGGGAAAAAAAAGGAAAAAGTAAATTTTGTTTGACTCTCTTCACCTTGTCTCAGTTTAACGTAAATATCGGCTCCATTGAGTGTTGAAGTTACCAAAAGTAGGAGCTCACCCTCGTGTGCATCGCTAATGACAAGTAAATAAACAGAGGAAATGGCCAGCCTCGACTCGCCTACAATTAGGTCACCACTACACACACTCACACTGAAAAACCCACACTTTAGTGCTGACTACATCATCTTGTGCGTATGTCCGGAAAAGCTGCAGCTGTTAAAGGATGGAATTACTTCAGAGAGAAAGGCAGGCAGAGATCACATTAGGGTAGTTTGGGATGTTGAGAGGAGCAGAAACAAAATCCTGTGTACAACTGGCAGAAGTAAGACTGAATAAATTAGGTTAATTAGAAATAATGAGCTGACTGGGCTTTGACTGTATGAGCCAGATCAGCCACTGATATCATAAACCTTCTCAACAAAATCACTGCTGTTCATTTAGCAGCCAGGAAAAAGCAGCCATGTGAAATAGACTCAAAAAGTGAAAATAACTTGCATTTGTTCATAGTTAAATGTAAAAACAAACCAATAACGAGTAAGCTACATTTGGCACCCAAACCAACAGTTTGTCTCATAGAATATAAAATCCATTCATGGAAACAAGCCTTTTCCCTGTAGACCACCCTAACTTATCAAAACAACTTGTAGAATAATGTGGAGTGAAAATTATTTATGCATGAAAAGTATACTTATAAAGTAAAAAAACATGCGGATATTTCCAGGTTTTACTACCCAGTAAGTCAGTTTTATTGATTAAAAATAAGTAAAACTGAAAAACAAACTGCAGGTTTAACTTTGGAAGACAACATGGGTTGTGATGTGATACATTGATTCAAACAGCAGGCTTTATTATTCCCTCTTGTCAAGTTTTTCATTACAGAGATTGATTTTTTTAGAGACAAAAGTGATCAAACTCCATCAAAAAGGTCAGGGTCAACTCACTAGAATTGCTTTCACATTTCCGTTATTCCTTTATTCTTTTATCTTAATTTAAAATTATCAAATTACTTCCATGCCAGCTCTTGAAAAATAGTCAAAAATACAAGTGTTGTTGTTGTAAGTAATTAAACAATAACGCCTGCCTCTCACACACAATGCTTTTGTACCTGTAGCTGTAGAACAATAAAATGATCCAAATACGAATTAAATTATAAAAAAAGAAAAACATGCTATATTATATTTGTTAGTAAAAGTAAAACAAGACAGATACTTTTTTTTACACATTTGAAATAACTTTTTATTGGAGCTTAGTAGCAATAATGTTTTGTTTCAGCTTTTTTTTTTGGGACTTTGAACATGACTCATGAAAAAAAAAAGTTTTATTGTTGTCATTTTAGCCATCTTCAAACCCTACGTCACAGCAGGTTTCACGAATATCTTGCAAACCTTCTCCTAAACCCTTGTAACTATTTTCTGTCACAAATCACCCAAACACTTTTACTCCACCCATCCTCTCCTCTCTTGTTCACCTCTCATGTGTTGGATGGTTGACCCCAGATACTTCATCTAATGGCATTTTTACATTGTAAGGTCCGGCCTGGCCTGAGTTTTCATTCTTCCCCTCTATAACCCCTGACTCTTCCCTCTGCTCCCAATGTCATCTTTGAGTGTCATCATATTTGTGGGGACATGGAACCATTGGTGTACTCTCACTTTTAGAAGCCCTTTGTCACTCTAACTGTACATGTCCTGCACTACTCTCACACACTTCCCCATATAGTACAGGAACATTACTGCTTCTAAAATGCTGAAGAGACTGAAGAAGCACTAAGCAGGCACTTGATTATCCTCCCACTTTTTTGTTTAACGCCAGCATTAGCTCCACAACTTTGAACTGTTCATTTAAAAAACAACATAAAATAGTAATTAGTTTCACTGTCATCACATTCAAGTAAGTGAACAGTCTGGTAGTTAATTAGCTTTTACAACTTGGCACCAAGGGTGGTTTAAAAAAAATATATAAAAAAGGCAACTTTTATTATGAAATTTCAAATACACTTTGGAAAAAGTTGCATATAAATGAGCCTCTGGCTACCATCTTACATGTTAAAATACAGAACAGCAGCTTGTTTATTCAAATGATTGTGTATAAAGAAAACACTGAAAGTCCTTCAGACAACAACCGATAATTATGTGCCCTGTGTTAGCTGAATGTTAAAATGATCTGATGCAATACATTAGTACATTGAGGGATTTTCACAAACGCAGGTGAGATTAGGCAGAATATGGATGCAATTTAAAAGGGAATTTCGAGCGAGACCAAACTGCACACAGGCCAGGGTGACACTGTTGTTTCCCATGCACTGAAAACAGAAAGGACTGTTGGTACCAGGTGCTGCCCCACACAGGACCCTCATCTCTAAACCCCGTGTTTAGATTTGGCACCGTCACATCGACCGTGACTGAACCTATTTCCAAACATATACACAAACACACAAACACACACACACAGATGGCAAGCTAGGATGCCAGAGCCAAATCAGCAGTCTGATATGCCGTGATGGCAATTAGTCATGTCTAAAGCCAAATGGCTGTGTTAAAAATTTAGAGAGGGGGGGGCGCGGACAAAGGAGAGAATGAAATGAATATATCTGGATGAAGGGAACCGACAAGAAGGATTGATCAAATAGACAAAACTGTTGCCTGAAAGTCGTAATGAGCTAACCCCAGAGGATGAAATGAAAGACAAAGCCAAAGAATGAAAGGATTTAAAGGGAGCTGGAAGTAGGTGGAGAGTGAGCCATAAACTTTAGATGTAGGAGAAATAAAGTCAGACTGATCTGTGTGTGTGTGTGTAAGGAAAGGAAGCTGTCAGTCTAATTGATGCTGGGACAGCCTGACCATTTATTTTAATAGTGTTGCTTTGCACTCCTTCATCATGGCCAGACATCCACCTCTTATGTTAGACAAGTTGCTACATTTTTTTTGACAGAGAGGAGAGGGTGAAAGTCAAAGTTATAAAGTGATGTGTGTGTGCTCTTTGTTCATCCTGGGAAGACAGAAATAAATGCCTTTGTGGATGTTCTTGTGTGTGGGTGAGAAGTGCATCTCAGTTTTTTTCTTTTTTTTTTTGTCTTTTTGAGCGTGAAGCTTTGCAACACATGCTTTCTTTTATGGGTGTGTGGTGTATGAACACGCGTGTCCTTTGTGCTACATCCTGCAGGATGGATTGTTTCCTAGTTCCTTTCCTGCTTTGTCTTATTTTAACCTCTGAACACAGGAAACACACATTTACAAAGTTGTCCACTCCGTGCACACGCACACATTCACACACACACAAAATATAACTATAGCTACAATGCTTTTTAACCTTGTACCTTACAGCTCAACCACATTTTTTTTAGTGCACACACCTTTTAAAGCATCTGGCATAACACCAGACTGTGTGTGTGTGTGTGTGTGTGTGTGTGTGTGTGTGTGTGTGTGTGTGTGTGTGTGT
>JAUBOC010000001.1:5242642-5270842 GCA_032275365.1 Anablepsoides cearensis
ATATATACATACACCACAGTAGAATAGAAGAGATAACTCATGAATGATGAATCATATTTACTTTCCAAATTTAGCAACATTTGTCCTTTAGGGTACATGACTAACTTGAAAATTCATGTTTCCTTGAGATCATGACTATGATTCCAGTTGTTGAGAAGAATGTGTCTGGTTTGGCAACCTTAAAATCGTGTTTCTGCATTTTGCAGATTATGTGGTTTTGTTGGCATTTTCTGGTCAAGATCTTCAGTATGCAACAGTAGAGCTGTTACTCTTCCACATTTAAAAAAAAGTCAGCATAGGAAGTTCTGGCATCTGAGTAAGATGTCTCCTCCTTTAAAGATTTTCCTGAGCACATCCTACTGAGAGGTGACCCTGGGAGAGACCCCTAATTTGCAGAAGAGACTGTGTTTTCTCTCTGGCTTGGTAATACCTTGGGATTCCCAGGAGGGAATGAAGAGTGTTGATGGGGAGAGGGCTGTCTGGATTTCTCCTCTGGACCTGTTGACTCTGCCCTCAACATCAATTATAGGTAGAAAATAGTTGGAAGAACTATATATCTACAAAATGTCACAGAAGTCTATATGCTATGCTATGCAGAATATAAAGGTAATTTTAAAACAAATTCAATATTAACTGACTTTTCTGTCAGCTTCCTGTCATTCTTCTATAAATTTATATGTTTTAAACATCAAGCATACATTATTTGCCACATTTATTTCATTTCAATCTTATTTCATTTCACTCCCACATCTTTCACTTGATCAGGCCTCCACAGAAATGAATTGATTATTTGTCAGAACAAATAAAGCTTTTAATCTGTAAAGGCCCAGCACTCGTTCTTCATGCCTCCTTTTCTTATTCGATAGCCTCTGAAGAGAAACAGAGACCTCTCCGAAATATAATAATGGTGGAAAATAATACCTGCCAAACCCTGAGAGAGACACTCTGTTTGCTCTGCTGTTATTAGTCCCTCAAAATAATATGAAGCAGCTTTCTTTTCTTTTTTTTTTTTTTCTTGGTTCTTTACTTTTTATCCTTTGGCTGAAATGAAGACGATTATGACGATAAGGTGGATGCTAGCCACAAAGGACAAATTTGAAGGTGTTAAAAAAGTGATGGAATAATCTGGCGCTTGGTCTTCCTCATCCTCATCCTCCCACTCACAGCTGCCACCACTGCAGGAGGAGGAACACGTTGTGCCGAGACTTGACATTTGAAATTTTTATCTTGAGTGAAGCGACAACAGTAAAGTGCAGTTGGCTTTATGAACATTAAGACAACACTGAAAATGTCTTGGGTCGTAATATTATTTCTGCCATGAAAAAACTGGGTCTTCTCTCTCTCCCTATCGCTTCATTTTTCAAGGCACCATTTATTATTTTTTGCCCAAGAATTCTTTGAAAATTGGCTTTCCGCTTTCTTCTCCTTGTCACCATCAATCTAACTCGTGGTTTTGTGTTTTCTCACCTTTTTAATAGCATCATCACTAAATTTTATTCCCTTCTTATGTCTCATTAGCTTCTCTCATGTCGCCACAGAAATAACCACTTCACTGTTATTCTCCACTTAACCATTCCTATTACATTTTCTCCTTGTCCCTCCCGTCTCTTCATTGCTCATCATCACTTCTGACCTCTGGCTGTGTTCCTCATCTTCATCATCCCCATCATCACCCTCATCAACTCCCTCAAAGTCCCTCTGCAGATTATTTGTATGTGTTGGATGGACTGCACTCCATAAAAGCCTTATGCTAATGCAGCAGAAGGCTGCGAAGCATCACGTCAAGTGGACCAATTTCAGGAGTGCTTGGCTACGTTTTATTACAGCTCATAAGCCCAAGGTCAGCTGCATAAGATGAAGAGGCAAAAGCGTCTCATGCTGCAGTTGAATCATTTATCACCCCACCGCAGACTGCCATTTTTTTCTGTTTCCTCTCATGTTTGAACGGCGTCCACATCCAATTTTGCACCTGTGCTGTAATTTATGCCTTCCAATTCTGCTCCTGTCAGATCCTCTCCGTATTTTCTCTAAACATCTCTTTATCTTTATATATTTTTTTCTTCTGTGCTTTTGTGTGCAGCTAACCCTCTTCACGCCACTTTAGTCACCTTCACTTTTCCACCACATCTCTTTCCTAATGTGTGAAAAACACATTTGGTGCACTGAAATACTTAGGCTAAGATTCCCATCAATTCTTCACATTATTAGCATCATCTCCTTTAGCTTTGAAAACTGTATTGCCAATTAACCACAAAATGTCCTTTTGATATCTCAGCAGTTTTTTAAAATGTTATAATCACAGAATTCTAACATGGTTATAATAAATTACAGTTAATTATTTGTATAATTAGATGTTACCAGTTTGTAAGTTATAAAAATAATGCTGTGTTATCACCTTTTTCTTTCAATAGCTCTGTTTGCATTTAAGAACTGATTAGACTGTTTACTGCAGTGCTAAATGTGAAATATATTAGTTTTTTCCTAAATTTTATTGTGAAAAATATTGTCAGTGGCAAAAAATTTTAAACTAAATGTTAGCCAGTTTAGAAATAAATAGTCGTGTTTATTAGTAAAGCTGAGTGAAGTTGTGACAGTTAAAAATAAGGTTTGGCAACATATTGCTAAAAAAGGCAAATCCTCTGGAAATGTCTCATTTTTCCACATTAAAACACTGATTTTTCAAAGCTGTCTTTTTTGTCAGTTGAAAAATATCCTTGTTTACATGGCTTTTTTTTTTGAAAAGTAAATATTCATATAGTAATATTAAAATGGCCTCAAAGCGCTAAACTAGCTAAGCTACTCCTGTAACGCTGCCACAAAATAGACCAAAAAACATGGACAAAGCATGGAGCATGTACATGCAGTCTAATCTTGCATATGGTACAAACTAAAGTTTTCTTTCTTTTACCAGTCTGATTTACTTTCTCTGCATGTCAGATATGGTGTATATCATTGCCCATCCTTGTTTGTTAATTGAGGTAATACAGCATAAAAAACATTTACTGTAGCTGAGCAGCTAGGTTTTGTAGCATTTGAGCACAAACACAAGCATCTTCCATTAAAACTGATCAGATGGAGACAAATGTTTTAATAAAAGTTGCATTTTTGTCAAATAACACAAGTTATGTTTCAGGAATATTTTAGTCTAAAATCAGTTTTCAGTTAAAACTATTTGGAGGCTCTGAAAATGCTGTTCCCATGTGTCCGGCACCTAAAATTAGTAGTCATGTTTCATTTTGTTTGAGTATTTGTGTCTATTTTCTAAACTAGAAAGTTTCTAGTGAGCATTTTGTTCATTTATGTATTGGACTGGATCTTTTGTTGTACAAATGGTAAATAGAACATAAGTTTTAGCCACAGTGTTTAGGATTTGAAATAATAAAAGTCAGAATAGGTTTTGCAGTGTTTTGCCTTAGGGGGTAATTGATTCCACAAACCAAGGTAAGTACAGATGATAAGGCAAGTGTGAATATTGAACCTTCAGTGATGTCAAAGACTGGAGCAGAGATGGCATCAAGCGATAACACAGAATGGTAGGGCAGCAATATGAGGCACTGGAGTTGCCTAAAGATTAACAAAATGATGTTCCTTACCAAGAATTAAACAGCAAAAACTTCTGGAAGTTAACTAACTATAAGCAGAGTCTTCAACATAATTGAACAATGCACCACTGCTGAATATTGGATCAGCTCAGCACTTTAAACCTACAAACAAAAGGGGAGAAATTAAAAGACAAACACACAAATGAACAGAATCCTCACAAGTGTGGGAATATGGTCTTGAACTAGCAACCCTCTTATTGGTATTCATGTCCTCTTCAGCGAGTCCTAGCCGAGCCCCAACCAGACCATCACAGATTCTTCCTTGTCATGGCAAACTTGTTTATCTTTTTATTTTATTTGAACATAATGTTTTATTTATTTTTTATAAGCCACAACCTGCTTCTTATAGTTAAACATGTATATTTTGATGAGCCAATATAATAATTTTTATCACACACTTAAATAATGACAGCTATTGGTTTGTATTTTACATGAAGATATTTCTACGCAATTGTAGTTTTTAATATTGTTATGCACCTACAAAGCAAAAAATCTTAGTAATGTCATGTTCAACTTATTGTGCAGAATTGAGACCGTTAAGCTTATACAACGATGCATTTACGCATAAGCTTAATGTTGTTATTTTTTTTTGTTTCTTCTTTTTTTTTTGTATTTTTCAGTAGTGTAGCAATCTATACTCAACCATGAAGTTGTTGTTTTTCTCTTTCCACAGTAAAGTGTCATTTTATTGCCAAAAATGTAAAACCGAGATGGGAAAAGCTTTCATGTGTTGGACCTGCACACATCATTTGTTGCCCATCTCCCTCTTTTTATGAGGGTGCTTAAAGGAAGTACTTGAGAATGACTTTCCTCTCTGATGTGGAATTGCTCATCTTATATAAGTTGTGTTTGAGGAAATGACAAATGTCCCATGGGATATTTATACATCCTGCTGTCTGCAGCAGCAGAGGCGTATGGGATGCCCCTAAGGGCTGTATTTAGTTGAAAAGGCATTGTTAGAAACTTGAAACATTACTGGATTAGCCAAGTTCAGAAATGATGACTTTTCTTATTAAAAGTGCGTCTAATAAAATTAAACATAAGTTGCAAAACAAAACTTTTGTGAAATAAAACAACACAATCATAGTTCTATTTTTTATGAGCTTAGTTTGATTTACACTAGCAGCTGCAGTAAAGAATAAGACATTTCAATTTTATGTTTCTAACACTGTTTAGGTTTTAAAGTTTTATTAATCCTTTTTTTATGACTCAGAAGTTCTGCGAGAATGACAATAGTTCATTTTAACATTACCAACATTATCCAGAACTTAATAGCCAAAACCCAGTCAGTTTACAGATACTTCATGCAAATAATCTATAGCTGAAAGTCATCCTCAACACATATTTTGAGATTTCACATCAGATTAGACATGAGGAAATTTACAAGGTTTGACCAAAAATGTTGTAACTCCATCCATCCTCATCACAAGTAATTCTCAGTTTAAAAATCTGGTATTGGGTAACACACCATTTAGATTAAAGTAATGATAGGCATTCCATTTATTGACATCCCTGGTTGAGCTACAGATAATGCACAGATTTTTTTTCTTTTTTGGGTGAAGCAACACAGGCTGTTTGACTTCCTTCTTTATTGAATGAGAAAACGGGAGGAAATTTCTGTGCTGCTGTCCCTCCTCCACAAAAGCGCAGAAACCAGTGGCTGAAAGTCAGCAGACATGCGCAGTCAGGTAAGTTTTCCACAATCAGAATAAGATGATTGGATTAAGTGTTTGCATGGATGCTGTTTGGATCATTAATCAGCATAAACCACCTCTCTCATTCTGATTACAAAATCATTCAGACTGCACTGAATCAGATCAGAATAATCCGAATGGGGTGTTTACATGATGCATTTTTATTCCGAATGGCCTTTTAAGCCAATTATTTATGTCCATGTAAACGTGAATATTGTCTAAAAAACAATAAATTTAGTTTAAAAAATGTTTGTATAAGCAAAAGCTACAGTATTAAACAAACAATTTGTAAGAATTAGTATACAATATGTTTGAGTGCTAGAAAATCACATTCTACCACAGTGAAAGAAAAATCCTTAAAAAAACTTTGCAAACAACAGATGGATGCAGTTATAAAATAGATGGCAATGCAGAGTTTAAGACAGAAATTTCCCACAGGAGTTGTTGAAGAACAAGCAGAACTCCAGAAGCGTGAACGTTGGATTGGATTTGAGTTTGGCCGGTGGCCAGAAACACAACTGCAAGTAAAACTGTAATGTTCTTAAGTGCTAGATGTGGAAGCAGTCGTTTGGCAACAAATTCACCATATCAACTGCAAAGACTTTGCTATGTTAGCGCTCTTTCAGTTTCCTCCAACTGACTCCAGGTACCAAGACAACACAGATTGGCTGTAAAAGATTAAAGAAGATATTTCACTTTTGAATAAAAGTCTGTTTTATCTGGAAAATCATGTGCATCTGCTAATGTTTTAAAAGCTAAAACTGTTTAGAAATGCTGTATTAGTATTAGTGGGTGATTTGGCAGAAAAAAAACATTATCACACCAAAGTTGCTTGTCAAGAACAGTTACACTTTATCTAAATTTTATTTACTTTTTATGTAGGGGAATGTAAGTCATTCAAAACAGCATTAGTGCCTTTTTGTGCTTTTGTCTTCTTGTGTTGGTCAGCTTAGACAAATTTTTAAGAACCACTGGATTGATTTTAAAGAAACTCTCAGAGAGTAATCATTGGATTTACATCTGATTAACTGATTAATTTTGGAATCAGTCCCATTCATCCCACAGCTAAGCAGTCTTAAACACAAAAATGACTATAACGCAGTCATTTTTATAGATATTGTTAAAATAGCTCAGTTAATATGAACTCTAAACTACACACTGCACACTATCTTGGCTTAAAGTTCAACAATATTGTTGGAGTCAATTTTGTGAGCTGAAAATCATAAACCACTGAACAAATATTTATGGAATGCTCAGAAGATAATAACTGGATGTACATCTAGAGTCAATGCAAATCAAGACATCTTCTCAGCTAACCGACTTTAGCAATGCCAAAGAAGCTACAATTGGGTTGATTTTACAGATACTCATTTAAAATTTAGTGTGGGAGTCAGCCTCAGTTATACTCTAAATGTTAACACTTCCTGCGAGATCTTATGAGAATGCACATTGTTTTACATGGTTTACTAAAGCTGGTGTACTTTAACTCCTTTCGTTCTCATCAGGATAATCTTAGTTTAAAACTCTGGCATTAAAAGGTGGCAAGTGATTTGCATTTCTTCAAGGAATCCTTAATTTAAGTTAATTCAAAACACTACCCAAAATGTTTTTTACATTACAGTCTCCTCACACATTAATTGCAGCGATCCCTTTTTCCTGTCATGTTATAAATTCATACAGGACACATAAGCTTTCTCGTCTTTTCTGCTCAATTTGGTTGTCTCTTTTACCTAATTCACGCCCACTCTTCTTGTTCTGCCTCTCTCCCTATCTATCTTTCCATCTCAGCAGGGGGTAGTTAGTGGGATGAAGCTCTTCTACAGCTTCATCACAAGGTGAAAAAAAAAAACTAAAATAACGCTGCGTGAGAAGGGGAGAGATTTTGTGTTTCTCGGTCAAATCCAAAGGTCTATGTGTCCTCGCTGGTGGGACGTGACAAGGAGACTGTAATTTTTCACACGTCTCTAGTTAATGTTTAAATCAACTGTGTGTGCTGAACAAGGTGTGTGTGTGTGTGAAAGAGAGTACAGTAAGTAAGAAATAATAAAATAAGTAGATTCTCGTGTCCCTTGTGGCGTAAATGATATGTGATGTGTGCTTCATTTGTTTCACAAGTGACACTCAGGAATCTTGACATTGAATGTGCAACAGAGACAAAGAGAGCGCTTCAAACACCACAGACACACAGGGAGGGGAGAAAGAGAGAAGTAGGGAAGAGACTGCTGACACATTTTTTTGGCCTAGTGCCATTTCTTTCTTTTACTTTTTTTTTTTTTTTTCCTGAGGTCGTTTAGAAGCTCATCTGCTAAATGGGTGCTTCGGCTCTTCATCCCCAGTCGTCTCATAATTATTATTATTGTCACGCCTAAAGCTCAGGCATAATAGCTTGTAGCCTCCGCTGCTAAACGACTTAACACAGGTGAGAACACTCTGGAGTTTGACCCGTCCTGCCACTCAGGTTTCAGTGTGTCTCCACTCAGTAAATGCCCATGAAATCCTAAATCTAAAAATGCTATTTGAAGACAAGATAGATGTAGATTATTCTATGGTAAATCAGTAAATGTATAATTCCACAGTTAAAAAGAAACTGTAGGTGAAAGCTGTGCAATAAAGGTTTTCCTGCATGTGTGTGTGTACATGCTTTTGTTACCCAGTGAGGACAAGTTTTGCCAATTTTTCTGATCCACACAGCCTTGTGAAGGCCCACTGTTCTGTATGGGGATGAAAGCCTGTTCCATATTTGGAGAAATACAGTTGGTGGGTCAATGTTAGGTCTAGGACTAAGGTGCAAATTCAGTTTAAGTTAGGTTAGGGTTAGGGTTAGGTATGTACTGGGGTAGATAGGTTTGGGGTAAGTTTTCAGGGTTAGGCTATAGAAACGACCGGTAAATGAATGGTAGCTAATGCAAAGTTCCCATGAGGTTACAAAAACAAACGTGTGTGTGTGTGTGTGTGTGTGTGTGTGTGTGTGTGTGTGTGTGTGTTTTGTGTGTGTTAGAGGTGGGGAATCTTTTAGTACCTCACAATTTGATTTCTTTAGGATACAGACTGCAAATAATAAACAATTATCAATGCATCCTAAATATCTACAATTATTAGGCTGAATGAACAACAGGAGGCACCTGATAAGTTTAACACTGTTAAACTGAAATACAGAGAGAAATAGAAACTTATTAATTGAAGAGACTTTTCTATATTAGCGCTGTTTTGGGTTTTTTTGCAAAATGAAAATTTCACAAACATTTGTCAAAAATAAAAATCCTATTATTCATTGACTGATGACAAATGCTAACCTAAAGCTGAAAACATCACAGAGAAGCTAATCAGGTTTATCACTGAACTTTAGATTCAAATCAAACATTTTAAAGTCAATATTAACAATAATCATGTTTATGTTATTATAACTTTAAAATTTACAAACATATTTTAATCAGGGTTAAAAAAATTACATGTTAACATTTGTTTTGTGACATATTTAAAATCAAAATGTAATTTAGGGACCTTAATAAACAAAACCAAAACAAGGGCTTATGTGGCAATAAAAAGTACTCACAGAAAAAAAAACACACAGGTTGACACGAGGGAAAAACTCAGGAACAAAACATCGGGAAGCAAACATGACAGCAGCAGAAAGCAAAATGCACAGACAGGGAACATGAGACCAAACAGAATATGAAGGGACACTAACGAGCAGACAATGGGAAACACTGGGGAGAGATGGGAGGAACAGGTGAGCATTGGCGGGGCCAGAGCAGAGATTGACAGGAGAAACAGAAAATATGGGAAAACAGAAGATATGGGGAAAAAAATTACAAAACAGATGATTATTAAAAGGGAATACCTAGAAAATAAACTCAAGTAACTAAAAATTTAAGTAAACAACACACAGCAGATGTGGTAACTAAACAAACAGAACTTTGTAACAACTTAACTGCTCAGTCACTAAAACAAATTGGATGTACAGCTCACTAACTTCTGCCCTAAACCATATTCTAGTTGGACACCATTTACCAACATTACTAAACAGAAAAGCTAATTCAGCCAATTTAGCAGATACTAAGCTAAAAAGTGTGGTATCAGCTGAACATCATCCCTAGAACATACTTTAAGCACTACACATCGTGTGACATTTTTGCCTGAAACTTGCCAATAGTTATCAATGTTTGTTAACAAAATATCTCATGAACCACAAGATAGACTTCAATGCAGCTAACAGAAAATGATTATTGGCTGTATGTCTACATTAAGGTGACCAGATATCTGAAAGTAAATCCAGGCACATTTTCAGCTCGGAAATTAAAAAAAAAAATCTATGTTATCAAATAGAAATGAAAAAAAAAAAAAAAAACTGGGACAATTTTGATTGAATTGCTTTTAACAGATCATAGAAATGTTGCTGGTAGTTTCAGAGTTTCAGTGATGTCACATTATCTTCACACAGTCCTTTAACAGAAACTGCTTCCCTCTTACACACCCAGGAAGTACCTCTCACTCATGGTGTCAGTTTACAGCTGCCAGCACAGTCCTAAACATGAGCTAATCAACTTGAACATGATAACTAACCAGAACAATCATGAAAGTATTTAACAGTCAAATGGCACACGTATAACTTCCACTGAGTTGCCCTTCATCACTTGCAGCTACTCAGCTTTTTGTTGAGTGGGTCCCCAAATTCGAGGACATTTCTAGGAACAGCTTTACCCGAGGGAAGATTGCCCCAAACAGAGATTCTCCCTGGAAATCTGGGAGATCAACTGAGGGGGTTAAAGGCCTTGCTCAGGGACCCAGACTGAGGTTGGTTGGTCTGGGTAGTTGACCCGGCAACCTTTTGATCATAGGCCCACATTCTCCGACCCCTGTGCCACCACTTTTGGTTCTGATCTGAATGTTCCTTAGGGCTTATCTGAAAATGTAGTTTACTGCATTAAATGTTAATATTTATCATGTTCGAGGTAACATGTTTGTTTATAGATGATCAAACAAAAATAAACTCTGGAACTCTTTTTATTTGTCTGAAGCATTCGCCCTGACCTGGTTGTGGTATTCTTCTGAAACACATTGCTTTCTCGTGTCTCAGCTCCTCTCAGCGGGGATGTGAAAAAGAGGTGCGAGGAAGACATGCAGCATTGCCAAATTTCTACTGCGTCAAACCAGTGATTTAGCCATGTGAAACTATGGAAATGTGAAAGCATGCCATTTTCTTTGTTTCGCTCTAAGATTCCTCAGCCTCTCTTCCAGTTTCCTCAAGGTGCTCATAAGAGACTCAAAAAATCCTTGATATTGTGTAAGAGGGGAATTTGTGTTAAAGGCAGAATTCACAAAAACATAATTTAGACTAAAGTAATAAAAGCCCTCAGGTCTCTTTATTTCCTTTCTCATCATTTACTCCCATCTCATTTGTTGCTTTTAGCCCCATTTTCCTTATCCACTCAAGTATTGATTTCAAATCAGTCTGGAAAATATGAACATTTGCGGCCATCTTATTGATAACAAATGTGACTGTTTTATTAGCAAAATAGGCAATTATGGCGTACATTCTGACTGATGTATTGACTTTTTTAAATGGTCCACAAGTAGGAGTTTTCACTGTGCACATGTAAGCTCTGAAAAATAACACAATCCAAAGAAGTCTAGTGCTGTCTTCCAAAAACTAGTGCTTCTGTGTGCAGCTGCTTTGGAAGTGGATGTTGCTTCAGGTACCTTGATATGTTGGTGAAATATGATGCAAGAGTTTCAGTCTGAGCAATGGATCAATAAACCTGAACTTTTATCTGGTGGCAAACAGTTGTCTCTGTATTTTATTGTGGGATAAACAGCAGAGTTGATTTAACTTGAAGCCTGTCAAATGATATGTTAAAGATGAGGTTTAACTTTTTTGTCAGACAGCCCAGAATTTATCTGCTGCAGCTCTCACTGCTTTTATAGGTTCCAACTCAATAAAATAAAAAAAAGTCCATAAATTGCAAATTTTTACAATCGAGGAGCAAACGGATTTGCACAATTAAAAGCCATCTTTGCAGGAATGCATATCACCTGCTGCACTGAATAAAAAAATGTCTGTTTTAGAAATGACTGAGTTGGAAAATGTTGGTCAAACCTTGGAAGAAAAGTGTTGCTCAGTCTCATGCCGTATTGCAATATCTCATGTGACCTCACATGGATTGTTAGTACTTGTGCCTGGCTCTAAGGTGTCAAAGGAACACAATTCTTTGGAACTCCTTTTTGGATCCCAGGAGTGTTTCTAGCTTTGTGTCCTTCATCCAAGGTACACATTGGTTTGATTAAAGCTCAGTGTCTTTAGGGAGAGCAATGGGCCCACTTAGGAGGCCTCCACTCATGTGGGTTCTTTATCCATCCCCACTTACCATAAACAATATCACTTGTTCAGTTAATGACTGTCAGCTACCCTAACACTAAAATTTAGCTCAGTATCTGTAAAATCCACCGAGGTATAGCCATTTTTGTGTAGCCTAAGGCTGGGGCCATTTTGAAATGGGTAGACTCCAAGTTCCCACATAAAAAAAATTGTCTGGCCCACTTCTGGCCCACACAATGCTTTAACATTTGGCCCAGATATTTCAAAGAATTATGACCCTTTGGTGGCCCATATGTGGTGAGCCATGTGGTGGTCCACGCCTGGACCAGCACCACATAAACCAAACCACAACCAGGCCACTTACGGCATTGACCAATTTGGGCCACATAAACAAGATCACAACTGGGCCAGTTGTGGAATTCACAGATTTGGGCCATATTAAGCAAACCACAACTTGGCTACTTGAGGCATTGACAGATTTGAGCCACATAAACCAAACCACAACTGGGCCAGCTGTTGCATGCCATCTTGAAAATAGTGTCATTATTGCCAGAGCTGGCCCATGTCTGGTTGACAAACCACTTGCCGTGCCAGCAGTCAGCCAGCAATGCCACACTGACAGCAGATCTGGCCCAAACCTGTGTGCTATGTGGGTTAATTCATTACAAAACCACTGTCAATTTTAATGATTACACCTATTAACCAAAATGATTAAATACATTTAGAAGGTGTGCAAACATGCAGGCTGTGCGATGTACAGAAAACTCACCAATCCAGTAAGCACTATTTAAAGGCCGTATTTCACCTTCCACAAAAAAGCAGTCAGAAAAAGAGAAAGGGTGAGAAGTTTGATAGAGGCTGAAGTGGAGGGAGACTTGAACTAGAAAATCTTTTAGGTTTTCCCCCCACAGTTACTCATAGTGTATTAGACATGGTCATTTGATATATACTAAACTCTCAAAAGGAACATAGTTTGTTCTGACTTAAATTTTCACTGACTTGAATAAATGAAAAAAAAAAGATATAACACTCATAAAAAAACATTGATGAGAATGAAAAGTAATTTTTATCAGTGTTAGTCTTGTGTAATACTCAATGAATGTATGCACTTTCTCTCTATACCTCATTTACAGTAATCACGAGAAATAAAAATGTTCTTCAGGTTAAACACAGCAGTGCATTGTTATTCTTATTCCAGCTGTTAAATATGTGGCAAAACTTTTTTTTTTGGTTATTTCAGTTTAAAACAGTGAATAACTGGTTTATTGTATATTATTGAACTAGAAAATATGATTAAAAAATGTATGTTAAACAAAAGGATTTGATTTAAAGAATAAAGTTAATAACAAACTGCTGTATTCATATTTCTTCTATACTGTTTTTTTATTGTGGAAAATCACCTGTTACAGATTATAGTGACAAACTAGATTGTGACTGAACTTTTAATTGACCAGCTTTGCATGCAGCCAGCTGTATTTACAATGACTGGTGGAGTGTGCAGATTAATGTTACCTTGTTCTAGTTTGTGGTTTTGTGCACAAATTCTAACCCTGAAACCACAAAGGGTCTCCAACAAATCCTAATTAAAAACCTGCTACTAATGCATGAACTCCTGATCTCCCAGTAAGAAACTAGTTCCTCCAGATGGTTCAGGTTCCAATTAAAGATTGTCTGAAAATAAAACCAGTAAACCACTCTCTTTTCTGTGTAAAACCAGTGAGCTTTGCTTGTTTGTCTTTACCTCTCACCACAGGAGTTTGTCTCATCATCGCCTGGTTTGTCAGTCGTACACGTGTTGCCATTTCCACGATCACACACGCAAACTTCAAACACAGTCCACCTCTTTTGGTCACCCACAAAGATGTCCAGTCTTGTTATCTCTCCATACCACACCCGTCCTCTCTCTCCCTCTCTCTCATCCTCCACCTTTCCCAGCCCCCCCTCAGAGACAAGAGCGCTCATTTGATGGCACAGCTGGGGAACAACTGCACTGCAGCGCTGGGGCTCATATCGATGAAGCCAGCCTATCTAGGCCACCGTAAGCACACACACACACACACACAGGCGCGCACACATTCTCATCAAGAGCTCTCTAATTAGAATTCAGTGATACTTTATGTTTCCAGGCAAAGGGAGAGAGGAGCTCAAAGAAAAGCCTTCTATAGATAGAACGAGAAGAATATCTAATTAAGGTCTCATTCTTATCTGAGTCTGATTGCACTGCAGCCCCCTCACCCCCTCGCTCGCTCTTCAATTATGAAACCTGTGTTGGCCTTTCTTCAATTCATGTGGGCTGGGGTTTTTTATTTCGCCAGCGCTGGAGTGTGAGAAGACTGACAACAAGGAATGTGAAAGATCTGCAGGACCGAATGTGTAGGCAGGTGAGACGAGCTTCTGTGTCAATATGTATGTAAGAGCATTACCGACAGGAAATCTATCAGGGACGCTGCATGTGTGAAGACTGTCCTTTATGAATGTTTGCGGCTGTGTCATAATGAATATGAGTCTGTGTGCAGAAGCATCTATATTCAGAGTAAACTGCTCTGACTGTCGCAATGAATTTAAATAACCAAGAGGCATCACCCTGACACACAGATGTAAACAATCAACACTTCACATGAACAAAATCACACTTTTTATTATGTAATAGAATAAAAAACACAGGAACAATTAATTATTTCTGTTGGCTTTATTTTTACTGGATCACGCCTAAACGCATCACTACTGCTGAAACTGAAAAGTCAAAATGTCTGTCATTGTTATTTAAGTATTCACCATTTTTCATTGAACAAGTCCTTGATTTTATTTTTAGAACCCCAAACTACAACTTGACATTGACCACAGAAGATCTGCTTCTTTCGGCTCCAAAATGGCTCTTGACTTATTATCCTTACATCAAACTGAGGATTAAGTCAAATTTAGTCAAAATGACCTCAGTAAATTTTCAGATTCCTGACTTTTTAAGCTACATTTTAATACCTGGATCGTCCTGATATCATGAGCGGTTCCAGAGATCTGTCTTGATCACAATAATACATTATTATTGGCTCTGAATCCCATTTTTAGGTTATTCTAATGAGGAGTTTGTAATTTAATTTTATTAAGGAAACCTCAAAAGGTACTTGAATATTGAGATTTCCCAGCTGGAAAGAAAAAAATTCAAATAAATAAATAAAAACTTTTCTAGCCTTCAGGAAAAATTTCAAACATTTGAAGCGTTTTTGCTCAGACAGGTTTTATAATCTAAACACTCAAAAACGTCCTTTTTAAAAGTATTTTTCAAATATTTAGTTTAAATGATTCATAGAAAAAACATTTATTCATTACAGTATATTTTGACAAAGTGCAATTACTGCAAACGTGCACTATATTCAATTCAATTCAAAAATTATATTCATTTTATTAAAAAATAACTATATACAATAAAAAACAAAGAAAATACACAAATCAAAAAATCTAAATAAAATGAAAGCAGAGCAGAAGAATAATAAATCTTATACAGTAATGTCTGCCCCTTTTATCCCCAGAATATAGTCAAATGAAACATAATTTACAAAACAATACAAAATAAAATAAAAAACATCAACTCAAACAACAAATCATATAGCTTCACATTTTACTTTTCCATATACTTTCACATGGATCTGGCTTTTTCAAGATCATCTTCCAGACCATTCCACAATCCTATACCCTGAATTAAAGTACATATTTCTTTCAAGCAAGTACAGTAATATGGTTTCACAAACATTTCCATCCCCTTAAGATAATAACAACTGTCTCTTTTAACAAAATTTGCCAGAATGTTGAAAGGTAATACATTTCTGTGAACCTTGTACACAAACAGTAAAATATTGTAGTCAACCAAATCATAGAATTTCAAAATTTTCATTTTGCAAAATAATATATTTGATGGATGGTTGTAAGGTTTTTTAGTGATAATTCTTATGGATCTTTTCTGTAAAAAAAAATTGGATTTGTAATTATTTTATAAGCTTTACCTCAGACTTCTATACAGTAAATTAAATATGGAACAATTATTGAATTATACAACACAAGCAGAGCCTTGTCATTAAATAACTCCCTGACTTTATACAGAACTCCAATAGATTTAGATATTTTTGTTCTTAAATAACGTATGTGAGGTCTCCATGTCAGCTTGTCATCAATGATGACACCCAGAAACTTCACCTCACTGACTTTACAGATGTCAACACCATCTACTTTAAATGAGAAATCAACTGTTGTTTTCCTATTACTGATAGTGGCCTGTTTCTCCACATACTGTACCACTCTGGGACTTAACCCTGTGATGGGCCACATTTTAGATTAACTTTGCACAGTGTTTGTATAAGAAGCTTTATAATTGCCTATTTTTATTATTATAATTTTTTTGCATTTGTTCTGTTACAAAATCAGTCCTTCTTACCTTTATTTGATATTTGATTAAAACATTTACCTTTTAACATATCTGAGCACTTGAGGGTACGGACAGATGCTCCAACCAATTGTCACATTTAACCCTTTCTCTTTTTTATATAATTGTATGATCCTACTTCAGTGGTGGGCAGTTCTGGTCCTCAAGGGCTGATATCTTGCATGTTTTACTTGTTTCTCTGCTCCAATGCACCTGATTCAGTGACTGAATTACATTTTCGAGTTTTGCAAAAGCTGATTAATCACCCATTCATCAAATCAGGTGTGTTGAGCAGAGAAACATGCAGCAAACCAAATGTCACGCACTATTCTGTCAGTTTTCCAGTGGAGCCATGTTTTAACCAATGTGAGCCGCGGCAGACCGTCTTCAAACTTTAATAAACTTTGAGTGAGCAGGCAAACGCAGCAGTCTGTCTGGGTCTTACCAAGGACAAGATAAGTCAGACGTGTCCTTGGTCCTCAGAAACATGCAGTGCTCAGCTGCTACTTTTAAGATTAAGTTTAGAATTTTACTCCAGATGTCTAAATCTCTTAAGGGTCTGAGTTGACAGTTTCTATCAAAGACTCTCTTAGTTTGAAAAGCAAGTATATATTTCAAATCCCAAGGCACTTATTTTACCTTTGCTCGTATTGAGCTTACTTAAATCTGGTGAGCTGGCAGTGTGCACCCAAAGGTATGAATTGGCACCAATGCTAAAGAAGGACCCTAATTCTCCCCAAGAGGAGACTTAAGAAAATTTGATCCATTTTAGCATTATTCTAAATCTGCTGTGACTTTTTTCTACACTTTCCTGACCTCTTTTTTTCCACATTTGCTCTTTATTATCTTCTTTGGTAGTTTTTGCAGGTCTGTCACAGCTGGAGTAGTTTGCAGCCATATAGGCTACGACTGTATGTGGAAGGAAGCTGGTGCATGGACTGTTGGATGTTTAGACAATTGTCAAAGAAATGCCCTTGTGAATATCTGGGTGTGTTTTTCATCAGAATATTGCACAGTAACAAGATAAACGGTGTTGCTTTATTTGTCATTGTCATTGATGATCTGCATATCTATGCTCAGAACATTTTAACAAAGTATTATTACAAGTAATCATTTTTTTGCCAAGTCTTCTTGGTTTTATTGTTTTTCATAAGCAAGAGATGATAAACATTTTCTGTTTAGCATCAGTGACAAAAGGGCAAATCTGACAAAAAAAAGGTAAAATTTCCTGCGCACTCAGCAGCTACACTACAACACTCAGATGATACTAAGGTACTGTTATATTGGTATTAGGTTACTTTTAAGTTCCATGTTAGTGGGAGAGTCCAGCTGATAAATTTGTACTTTTGAACTTTGTACCCCCATGCTGATTATATTTTTACTCAAATGTTTATTGGATACCCATGAGCTTTAGTTATATTTCAGTAAAAGTTTGAGTTAGATCTCAAGGCTAGGTGCCAAAGGTGAACATTAAAGGTTAGAGGACAGGAAAAGTGGGGTGAAAGTAATATAATCCAACCCATCAGAATCATTTTCTACCCACAGAACTACAGGTGACCAAAACTGTAAAAGAATGAATTAGCAAAAAACAAAGTTACCTTTCAGAAGTCTTTACAGTTGATAAATGCAATAAATGTTGTTAAAATACATTATAGAATAGTTAGCTGATATATTTTGCTGGCATTTTATTGCTGAATTCCTTATTATTCAGGCTTCAAAAATGTCCTTATTAAAGGCTTCAAATATCATTATTTTCATTCATCTGGTATTTTACACAGAATACCCTCATCTGCCATTTTCCTTAGGTACGTTTCATATTTAGTGGTGATTAGCAGATTGAGGCTGGCTCACGCTGAATTGATTTGAGTATATTTGGCTGTAAATCTCAATCAACATTGATGCCATCGACATGGCAATGTGGTTATTCAGAGCTGGCTGAATTAAACATTTTATTTTTGCTCTAAAACCCAGAGTCATCAGAGAGCTGGTAGCACCTGTGAATTGGTATTTTTTAATCATCCTCTCACTTTATTAAACTGAGGAGTCACACACAGGGCTGTCACCATCAGAACATTTGGTATCAGTCTGGTGCTCAACTAAATTTAAGAAAAGATTAGTCGCTCATCCACATCCTTATGACAGGGTTCTCTCTCGCTTTTGTGGTTTTGACAAAGACTTGATCATGGTCACACATTTGGAGCTGAACTAAGATCAGAGGACTATGATTTATATAGATTCCTTTTAAGGCTGGCTTTGTGTCATACATTTTACAGCTCTTATCTGTGTAAGAAGCTTTATTTCGTTGGTAATCATTCTATTAATATGTGATTATTCTGTATCCCCTGGAGTTGTCTTTGTAAAAAGGCTGATACTCTTTTAATTAGACCTAAAGGGGATTGGAGATGTGCTTTTGCATATTCCACCAGTGCAATAAATTATACAACGCTGCTTTATGGACTCATACGCTTCGGATTACATAACCACATGCCAATTATTTAGGTCTTTATCTCTGCTGTGAACTTACAGCCGTGGCGTTTTCACGTAACATTAGGGGCAAAACAACAAGAACGTACATCTGCTCACAGCACAGAGGAACTCTCTCATCAAACTCCTTTACAGTTGATGCTATCAAGCGGGGGTCGTCTGCAAATGAGGGCTTTCTGTCGCAAATTCCAGCTCCGTGTTTATTTTATGTTTCCATCGATATGTTCGTTCATTCTGCTGCTGCTGATGCTGCTATCATCCTGCCAGGCTTTAGCTCAGAGAATGTAGGAGCAAGGTTGTTGTCCTGGTAACAAAGCCTAATGACAAGATTTGATATGATCCTCCGATTTAGTAGAAAGCCTCGGTCTGCTGCTGGGTATTGTGAGACAAAAGTAGACAAGGGCTGGTTTTATTCATCTGTGTCAGTGCATGTGTCTGTGTGTTCTGTTCTTTTGTATTGTTTCATTATGTAGACCAAGTGCACTCAGGAGGAAACATGGATGCAGAAATGCCTGTGAGCTGAGGATATAGTGTATATAGAGACTAGGCTGCATATTGAACATCTGTCTCTGAGCAGTTCCTGAGGACAAGTCTTTGACACAAAGTGCAAGAAATATTTTCCAGCTTTATTTAGTTTTTTTGGTAGAAAAGACAGGAATGCACAAAAAAAGATGTGATTTTGGTTCAGAATGTACAAATAAAACAGCTAATATCTAGATAATCACCAAAACAAAATGGTTTTGGGCAATTGCATCTTTATATTTCACAGCGGTAGAAACTGGCACAAAAAGAAAAAAAAGAAAAATAAACCGAGATGTATTTTGATGTATTTGTTTTGAGAACAAAAAATCATACAAAAGGTTATCCTGAACTATATGAAATAGTGAAGTTTCCTCCGGTAGTTTTCTAGATTTACTGATATACAACTCTGAAATGCAGGTATGCACTTCATGTAAACAAAGCACTCGGCTAAATCTGCTTAAAGTGAAGTAGAGGGTTGAGTAACATGACTGACCTGGCCATATTTATTTCTTTTTAATAAACAAACATTGTTAAATCGGACAAGCATAAAAAGCCTTGGAGAAGATGTTTTGGTGGAAACGTACTGTAAGAGTGACTCTGCTGGTAAACATGAACAACAACAACAAAAGGAACACACAAGACAACTGTCAAGAATAAAATATTAGGGATCAAGCAGGGAGATTGTGTCATAGCTTGATATTTAAATGTAATTTTTGCTAAACTTCTTTTAAACGGGTAAGTTTACTGTTTTATTCTAACCTCTCTTCATGTCTGACGTTACTCATCTGAGCATCAATATGTACGAATAGAATAAAATGGTGATTTCCTTGAGCACAAATTACTCTTTAATGCCTGCTATTTTCAGTAATTTTATCTCTTTCTGTAGACAACAGACAATTACAAGTGGTAGTTGGCAGCCATTGACAATTGGTCTTCCTAATTTGTATGAAACTAATGTTATGTAAAGACACACTTACCATCAAAATGAGAAATAAAATTATGGTACAGATTTTTTTCCCGTACTCAAGGATTTATTTATTTTTTTTACTGGTCTTCATGAGATAGCAGTCAGTACTTTTACCTTCTTCACTAACAGGGCCATCACTGGGAAATGTCCCACTTCAAATGTTTTATCTGGCCTTTTGCTCCTAACAAGGCAGATGAGTGACTCTTGTTAAAGTTATCAGTAAACCAAGTCCGGATCCAGAATGTGTAACAGCTGTGTTTCCAAAGCCCCCAAATGGTGTTATATCACAAGTTTCTTGATAAAGTTTTATTTTATCCATGATTTTGTTCAGTATTCATGTGAAATTATGGCAAACCACATATTTTTATACCTAATGTAACTAACGGTTTGCATGTACTGTATTTATGATCTATGCTGTGATTCATCCATATGCGTAAAACAACAAATCAGCCATTAGGCACACAGCATTAAATAAACACATTTCTTTACTAAAGCAAACTAAGCATACAAAGACTATGAAACAAACAACCTAAGGCTACTTAAAAACACGACAAAGGAACAATGTTTTGCAATGGGAAGTAATTTCAAAGTTGCAGATGTGCTGATTGTAAACCGATAAAAGGTGTAAGCTTGAAGATACATTTCAGTAGAATTAAATAAATAGATATTTTATATTACAAATAAAAAAGATACATATCAACACAAAAAATATAACCCAAAGCTGCAAATACCCGATCTTTAAATAAGAAGTCATTTTACACTTAAGCTTTTATTGTGAAACTTCTGTGTTTTCAAAAATAGATCAAAACATTTATTACATGTTCTAAAGCATGACTAATCATGTGTGGAGCCCCTGAATGTAGCTGTAATAATTTCCAGTGAGAATAACTGAGGTAGATCTCGAAATGTTACCACTTCTGATCATTATTTGTTGTATATTCCATTCTTTTGTGGTTACTTTACTTTAAGGGTTGTTATTTAAATTGTAAATGAATTACATATTTCTTTAGGTTTTTGAGAAGCACTGATTGAAGAAGCTGCCTTCCAATGATATGGCTGTATCTCACGGCACATTAATGATTCATCCCAGCTTATTTAGTTGTATCAGATTTTTTTTTGTGATCCTTAACTTGTTGCCACTTTTGCCTACTTACAGATTGTTGTAATCTTATTTACAGTTTCATAGTTTTTGTTGTTGAAATCTCATTCAGATGACAAAGACAAATAAAAGACAAAGAAGTTAAATGGTTCAGTTGTTACTAATTTTAAATATAGTCTAGTTATTGTCTGATGGCTTCAAACAGGCCCAAAACCCTTTTAGTATAATTTAAGATACCTCCATCCAAACATTACCTAAATAAAATTAATATCCAAAGCAAATAAATTAAAGATGGCTTTGGGACCTTGTAAAGACACAATTGGATTTTCTAAAAAGAATACCTTGTTCAAAGTCAAGTCCCAGGTGTTCTTTTTTTGTTCTGAGAATTCCACACATTGACAATGACTGAAGAGACAAATTATATGTATTTTTTTTTTTGAAAAAAAGAATGCCTTTGAGCACCAGTCGAAATAGAAATGGGTTCAGACAATTCAAACCAAGGTCAGCGGCTTCATCAATTATAGGGTTAAATGAGTCACCATCATGTGACAGGAAGCCGTGGTGAGGTCATTACTGGTGGTAGTAGAACAATGAAGGTACAGTTTCCTGAAACCAACGAGTCTAAAATAGCCCACATCCAGCCTCTCTCCCTACTTTGTCCCTCCTCACCCTTATGTCAAATGCTGCTCCACACAGTAAACAGAACCCCAACTACTGTTGTTTTTTTTTTTTTTTCATCGCCACAGTATCGAAACTAACTGCTACAGAAAATAAGAGGTTGAAAGGTGGTGAGCAAATGGAGACAATCTCAGCTTTGAAGTGTTTTTCTCTGGAAAGTAACACCACGAGTCAAAAGGTGAAAGGGAGGGGTCACAATTGCAATCACCGTGTCTGCCTATGACTTCATGGAGGCAGTCACACCACTCGCTTCCTGCTTCCCCATTCTGTGCTGCTGTCTCTCAGGCTACATAACAGTGGACACACAAATGACAGATATATTTACACACACACACACCCGCCCCCACAAAAAAATATATATATAACAAAAAGAGTCCAATTTCCAGTTCCTCCTATTTGTCGCTAGCCAAACACCTAATTTACAGACTTAAAATCCTTGAAGGAATGCAAATCACTCGTCGTCTTTCACAAGTTTTCAAGATTATCTTATGCTGATGAGCAAGAAAAGTGGTCAATTTTTTTAAATTATGTTACATGCAGTCTCATGAGAGATTATATTGTGTGAGAGCTCACCAGATGACTCTCAGCTACAGCTACACAATTAGCTTAGTATCTGTGAAACTGACTGAGTTATAGTCATTTCCTATGTTGCTGAAGTTGATTAGCTGTAGTGGCTATCTTCAATCAGGTTGGCTCCAAATGTTAATTAGTCGTAGATGTACATTCAGCTACTGCATTACCTTCTGAGTTTCACTAAATTGGGTATAGTTATTCATGAGATATTTTGTCAAAGTTGTGTAATGTGTCCTGCTTAGAGTAGGAGCTGAAGAAGACAGAAGATGCTGCCAGCACACCAAAATGTAGCTCAATGATTGTAAAATTGGCTGAGTTACAGTCATTTCTGTGTTATCTTCTGAGGTCAGTTGGCTGTGAAGGCCATATTGAAGTTTGGTGACCCAAAAGTGAATTAGTTTTAAATATACACTAATGATTTGTTTTTGAGAGTTTCATTAAACTCTGCTCAGTGTTTCATGACATATTTTGCAGACAGACCTAAAACTGAACTTTTGCGATCAGTTAGTGTGCAAAGTATGAGTTGGGGAAGGACTTTTATTTTTTAACACATCAACTTTTAACTCTAATTTGTAAAACTTACTTAGTTAAAGCATTTTGTTGTTGTATGTGGTTATTTCTGGCAGCCATCTTGAATGGGATGACTCCAAAAGTTTGTCAGTTGTGGATGTACTACCATGATTAGTTTCCGTGAGTTTCATAAAAAATGTTCTCACAGGAGCAGGCAGAAACCCGATCGCTGCTTTGTCATTGGCAGCAGGCAGTAATGAATGACTTAGGAGATGACGTTCAGTCGAACTCAGTGAGGATTCAGAGAAGAAGGAGAGGTTTTAATCCCCCCAGGGGATTCTTCTTCAAGGCCCAAGAAGTTCCAGAGCAGGCGAGAGATGCTTGATCTTTGTCCTAATTTCTTCCACCGACTTAATTTATGCAGCATCCTGGAGTGTTGCTGAGTTTGAAACACAGTGACAACAAGCATTTGATTTCAGGGAGTAAGTTTTCAGAGTTAATGTTCTTGGTTGTGTGCAAGGTCCTGAGTGTGCAGGGAGCTCAGCAACAGTAAATACAGACCGAGGACTTCAATTTGAGCTGGTGTGACTTGTGTTCATTCCCCAATCTCGTCACAGAGAGGGGACTTAATTTCCCTGGTTTGCTCGGAGGGAGGAGCCGCGCCGACATCCTTTTACTCGGCTCTATAAGACTTTAGCCAGGACCTCAGAGGAATAGCTGCTACTGCTGGTGTTATATATTGCAACTGTGTTCAGGCCTTTCTTTTTGTGTAGAAAACCTTGTCCTTTCATTTCTGTTTTCAGACTGTTTTCGTATTTGTTTTATGAGCTGTCGAGACATGTTGACAGAAAGGAGATGAGGTAGAAAAAAGTGAAGGAGAGGCGGTAAAGAGGGTTAAGGAAGGAGCTCCATTTGAGAAAATATGAGAAAAAAGTCAAATTGTACACTTCTAAGTGAGTCAGTATTGAGTTAGATTAAATAAAGCCTAATGGTAGACCCACAGAGTTAAATTTCACTAGAAGGAGCTTCGCCTATCTCACCCACTGCTAGCATCTGTGACATTGTGGAGGAGCAAAATAAAATGAATCCTTTCAGGATCCTGGGGGTCAGTTGCGCTCATGTCTAGCAGTCACTGTGTGAGGATACACCCTGTACATGTTGCAATCCACTACAGGGCCACATAGAGACAAATGAAACAAATGGTCATTCACACTCACACTCATAACCAGGGACTATTTTAGTTATGAATTAGCCTAACAGTTGTGTTTTTGGTCTGTGGGAGGAAACCGAAGAACTCGAAGAAAATCTGCATATGCATGGAAAGAACACGCAAACTCTGCCCAGAAAATTCCCCAACCAAGAATCAATCCAGCAACCTTCTCACTGAGAGGCAACTGCTCTACTGACCCACAATGCAGCCCTTTTTTAATCTTTCTTCAATAAATTAATACAATTGGTAATTAAGTTAATTTCATTCATCAATCTTATTAAACAGCTAGATAATATATAAGAAGAATACATTTTTTATATCCTTTGTTTTAAAAGGGTCTTGTTGAAATAGTCATGCAATAACAGCTTGGCAGCAAAGGGGGTGTTTTGCTTATCTTAGTTAACGGGTTTATTTTAAAACTTGAGAGAGAGACAGGAAGTGATTGCTGGTATTGCCTGACCTTATGCTTGTTAATCTTTAATCATCAAGGTAATGAGTAATAATTATAAAGTATGGCTTATTACTGAGTGCATTTTTCCATTTCATTTTTTCCCATAGTTTTCTCAAGATAACAACATATTTATGTCGTTATCATGAAATAACGATGACCGTTTTCTCGAGATGACGAGTTACTGTTTTCCTTTTGAACATCATTCAGTAACCAATAGTGCAAAGTAGTGACATTGATTTGTTATTTTCTTTTTTTTTTTTTTTTTTTGTATGTAAGTTCCCGAAAGGTGCCATTGCCATATTTTATTGGTTGTGGTGTGACTGTACGATGGAGTTTTGCTCTTAAAGTGATCTGGCCCTGCAGATCTGATGAGGAAGCCCTGTTCTTCCTCGCAGATAGTAGGGATATGTATATTTATATTACTGTGTTGGTTTTTGTGTCTTTGTTCAGGTCTCACTTTCCTTTTTGTCATTGTTTTGGTTTTCTTTACCTTGTCTCTCAAGTGCTGAAGTTCAGCTATTTTTGTATTTTGTTTTCATTGTGTCATATCAGTTCAGTTTTTGTATAGGTGTTTATCATTCTGTTCAGTAGTGTAGGTTCATAGATACTGTTTGTTCGGTCCGTTACTCTGCTCCCGTACTTTTCTCTGGTGAGTCAAATAAGTCTAAGGTTTCTTGTTTGCTGCCAGGTCAACATTTATTTTGTTTGTTTTGTTTTTAAGTTTTCTTTTAAATAAATAATAAACAGAGAGAGTTCCAAAACTCAGACCAGAAGATGGGTGGAAAGCATTAGGAGGAATTTGGGCAAAACAACTGATTGACCATAAAGTAATATGAGTCTGATTGTAAAGGGCATTCATTGTTGCTTCTCCACTTGGTCTTCACTTACGTTAAGAACTGTTGATGTCATCGTTTACAAGGCATTTCTCTGACGAGTGAATTACCATCCAGAAGGCCCTGGAGGAGGAGGAAAATCTGTTGGATTTGTTTTCACGGATGGGTGCTCACAGCATTACATCTCAAGAAAATATCAAGCCAGCAATCCATCTCATGGCTCATAAAGCCATATTACAAGAACCAAAGTATGTAATGGACTGCTTTTTCAAAGCTCTACAAGATGTAGCATTAACTCTAGCAGATACAGCTGATGTCCTGCATTCATGAGTCTTAAAAAGCAACAAACAAAAGAAGTCGCTGACATGCTGCCAACAGAAACAGAGAGCAGACAACACAGAACTACTTGCAGAGACATACATTAAGAATGCAGATCTGCACAAGCTGGGAAGATTCTTCTCATTTTGCACAGGGTCTTCTGTTTTATGCACAGAAAAAAACGAAACTAACCTTTAATGCTGAAACAGGTTTTAGTAGACCTGTTGTTCACAAATGTGAAGCAAAGACTGATGTGCCTTAAACTCATAGCTCCTACCCTGCAACTGCATATTATTAGACATTATTTAAGCAGTAAGCAGTAAACCATTTCCCCCCCTTTAGGGTTAACATGAACCATGTTCATAATATGATGTGATGGTTAAACAGCTGTATATCTTTTTAAAATGTTTAATATCTAAAGGTAAACAATTCACAACTTGCTTTTAATTTTGACATTTTTATGAATGGCTTCCTGTTGAGAGTTTTTCAGTAGAGTTGCTGTTTTTTTATCAGCTTTTAAAATTTAACTGACATTTTTTAGATAGTTTTAATGGTGCAATGTAGCAGTAAACAGTAAAATGTGTACTTCCTGGGAGTTATGGATCTAGTGTGTTGATCACACTTACCAAAATGCATGTATGGGTGGCCGTGTGTTTGGGGTGTGTGTGTGTGTGTGTGTGTGTGTGGTTTTGGGGGATGTAGTTGTGCAACTCTGCACACTAAACAAATAAACATCTATCTTTAAAGTTTATTTTTTGATACTATCTGTTTGTATCACATGTCAATGTTGACAATGTTTTTGTAGTAAACAATGATTTTTCTGGGCCCTTGATGCTTCAACTGACTGTCAAGTCTGTCACCTTCTGTGTTCATATATGATCCAAATCAAACTGCAGAACACTGGCAGAGTTGCCAATTTAGCAAATTTGTTTTCAGACCCCTCTGGTGTAGATGTCTGCAACCTGCAGAATGTTATGTTTGTACATCAAAAGCCATGCTGCTAATAGAAATTGCTTGTGAAAACATGACCATTTTAGAGGATTTCTTTTTTTTTGAAAGTTACAAAATTGTATCCCTCTAATTAAATGTGATCAAACATTTTGGAACAAAAGTTCTGCAAGCAAGTGTCATTTGTATTTGAGCTATTTTCTTAATATATCTCTGGATCTTGTGTTCTTCTTGCCACTTACTGAGACACTGAACAGTATCTAAAGCATTAACAAGCTTCTCTCTCGTACTGTAGATGGGAGCACAGCTTGACAAGTCTTTATCACAGCGAGGCAAGAGTTTTCATTTTCAGGTTCAGGGACTCCCACCTGCTTCAGACTCCACCTTTTTGTGTAGGATTCAAGATCACCCAGTCTTTGATGTGTTTGTTTAATAAGCTGATCTGATGATTCAACCTGTTTCTCATAACTATCTTTGTAGTGACAGCCCGAAGGTCGTTAGTCCATCCACTTTGTTGATGAGATCAGATATTTTGCTTTGATTATTGTTTGATTGTCTGTTGATGAGTATGTTGGCAGCTGGGCATAGATAGAAGAAGTTGTAATGTTTTTTGTCTGTTTTTGGGTGCAGATGATTGACTAGGGATAGAGGTGAAAAATCTTTCTTGTAAAAGCAGGTCTTCATGATTTTACCTGCTCGAATAACTTTAGTATCGATATACTCCGCTAATGATGTTGGACAGTGCTATATATGTTTTTGCAGATTGTCAGTCGTCCAGGAGATGAAAAAATTAAAAGAACGAAGACAAAGCTACTGAAATTCAGTTATGTAGCGACAGAGCTGTGGAGCGACAAAGTTTAAACTACATGACTCAAGGTTAGTATCATTATTAGTGGACAAATCCTCACCCCCAACTCACATAAAAGTCGGATGAAGCGCAACACAGGCAATCAGACTGCAGTCGCTCAGATATGTATCTGATTCAGTACCAAAAGGGCCTGCATCAAATTGAAAAAAATAAATCTGATTTTTAGCGTTCAAATTGTCACAAAAAAATCCAATAAAGGTGACATAGGACAAAAAAATTGTCGAAAATGTAAACATTTTTGGTCAATTAAAAAAATTACTGGAAACTCCTAAAACTGGTTGTACACATGCAAAAGGATATCAACCAATCATTAGTGGCCTGATGACCACTTCTTGTTCACAGAGACTGATTCTCACAATAACAGCTTTGTAAGAGGGGGACAATTGGACACGGTGTCCCTCACCCCTGTTTAATGTTATGTATTATATAAACTGACGGTAATATCAGCATGTAATATTTAATAATCCATGCTATACTGTAGCATGATTCAGCAAAGTGCTTAAATCAGTATCAGTATATGTTATAAGCTAATATTTGCTTGCCAATTCAGTAATTCACATCGCTTACCTTGGCTTTATCCAGGAACCTTGGATAGTTAAGTCTATGGTACGAGGACTGGGATTCTCTGGTGGCACACTTCTATATGATGTGAGCAGCCGCAGACCCAGAGCAGCAGTAGCCCTGACAAGAGGTGTAAGACACACTGCACTGCC
>JAUBOC010000001.1:5393953-5409814 GCA_032275365.1 Anablepsoides cearensis
AAAACAAGATCAAAAAGACTTTTTGGCTGGATATAAGGTTTTAAAACTTGGTTAGAAAGACAGTTTTTGCAGTGTGTGAAGAGCTTTACCACAAACAAAATGATAAAACTGTGGTTAAATGAAGTGAGAATAAAATCTTGTCACAGAGCTGCAAATAGATGTCCTATACCAAACACTGTACAGTCTGGGATCTTTCAACAAGAATAACATCATAAGTGAGAAATATTTTGCCAATAAATTATTCCAAAGTCAAAGATTTGTCTCATTTACTGGTTCCAGAGGAGAACAGCTGTCTCCACAACACATCTAAAACAACTCCAGCCCACAAATAGAACCCCTGTTGTTCTCTTGAAACAGACACACAGACAGAAACAAAAACCAAACAGCAGTACAGAAAACGATCCGGGTTTCTGGCTGTGGTGTGGGTCCAATAAGTGCATAAATCTCATTTGTGTGTGTGGTCATCCTGCTGGGAGATACCACATCATTCATCATCTTATTTAAAAAGCTTAGCAGGATGAAGGAAATGGATGGTGGGTGGGTATTTTCTCCAGTCATCATTGGGTAACACTGCCAAGTGGGTGCCGAGCAGGGTCTCCTCTTCATTGGTTGACTGCTCTGTCTGCTGGTTTTAGCAGCTGGTCCTGGGGATTGTGCGGGTCAGGTGCAGCAGTCACTTAAAGCTCCGGCAAACTGGCAGGCTGCCCTCAAACTCTCACCCAAAGCCACAACAGATACCTGCAATTTGTCACCCCTATAAAGTAACATTCTCCGTCTAAACTGTCATTTAAAGGCGGAGGGGGGTCGTGTTCCTGCAGGGAATGACGCACAACTCCAAATCCACGTTTCTTACAAAGCATTTTATTATGAGCGAACCCCTCCTCCATCCGCCCACATGTCTTCCAACTCACAGCTCGAGTTGTTTTTTCTTTTTCTTTTTTTTGTAGCAGTTGGCAGAGATGGAGGAAGGTTTTAAAGAAGACGTGTAATCTTTCCTGGCAGGGAGGCTTTCATTCAAGTCAGAGTAGAGACTGGCAGGAAAAGCCCAGAGGGCAGTGCATCACTTCTTTGTTCCGCCACAGAGTTGGCAGCCCGCCAGCGCCGTGCATGCCACAGCACACCTCAGGCTTAGGAGACAGGTAAACAGATGGAAAGACTGACAAATGAATCAAGGTCTTAAAGTCTTTCTGTGTTCCATTTACAGATGTTAATCTTTTAGTCAGCTACAACTTGATCAGCATTATGTAAACCGTTTTGGTCTGTAGAGATAAATAGTGATAATCAAATTAATTTGAATGCAATTTAAACACATTACATATTTTTATGTTAAATGTATCACTGAGTGCAAATGCACTGATTGCAGGGGAAGCTACTCAAGCATTATCATTTCAAATTGTGGCTTAACAAAACGTAATGTGCTAACCACACAAGTGGTACAACGAGTTCTGAGCTGATCCTCTCAGATAGTACCTCACTGATTATTGTAGATATGCAAAACTGGCAAAACCCCTAATGTAGTTCCTTTTGTTGTTTTCTGCATGTCAGTGGTTGAGGTGGCAAGAACTGCAAATTTGTAAACAGCAGCCAAGCAAGGGCAAAGAATACATGCAACTGAGTAAAATAGAAAGAGCAGGTAGCTACCAAGAGCCTGCGGGGTTAAAGCTGTGTGAGACAATCCAACAGTCAGTCACCACCTTCACTGCTTCAGACTGTGTGACAGCACTGAGTGAATCTGTAATTGTTTGTTATTTTGTTAAAGGAGGCGTACAGACCAGTATTATCCTGTGCTGAAGTAACGCATGTGAACCGAAGGTGTGAGCAAGACGTTTTGTCATAAAAACAATAATGTTCTAATGCACGAATGAGCACCTCACAGCCTGCAGGCCACATCCAGTTAAAAGTTACAAATCAAAAATAAACCATTCTTTGCACAAAGAGGATGTTTATTTCAGCCAACGCCTGCTGCAATAAAGCCTCTTCACTAAAAGCAGAGTTTGTGAGAGGCTGGTATAGTAAGACTTTAGTGCACTGACAAGATGTTTCTTGAAGAGAAAGAAATACAAAAATGCTTGAAAAGCCACAAAACATTTTTTCACAAATATTATTGTTATGAATGTTATTTATTTCATTCTTAAATTTAAATTCTCAATACAACTGGTTCAGTTTTTTAGCAAAGCTAAAGCATTTACTTTTAGAAACTGATGAAAATCACATTTATAGTTATATATAAAATTGATTTATGTCAGGACTGCTTTTATCCTACTGTTCTAGCCCTCTGCAGCAATTACAGTTTTTTATTGTCTTTCTGATGCAGCCTGTGGGGGAAAAAACTGCCACCCATGAATTAATGTGTAAAAGAAAACACCTAACTTTATAATGTCATCCACATCAAATAATACTCAAAAATGAAAATAAAAGCACAAAAAGCACCAAAGATTTAAACCAAGAGAACCTTAGCTGTGCTGTGTCAAATAAAGAAGGAACAAAGGAAAACTTGAATCATCTTTTATGCAAACCTAGTAAAGCAAACCTTTGTGCATCAAATTTATTTATTTTTTTACTTTTGTTAACTCTGCATTGCTGCACAAAAGATAAGATAACGGTCTGTTATTGTGAATAAGAGTACCATTCATCTGTAGTGTTACGTCATTCAAATGTGACAAATTGTGCAGCTGTACTTCTCACCAAATCTTTTAAAAATGAACATTATTCATCTTAACAAGAAAAAGAAAAGTCCATAAAAAACTTAATCGATTACTGAATGAAAACGGTGCAGAAAAAAGAGAGAAAATTTGATATCTGCCCCTTATTAATAAACAACTTAAACTTGAACAATCTTCATATTATTTATCTTAGTCACTCCAGTCTTCCTAAAGAACTATATAATTGTGTCAGCACAGATATTATTTTATATTTTATAAACTGATGATGATAAACTGCTCAAATGGCTTCAAATATAATAAGTTTCAGTAAAATACAAAAAAAGGATTGTAATGAGTGTTCATCTGTCATTTGTATGATGTTTATTTTCTGTATTCACTTGTTTTTTCTTGTTTCCTGGTGTTTCATCATCTTTAGTACTTTTTCACAGTCTGCCTCTGCTTCTCAGTCCTGCTCCTCCCAGTCGCACCTGTTCCCCATTCCTATCAATCTCAGCTGCAGCCACCTTCCTCCTCTGTCCCACCCCCTTCCTTCATCTTCATTCACCTGCAGGCCACCATTATGTGTTTCACAACCTGTCTGGGTCATTTTTGTGGCTCCTAGAATTTCTGCTTTTCTAACCTAAAGTTTTGATTTGACACCCTCCACACCGTGGAGTCAGGTGTTGGATGTGGTGGAGTGGGACTGATGGAGCAGTTCATCCTATCTTAAAACACAAGAAGCAGTTTAATCCAACATGTTTACCTCAATCAGATGTGAATACTGAAGAGAGCTGATATTTACAATGGGGATTTCCACTCTGGCTATTTTTAGATCAGTAGTCACGCGACTACATCTGCTCAACACCCTGTGCGTACAAACTCTTGTCGCGGCTCCATTGGTTTCAATCACAGTGCGTGGTTTAGCTGTGTTTTAACTTGAAATTTGGGAAAACAGCAATGAAATCCACCAGGAGGACCACAGAGCATTGTGCTATGGTTCTTATAACAGTGACTCAGGATACAGCCATCAGCACCACATGGAAAGAGTATTTTTTGTCATTTTTCCCAACCTAAAATGCCAGCTGCTGGATTTGAGAGATGGGACGAGCTTTGACCAAATAAAAGTGCAACCATGGACTTACAGCTGCTCCAAGCATGTTATCAGAGGTAAAAAACCAACACAAGACCACCCTGATCCTGAAGAGGAGGGGTTATGACACCCACAATAATTTGAGACAGTCTATATAACCCCCCCCCCACACACACACACACACACACACACACACACACACACACACACACACACACACACACACACACACCCCACATCAACCAACTTTTGCTGTCACTCAATAGAAATTACCTGGTTAAGCACACAGTTGTAACTCTCTTGGTGCCTTGTTGTCTTTAGGTAACTTTGACCTGATTTCAAAATCTATGATGTCACATATGTATGTTTAATCATAACTGCTGAAAATGACATGAAGGGTTTTAGTCTGCTTTTGTCACATTATGGCTACATTTGTTGAATCATGTGTGTAATTTTTCCTTGACAAATTGTAGTGAACCAAGGGGGGTAAGCTTTTTCTTAATAGTTGAACTGATGTGGAACAGAAAAGGTGCAGAGTAAATAGAAAAGTAAAACAGGAAAGTTGAGTAAAAGCATTCTGATGTTTTTTAACCCCAAAATATCTTGAATTATTTTACAAAAGTAAATGATTCAATAAATAGATAAATAGGCAGAGAGCACAACCGTACCTTCCACGAAGACATCAAGGCCCTATATCAGCCCAGGTGAGACCAAAGTGGTCACAACATATTCCTGGCTAATTCTGATGCAGACAACAAATGGTGTATGTATGATACAATCTTATGAATGTCTCTATCCCCTATAGTTAGGAATGCACTGATATGAAAATTTCAGTTGATATCGATATACTTATTGCTATTATGGGCGATAACCGATATTTACCGATATTACACAAACACACACATTATATTTAACATATACGCACAAACACCATTGGGACCACCGCTGACATGGCTTCCTACTTCTGTTATTCCTGGCTACGCAGCGTCAATATCACTATCATGATCAAACAGATGGCGCTCAACCAACCATCTCGCCCTCCCAAAACAGAAACACAAAGCTAAAAAATGGGACATTAATATTGGACGTTAATATCAACCTAGTTTTACATATCGGACCAATACTGATATTTTAAAAAATGACCAATATTGGCCGATATTAATGACAATATATCATGCATTCCTACCTATAGTGCCTTCACTGAGGACTGGGGTTTAAAAGTTTCCAGTGGTGTCTGTATACTATCAAAAATGTGTTTATTTGTAGTATACCTAGTAGTTAGCCAGCCCATCTGCTGGGATGTTAAACTTCTTTAAAATCATTGGAGCATTGTGAAGTTTAGTGTGAGAGTGAGAGTCATTCCCATCTGAGACTCAGAGCATGAACAGATTGCACAATATGTTTTAAATACAGCATCTTAAGTGGTAGGTGATAAACATTCCTATAAGAAATACTACTTAAAATTCTTAAAATTGTACTTACCCTCAGATTTGGATAGTTCTGATTCTGCATTACAAATGAAGCATGACCAAAGCTGGTCAAGTTTTCTAAATCTTCAGCAATGGTTTCTGTGTGCACATGGCATATCGTTATCCTTTGAAACACTCATTAACTGCAGCAAAGGTCGATTACATCATGCCGCAGTTTTTTGTGTGTTTTTTTAAAAAGAGAAAGGCAGGGCATGTGTGATATTTTCCTTTTCTTCATCTTCCCTCTGATGGTACTTTGTTGTGCTGTGACGTGCACAGTCACTAAGATCATGAGTGTTTACTCTGCAAATCTGCCTTTGATGAAGAAAAGTTAAGAAAACATATGCTAAGTCCACAGATGGGATGTAAACAGCAGATGTGTGCACAGGTGCAAATGCACAACTGCTGCAGTTTGATTCTAAAGAATTAATGAAGTAAAAATGTTTTGTTCTTTTAGATGTGGTGAGCTAAGAGAAATGACTAAATAATGATTAGCAACTGTGCTACTGACATCATATATAACCTTTTGTTGGGAAAAAAACTCATATATCATCAGACATAACAGTTATTAACTGTGTTTTTATCACTCACTATTCATGACAGTAAAGTTTCTTTATGATTCTAGGTTCTAACTCTTAGTTTAGATCAGGGGTCTACAGCTTTTCTAATTAAAAAAAAACTTCTGGTCCTTGTCTAACTACATAAAATAAAATAAAATGCACTGGAAACTTGAGATAAAATGTGATGAAAGTGTCTTAAAAATACTGCATATAAAAATATTGTGCCTTTAATTATAAAACCCTTGTTATATTAAAATCACTAAAATTGGACATTTATTGGTGTTATTATGCTAGGACAAAAAGCAAAAATCATAAGAAGTGAAAAATCTTAAAAAAGTTTTACCGAGCTTTAAATAAAACAATGAACCATGAAGGTTTATGTGAGTCCGTTCTTTATGAATGGAAACTTTAAGCATCACTTTTTGAAATATTAAATCACATTTTAAGTTAATGTGAAAACTTAGCCAGTTTGTTGGATATTAAATTGTGACTATTTACTTTTTTTTTCTTCAATTCAACATGTTTGTCATGAAAGGTTGGCTTTTTCTTCTAACTCTTATTATCGTATTGACTTACCCTGTTTTTGCAGAGTTCCTTTTACGTCTCCAAAACTAGGGTATGTCTGCAGAATTGCTTTACTTCTCAACTTGCCTTAAAAACCCTCACAGCAAAGTCTTCTGTTTGCCTTTAAGAGAAAAAACCCACTGTGTGGCTGAAAGTTGGAATAATGAAGCAACTAACAGGCTAACAAACCACCTGCATGATCTAATTAACATGTTTTGGTTCTTGGTAACATTCGCATATTTGCAAAAACTTGGACAGTGCAATTGCAAACACTGGTAATTTATTTTATTGCTTTCAAAATCAATAAATGTATTCCCATGTTATTTTTGGTCACAGCCACAAAGAGCCACTGCAGAGGGACCAAAGAGCTCCATGCGGCCCTGAAGCCACAGGTTGTAAACCTCTGGCATTGACAAAAAGTTTGAAAGCTCCAAATGTATTTCAGTACGCTGACAAACTAAAGGGAACTCTTGGAAATAATGTGGCTCTTTAAATCTGTTTATTGGTCTAACCTCGGCGCGTACTTTGTGGCACTTGTTCGGTGGAAAGACTCACGCAGAGCTGCATGAGAAGAAGCAGACGATGATTGGCAGGGCCCTCTGGCGGGCTGATTTGTTGGCAGACTGGATGGGGGCTTTCCTTGTCTGCAGCTGGACTGGAGGGACACACTGGGGTCGAGGTTGGCAAAGCTAAGAGGAGGGAGGCAAAAGCGAGGGAGAACAAGTGAGGGGAGCTTACGGGAGAAGCAAAATAGAAAGTGCGGCAATTCGCTCTGGTGTTGCTCCGGGAGTCGTAATAAAGACATTCAAAACCTCGCTGGTTCCCTCTTCTCACCAGGCTGGTCAGACACACAGCAGAGGGCTAAAACAACCAAACTCTCTGGCTGCACCACTTGTGTTTGTACATTACAGCACACGCAGATTTCTTGGAAAATCAACAGCCTTCGACAAGGTCGGTCTAATACTGAAGCTGCATTTAAAAAAAAAATCAGTCTAAACAGAACAGTTTTTATTAATGTATCCTTTATTCACCTTTTCATTTTCTGTGATTACTTAAATTAAAGGCTCTAAATACTAACACTTGATGTATTTCTGTTACTCTTTTTTTGTCCTGTTTTTTTCTTATAGCTACACAGAATTAGTAGGATGATTGGTAGGATGGCAGGGACAGGTTAAATTCTCACAACATCAACAGTTTGTAACTACATCACGCATTACATTTCTCAGTATTAGAGCAGCGGGAAACATGTTTGAAAGTCAAACTTTAACACTGACCTTATTCTTGCACCTGTACTTGACATGTTTTCAGGTGATATCTCACTGGGCTGCAACTGTTATGAGACCATATAGTGACACAAAATTTAGAAACAAAAAATGATACATTTTCATTTGCGAGCTCACTGAGTTCTGAATGTTTGAAATCAGGAGATGCTGCTTTAATGAGACGAAAAATTACATTAAAAAAATTCTTGCCCCATGAATTTGCAATTAAAATGCTAAGGAAGATTCTTGAGCAGCAAAGCGGAGAGACTGGTTTATATAGTCTTCTAACAAACTAGCACCTACAATACAAGCTGTCTAAAACAAAATATTATTTACAACTACACATAATTATAAATCAAAAGTTTCACACTTTAAAATGCTTCTATTGTGTAGCTTTCAGAGCTTCAGACTCTCCTGGCTGCACATCAGCTTCCAAAAAACACTTTGTACCTGATGAAGACAGTTATTGAGCTTATCAATTTGGAAATACTAATACAGTTTAATACTTTCATTGCCCTGTAAACACAAGTATTTGAATGCATATAACCCTGTATTTGCTGTGTTTTCAGAAACTTGTCGTGCTTTAGAAGAAGATGGAACATGTTGTGCTGTTTCTGGGATTAAAAGCTTCTGCTGACTGTCACAGAGCTGTGCTCTGATGTGTGCCGACTCGTCTGTTTACAGTACAGTAATGATATTACAGAACATAGATTGCTTGTCTGAAAACTTGTGTTTTTAATGCAGTGGTTGTTTAGTTAATTCTGAGCCACCTACAAGATGAAATTCTGCAAAATACTGAAAATGATGAGTTGATGCACTGCGGGTGGTCTTAGACCACTTTTTGCATGTAAAACAATACAATCACTACAGAGTGCTTAATTTTGCTTCATAGTTATGTTTGCTTGCAACCAATAGAATCGGAATTTAATCACAATTCTGGATATCCAAGTCAAAAAAAGCAGCTTAAGGTCAACAACCTGTAGAATAGGCATGACTTTGTATGTGTAACAGTCTAATTATGTATTTATGTATCTCTGACTTGTCATTAGCTCTGACCCGGAAACAGCCTGTGAACTCTGCTCATCCACTCACTTCCCCGACTCGGTCCCCGACACCACCCACACCCAGACTGCAGCTGTCCAGTCTCCCTCTGGGGTCAAAGGGAACATCCCGCTCCTCATCCTCCCTCAGACTGACACCTGTTAGTTGCGTCTTAGCCCGGCTTTCATAAAGTCAACAGAGAATTCAATAACCGAGGCTTAGAGCCACGAGGTCTGGGCTCAGCTCTTAACGACGGCAGACGGAACAGCAGAAACACCACAGCGGGTGCATAACGGTTAGTGAGGCTGAGAGGGCTGATGCCGAGTTTGCCCATGTTGAGACATGCTGCACGATGGGAAACCAAAAAAAGCATGATTTAAAGATAAAATCATACAGAACTAATGTAAAACATCACTCTGGTATAATGTGCGATTGTTACATTTTAAAGTGAAGCAGAACACACCAAGTTTACTGAAAGTATTAGCTTGTACCAGGTGCCATACCACCTGACTGTTACCCATTCAATCCGTTTCTGCATCAGCGTTCGTGGGATAAAAGTGTTATTTTTAGCTGAACGTGCCCTCAGCTGTGCACGAGTGTAATTAGAGGGGAGTTAGATCCCACTGTCAAGCTGACACACTGAGGAGAATTGTCTAATTGTGCTTTTGACAACGTGTGAGTCACCACGGTGATCATCCCGTTCATTAGAGCAAATCCCCGGCACAAAGGCCAGCGAAGAAGAGATTTACTCGTGTCTGGGAGGTCTCCCTGCAAAAGGCTAACGCGCCCGTGTGCGTGCACGTTTGTGTGTTCTGTGATGCAACTTCAGATTTTCTCCTTTTTTTTCCCCCAAGTTTCTGTATCATCTCCCCTCGCCGTCACTCACATTCTTCACAGTCAAACGCCCCTCTGACCAGCTTATAATTAACTACAGTTGTCAATGGGCTCAACAGGAATTCAGTTTGTAAGCTGATCCTACAATTAGGGCTTGTTGACTTTGCATAAATGTGGGAGGCTGCTCTCCCCAGGGGCGCGGGGCAGAAGAAGGGCGTCTTTGAGGAGCTGCCAGCCTTGACCGGACCTCCTGAGAAGTCAGAGGGGGAAGTGGGGTCCAAGAAACACACAGAGGAACTCCTTCCAGGGGTCTTCCCCCTGAACCCTTTGGGTCACATGGGACATGGGGTAAACCTCAGGAAACATAGAGGTGACCTCGCTGACCAGCAGCTCAGGAGGGCAAGCATTTTTAGAATTATTTTAAAAAGGAAAATTAAATATGTTTCAGAAAACTTCCTGCCTCCTACTTTATTTTCACATTTTGGCAAACTAATAAAAATTCTCTTTTGTGATGATTCGTCACTAATGGTGTATTTGATGGCTGAACTAATATGAAAGATTTGTCACATTAGCAGAGACTTTGACTGGGATCAGTTTTAGCAATTGATTTAAGTGTTGTGCTGTCAGGCAGCATCACCTCAGTGTCAGAGTTAAACTAAACAAATTAACTCTGACAGTGGAAGAATGTGTGTTTTGGCTGCTTTAGACTCTGCAGTCACATCCTCCCACCCTTTGTAGACGCGTTAGTGAGTCTCAGACACAAACTGAAAATTACTTATGACACAGACTGTGGGGGAAAAATAAAGAAAATATTGTTATTTTTTTGCAAATGCTTTTCACGTAATTTTAGTCACACAGAATTGTTTTCAAATTTAACATTACTCATATGCTTTTACATTTATAGCACAGGTCGTTCTTTGCACAATACAAAATAACTTAAAGGGGCAAAATCCACATTTATAGCTGTTAAATACATTTTGTTGTGTAACTGGAGTCTAGGAGTGCAGAAAAGTAATTTCCTCTCTCCCTGTGCTGCAAAGACTGTCGCAAAATTATGTGCGACAGAACAGACAGATTTGGACTTACCAATTACAATTTGGTCATCTTCATTCTCCTCTTGCTCTGGGTCAAACTCTGGCTCCAACATGTAAGGCTGGATGGACAAGACCTAATTAATTTGTAAAAAAAAAAAAAAAAAAAAAAAAAAAATTTTTTTTGCGATATAGTCGTAAACTCCTCTTTTAAAGTAGAATGAACCGCACTGGAAGCTGGAGGGTGTGAAGTGCCTCATTTTAATTTAAAAAGACAGCATCAAAACGCTTTGAAACAAGTCAGGAATTCAGACCAAAGCGTTGCAGTTCCACTTCCTATAGACCCTTAACTAAATGATTTAAATGTGCAAAAGGATTTAGAAAATGAGATGTCTACTTGAAAATAATGTTTTTTTTTAAAGACTGACCAAAGTCTGTAAACAATTTTATTTCACTCAAAAGGATTAGATTTTAAAGATTTCAGTTCACATAGTGAAAAATTGAGACGCTTTATTAAGTTTTTGTTCTGCTTGCGTGGCCAGTTGTCCTATCCACTGCTATTTGACAGCCATTTGGTTATGACAGCGTTTCTCAACCCTGGTCCTCAAGGCACACTGCCCTGCATGATGTTTCCCTGCTTCAACACAGCTGATATCAGTTGGTAACTAATTAATTTTGTTGAACTGCAATCATCTATATCAGGTGTGTCAAAACAGGGAGACCTCTAAAACATGCAGGGCAGTGTGCCTTGAGGACCAGGGTTGAAAAACACTGGTTTATGACATTCTATGTAGGGTTTACTTTCCTGCATTTTACATCCTGTTCAGTGCTGGACGTTTCTCAGGGGCATCTTTGCACAGCCTGCATCTTGGGTCCTGTTAGGTGTGGTAGAAACCAGCCTCTATTGCTCCTGAGCTGCTGTGATCAGTGCCTCGGTGCTGTCCTTCACTCCAAACCACTCGCCTGATACTATGATATCTGTGCATGATGCTGTGTAGGTCTTTGAAAACAAAGCCATTTTTATTCTGCTGTCAAAGATGGTTTACCTTCCATCTCAGGAGCTTTTTATGCCTCAGCGCGAGGAGGAACACTGTTCTCTGGTTGTCCGGCTCACTGTCTTGCGTTCACTGTATCTCCTGAACGGAGATATTGATTTCAGTCAAAATTGACAATAATTGTTCTTGACCCAACAGAGGTCTGAAAACATTTTGGGGCCAAAGATCAAAGCTGAACGTCAGGTAAAGTCATCTTTGTTGCTTGAATCCCCTGGTAAATATCAAAGAGGAAGTCATATTCAGACATTGTTGATATAGTTACATATTTCTTAGAATATTTATGTCCAAAGATAGAGGTCAACAGGTGCTTTAAATGCAGATGAGTCTAGGACAGGTGGAGGTATCAATGCTTTGGCTTCGAGTTCTACCTTGTTTTATTCTAAACTGGACAGACTATAACAGAAAAGTACAGTTTCACTCATAAATGGTGTTGCCTAAATTAGTCCTTATAGTGAAACTGACTGTGAAACGCTGTAATCTGAGACCTTCTTTTCATCTGATGTAAAAGGCTTCCTTCACCCCCTATCAAACCATCTGTCTTCCCTGTCAAAAATATCAACTTTTTTTGTGCTTAAAAGAGTCTGCTTTATCTGTGAGGTGTAGGTGCACAGCTGGGTCTTGTCCCGAAGAGCTGTCTCTTCTGTGTTGAGCCATGCACCTGTGGACAGGCTGTTTAATTTTTCCACATATGCCTGAACATTCCTCGCAGCACTGAACTGCAGACACCATGCCGCTCAAACACAAACTGCTGAGGTCTTGTGTTTTACGTCGCTGAAGCTGTTGAAAACCTGTCAAACCAGAAAACCTGTTGCAACTAGGCCAACGATGTTTGAAGGTGTTTCAGTTTGTTTATTGGATGTGTTTTAATTACACAAAATTATTTCTGTTTGTCATTTTGGCAGAGTCGTTGTCAAAAGAAAAAAAAAAGTAAATAAATTCCTTTCACAGTTTCCTGAAAAGTGATGTGCCCAACATGAATAATTAATAATAGATCAAAACCACTTGCTTTTAATTTTTGGAGATCGATGACAGCTAACATTGCTGAGCTTAACAGATTTTTTTATGTATGTATTATATTTTGTTTTGTTAACAGATCAGACATTATTTGTGGTAATGATTCTGCTGAAGACACATCTCACTCATTCTTCTTGTTGTTACTTATTTACAACCTCGGCTTTGACTGGAACAGCAGCTTGACAATTTGCCAAAATTGTGTTTTCTGGTTCTTTAATTGTTCTTCACAGTGTAATAAATCACTCTTTCATCAGCTTGCGTGCACCAAGCATTTGGCCTCAGCTGAGCAGACATGCAAACACTCCCGGAACAGTCCACTTTAAATGGTTATTAGCTGACAAGTCAGAGTTCAACATTTGACAGCAGCACTAGTTTGCTAAAAAAAAAAAAGAACTTAAGCTGAACTAAATCACAGCTCACATAGTGGGACTCAGTATCTTCCTTCTTTCTGCAGCTACTCTGAAACTCTGGAGCTCAGTCAAAACACACAACACATGCTCTGCTGGATATGGACCACAGGTTCTGTCAAGGTCAGAGGTAAACAAATAAAAACAGCTTGTACAAATAGAATTTAATATCCTGTCAGCTGCAAGTAAATTTATCAAGCTGGATATGTTCTTTGTCTGCTTTCTGGTTTGTTTAAGCTTGTTGTTCAGAGAGTGAGTCAGTTTGCTTATTAGTAAAATTCTGAAAAGAAAATACAAAGTTGATTTTTAACAAACTAACTAAATGAATTAAGGCTCTTTGTCTTATTCCCTTGTTTAAAAATGGACTATATGAGGTATCAGGTAAGATTGCATTCACTTCATGCTTGGCATGCACTTTACTCTAATCTCACATTTTCAAATTTATTTTCACACAATTAGTCTACATGAGTCAAGTGCTTAAAAGCTCCAAAGTTTGGATTTAGATATTTCAATTTTGCAAAGAGTAAACCCTACAAACTGAAAAAAAAAAATCATATATGTCAAGTTGTACGGATTTTGCAGGTATACGGACGTATAGAACAATCTCACAATTTTTTTTCATATTTATGGATTTTTTTCAAAAACTCAAGTTTCAAATTTTTTAATATGTAGCCTGTAGGACATTAAAAAAAACAATAAATAACATCAAATAACCATCATCCAACCCACTCTGTCGCTAGAAAAAAGTTTCCCCGTCCTCATTTCCTCCTTCATTGCATCTCTGTCATCTCTGCCGCTGACAGTCCATCTGCACACCCCTGCCCCGCGCGGCTGCTGTCCGCCTGCAACTCTACCCTACTCTAATTGAGGATTTTTGAGGCTCAGGTAAACGTCTGAAGGGGTTGACATTTATGCATTTTGTGCTAACACTCTCAAAAAAATATTTACTTGAGTGAGTAGTATTCTTATGTTTAGCTTTGGTCCCATGCAAATATTTCTTTGAGCTCATCTCAATAAAATAAAGACAAAATCCAAGGAGTGAAAGTCAATGACACCAACGGACTCAGGAAAATGATGTGTAAATTCAGGTACTTCGAAGGACTAGGCCTACCCGGTCTAAGGGGGGCTGGGTCCTTTGTCGACCGTTAAGACTGGAAGAAAGTTGCTGTGGATTCGGATGGTCTAGCCTTCAGCTTTACTCCACTCTTACCTTGATGTATGTTCTGTTACCTAATAACTGTGACAACACAAAACAGAACCAAAAATAGATTAAATGTAGCTGAATATCCATCCATTATTTACAGTCCCCCACCCCAAAGTATTTGAACAGCAAGTCAAATTCTCTTGTTTTTATTTTAATTTACCCGCTTCTTCCTTTCAGGGTCACTGGGCTCATTGGTGCCAATTTCCAGCAGTCACTCTGCGAGGGGCGGTGTACACCCTGGATAAGTTGCAAGTCCATCACAGGACCACATATAGAGACAACCAACAACTATTCTCTCTCACTCACACGTAGGGACAGTTTAGAGTTACCAATTATCATGTTTTTGGTCTGTGGGAGGAAGCCAGAATACCTGGAGAAAACCCACACATGCATGGCAAAAACATGCAAACTCTACCCAGAAAAGTCTCCGGGTCGGACTATGATCTGGTGACCTGATCTACCATGCAGCCTAGCAAAATATCAATATAAAAAAAATATAAAATGGCATAGCTTAGACAATACTTGAAGAACTAAGGTACCCGCCATACGAGTTTGTTTATTTTGCTGTATAAGCTCTATTAATTTCTGACAAGAATAATATTTAAAAACAGGTGTGCATGTATGCAAATGACAAAAAAGCATAACAACACAAATTGTCATTTTTATTTAAAACCATCCTTTCTCTGGTCGACCCGCAATGCATCATGGGAGGCTGAGCCGAGAAAGATCCATCAGACCCGTCCCTCAAATCAGTGAAAAGGGGAACACATTTGTGGGTTGCAATTGGAGGAGTCTTAGAATTTGAATAGTCTTCATCACAGTGCAATGACATAAGCAGCCGACAAATTTGAACTTTGAAGGATGCAGCCCCTGAATTTGGACACAGCCGATGTCTTTATGATATTAAATCACTCTTGTGGTTTGTGTCCAAAATAATTGAATGAGGACAGAAACATGAGTAAATACATGAGGGGAGATCCGTCATTTTAAAACTGAATGGGATTGTTGCGTGTTAAGAAACAAAGCAGCTGAAACAGCTGTCATGTCATGTTTAGAACAGACAATATGAATTATAAAGTAAAAGGAGTGTTAAACACAAAGACAAAAAGAGATAAAAAGTCAGACATCTCTAAAAAATTATCTGTGTGTAATCAGTGTGAACTTATTGGCCTGATTCCTGAAGACAAATAATTACAACAACAAAGACAGAATAAAATGATTTGTTTTTCATCGTTAAACTTAAGAACTGAGAAAAATATTTCAGATCTTTTAGTGTCTTTTATTGTTAAATTGTACGCATTTTCTAAAATGTAATTTTTTTGTGTCAGTCACTTGAAAATTAAAGACAGGCTTCAGTGGACAAAAGACTATGATGCCTAAAACTAACCCAACGTTTAACAAATAAGATAAATTCCCATCATGAATTAATCAATTGAAAAACATAAAAACCTTCACAGCTAATTCTAAATACACACAATTTTAAGTGGAACCATATGAATTATTACTTACAGTTTTAAATAATTTAAACTGTGTATTAATTACATTGTTAACACTGTATAGGAACAGAACATTTGTCTCACTGTCTGATATTAAATCAGACCAAACCTTTTTGTTTTAGAATAGAATAGAATAGAATAGAATAGAATAGAATAGAATAGAATAGAATAGAATAGAATAGAATAGAATAG
>JAUBOC010000001.1:5516581-5534587 GCA_032275365.1 Anablepsoides cearensis
CTTTAAAGCCAGGAATCTGAAAATGTAGTTAGGTCATTTTGACAAAATTGGACTTAATCCTCATTTCGATATGATGGCTCACATATTTATCTATTTCACTTACTGATGGCTAACTGACTGAACTAAATGAAACATAATTAGGAAGATGAGAAAAGATCTATTGTCACTCACTTGTCCTGCAGCTGAACTCTATGACCCCAGTTTAAAGACTTGACATGGTTTTGGACCGCCTCTGCCATGGTGGTCCTGAAAAACATCCCTACAGTTACATTAAACACACTGATTTCACAAAGACAATTTGATTCACTTCTGGTTTCTAGATAAACTAATACATAGTTTATATTATTTACTGATGGAAAGATACAAAAAAGCCAAAGCAGGGTCAGAAAAATCTCCCTGAAGCTGCAGCACTGATATACTGTAATTACACCACCAGGTGGTGCTGTTTACCCACTAATCCTCACATATTAAAACACTGGAGCAGTTCTTACCAGTCATGGCAGACTGTCCCTGGTATCTGCCAGCCGTACTTCGGAGCATCTCTGACTGCAGCACCGAGGAGAGCAGCCTGATGCATGAGCTTCTTAGGAATGCAGCCGACGTTGACACATGTACCACCGAGACCCCACTTGGTACCTGTTGAAGCAAACAGCATCCACGTTTTGATTTCCTAACCACGCCGCCTGGTGAAAACGATCTACAGTGAAACGTGTTGTACCTTTAGCAGATGGCTCCACATAATCTAGAACAGCAACTTTCTGTCCCAGTTGAGCCGCTGCACAACGGGAACACAGTGTGATTAGAGAGAAATCACACTTTGCACAAGTGATGGGAAAACAGGAGAATAACTTCACCTTCTTTGGAGCAAGCCAATCCTCCGGATCCACCACCAATAACCACCAAGTCATAGTCACACTTCCCTAAGAGAAAATACTGCTGGGTGAATAGTGGACAGTAAAATATGATTTGACAGAGTTGTTGTTAGCTGGAGGGTAAAGCACAATAATAACTGTTTAGATAACCCAAGTATTTAAAGAATAAACTACTGTAAATGTTGGTGTGATAATAAAACAAACATGTTTCAACTAGATAAACCTTAGTGGAAAAAACTTTTATATATATATATATATATTTATTAAACAACTAAGTCAAAAGCCACAGCTTTTAGCATTTTCAAACAGGTCCAGTTATTATTTTGCACCAAGCAAACACAACACAAATTTGATTTTCAAAACTATTAAGTAAAAAATATCATTGTAGAAAAATCTGGGACAACACTGTACCAGGACATTTGTAGAACATTTTGAGTGATGGTGATGATAGATCACTTTCAGTTAGATCAACTCTGAATCAATGAAGAAATAGACAGCAATGTCTTTTAAAGTAATAGCATTTGCTCATGCAGAATGGGACAGAACAGTAGGTTAGGAACTTAAATTGGCAAGGAAGGTAATGTTAGAAATGAACTCTGATGAGTCAGATTCACTCTTTTTCAGAGTGATAGATTCATCAGGAGACAGGTACATTTTACTTTTACTTGAAGTATTTAGAGAAACCTCCACAATTAAAAGGCGTGATTTTACTGAGCAACTGTTACTCAATTAATATTAAACTTTATGTCATATAAATTTAACAAAAACACTGTCATTTATGACAATATGTTGTTTACATAATTTATTTTAATAACTTTTATTGTCCCTCAGTGGGGAAATAAATTATCTGCATTGTTCTCATTGCACATCTAAGCACACATGTGGAGCAGGGAGCTGCTGGGGGGGGGGGGGGGGGGGCGGGGGGGGTTGAGGGTGTTTGCTTGGGCAGCCAGTGTGGGGCAGATATTGTTGGTCTGGGGAGTTAAATAAAACATTTTTTTAAATTTAATGTTAAAGTATCATGTCAATATTCAAGATACCTGTGCAACTAAAAAGTTAAAAATAAAAATTTAACTAAAAATACACTTAAGGCTAGAAAATGTGATGCGGCTCCGGAGCTGTAGGTTGGCGACCTCTGAAAAACTCCTTGCAACACTTTTGTTGTGTGTGGTTTGCTTCCATCAGTGACAAACGCTATCATTGGTTGTAACTACAACAGAGTAACTTCTGGAGTCAACCTGGTTTAAGATGGTCACAGCTGAACAACCTTATCAAACACTAAAACGGGAACAACTCTTCCATTGTGACAAACACTGAGCTGACAGATGAGTCATTCCAACACATACTCGGAGTGATAATACGGTTAGGGGTCTGTTTAACTCTTGATGCAAAGCAGTAGGCATTAGCCACTCCTTCAATATTTGCTATCATCATTTTGAGAAATTCATATCACAAACCAGCAAGCATGACAAGTATTAAATTAGGATGATCCTTTGTTGATCAGCGTTGGTCATAAAAAATAAGATTTTACACAATCTCACGATTAACCTTTCACGAAGCATGAATTCATTACACATGAACTGGACAACTAGGTCCCAGCCTGAACTTTTATAATCGAAACTGGTTTGAATGTTATGCAATAAGAATAGTTAAGAGTTGTAATTCCTTTACGTTAAATAAACAGGCCAGGCCAGGGCAACTCTCTCTTGGTTTGAAAGACACATAGTAACTTTCCGCAGGTAAAACCCACATTATTTGAAATTGTGCGCTGTTTTAGTGTAAAATTTATGTCAGAGACGTAATGCACAAAAGCTACACAAACACAATTAAAACATATAATTCAACTTACCAGTGAGGTTTCTTGTGAAAACGTGTAAACATTGAATCCGTTTCCACCGGTGTCTGTATCTACAGAGGGCTGCCATGTTGTTGTTATGAAAGGACCCAAGATAGAACAGGGGTGGCCAAAAAACTGCCTTAAAGATTTAAAATAATAAAAATATAAAATATTCCCCTAAAATAAAACACGGTAAATTCAAACAATTAAATTGCCCTTTAATAACATTTGTTTAAAATAGATTGGAAAATTGTATTAACCGTACATTTAATAGTATAATAACGGCATTATTATTATTATTATTATTATTATTATTATTATTATTATTATTATTATTATTATTATTATTATAATTATAATTAATAATTAATTAAATAATTAATAAATAATAATAATAATAATAATAATAATAATAATAATAATAATAATAATAATAATAATGTGTATATTTATGAACTAATATGCTACGTTGTAATGTTACTAATGTTGTAATGACTGTTTTTTTTATAATGTGGACTACAAGAAGGGTAGTCAGTCACTGCGGAGGCTAATGGGGGTTGAAAGAACAAAAAAGAAATCAAGAACAAAAGCAAGATTCCTTAATAAAATGGGTAGAACTACTACTTAAATACCCACTTTCTTCATTTTGAAATAACTAGATTTTTCTTATAAATGTACTATTACTGACAAAATTAAATCTAAAAACTGAGTATATTGCTACTCTTTTGTTGCCAAGAATGGTAACATTAACACTGTCATATTTTGTGGGTTTTGTAATTTAATCAAACTTAACTGAATTTAAATAATATTATAACCACATAAAAACAAGATTACCAAAATTGTATTAACAAAAGAAGCAAAATTGGCCCTACAAACAACTACGCTGTGTCCTAATTCAACAAGACAAAATTTGAAGAGTTTTTTTTTTCTAGAGCAGGGGTATTCAATTAAAACTCACCGAGGTCAAGTTACTAACATTTCCTCTAGTCCTACAAGTTTCAAAGAAAGCCCAACTTTTATTTTTTAAAGTCTTGCCTACCCATAGTTTCACATTTTCACTGTAAAAAAACTGCACGCTATTGTAAACAACTAGCCTAGTTATTAGAACATCATCCGCTAATACTTCTGTTTCTCTGGTTAATGTTGAAGCTGACAACATGATTTGTTTTCTTCAGACATTTTGTCTTTTTGTTTTTTATGAAATAATGTCTCAGCAACAACATTTAAGCACTTCTTCGCAACTGTCCCATTATTAAATGGCCGCCTGTCCTGAGTCTGGTTCTGCTGGAGGTTTCTTCCTGATTAGCAGGGAGTTTTTCCTCTCCACTGTTTGCTCAGGATGGGAGACTGTGATGAAGAGATTCAATGCAATCGATTGTTTTTTCATGTACTGTGCCCTGAGACAACGTATGTTGTGACTTGGTTCTATATAAATAAAATGAATTGAATTGAATTAAATTAAAAAAATTTCTAATGTTGCCCAAAATCCACCATACCTTGTGAGTGAACCTTCGTTTGCAGGTTGCTGGACTGTAAAAGTATTTGTGATGAGTCAGGCAGATCATGTTTGTAGTTCGGTCAATTTGCGTGCTCTCTGCTCGGACTTTAGCTGATAACTTTGCTCAAAAGAGCTGTGCTTTAAAATTAAAATTATTTTTGTGAATGTATCAGATTGGGCACAGGTCCAGACAGAACCATCACTTGGCCTGTCCGGATTTGGACATATAGGTCCGCCATTTGGGGATGCCTGTTCTCATCACTGAAGCAGACAGTAATGACCTTGTTTACTGCTCCTTTAGCTGAGCAGCTGAACAGGCCTGTGACAGAAAACACTCAGTTTAATCAATGTGTGTTTGGAGTGTTCGCACTGTTGTCCATTAGCTTAACAACTTTAGGCAAAATATATTTTTTCCACAATCAGCTCCACAGTCTCCAGACCTGCATGGAACCAGATTTATCAGTATTTTCTGTCTCTTTGAATCTGTCATTTTTTCTTGTTCTCATTTAGTATGACTGTGTTGTTTTCACAACATGGCACCAAGCCTTCACTTTGAAAACATTTCACAAGTGTAGAAAATCTGACTTGATTCCCAACATTGAAATGTTTGTGTGCAAACACCCTAAAACCTGTTGGGTTATTTTCATAAGTCTATTGTTGGGTTACAGCTGTTGGGTCATAGCTTGGGTTGGGTTGATTAAATATTGGTTCTATACCCAGGATTTGACTTGAAGATGACAAGAGTTCCCTAAGAGTACCTGGAAAATGTTGCTGTTGTCCGAGTTTCTCTCCTGGGGATGTTGCCTCCACAACTCAGCTACAGATAAGCAGTAGAAGATGGAGATTGAGGAAAACAAAGACAGCACTAACGTCTCATAGCTGTCTGCACAGTGGTGGGTGGTTGATGGCGTCAGGACCTGAGCACCTTGAAGTCATTGAGCCGACAACAAACTTGTCTGTTGACCAAAGGTTTAGAAGTCAAATGTGAGACCATCTGACTGAGTCATGATGAAACAGAACAATGATCCAGAACACAACAGCTAATCTTCAACAGAGAAGAAGCAAAGGGCTGCACCGACCCAATCAAAGTCCAGACCTGAACCTGACTGAAATATTGTGAGTGGGCCAAAATTTCTCTGTAACAATGTAAAAGACGGATAAAATCAGCGAGAAAACTACTGAGTTATTGCTGCTGATGAAGGTTCTACAAGCTTTTCAATCATGAGGAATTGAATTGTTTCCCACTTTTCCATCTCAGCTTAACTTTTAACAAATGATAGGGCTGAATTGTGTTTTAGTACACGTTAAGGTTAGGTTTGAAGAAGTTTAGAACCTGTAAAGACCAGATCCTTTTATTATGTCCTGATAAAACCCCAGAACTGAAGGAAGGTATACTTTCCTTTTCCAAAAATTGTAGATGGTGAGATCCTATCTGATTACACCCTGGGGGATTTAACTGAACTAATCATGTAACCTCTGACAGTGACTGGCAGCCATAGATCTTTTAAACTGAGGAGGAATGAATATATATTATCAGTGGGAGGTGGGGATGATGCGGGTGAATACACACGACACAGAGGCAGGTAGCACCTTCTTTCCAGGCATGATTTATTGAAAACACACCAAATTTATACTCTACAAACCAGTATTTTTCCATTATGTTTAACAAGCGTAATATTTGCCTCTGGGTATTAGTAAAATGAACATAATACATTCTGTCACTGTGGCATCGCCTCTGCTCACTACCAAAGCATTACCAGCCTTACTTCTCTAGGAAACCAAACCCATTTGTCAAACGACTAACTCTTTAAAAGTTTATTATACAATGTAATACAAGGCAGGAACCCGCCAACAGTCTAAACTACATAAAGGGGGACCGAGGGGTGGGGACGGGATGAATGAAATGAGGAGTTTTAGTGGGCTGTCGGGGGGGCGGGTTTGACACAGGGAGGGAAGGTGAACAGAAGGAACGGGGAGATGACAGTCAGAAGGGTTGGAATGGAGTTATATAAAACACATTTCTCTTCATCTACCATGGAAAAGATTAAGGCACGTGAAAGGTACAAACACATCTGCTACTCAGTTCCTGTAGTTCGACGTCTTGACTCAGTTCTATCAACACAGGTAGGTTCGCTTGATTCGACGCCTGTCCGTGGATTTTACAGCACAGTTGTATGGTTCTCCGTTGTGTAAATGTACGACGGGTCTGCACATCCACAAAAACCCAAGAACCTCACTTTGTTTTGTTTTTGAATTCATGTGAACACAACTCCAGATCCTTTGGTTGTGGTAGTGCATTTAGGAACAGACAGACACATGGGTCTTTGTCCAATGAAACCACACATGTCTGAGGACACACAAAAGGGATGGTGGGTGTCATGACATGTTTAGCCTTTTTTTAATAAGAAATCAATTTATTATACAGTAAGTTGATTTTTTTTGTAACCACAACGTACATCTTTGTAAACACCGTGTAAAATATGCAAGCTTTACAAAGTCACATACGTCACAAAGAAAAGAATCGGACTAACGCAGGCACATGCCGTTCGCCTTGAGTGAGAGACGCATGAGTGACACCAGCTTCGATCGGATCAGGATTCTGCTCCTCATCTTCCCACCCCAATACCACTGTAAAAATATATATACTATAAGTCCAACCTTGATATTTAAACGCACACACTGCCAACGTCTCTGACCGTAACTCGTGATCCACCTCTCCTCTCCTCTCCTCCCCTGCGCTTGAATGAATTAGTTCATATCCAGAAACGACACCACGAAAAAACTGGCACTTGGAAAGAATATAAACATCTGTAAAGATTTTTTTTCTTCATGCTCACGACTTTATAATTTCATTAAAGATGCAGCAGCAGGTTTGTGGTGATTAAATGATCTAGAAATGCATGAGAAAAGGAAAAAAAAATCTTTATATTTTTTATTATTAGTGTTATCAGATTGTTCCTTGTTTCCCTGTCTGACCCTGCTGGAGAAACACAGATCCATTAACCTGTTACACAAGCTGTTACAAAATATAAATAGGTGAACCTTGCTGTGGACTTGACAACACACATCGAAGTTATACACGTGGTTATTTGTTGTTTACAAACATGGTGAGCCAATATCAAATGAGATGTGCTTTCCAAACATGTGGTATTAATATACAACTAAGAAGTCGGATTTCATTATATTTTTGCTGTTTTTGTCGTTATTTTTCTTTTTTTTTTCTTTGTTTTGTTTTACTCTAATATACATTTATATAAAAAACAACTTTTAGAGCTAACCTTTTAAACAAGGGAACAAACTTCCCCCCTTTCAAAACAACCAAGAACAAAACAAAAAAAAATTTCATTTATAAACATAATGTCTTATATTCTCTTAATTACACAACACTAACAAACAGCAACTAGCTCAGCAACTCGTGAAGCCGCACCACTACACAACCTGAGTGTTCACACCAGTAACCTCTTGGCTCACACTGTATGTCGCCGTTTGCACTCGCTTCCGTTTCGGCTTCCTCCTGCGACGCCGTGTGAACAGTAAACGATGGACTCAGCATCTCACTTGCTTTTTCCTCAGATCACAACTTGCACACCTCATAACCTGTTTCACACGTCTGATTTAAAGGTAGTGCCCCCATTTTTTTTCCTTAATTTAAATTCTTCTTTGTAAAAAAAAAAAAAAAAACACAGTGAACCCAGATGAATTTTCAGTTCATGAGAGCAGACGGTTCCGTGTTTCACTACAATGCTACAGTTTTTCCTCAAGGCTCGCTTTCCCTTCTCTCTCCCCCCCTCTATTTCTCTCTGTCTCATCAAACCTTCAGCAGCTTTCAAACACACCAGCCTAAACCTGTTTATGTCAAAAAATCTGACAATACATTAAGAGCAAAGTTCTTAAAAAACCCACTTTTTAAAACCAGGCACAGGTTTTCTTTCAACACACGTTCACACCCCATCAACGGTTCTTCCCTTCTCTGCTTCCTCTCGTCACGCTTCCACTTCCTCCACCAGCCTCCGTCCTGTTGTTGTAGTAAACACTGTAAAATTCACATGATGTCCAGGAATGTTGATATGACAAAGTAGTAAGAGAAGTCACTTGTTTTTGTTCTTTTTAAACTTTTTTTTTTTTTTTTTTTGGAAAAGCATGACCGAGCGCCAGCTGCTGCTGGGTAGTTGCTGTTGTGATCGTTCAAAATCCTCTCTGCTGTACAAAGTCCGACTCCAAAGATGAGTTCCTGTGAAATGGCAGTGGTGATATGACAGATCCTCTTCTAGCCGGGCGTGTTGCACTCTTGCTTTTTATTTTATTTTTTAAGCCTAAAGCAAATGGAAGAAAGAAATCAAAATAAGGAAGAGCAATTCTTATTGTTATTACATTTTGAGTTTCAGTCTACACATTTTCAAACTTTAAATCTCATTCAAACTCATTTACTTCGGCCAGTTCTCCCACAAGACTGTTGGGAAATTTATTAGGATGCATTTTTATCCAAACTCCAACCAGATTGTTAAAATATTTTATATAGTTTGGTAATAATGGTTACAAATTTAGACTGAAACTCTTTAGTTCACGTCAGCCAGCTGATGTTATTGCTTTCATTTACAAAACATCTGTGAATGATCAGACATGTTACAGATGACACATGGAGAGAGTCAAACAGATGCTTAATGAGCTGCATGAGATCCTGTAGAAGCTAAATGAATTACAAAACATCTTACCTGATGATTAATTCTTCTCATTAACTTACAGCCTTATTTCCCCTCTCTGTCTTTCAAAAAGGCAAAACCCACGTGAAGACTAATTTCTGTTACTTTATCACAGCGTGAGGTATTTCCTGATGGATGGACATGAGGGCAGAATGGATAGTAAACTAATAAAAGACAGAGGATGAAAATAACGAGGGCAAAGAGATCTGATAGGAGGAGATACATGCAGAAGAATTAGACATGCTAACCCAGAACCAGCAGCTTTGAGAAAGTCATTCAGTGTTGGCAAAAACCACAGAAAAAACCATCAAAAAGATTTGTGTAGGAGTGAAAAAAAAATAGTGAGATTTTAGTGACTTTTAGTTTGAAATTTCACTGATAATTTATATTTAGTCTGCTATAAATTACATTTTATTATTTTTTTGTGTTTTGTATCATTTTAAGGTACATTGTGGGTAGTTGTAGGGAATTGTATTATATACATATATTGCAAATTAAAAATTTCAAAGCATAAAAAAATTGATGATGCAACAATACAAAAAGTCACGTTTCATTTCGGTTCAGTTTGATACTTTGATACACGATTTGATATTTTTTTAGTACAAAAAAGAGAAATTTCCCTGCTCTTCTTAACTTGTTTATTTTTGAAATTAATTATGAACATTTGTTTAACCTTAAAAGCACAGTTATTAAACTAAATGTAGCTGAAACAGCAAGTTTCTCAGTGGATCTGTGCTCGACGATGCAGCCTAGGTGGAGTAGTTGAACACAGATCCACTGATCAACACAGAGCATCTTCAGAAGACAAGTTGATAAAATAAACTTTAAAAATCTGTATTGTTCGTCACATAGTGTGTATTGAACAGTTTGATACAGATACATGTATTGTTGCACCTACTAATGATATATCTTTACATTTTTTTCCCTTTAATCAATCTAAAGTCTATATAAAATACTACAAAAAATAAAATTAAAATAAGGTATTTTATATTTACTGTTGGCCCACATATGTAACAGAGTTTGCTGTTGTGGGCTGAAACAATCTGGACACAGTTTCTTGCTACAAATACAACCAGTGAGCCACTGACAATAATCAGGTATAGAAGGAACTAAAAAACTAAACATTCTGGTCAACAACCTCCAAACTTACATCTTAATTTCCTTTGAGCTCATTTTTTTACTTCAACCCATCATTGTTTGCTTCCATCAGCCAATCATCTGATAATATACATAAATCAATGACCTAAAATCCTAACTTTTTACCTTACAAGTGTTCTGCATGACAAATAGACGAGGGCACTTTTTTCCTTCACTACAGCTTTTCATTAAAAACACTTGAGTCCCGGGAGGATGTGTTTGTTATGCCGAAGAATGACTCCTCTTCATCATTCGCGGGTGTAGCAGTGAGCGAGGTGCTGGGCGTACATTTAAATGAGGCGGGCGGTGTTGGATTGTAAACAGAGACCAGAGTCCGTCAGTGCGCTGCGAGTGTCACAGGGTGGATAAGTTGTGTTTGCGTATTCTCAAGTACATCTCCCTGCGCAGCTACATTAGGCTCTGTGGCAGCTGAATATTTGACGCAGTGCACCGCACGATTACTTTTATTTACTGACGCAAAACATGTGAGGTGTGTTCCAGTGACTTCTCCAGCTGGCTGCTTTAAGGGTGACAGCAGGTCTACATGAAGTGTGGGGATGCAAAGGATAAAAAACTAAAAAAGGTAGAAATGATCAACTAGTAGAAAATAAATGGATGCTACAATCTAACCCAGAAGGTGCAGGGATTTATTTTTGTTTGTGCGTTGACTTTTTTTTTTTTTTAAACTCACAGACCTACCATGCATGCATTTAGACCCAGGAGTCAACAGGCTGGGGTTTAACGTCACAAGCGTCCACCAGACTGACCGCAGGCCTGTTACTCCTGATATAGTGCTTCCTATTTGTGTCATTCTGGAGCCACAGCAGGATGAGTTAGGAAAAAAAAACACACAGTAAAACAAAAAGAGGTCATTACATTTGACATATATGCTTCCTCACTCACTCTCACACGCACACACACACATGCATCCAGGGTCAGAGAAGCCAGCATTAGTTCCCTGCTTTAGGAAAGGCTTTGGAAAGAAGTCAGAAAGGTTGCAAAAACGGGCAAAACCATGCAAATCAAAAGAGACAGAAGTTTGAAGAGCCAAGCTGCAGTCAGAGCAGGAAGGATCATCTCTGGGAAGCACGGATGGTGTACTCTGAGGACACACCTCCCTGCTGCGATTACCTCTGTTTGGAGTATCTGAGTGTACCTCCAACATGCACCAGTGATAAAAAAAGTACCACAGCTAAATCTACTTTGTTCAATAAAGGTGACATACAGTAAATGCCTTAGAATCAAAACCTGCTTTGGCAAAAAAAAAAAAAAAAAAAAGAATCTGCTGGGTCGAAACAGATTAGCTAAAAAAAAAGCTTAATGTGACACATAACAGATATATGGCAACATTGCTTGGCATGATTCTGATTTGGATCCAGCAAGGATGTGATTTTTGTTCGGAACCAATATCTCAGATTTTCAGGTATTGTTTTTAAATATCTTTCATTAAAAAAACCCTTCATGCTTCTTTTTGAAGTGAAGTTCAAAGTGGGTGCGGAATTGGACACGCTGTACACACACGGTACTTTGATGTGAAGGTTTTAATAGTTGAAGCCAACACCATATCTCACTGTTAAAACCAGACTGTTGATGAGTCTGAAAATACACTGACTGTGTGGCTGAAGCTGCAGCAGAGCACATGTATGAGAAACCTAAAGAGAAACAATAATTCTAACTGCTGTTCAAACAACTTGATGGGTAGGGGTAGGGGGGTACCAATGATATGAATTTTGGGTGATCGGCTGATACTTAGAGAAGATCTGTGGAAAAGATCTGCTTCTCTTCTACCTCCACAAAGGTCTGAAAATCAGCCACTGTCTTCTTTTGCACTGCTCTGCTGTGAGAACTACCTAATGTCCAGTTAAAACAAGTTTGTTTACAATAAATAAGACTGGAATATTGAAGGTATTGTGACATTATGACACCTGACAGTGTCAGTTGTATGAAAAATCTGTATCGGCCAAACTCATAATCGGCAGGTCAGACTTTTTAAAGATTGTTGATCGGCCAAGAAACTGCAATCTGTGCACTACATTTTAGAGTCACACCTGTAATGCCAGGTTCACACAGCAAGATAATTGGGCCAAATTTGGGCCAATTATTACGATGGCTCTAAAGATAATCTTATGATGTATTCCTGCCGTGTGTGGTGTGCTGAGAGGGATCTAGTCGGCTCGGAAGGACGTTGGGACCCCTCCGATCTTAAATTGTGGATATTCATCATGTTGGACCGTCTTGGCCCGACATCCTAGCGTGTGGTGTTCCGAACACGAGGACAAACGAGCACGCAGCCTGTCGAATGTGACGTGTAGCCAATCAGCAAGGGAGTCGATGGAAACACAGAGTGAAACACAAAATACCGAAGACAGGACAACTGCCATGGAACGGTGGTCGTCGGAGACATCTTTTTGTTTCGTTTATCTCCATGTGTGGGGTCTCTCAGTCTTTGAAAATCAGCAGACAATTTTAAAATTTGGTCGTGAACCTGGCATTACTCTTAATAATGGCAGTAGATCCTTTACAGTATAAACTAGAAGCTGGAACTAGAAACATTACATTTAAGGGGGAAAAGCCTTTAAGAAACACATTTCTTAGTCAACCTAAAATCATTTCAAAATTCAGGTAAAAAAAAAAAGTAAAACTAAACTTGGTTCAAATGATATTAGCACAGGGATCTTTCTTAGAAGGGACTTTAAACCTGCATTAAGAAGCAAACGTACATCACAAGCAACCTCATTACTGTTTGCATTTCAGAGTCCCGACAGGCAAATTCCATCCACCGCACACTTTAACAGATAAAAACTAAACAAGCAAGAAGTACTTGGAAGTCATCTGACATGTCAGACACCCTCTGAGGCTAATATCGTCTGACTCCACTTTGAGGCTGGATTGCCACTAGGCTCGACAATAAACAAACCGTGGCTGCAGCGTGCATAATCAGCAGACGACCTCTTGATAATTCCCCTCCGTTCGTTTCTGAAGCGGGGCTCGTCGGCAGGAAGTGGGCACGCGCTGGCAGTTCTTTTAATCAGTCGCAGATTAATTACCTTACAGACTCCAAAAGCTTACACTCAATTAACTGGTGGCTCCCAGATCTGAGGCTGTGGCAACATTAACAGACAACGACAACTCGCAGCTTTAAAGAGTCGATAGAATTAAGAGCCTCTAATGAGGGGCCACCGCAGAAGACCCGGAGCGGCAACGAGAGAAACACACGTAGAGGGAGTGTGGTCGGTTTGTCTTTCCACACGAAACCATTATTTGATGGTTCGTGCCCTGAAACCTAGATGAGATCAGAGGTTGGGTTTTACCTTTAATGGTTCCCGTTCTGTTGGGTCGGTTGAGCCATCGTCTGTTTTATATTTGCAGTCCTTGTCCCTCTGGTCAATGGTGGAGTAACCATCTAATGAGGTCAGAGAACAAAACACTTAAATCCTCTGACTACAAAAGGAAAAAAAAGTTATAAAGTGTAAGAACAATCAAAAAAGAAAATATCCCAATGAATGCATTCACACTCCTAGTTTGTGCTTCTTTTTGGTCAATCATTCTTTCAGTAGGCTCTGAACGGAGTATTTCAAATGTTATATTTACATCTGTTTGGTACAATGCACAAGATTTGATATTAAAACACATCATGACAGTTCATATGTTAACAATATGACCTGACGTGTGAGACTGATGGGATCAACTGAGAATCGACATTTAGGAGATTTTTACTCTCAGATGTATCACTGGTGTTACAGTGATGAGGAAAGTAATGAGAACAGTGTTTTCTGTCACTGCACCCCGACTCCCACTGCTGTCTGAAAGGAAATGTGCTGCAGACAGAGTTCCAGCTTCTATTCATCCACAAATTAAACTAAAATGCAAGTTATTTTGTTGTTGTTGTTTTTGAATTGGGTCAGTAACTGTGATTAAAAAAAGCAACTGCTCATAATATCACTAGGGAAATATTTGTGTGTTTTTTGAGTGCTTTTTGGACGTGAGACATGAGCAGGCTTATTAATTCAGTCACGTTTGGTAATATTATTCATGATTTTAGTCACACGTCTGGTAAGACGATACGAGGAAAAGTCACAGTAAGTTTGCATTTGCATAAGCTGGAAAGTACATCAAATTTGTCTGAATCATAGATCATATATGTATCTAGTACACCTATAAGGGGGAGTACCATGCAGAGTTGTAAAGTAACTAAGTACAAATACTTTGTTACTGTACTTAAGTAGAATTTTTGGGTACTTTACTTGAGTAATTATTTGCTAGCTTACATTTTTAAAAAAGGCAAGAAGTAGAAAGTCGTTACTTTTATTTCATTTTTGCTTGTTTTCATTCCAGCTTGTTATTGTAAAAAATAATTACTATCAATATAAATTGTGCCTCCCAGATAGAGTGAATTTATATGTGGTTGAATGAGAAGTATAAATATATAAAATTCTGATAGTGTATTAGTTTGTACACAAACAAATCATGTCAGACTCCAGCAGGACATAATCATTAAAATAAAAGTACTGAACTTAATAAGTATTTGTATTTCACTAGTGCATCCTAAATTTAACATAAATTAATTATTTTAATATGACAGTCACCTCCTAATAAAGGCCATTAAGTAAAATCTAACTGCTCATTTTAAATCAATACTTTTACTTTTAATACTTAAGTACAAAAAATATCAGATACTTTAGGACTTTTATTCAAATAATAGCCTTAAAGGAGACTTTAACTTTTACCAAAGGAATTTTTTGGTAAGATACTCGTACTTTTACTCAAGTATCACTTTGTAGTACTTTATGCAACACTGGTCCCATGCATGTATTTGTACTAGATTTACATGGTTCATACAGTATATTGGGTCTGGTGTATGCAATCAGGACACATCATACAAGAAATCACCGCGCTCATCTAAAATAATATACTATATATGTTTTATTGCTTTTTGCTAACTATCACAACAAAAAAAAAGTTATAAAAAAATATTTTTCGATTAATAGTGAAGTTATGAGTTGACAAGTCATACTGTACTGTGAGCTACAATACACTCCCCACCAATATGTGTAGTTTAAAACAGGAATAAAAAAAAATATAAAAATAAAAATAGTATATTACTTTTTTTATTATACCCAGACTATAACCCAAAAACTGTACATTCAAACCCTGATACACATGTGAAGGTTATTACGCAAAAGATAATTTTAGCAAAAAACTATTATATTGCTATAATCATTGAGCCAAATGAGCAGTGGTTGTGTTAACATTAGTGGTGTCCTGATACTATCGGCATCAGACCCTATGTAACAGAATTTTCCAAAGTACTTGTACAAAATGTCTCCATACTCGGGACCAATAACAATACAGGCATTGATACTTCATTGATACATTGATCATTCATACTTCATACCTAATTTCCCTCTGGGATAAATAAAGTATTTTTGAATTTGAATTGAATTTGAATTTGAATGTATCCGTTTACATTTCAAGTGAAAAGTTGTCAGTTCCATGTTTAAAAAAATGTACATCACTTTTATTTAGCGGTATCTGAAAATGTTGCAACAGTATAGATCATGCTGTATATTTGATTTGATCCAGTTAAAGGGGCTGCAGGCCTAAAAGGATGGACAGAACCCAAACTGAAGTACTTGTACTCGGTTTGAGAAAAACTGGCATCAGGACACCCCTAGTTTACATTTAACATTAAATTTAATATGGCAGCAATAGATGAAAATAGCTGAAACTTTTCTACAAGTCTATCAAACAGTCCATGTCACGTCATTAAATGTAAAACTGTACTGCAGAAACAGCGAGGAACAGATCTGACTTAACCTGAGGATGCCCTCTCTTCTGTCAACACGAGATGAGAGATCACTGTCTTTTTACAGCTGCAGGTTTTTCTGATAACGTGTTCTGCCACAAAAAAAATGAGATCAACCTAACAAGCAGACAGCACTGAGACAGGAGCAGTCAGAAATGTTTTATTTAGTCAGTCACTTTCAAGAAGTTTTGTCAAGTTTGTTAGAAAGTGACATCTGCTTATTTTTTTAGATTTCTTGTGTTTCTCACTGTTCATGTCACAATGCTTTCAAACTGAAGAGCTGCAGATGGAATTAAAAAAGGTTTGCTTTTGTTAAGCTTCTGTTTTCTTGTAAGTTTTTAATGACTGACAAACTGGCTGATGAATTTCTAAGAGTTATTAAAGTAGAAAGAAAATTTAAAAAAATAAAAATAAGAAGTTTCCCTACAGAAAGTGAGGGTACAAAGCTCAGTGTTGCAGTTTTCAACTTCGACTGTAACGTGAAGTGTTTTTAGTCCTATTAATTTTCAGTACGAGTCCCAGGAGGGAAGTGTGAGATGTTTGAAATAAATAGGCTCAAAGGCTCAGAGGAAATTCAGCATCATAAACTCCCGGAGGCCGACTTCGGGTACGAGAGGAAGTGATAACATGAAGGACAAAAAAAAAAAAAAAATCCTTTCCAGTCACTCTCAAAAGTCACTGCTGAAGAAAGAGAAAGACTTAAGGACAGTAAAAGTTACAGTTTGATATTTACAGTTAGAGCACAGCAGAGAAAAAGCTGAAGCTCAGTCTGAAGTCTAAAGCTATAGCTGACGCATCGCGCCGGAGTGAGGGAGCGTGCACCAGTAGTGAAGCAATCACGCCGTCCCGCCCCTGCATGTTGGCCCGGTGCGTGTGTCCTGGTGTGTGGTCATGCAACTCTGAATATTTGTAACAAAGTGTGACTATAACTCAGCCTTAAAGATTTGACTCAACAAACAAAACAAATGGATCCGTTCTGCTGGATGGTCCATCAAGCAGACTGGATCTTACCTGGACACAGCTCGTATAAAAGGTATCATTTCAACACTGCCACATTTCCTGCTGCCTAAAAAGCATTTAAACACCAAGGCAAAAAAAATTTGAAAATGCTGTTTTGCCAAAGAGATGCTTGTCTCCACATACTTCATCCATTTTCTTCATGTTTTTCTTTTTTTTAAGGAATATATTTATAATCCCCACTCTTACAATTTAATAAACAGCTTCTAGCTACTGTTAGATAAACTCTAGGATTTTGTTGTTTTTCCCCCTGGTGGACAAACAACTTATTCACAAACATATTTACTGTACAGGTTGACTGAAATGTTGTTTCACCTGATGCTACATCAGTTTTAATTGAACAACCTGAAGTGATATTCCTATTGCCCCATCATGTAAAACATATACTGTATATATATATATATATATATATATATATACATTTTTACATTTTGTATGGTGATAAAAACAGAAATAAATACACAGTAAGCGGACACACACGGAGTCAGATAATTATGTTTTAGTATTTTCTACAACTTTGATTTGAATAGTTTTGAGGACTCTCAGGGTTGAATCAATTATTTAAGGACATTCTTGGAAAAATGTGCTTTATTAATTCTCTTTTTTAAAAAATCTGTATTTGAAGGATATTTTTCTGATGAATGGATGAGTAAGCTAAGAATAATATTTAATGCGGTTGCTGTCACAAATATTTAATTTAAAAAAAGATGACAAAAAAAATAAACATGGAAAAAAATAGTATTCAGCCAAACACATTTTTTGTATTACTCTTTCCAAACTATCATTGTTAACAACATGGCTCCATGTACAGTAATTTATAAAAATTAATTTACCATGTGATTAAACGCTAACTAAGATATTTAGTGTTTGCATAACATTTCATTTGGACAAAATGAGAGTCCTTTAGTTTTAACTTGAAATGTAAGCTCCACATAAACTGTCAGACATGAGAAATACAGTATTTAATACAACATAATAATGTTATTTAAGCCTTGATTATTTTGCTTTGATCATTTTCTATTCCTTCCCAGAAAGTTCTCCAAACAGGTCAAAAGATGGACAAAGTCACACACACACACACACACACACACACACACACACACACACACACACACACACACACACACACACACACACAC
>JAUBOC010000001.1:5610830-5622598 GCA_032275365.1 Anablepsoides cearensis
GCTCCTCCATGCTGTCACAGACGCTACCATTGAACGGTATGGGCGGGGCTCAGTCTAGTGATATTCAAGTCTATGGTATCAGTACAAACGTCTTTCTATCCAACAAGTTGCAAATTCACAAGCATGTCTGCACACGCTCAATTAAAAAGCCAGAGACTTTAACGCTAATCCATCCTTAGTCACACACACTGTGGTCCATTTTACCATTTCCTGTTTCTTTAAGACTGACTTGATCTCAAATGTGTTATTTTCACATTAGCGGAAAAAGTGAAGAAAGCTTAAAAATATCCATCTGCTACAGATCAGCGATTCCACAACTTCTATACCTTTATTAGATTTACCTGACATTTGTTTTTCCCAGGCTCCCTCACAATGGATGGAAACAAACTGATTAAAAACTAATAGGAAAAAGGGGTCTCTGTTTAGGTCCAATTGTTATGGGCAAATGGGCATTTCTTCTGTCCACTGGAGAGAAGTGTTACAAACTTTTTATCAAAGTTTACTTGAGAAAAAAAGGCTTTTTCAGATATAACTTAGAAAAGGCCTTCTTCTCCCACTCTTCCTCAATTCCTTGTCAGATCTCCAATAATTCCTGTTTTTTAACCTCTGACACAAACACATGTTCACTGTCCGATTCAACGGAAACAAGTGGAACTGCAACCCCTCCCTATCATAACTCCACAAGCCCCTCTTTTACCCCTTTTCTGTGGTGTCTCTCAGAACAACTCATTTTGAAGCTGTCTCTTTAAATCCAAACAACTTTACACCCCACCCCGCCTCCAGCTTCCAGAGAAGTCTATTGTAGTTTGATAGAGGGGTTTAAAGGGTTGGGCATCGAGAATCGATTGGAACCGGGACTAAGGTTTCAATTCTCCCGGAATCGTTCGTACTTTTAAATTTCGATGCCTAGTTTCAATACCAGCTGGAACTGGAAGAAGAAGCCGCCCAACAACAACAAAGAAAAAAAACCTGGTGAGCCGCCAAACACCAATTTGAGTTGGTGTTCAGACTCAAATTGTCAAATTAGGTACAGTAAGACAACTGTGCTTGGTAAGACTTGAAATGAGGAAAACATTTCCAGGCTAACAAGATTAATAACCAAACACATTCTTCTCTTGCTTAGTGTATCATCTCAAAACAAGATGAAAAATACTCTTTGGCTGTATATAAGTGTACCTCATTTAAACCATGTAAACTTTTTTGACCCTGCCTTTAAAAAGAATCTAAATTGGGAATCATCGAGATTTATGGAATTCAAATGAGGAACCGGAATCGTTCAAATTCAAACGATGCCCAACCCTAGGGGTTTATGACTATATAGCAGTGCAGTAACCTTTTATTTACAAATTAATTAAAACATGTCAACAAGGGAAGACAACAAAATTGTAGTTGGTAAAGTCAGACCTTATTTGGCAGTTCCATCACAAATATTAAAACACAATAGTTCAGAAAAGTTTATAGGACAAACTAAAAAAATATGACCCAAAAAGGAAATAAAAAGATCTATGCAGCACCTGGAGAGACTACGTTTATATTTTCTGCACTCCAAGAAGACAACAAAAAGCATTTAATGGATTTAAAAAGTGGATTTTACATGACATGTCCCCTTTAATGTCAGATGAAAAAAAATGTTCACTCCATAAATTTAACCATCTTCTGAAAACCACCATTTCCTACAGGCTTTAATAAGCTATAGTATTAAAACTAAGATGAATAGCTCAGAATTTAATACTAAAACCAGATATTGGTGTGTGGAAAACCTTTAAAGCAGATTAATCTGTGCAAGAGTTTCATTTTGTTGCAGAACAGCAAACCATTTGTTCCCGTTGAAGTTTAAACTTCCACCGTTAATGGCTATGGTACCTTCAGTTCTCAAAATGTAGTATATATATAAAAAAAAGATTGACTTCGCATCATAGCCTATCTAAACACCTTGAAATTGGCCTCTGTCTCTTGACCTCCTACCGTTTCTGACATTCCCACATCAGCACATCATCACAACAATGTTTTAAGGGAGGGGCGCTCAGTGGGGCAGGAGATTGGCTGCAGACTGAGCTCCAGGGAGGAGATTTGTATTAATAGGCGGAGCTTTGTACCAACAAGTATTTAGGCAGCTCCACATGGCTAACACAGGAGATTCAAGGATTTCTCAAACATGCATGAATGAATCAAAGCAACACTCTGGGTATGTTTTCGAGGGAATGGCATTATAACGTGATTTAAAGCTCAAGAAAGTTAATTTAAGTTTCATGTTTATTCTCACCTGACTCTGTGCACATCACGAAGAGGTTCCCTGTGAGTGCGGCCCCTGTTGGGCCCCGGTAGGGTGCGGCGGTTGGCAGTGGAGTAGTCGGGTTCCAACTCGTACGGCTCTTCATCTTCAGGGCCCAAACTACGTCGATCATCCTCTAAGCCGTACGGCTCTGGCTGGAAGCGCTCTGGTTGTGAGCGGTTTAGATCCACAGTGCTGCTCCCCATCGGCACCTGAGGCTGCGCCACGTGACCATAGTCATCCTTGCGAATAGGCAGTGTGTAGCTGTTCTCTGCCCGGTAGCTGTTGGGCATGTAGGGATAGCGCGGTGGCCGGAAATTGACCCCACGAGACAGGCTACCATAGTTGTCCGTCAAATCAGCATATCCATCATGCAAGCCATAGTGGCGAATGTATTGGCTCTCCGGTGTCTCGCCATATGAGTCGTTGTATGAGTTGTTATAAGAGCGCGTCAGAGTGGACGTTGCTTGAGGCGTTATGAAGCGGTCACTTCCATTCTTCATGTAACGTCTGTTGATGGAATCTGTGTAGCTACCCAGCGGGGACGTCCCCTCAGGCAAGGGCAAACCATCCGGGCCAAGAGGTACCTGGCGCACCGTTCGAGTGGTTACCGTCTTCACCATCTTGGTCACCTGTAGAACAGATTAGATACACCTATCAAACCTTTGGCTGTATCATAAGCTGAAAAATGCACATCTTAAAAAAGAAAATTCAATATTTATTTTCCAAATTAATACAATTTGTGTCAATTTCTGTGAAAAGAAAACAAATCTACTAGGGCTAGAATAAACTAATCATTTTCATTCCAGCCTGTATTTTTTTAATTGACCAAATACATGAAGGGCTTCATTTGATTAGTGAAATATTTCAAGCTTCCATCTGAATGACAAAACGCATAAATGCAAACTTTTGAGTCAACCATTTATTGCAGTTTATGCAGTTGTTGCGATATGCATATTGCACAGGCTATTATCGCGATGACGATAAATTTTCGATATATTGTGCAGCCCTAAAATCTACCCATTTTCATTTCAATGTTTCAAAGTAAAGTTTATTTTGGGGTTTTCTAGTCTGAAGGAGTGCAGGTGTTTTTAATTTGTTAAGAAACTTTCTGACAAATCAGAATTCTTGTTTTTTCAACAAAACATGGAGTTTGCAAACTCAAAAACAGAAAAAAAAAAAAACTCCAGTGATGCAAACAAGCATATCCATTTTAAGATGTGGTATCAGTCAGAGGTGTCTGAATTTTTTCGCTGGAGCAAAACGAGTTGTGTAATATACAGGAAGGTATTCAAACACAACATTCAGAGCTAAAATGTTTAAAGCACATATTAAGTGTGGAATTATCAGACTGAGTGTTCTGGTTCGTGTGGTAACAGAGACTTCTTGAAATGTGACTGCTGCTCCACTGGACCTTGAATTCTGAGTGGCCCCAAAGGGAGCAAGGTAACATCCCACTCCGTACCCCTGGGTCTGCAACAACCAGACCAGAATTTATCCATTTTTCATGCTCACTTCTTTCTTTAGCTAAACATTTCTACTTCCTCAGTTGTCTCTGCAGCAAGAGAATCACTCACAACAGCCCAACCACCTCTCTGGGCTCTCTGCCCATATAGAAACCAATTTGCTGCCCAGTGAATTACGCTGTGGCCAATAATTGGCTATTTTGTCTGCTGCTATGAATTCATCTTACAATTAATGAGGTTGATGAAACTTAATCATCATCTGCAGGTGCAGATCTGATGTAATACATGTCCTGCCTGTTTAGGTGAGAGAGAGGAGTTTATTCTCACTTGACAAGAGCTGACCACCTTTACTAAAACAACAAAAAATAACAAAAAAAAATAGAAATAAGATAAAATGATCTTTTCTCATTTCTGTATCTGACGAGTTAAATTTTTAACCCCAGCTCTCCTAATTGTAAGTTCCTTACTTTAAACTCATCAATTAAAAGCATCATTTCATTTTTGAGCAGCGGTAAGGTATGGCAGGTAACAATATCAAAGAACAAGAAAGAAATCAACATCTGCCTCACAGGAGGGTACAACATAAAGCATAGAGCAGATATTGGTTTAACACGATATCCTCATTAACTCAGCTGAAACAAACAGAAATTTACTCTGGCCTCGTTTCTTGATTACACCCTGACTGAGCTAAGTAACAAAGCCCATTTCAGGAACATCAAGGTTCATTTCCATCTTCTAAGTAATTACTGAGTAGTTTGTTTTCAATGTCAACCTGCCTTGACTTTGCACATATAAAATCAGCAGCTCAACTGATTGATTCCCATCAGCTCTAAAATGTAGCACTTTTGAAGTAGAAGCTTGTTTCTATCTACTTAAATCACAATAATGAACCAGAGCAGCTGTTCTTTTGTCCATCGCAGGTTCTAATGTTACCTGTGAACCCTAAACAAATCCAAACCGCATATCATGATGTGCATGAGGTGATACACTGGTATACTAAATAATGTTTCGATCATTATATTCCTTGTTTTATGGATTTTTTTTTGGCTAATAATTTTTGGGCTAATATCATTAAAGTTATATATTTTAACAAAGATATGTTGACATGAATGACTCTGTGTTTCCTTGCATAACAAGTTAAAAAAAATTATCTAATTCCTTTTGTCACTTCAATATAAATGCAAATTACAAAAAGCTCTCCAAAATTCTACTAAGTGCAACATGAGTTCTTATTTATTTCACAAAGGAAATACACTTTGCAAAATTAGAGTGCTATTCATTATTTTTTTTAGTATATTGACTTTTCATAATATTGCAGAAGTAAAACAGACATCATGGCATAAAGGGTCTAGATTTTTCCTGATTTTACTGTTGACACATTGGCAACAAATTGGAAATGGCTCTCATTAAAAGGGGTAAATATCATAAGATTTTTTCTTCTTCTGCTATCTTTCTTTTAATTTGTGATTGCATTTTATTGTATATAGAATTTATGTTGTTTTATTTTAGATAAAAGAATAAATGAAATAATAAGAATAATTAAGGAGTCTGCAAAATGTCTCAAAACATGTGAAAGGCTGCCACTGAATTTCAGTGCTGGTGTATTGAGTTGGATGCTAATTGCAGAGAAAATACCACCTATACTGCTTGTGTTTATAAACCAGCAAAAGTATTTTAGGTGCTCAATGGCTATATCCACAGTTTTCTGTAAAAAAGTATGTAGGCTGCCATGACAGACCGCTAGTTCCACCCCTCGGACTCCTATTTCCAGTGTGCAAACCAGACATTCATTCATTCAGAGTCATATATTGCTTATGATAATAACAAAACCAGTTTGTTTTTGCTTTAACTGGTGGCTTGAGCAGTTTGATCACAAGTTTGGGTTCAACTTGTGTTTTTGTCAGCTGCAACAACAATTGAAGAGAAGAGAAACACTTTAGAAACGTTGTTCCTGGAACAACAAGAAGTTGTTCCAGGAACAACGTTAGGACCATAAACTAACATGGATTTAAAACTTAAAACCCATCGATGAGAGGTTTTTTTTCCCCTTTTTATTATATTGATAAAAATATACTCCGATTCAAAGCTCTATCTGGCTTAAGACTGGTCACTAAAGGTGGCTCGTCCAGACCACTGTGAGTCAGACAGCTTCTAGCAATATCAACAAAAACCTCAAATCTGTGCCTGTGAGTGAAATTGTAAATGTGGTTTGTCCCTGTTTCACTGGCTGTGTCTCAATTCATGAAGTGGATCCTCATGAGTACGTAGCCCACCTGGGCCACCTGGGCCACATCCTTCCCAGTCTGGGTAGGCTGCATGAAACTGCTGTGAAATGAGACATTCTTGCCCTCTCCTGACGTAAGTTTGCATCACCTACCCGCTACATAGTGATCGGTTTTATGTCAGATTTAAAAGTGCATTGGGATGTGTTTACATGTATTTTCACTGGAAAAATAACTTCACAATTAAAACGTTACACGTAAATAAATAAAAAAAAAAACGTTAATAAGTTGGATTTAGCTCCAGCGTCATTACTTATTGCATTTTATTTAACATCTTATTGCAGCATGAATTTTGTCTGTTAAGTTGCTAAACTTACATTTAAAAACAAATTATTTGGTCTGTGATGAATTTTCAAACTATGCCGACTCGTAAAAAAAAAAAAAAAACTCCACCGTCCTTGTCTCTCTGTTTAGTTTGCTGACAGTGCAGTGAATCCTGGGCTATCCACGGCTGAGAAAGATACTCTGATGCACCCTTGATTTTCAACATTTTGTGGGCCGCATTCCTCAGCCACATAATGAGGAGCCTTCAAATTGGGACAGCACTCGGCGCGCAGCAGTGACATACGCAGCCAACAAACACGCACTCATGAGTATGCAGCCCATGAATTGAAACACGGACAATATTTCATCTTGCAATTCTTTGCTTTTACTAAATTAAAGCCTACATGCTGTTAGCATTAGCTTTAGTGTTAGCCTAAATGTTAGCATGTTATTACCAGCTATGTCTCAGTTTAAAAAAAATATTAAGCCCATCGTTAGTAGCTGCATGCTGGCAAAACTATATAAATGGCTTAATGTATTAATGTTTTTTTTAAACATCCTTACAGTATATACACGTCCGATGTGTTGCAATTTACGCCAAACTTCAGTGAAAAATACTTTGATACACAGTCATAGTGTATTCCTGCATTTTTAAACAGTGCAAGCCGAAGTATAAAACCAACTTCCAATATGAATTACGGCTAGTGGCACGAATTCAGAAATACTGTGGATATAATAAAACAGTATTTGTGTAAGTTCTTCTGCCTTAAGATCTGTGGTTGTTCACAAAAACATCCAGAGAGCAACCCCGAACATCGAGGTCTAACCACACAAATGATAAATAATTGAGGAAATATGCCTACAGTATTTTCATTTCAAATGTGCACTCAAGAAAGTTTATTCACAAACTTGGGGGCAGCTGCCAATGTGAGTACAAAGCAGACAAAGGCGGGCACAATATGGGCAATGAAATAAGGTGCACAGTCTAGAATACAGTTCTAAAAGTTGCACACACACAAAAATAGATTTTTTTTTTAAACTGGCAGAGCAAAACACAGCTGTTCAACTAAAAAAATGCCATCAGTTGCAGGGAGACATCAACTAAAAATCCTGCTTACATTCTCACAAAATTAGCAGCTCCAAAAAGTTGCAGTGAAGTAAAGTAATGGTGTTACAGTAAGCATATAATGTTGAATTATTAGTTTCACAATACATTTTAATGCACTGTTTGCAATAAGGACTTTAAACATACAATACCATCCAGTCTTTAATGCACTTTTTTCATTAGAAAACACTGTGTAACTTATAAAGGCTCAATAAATGGGCATAGGAGATTGCCCATCATGCGTTTTGTGGACTAGGAAAAGACATTCAACTATGATTCTTGAGGTACACTGTGAAGGTTGCTCTGTGAGTATGGGGTTGGGGGTCTGTTGCTACAGGCCGTTAAGTCAATATACAAGCATTGGAAGTTTGTTTCGCATTGCCGGCAGTAAGTTGTCACAGATTCTGCTAATAAGTTTTGTGGACACTGTTTTTTGGTACATCTTCTGTTGGAAAGGGGTGGATTACCTTCTCCAGGTTGGAAGTGAGGTGGCACCTCAAATAGAAGAGTTTAGGTATCTCAGGATTTTGTTCATGAGGGAGGAAAAAACAGAGCAAGAGATTGACAGATTGTTGCAGCTTCTGAAGAATGACGGTCTCTGTATACCAGTCAGTCTACATTTCTACTCTCACCTATGGTGACAAATTTGGGTAGTGACAAAAAGAAAAAGACAGAGGATACAAGCGGTCAAGATGAGTTTCCTGCGAAGGGTGGTTGGTCTATCTTATAGAAAAGGGATTAGAAGTTCAGTTATCTGGAAGACACTCAGAGTATAGCCGGTGCTCCGTCACATTGAGAGAAGCCAGTAAACGTAGTTTGGGCATCTGGCAAGGATGCCTCCTGGATGCCCTAAGGAGGTTTTCCCGGCATTTCCAACTGGGAGGAGACCCCTTGAAGACCCCAGGACACACTGGAGACATTATGTGTCATGGCTGGTGGCCTGGGAATGTATTGGAGTCCTCCCAGAAGAGCTGGAAGACATGGCTGTGAAAAGAGATGCCTGGGCCTCCCTGCTCAAGCCGCCAACAATCCAACTCAGGAACAAGTGGAAGATAATGGATGTATGAATGGATGTTAGAATAGATGTAAATAAAGAGACATTGTGAGGTAGCTGTTGATTACAAATCAAAAACCTAAAACTTGACTGGAATCTTCCTATATTTTTTTTCTTATAACTTTTTCCTTACAACAAAGCTTCCAAATTAAACCAAATCTGTCAAGATGAAGCCAAACCTAAACCTCTGAAAGCTTTTACTCATTCATTTTAATAAAATATACTTCTGTGTTAATAAGCATATTTTCACCTACTTTATTATGACTGTCAGAAGCTGTGAGCAGGGTTTGAAGAACGCAACAGCTTCCCAGCCTTGGCATGCCAGGCTGGCTTGTACTATTACAGCTCTTTAGTCAATCTGCAAAGGCTGCAAAGGAATCCATCACTCAGTTTCACACACTCTTTGATGTGCGCTCAAGTTCACAAGGCGTTAAACCGTCATGCAAGGGGAGACGAGGGATGACGGGGGACCAGATTTTCAGTGGAGCCTGAAATATGCTGAAGTGGGGTAAACGGGGTTGAGAGAGAATTGCTGAATTGGAGGTGAGTGTGATTATGTGCAAAACTAGCAAGTTCACCCACATCTATGTATGCGAGAAGTCACACGAGCACCTAATATTTCAACCAACCACAGAATGTTAGACACACTCCTTAACTGTTTACCAAATTGTTAGAAAATGTATGGAAAGGCAGCAGGCATCAAACTGATCAATTTAAATCACAGCAATAGGTTTCACAAATTCTGCATCACTTTATTGAAAGCATAAACACACGTGAAGGGTGAATTGTTTGGGACTGGATGAGACAATAATTCATGCTGTTAATAAGCCAGCCTAAAGAACATCTGTGGAGATGATAAACTAAAAAATGTAGGGCCTTTTTGTACACTACGTAAGGTCTCTAAAAGCTGGTGTTAGAAGAGATGGAGAGCAGGCACGAGGTAGGGGGAAACACAGCAAAACCACAGAAGGTTTGGTGTCCTACTGGATCTGTTCCATGTGGGGTGGGGTCTGAAACAGAGACCGGAGCGGGGCTCTGAATGGTAGTCCTGGAATCCACTAAAATGTTGTCAGGCCATATCACTGGATGGTACGAGCGGCGGGTGATGGTTTTCATCACTTTAGTAACCTAGAGTTGGAGGGATGTATGAAAAAGAACTGCTTTAGACTTAATCATGGTCCAATGTGCTGCGCTCAAGCAACTAATTCATCTGTTTTGCTTTCTTTAATTTAAAAATTGTGCTGCACTTTATACAAAAAGCTTCTGCTCCCTACTTTTGTTCTGATAAACACAGACTCTTCAATGTACCTGGTGAAGCAATTATTTTGCATTTTGTGCTCAACATTTTTACTCACTCTAACTTTATATGCTTCAAGTTGGCTTCCAACTGTGTGCAGAGTGTAAAATTGCTTTTATTAGTTTTTTTGTGGTCTACCTCAACGGTTATTAGTTCATATCAGGAGGAAAGAGGGGGGATGCTGCTTTTATTGGTCTGGCTCTAACATGGCTGGTGTTTTATTCAGGCTCTTTGCCAGTAGGAAAAGAAGGCTGGACAACGGCCAAGAGAAAGTACGGCATGCTGGGACAGGAAGATGAAAGTGGATCTAATTGAGCCCATAGACTCATCTGAACATTCCAGCCAACTGACTCTGAGTTGAATTGACTGAAAACTCAAAGAGAACCAGCAGTTAATCAGCCATAAAAGGCCATTCATAATTGTTTTTCAGCATTATGTGAGAAAATTCCTACAATACCTAAACTCAACAGCCGGAGCTTTCCCTGGATGCACAGCACCGATGCAACTGAAAGTTAGGCTTTTAAGAGATATCCTGGTTTTTTTTACAGCTTCCTGTCAATGTAACACTTGTTTTTTCGCTTCGCAGTATTCTAAGGAGATTTTGCTGTTACTAAATCACAAGAAACATGTTAACTACAACCAAAACTTTTCTGTTTGCTTCTAAATCAGGAAAGATAGGAGAAGCTTTAGCGTTTCATCTTTTAACAGTTGGATGGGAGATAACTATCAAGGGAGAAACACGGGATAGCAACAGACAGTACTGCAAGACTTCAGTTCAAAAGAACAGATATGCACATAAATAAAACTGTGAGCTGTTGAGAAATGATGAGAGGAAATATAAAGAGAGAGAGGTGGGGAAAAAAACTCGTGAAAAACAGTTAGAAGAGATAAAAGCAGATGACATGATGAGTGCTTTGTTGTGAGAGCTGGGTCCATTTGCCACAACAGGAATGGTCGTTTCCAGAAGTTCACTCTAGACAAATGATCCAGCTGACCCCTCAAAGTCACTTGTAGAAAACACCTAATGCCTCCACTCAGCAGGGTGCTAGAGCCTTAAAAGCAGTGCCCTTCCTTCTCCTTGGTTTTCAGCAAAGCTCTTGATTAGTGTGACATTTTGCTGCATGCACTGTTGTGCATTATTCCCAACAAGTTCCGTGCCACGAAGCATAAAAACATAAGCGCGTGTGCAACTGTGTGTGTGTGTCCAATCCCCTCAAAGTAAACAGGCTGGAGGGCATTGGGTCCTCCCTGATGAGGGATTAGATCAGGCTTTTTAATTACAGCTTCACAGTCCCTGGAGCTGGAGCACCACACAGTGCTCTACATTCATCTGGAAGCTGACAGAAACATCCGACTGTAACTACATTCATACCTGCATCCAAACTGCTGAAATACTAACTGTTATCTTAGTTTGTCTCATTGAAGGGATTCTAACCTGTTTTAGGGATGTGATAAGCAAAATTGCAATACCTTCTTCATCTCTATCTTCTATCACTTAGTAGTGGGGAGACAACAGATCTAGGAAAGAAACCCAGACATCCCACTCCCCGGTGACACTTTCCAAGACTTCCTGGAGAACATCGAGACATTCCCAGGCCAGAGAGAATAACTAATCTCTCCAGCGAGTTCTGGGTCTTTCCCAGGGACTCCTACCAGAGGCACATGCCAGGTGGCACCCTAATCAGATGAACAAAACCACCTCAACTGACTCCTGTCGATGTGGAAGAGCTGATGATCAAGCTACTCATCAAATTTCTAAGGATGAGCCAGGCCACCTTATGAAAGAAGCTAATTTTGGCTGCTTGTATGCAGGATCTCGTTTTTTACAGTGCCCCAGGTTTATCACTCGGTCTATTCCATCACCAGTCATGAACAAATGGTAAATGGACTGTACTAATATAGCACCTTTCTATCCAACCAGGATACTCAAAGCACTTTACACTAGGGCTGTACGATATTAGGAAAACCTGCGATGTGTGATAACACTGCTTAATATTGCGATGACGATATGACTTGCGATAAATGAAC
>JAUBOC010000001.1:5840323-5851179 GCA_032275365.1 Anablepsoides cearensis
GAAAAAATAAAGTGCAAAAGACATGAAGAGAATAACCAACTCGTTATTTTCTAGAAAAATCAAACTCAAGTCAGTAGTTTACTATCACTGTTTGCCAATAATTGTGATCAGAGCTATAGGAGAGATGTTAGAGGAAAAAAAGTGAAGAAAAACACTAAATATGTTTAAAACTGCAATTAAACTTATTGAAACAAAAATAATTTTTATGACTTAAATGCTTAGATCCACATTATATAAATTAAATTAGTGAGAATCTTAAATTTAACCTGCATACTGTCACGAAGCACACAGAAAAGACGAGGTGAAGATATAAGATAAGATAAGATAAGATATTCCTTTATTGTCATTGTACAGAGCACAATGAAATTACAGAAGTGACTGATCTGTGAGTCAAACACAGCTGGGTCCAGAGATTTATTATAGAGACAGTTTTAGAGAAAAAACATTAAATTAAATATTATTTTCCAGTTTAGAAACAAGGCAAGAGCAGAGGCAACTTTGCGCATGCAAGATAAATTTGCAGTGGTCTCCTCTCAGCTGATTGCAGCCGTGTGTCTGTGTGTGTCTCTGTGTGTGTGTGTGTGCGCGCAGCTGTACGAGGGAGTGAGTAGGGTCGCTTTAGGAAGGGGGCGGGGCTAACACGCAGGGGAGAAAGGGAGAAGAGTGCTGTTACTAAAGCTTCTAAAAGTCTCCAAAAACAACGGGAAAAGTCGCCTGGTTTGTCACTAGTCGCTTTTTGGGGACAAAAAAGGCGCTAGACGGGTCTGAAAAGCCGAAAAATTAGCGAAAATGTCGCTAAGTTAGCAACACTGCTCTGTTCGGCTCACTCCCAAGTCACGTGACCAGTGAAATCGCAGCCTGTGCGATTAGAAAATCTCGTTTTAACATATCGCGAGATTATCGCAAATGCGATTAATCGTTCAGCCCTACTGTAAACCTGGTGAGGTTACTCGTGTCTTCTGTTACCTGTGTAGTTAATGCAGTTTCAAACCAGAATTACCCATTATATGGTTCATAAAAACATTTTTAAAGTCAGTTCACAAGACCCCAGAAGCAGGTTATCCCTGTGGTTTTTGTAGCGTTTTAAATCGTCCTCTTGAGTCTTTGGGTTTTCTTCTCTGGGTGGTGTACTGCTGCATATTCTTTTTGTTTTGTTCTAAGCTGTGTATTATTTTTGAGTGTTTTTAAGTTGAACAGAATGATCTCTTTTCAGGAGAGCTCTGATAAAAGTGTGATTGAGCTTCAGCAGTATGCCAAAAAGAACAAGCCAAACCTCCACATCTTGAACAAACTGCAAGAAGAAATGAAGAAGTTGGCAACACAAAGGGTAAGAATTACAGTCAGTATTTTTCTCTTATTTATGCAGTTCTGTGAGTGAACTACTGTGCAGGAAAAAAATGGTTGAAGTGGTTTATTTGGGCTGTCCTATGTGCACGTTTTTTTTCTTCTTTTATAAAAGGGTTATTTGGAATAATTATTTTAAAAAGATGGGAAAAAATGCCATTTTTAACTTTATTTTTAAAACTTTTGAAGTTTAGAAGCTTTCTGAATTTGTATGCATATTTACATAAACGGTTTAGCTACCATTTTTAAATGCATTGCTCATGTCGCCATCTCCTAATTTGTATTTTCATATCAGGAGGAAACCAGAAAGAAGCCCAAGATGACCATAATGGAGTCAGCCCAGCCGGGGAGTGAGCCCCTCTGCACTGTTGATGTTTAAGCCTCCAAATCACTGATGAACCACAGCACTGAAAGCCAGTCACTGTCAAAAACATCACCCAACACCATCCACGCCCAGATTATGCATCGCCAATATGGAAAATGCAATACAGTCCCACACTGAGCAGGCTGGTTCGAGCTGCTTCCTCCTACATGTTAGTGTTGAGCAGGTACATGTTACAGTAGGACTAAATGCACTTACAGACCCTAGACAAATTACTGCCTACCTCTCCAGATGCATCCTTGCTATAATGCTAAATATTCGTTAACGGGACGTGATTAAACATGAACCACATCCGATAAAGAAATGCACGTATTTGTAAACAATAGAAACCACTGCACTCATTGGTTTTCCTGTCAGTGTTGTTTTCTACAGGCACAGTTTTTTAGGTACCTTTTTGTTTTTAGTGCTGGAAGTATTCGAAAGGGACTACTAATACTTGTATTTATACTTGTCTTTATTAGGGAAGCAAAGTTTCTTTGTTGGCTATATTAATGGTAGCTCTGGATAATTGGAGGTTACGTACTGTTTTCTTAATAACCAGAATACAAAGTCGTCTTGGTTTGCATGACAAGAGCTTACGTTGTGAAGTGATCACTGTTTGGACCTGTTCTGATGTTTTCGTTATGTAATCATGCTGTTGGTCCAAATGCTTTTTAGACATTTTGTTAGAAGGGTTTCCTTGTTTTTTTTTTTTGTTTTTTTTTTATAATATTTGTTGTTTTTCTTCATGCTGACACTGCAGTAAACTCAGTTCAGGGCCTGAGTTCTGCAATAGGTTTGAACATTTCATTAATATTAGTTCTCATTTTCCTTCTATACTCATGCCATGCTCAACAGCTTTTCATTTAGGACGGCCTTTTTACGAGTTGGCTACATGTTGCCTTAGTTAATCCATTTCATGAAGGGCTCCGACACTAAACAATACATTGGACCTAAAAACACCTTTCCTCAGCAGGAAGTGGGAAGACCAAGCCCCATTTACTTGATATATAGCATTTATGGGATAGGTGATTATATTTAAAAGAAAAGCTTGCTAATTGTCATACATATGGAAATAGTAAACAGCATGTGCAGTTTTTTGAGTTGTCTTAATGGATTGTGGAGTTTGTATGTTTGACATCTTTGTGACTGTTTGTTGTTTACCCACAGGTTTAAAAAAATGGTAAAAAAAAAATCTAAAGGCAACCTTGTAAAAGCTGACAAGTGTGCATACCAAAGCTTATATATCTTATGCATTTTATAGGATCTTTTAATGTTGTTGCAAACTTGAGTACATATACAAATAAAGATGTAATACAAGATAAGGCATAAAGGCTCAAGTTGCTGGAGCAAAGAAAAAAAAAACAAACTGCTGTGCTTTTTCTACAAAACATCTAGAGTTTAAACAGCTCTTGTAACAGTGTAATCTGCTTTGAGAATGTGCTCTGTGTGCATTTTGTCAACTTTGTGCCGACGTAAGGAGAGAAATCTAAATACTGGTTTTATGTTGAATTGTACCAATAAATTGTTTTAAACTGTTGCTGCCTAGAAACTGATGTGTTGCAACTTGAACTCTTTGACTTCAGTGATATATTTGTTATGCAAAATAAAAATGTCTTGACTAATGACTACACTCACTTTGGTTTATTCATTCATGGATTACAGGTGTGCTTTAGGTTGTTTGTGCTCTTTAATTAGTGAAAAACAGGTCATGAAATAACTTGAAACTAACAAAAGTAATAAAATATTACATGAGAATGTCACCGGTGTCTTTACTTATTAGTCTGCCTGTTTAAAAGGTGACACTTCATATCACATTTCCACAAGTAGTCAGTGCTCTTTGGTGTCTTGGTGTACAACATTAAACATGGAGCACAGGAAGCTGAAGAGAATATACTAAAATTGGGGGGGGGGGGATGACAAACTTGATGAATACCTCATCAGATGACATTACTTGGCTGCAATTTTTACAAATTTTATTTTGCTCGTGTGGAAGTCTGAGTTATAGAAATTACTTGATTATAGTAATCGCCTCAAAGCTGTGCTAAAATTAAGGGCATTCTTTTTTTGTTGCCAGTTCCATTACTTTAACTCTGAACTAAAATTAAAATGCTTACTTTTTTTTTAAACTAAATTTGTCATTTTATAACTTTAGTCTGTTTCATGTTATTTCACTGATCTTTGTAGGCTTCTCTCTAACAAAAAGGGAACAAACAAGTCTGACCATGTCTGTAACACAAACTGAAACAAGCACTTCTAAATGTAAGTCTTTATTCATCACATTACAATTTGTATAAGTGGACTTCCTGACTGAACAGAAATAACTCATGAATCGAAACAGGAATATTTTCAAACGTAAAAGTGATTTATTGGGCCAGAACGCATGAGAAACTAAGTAACTAAATTTTTTAATATAATCTTAAAAAAGAAAAAGTTGTCTTTTTTTTAAACTAAGTTGTGCGCACAGATTTAAGGAAGGAAAGCTGTTAACTATTCAGAGCCCGTCACTGAGGGAGCCTGCTCCTGCTGCTGCTGGGAGTTGTAGTCCACTCTCTCAAGCAGTAGAAGCATTTCAACGTGCATCGTCTGCGGAAATAAATCCACGGCCATCGCTCGCACCGGACGAAACGGCGCTCCGTGAACTCTGTTGGAAGGAGCTCTGCACAGGCTGAAAATCAAAGTTTGACATTTAAAAATGAGGAACTATAAACCAGTATAACTAACTTTCACTAAAACAAACTCACTCAATGAAGTTGGTCATGGCTGCCTTGCCGTTGCACGCAACATAAACAAGCCTCTTCAGATGCTCTGCTCTCCTGATGGCAAGGATCACTTTGGAATCTGTTAAGGAAAACATCTCTTAATGCAATAGATCTTAAAACAAATTGGACTATCATTTTGGTGACAGTACTCACGCAGGCCTGCTCTTGGTGGATCCACAATGGCGGTGATGTTGGGTGAGACGACGGCGTTGAGGATGTTGGGGAACACATCCTCTGCTTTTCCACAGTGAAACTCAATGTTACTCAGACCTTCAGATTACAAAGAGGGAAAATAATCCAAACCTTTCTGCGTCTCATGTTTAACATGCTCGATGTGTGAGGCTGTCTGGTGCCCTACCGTTGAGCTTTGCATTAACTTTGGCGTCCTCCACTGCTTCCTGGCACATCTCAATCCCAATCACCCTTTTTACTCTCTGGAAAATAAAGAAATATTTCAGTGCAACAAGTTTCAACTCTTTAAAACAGAAATGATCAAAAGAAACGACTGAAGCACTCATCACTTTGATTAAAGACATGTTGTGTCCACGTTGGTTTTATTGAAATGAAGGCTTACTTTAGCCAGGGAGATGCCGATGGTTCCCGTCCCGCAGCACACATCCAGGACCGTGCTGCCCTGGTCCAGCTGGGCCCACTCCCCCACAGCTGAGTACAGCACCTCTGCAGCGCCTGTGTTCACCTTCCAGGTGAGGAAGTTCATAGTTTCAGTAACGGGACACTTCAAAGAGCTTTACATGACATCACTGCTGCTTCATACCTGGAAGAAGGAGTGAGGAGAAATCCTGAACGTCAGACCCAGAAGCTCCTCCTGAATGCAGCTCTCTCCGGCTACGAGCTCGCAGGGCAGGTCCTCCGGGTTGGGAGATTTTCTTCACAGATAAAAACACAAATGTAGCTCAAATGCACGGATGAAACGCTGAGCATCAGCGTGTGTTTATTCACCTCTGACCGTCCCGAACAAAGTATAAAGAGGTCACGCCACTCTCTTTGCCCTCTCCTTCTGTGAAGTACTTCTTCATCGAGCTCTTCAGGGCGTCGAGCTCCTCTTCTTCAAGTTTCTAAGAGAAGAAAGGACATTTAAAGCGAGTTCATCAGGTGCAGGTGAAGTGAGGATGACTCATCACCTGTGGGTTGAAGAAGACCGCAGCCATAGCTTGTTTGGTCCTTGTGGTGCGAACAGTCAGCTGCTTCCAGTGTCCTTCGTACGTCTCAGGACTGTACACAGAGTATGCTGTTGTCCTGTTCACAAAGTCGGCAGGAAAATAAAAAGAAACAAAGCAATTTATTACTGTAGCTGTCTGGGTTCAAACTTTTTCATCTCCATTAATGATTCCGCCCATAAAAATGCTTCATCTATACCTGATAAACCTCTGAAATTCACTGACCACCCTTTTGGCCTCTGCTGAAACATGGCGGGTCTCTGCCGGCCCCACCACAGCACAGGAGCCTCCTTTATATTTCCCCAAACGAAAACCGATGGTCTTATCCTCACCGTCCGCCCCGACCGAGATGAGGAACTCACACTTGTTTCTGTACTCTGTCTGCCACCAACACGAGAATCAGAAGAATCCATTAGTGCAGTAAAGATGTCCAATAACACATGAAAAAACTACATATGAACCAGTAAAAGAACTGCATTCTGCTGTTTTTGTTTGTGTTTGCTTGCGATGACTGATAGAAAATTACACCATGAACCATTGGATGAATTTTAATTAAATGTTCAGAAGGTAATCAATAGATGTAAAGTTGTCACAAAATTGGGACACCCTATTAAATATTAGTCCTTTATTGGTAAATTCTCACAAAACCTTGTTTTTGTCAGGTAAAACAACAAAAACTCACATTATTTTACTGATTAATTAATTGTTCTGCATTGGTTAAACTATTATTTAAAAGCCCTGTCACAATATAAGGTTTTAGATAACTTATACTGACTTATGAAAAGTTTGTTTTGAATAAATTCCTCATAGGTTATCTAATCTAAATAGGCTTTTCAGTGTGGATATCTTTATTGTTGGAAAGTCTTTTCATAAATTAGCATAAGGTGTCTAAAACGTTATAGTGTGACAGGGGCTCAACTTATATGTCCAAAAATGTAAAAAAAAAAAAAAAAAACACCACCAACTTTCATAGGATGCCATTAATTTTTTCATGACTACATCTTCAACTTTTGAAGCACAAGTTAAGTTGTTTGCAACAGAACATTTGCTAAATACAAGCATGTCTATAACAAAATAACAGATAATTCTATACAGTTTATGTGGCACATGCTCTGAATAATAACATATTGTGAGATGTCTTGTGTTAAAATTCATGTCATGAAAGGTGATATGCATTCCAAGGAATATTTGGCCTCTAAATATTTGATGTTTCTGGATAAGTGTTCTTTATCGCTGGACAACTAACCAATCCTTAGAAATAAAAAATGTATAAATACTAAGATATTTATACTAAGAGTGTTATGTACAGTTATAACTAAATGAAAATACAGCATATTTCAGTTTAAGGGTTTAATGTGCAACATTTTAAAAACTTGAAGATTTTTGGAATTAAATTTATTTCTAATGCATCTGGGACAATCATAGAGCCTGATGCTACAATCTCTGTACTGTATTTGGCTTTGTGCTGCAGCATTTTCACTTTAATCAAAATGACAAAAACCTCATGGCCTTCACTCCTCTTAGCTGAAAGGCAGACACTGCTTAAATGGGAAGACAAGTCCTCTACAACTTTTTAAATGTAGTTTGTTGACCTTTTACACAGTGTGGCCTTGGTAAATAAAAAGCTATGCTACAAGAGGCTGTGCAAACGTATTCTTTGATGTGTGGTTAATGGTTTTGTATCAAATTAGGAAGATGGATCTCAATTTCAGAGGAGTAGTATACATGTACAATGAGTACAGAACTGTATTGATTATCTTTACAAACCTCTTGGTTTGGTGCAACAAGGAGGGGGGTGGTAAACAAAAAAGTATTGTACAGTGTATTTTATGTATAACATGTTTACTAAAAATTCTCTGAACAAAAAATGAAAAATTGTCTTATCCTTGCCGTCGTATTTGAAGAAAGAGAGACACCTTTACCAACAAAACTTCTGAGTAATTGTTTTCTTTAGGACCAATCAGTTTCTGAGGTTTATTTTTTTTAGTTTTCCTCTGTTAACTGAAGTTTGGAGACAGCTGTTTGGTATCCCTTTTTTTGTAGTAGTAAACTTATTCATTTCATCTAACAAACAAACACTATTATACATACAACAAATTATACAAATCACAAATAAAATGAAAGGTAGCAGAAAGAAGAAAAAAAAATCTTATCATCATCTGCCCCTTTTTTCCAAAATTAAAGAAAAAAATAAGTAAATAAAAAAATAAAAATATATATTGAAACAAATCTAATCTTCAAAAACAAAACATAACAAAAAAAACTTCAACTCCTTCCCGAACAACTGTTCTTATGAGTGCACATTTAACAAATTCATTCAACAGATTTATTGAACCAACATTTTTATGTTCACTTTCCAGATTATTCCATAGTCTTATTCCTTGAACTGAAGTACATCGGTCCTTCAAGTTTGTTCGAATTTTAGGCTTTACAAACATCTCTAGTCCCTTTAGATTATAATTACTTACTCTCTTAACAAAATTTAATTGGACATTTAAAGGTAATACATTTTTATGAGTCTTATACATAATCTGCAAAATACCATAATCAACAACAACTTCAATAATTTCAACTGACAAAGCAATATATTTGATGGGTGACTGTAATGTTTTCTGCCGATAATTCTTACAGCTCTTTTCTGCAAAATAAAGATGGGATTTGTAATTGTTTTACATGCTTTACCCCAGACTTCAGTACAATAAATCAAGTGTGGAACAAATATTACATTATATAACAAAAACAAAGCTTTATCATTAAATAACTCCCTTACTTTGTACAGTACTGCAATTGATTTGGCTAGTTTTGTTATTAAACAATCTGTGCATTAAAACTGTCTGCTGTAGATGACTGCAAAATGAGTCTAAATCACCATCTCTCCACCACCGTGCTTTAAAGTGGGTATTGAAGCATTTGTGTTACTAATCTGCGATTGAGATTATCTGCAGCACAGTCAGTGCACATTGGACAGCCGAGTCTCGGCTGTCCAATGGGCACTGACTGTGCTGCAGTTATGTTGTTTATTATGCACCTAAGCTGTACTGAAGACAAATCATAGGACCAGTTTGATTTGGTTATTTTCATGTCTTCAAACTAAAGAAAGCCTGTTTGCATTTTAAAACTGACTGTGGATGCTTACCTGTGTTGGAGACGGTCGAATAGGTTCAAGAGGACAACACATTTTGTTGAATTTTCCCTTCTGTGCAAACAACCATGGTAACATGGCTTTATTGGTGCTGCCAATCTCTCTGAAATAAAACGGTACGAATGAATAGGAAGTAAAACAGAAACGTCTGCTTTTCAGGAGCTTTTATACAAAATGTAGTTTTTAGCTAAACTGGTCAAAACCGGTCATCGCCGCTATAAAAATATCCACCTACTTGGCCAGCCTCTGCAGAATCCCCACCACCTCCTGCTCCTTCCTCCTCAGCTGCTCCTCATAAGGCACGTTCCACAGAGGAGTCACCACGTTGGCGATCTGAACGCTGAGCGGCTCCTCTCCCGCCTCCTCGCCCCCTTCCCTTCTCTTGGAGGCCGGCGGCCCCGCCGCGCCCTCTCCCTCCTCCTGCCTGCGTTTCATCAGGATGGGGTCCGCTTTCGGCTTGGCCAGCCTGACGCTGAGCACCTGGCCCTTCCACTGCATGCCGTGGACCATCTTCATGGCCTTGTCCCGCTCCTCCTCGTTCTTGAACGTGACAAAGGCGAACGTCTGCTTGCCGATGAGCTTGATTTTGTGCGGGTTGATGCCGTGTTTGGCCAGGAACTTCTTCAGGTCGTTGAAGCCGACAAACCTGGGCAGGTTCCTGATCTCCACCTTGAAGATTTCCGAGGTGAAGAGGTCGTCCTTGATGTAGCGATACTTGTCAGGAGCTGCCTCGCTGTTGCCGACAGCTTGAGCATCAACCACAGGAGTGACGTTTTGGGAGTCTTGATTAGGATCACCAGGCTCCTCCTCCTTTGAGGGCGTTGCATCAGATGCAGGATTGCTGTCAACGTCTGCCATCACTCTGCTGGAAGAACAACAACTGATTTGTTAAAACATCTTGACAAAAGCAACAGACAATATTATTTGTTAGTTAGGACACCCAGCGGGGCCGAGTAAATCTGGCAGTCATCTGCATAGCGATGGAAACAGAAGACGCCATGTTTTCTCAGAAAAGGGGAGCAGTTACAATCAAATCAGGAGAGGCCCGTGAGTCGAGCCCTGAGGAACCCCACAAGTAAAGTGAGGACAGAGATCTTTCAACACTAATGCAGGAGCTTCTGTCAATAAAGTATTAACAAGTCTCCTACAATTTTACAAGACTCTGAGTTTAATTTTAGCTCAAGATCTGGTGATACCAATAAGTTATGACTATTTCTGTGTATTTAGAGTTTATGTGGCCAAGGGAGCCAAATTAATAAGACGTTCTCCAAAAGTTAATTAGTTGTAGATGTACATTTAGTGGTTCCTTACTGAGAGTTTAATTAAAATATGCCTAAAAGCTTAGAGTATATTTTGCTAACAAACAGGTAACTGTAATCACATAATGGCATAATTATAAACAAAGATCTTGTGCAATATGTTTGTGTTCAGAATATATAGCAGGGATAGGTTTCAGCTCCTACCACAACAAACGTCAGGTGGCTGTGTGTGACTCACTTTAACAATTTACTGTTTTAAGGTCAGTTTTCAGAGGCAGCATTTTGAAGGTTAAAGTAATACACCAAGACCTTTCAAAATGTAAGTCTGTCCTGTAAAAATGCGATGCAAGAATTGAAATTGCTCTGATATATATTGGTTGTCTGACTAGATACTTGCCAGCCATTACAATGTTTGGAGAAAGCTGAGGTGGAAACAATGAAGTTACTTTTTCTTGTTCGGAATAAACAACACCTCGGTACTAACAATTGTGGAAATAAGTCTGCAACAGAATTATTTATTTAAAATTTATAATATTATCCACTCAGCCTTTCTTACCTTCAAAAATCACGTTTCGATTCTGTTATCTGACTAAACTACTGTACACAGAGCCGCCATGTTGATTAAACCACGTGCAACGTGAACTCTGAACTTTCTTAAAGTGACAGTAACCCTTTTATTTACAGCTGCACAAAATTATACAAAAATAAACTATTGATTGATTTTATTTAGCAATAATATTGCATGTACATACACATCTAGTACATTCATTATTAGTACTTGGATAACACAAGAAAGTGAGAATCACTTAT
>JAUBOC010000001.1:5856406-5868774 GCA_032275365.1 Anablepsoides cearensis
CGTGATATATATCGTGTATCGCGATATAGCCAAAAAATATCGGGATATAAGATTTTCCTCATATCGCCCAGCCCTAGCTGCTGCATGCTTTTAGTGAGGAATGTGTTTGTGCTGATAAAGTTTGTAGTCATGTCCTCGTCTGCAGCGAGGACCTTGTGTGGAGATTATGTTTAAATCCGAAAGGAGTCCAACTATTTGTTTCACTTTAACCCATGGGTGGGTAGTCGCTGAAGCTCAGTCAACACTACATCTGCCCACATTTACACGAGCCGATGAGTAACATGTCTGTCACTACCTCACTCTTAGGTTTTTTTTTTTTTAAATCTTGCCTGGAGATTGAGTCACAACAGACAGATGTCTATACGCCCTTCTTCATAGCAGCCTTGTTTAAATGTGGCACTTAACCTCACGTGACTCATCATAGTTTTTATATACCGCCACCATGTTTCAATACCGCCCGAGCCTAATGCACATTCAAATTCAATTTAGTGCTGTAATTTCACATATGTAGCTGTGAAAAGATCAATACTAACTGTAATTTATTATTCTATATTGTCAGATCTGCTCAGACTCTCATTAAAAGCACTGTTTACTGTATGATACATTTACTTGTGACTTAAATATGTTTACCAATTTTTTAAAATAACCAATCCAAAAAATAAAAATATATAAATATAAAATGTTATTTATGATCAAAGTATTTTACTTTCAGTGGTAATGGTTTTGAATAGTTGTTTTACACACTATCAGGTGGTATAATAATGATAATGATAATGATGATGATGATTACTACTACATGGGTTCCAATAATTTTTAAGTAAACCACAACCTGCCCTGTATATCACTGTTTTGTGTTTTATTTGTACTTCATATGTCAAATATTCTGATGTAGCTCTCATGTTGGACCTTTTTTCATCATCTTGTCAACTGCAGTTTTTCCTGTGATGGAGCTGAAGCCCAACGCCGGCAGTGACAGAGCGTGGGTGTGGAACACATTAGCAGATTATGCTGACGAATGCCCCAAACAGGAACTCCTGGCAATACGCTTTTTAAATGCAGAAAGTAGGTGTTGACACGTCGCATGTTTTACCTACATGTTATACATGTTGGCTCATAAGTTGTATCTGCTTTCCACAGATGCTCAGAAGTTCAAGGTGAAGTTTGATGAGTGCAAGGAGGAGGTCAAAAAAATCCTAGAGAAATCAGGTACATGAAGCGGACACATTTCTGGGAATATGAAAATATATACAAATTAGATTTAAATCTTAACAGCTTATGGTTTATTTATAGTCAATGATGAGACCTATTCTCCCACCTGATTTGTGCGGGAGTCCAACAAAAGTTGCGCAGTTTGCTACTCTTACCATCTGCTGAGATCCTGTTTTGTTCACTGCCCCCAGTCAGACGTAATGCTCTCAGTGCTGTGTTGAGCATTGTGACGGGTCAGAGCTTAGTGGGCGTGTTGTTTATGTAAAGTGGCTGCAGAGAGCTGATTCTTGAGCAGCATCTGCTGCTGACTGTGTGAAAATACAGCCAACATTACAACAGTTCTAGTAAAAACTTGTAAGTCGAAAACCAGGTCAGTGCCCTCGATCAGGCAGCAGAGATGTTTCTGCACCACTTAAAAAAAACACTTCTCCTGGGTTACCAGCAGAAATATCATGTTTCTCCTCCTATTAACTGAAAATAAACATCCACTCTGCCAACAGCGCCATCTTCCCTGATTCTGTTAGCGTGTGGGAAGATTTATCTCCCACAGGTTCCCTTTAAGTATGAATAGTTCATGAAGAAAAGATCGTCTCAGATTACGCCACTGAGCTCCAACTTTTAACAACTTTTTGAAGTGTGGTTGAGCTTTTAGTGTTTGGCACTGTTGCCTCACAGCGAAAAGTCTTGTGTTTAACCTGGGGTCTTTGTGTTCTCATGCTATGGTAGGGTTCCTCAGGACACTTAGGTTTCACCACAGTCTAAAAACATGTGCGTTTGTTTTATCCTCAGGCCCAGATCTGTGATCTCAGTCATATTTCTCAGGCTAAGTGAATGGAACCACAGCGCTGGTTTAATCATAATTATTTTAAACTTAAACAAGAGAATGTTTGATATTTAAGGCTCCTAACCTGCTCCATAAATAGTTTTGAGATGTTTAAAATGAAAAACTGTGACATTAGCATGAAGTGTTGAAATCCTGCAGACACACTCTGTTCCTAGCTGTCCACTCCAGCCTGGAACTTTTTCTGTCTGCTACATGAACACGCAGAGCGTAACACTGCTGGTTTTACATGAAGGCCAGTGCTGGTATGTTCTGCTACACGAGTTTCAACATCACAAGTTGCTACTTGAGTTTTGGGTGGAAACTTTCAAAAACAGGTTGTAATGTGTTTTTGGTTCCTAGCTTCATGATTTGATTTTATTACTTTAACACAGGTGACGTTGACGGTGCAAATAAGATGGTTGAGAAACTGGGGGAACTATCCGTTAAAGACAAGACAACCGGGGAAAAGAAAGAAGATGTCAAAAAGGAGAACGAGAAGAAAGAAGATGAGAAAAAAGAGGTGAAAGCTGAGGAGAAGAATTAAGAACCAAGAACTTGCTTTGCTGATCTTCAGTTTATCGTTTTTTTCCTCTTTTTCTACAATAGACTCTAAATGAACTGAATTTGGACACTTGCATATTAGTTTTGTTTTTTTTTTAAATCTGTTTTGCCTCAAGATTACAAGTCTTTGATGCCACTGGGTGGGGGGGGGATATCAACAAAAGTGTAAATGACGTAAAAACACATGACCTCCTGCCCCCTTTTCTCCTTGCATAACGGAAAACCACAATTTTCCTATTTGTCATTGAAAGTTACTATTGACAAACTGTGAAGAGGCTTGTGATAGTGATAAATTCCCACATTGGGGTGTTTTTCTTTTTTTTTTTTTTGTTTTATTTTGCTATTCTGAAGCAGAGTTCATTTGTAGGGGGGTGAGGATAATGTAGCCTGCTCATTAGCAGCACAGGGTCAGGGACCAGGCATTATAAGGATGGAGGGAAACCCTGGGAGGCGTCTCTTCATACCCTGTCCTCACTTTACTGTTAGATCACAAGTAAGGTGCTGGCTTCTTTGTAGAGGTAGTTTCTTGGTTCCCTCTTTATGCAGATCAGATGGTAGCTGACTTGAGAGGAATCCACTCCAGACAGTTGAAAAGGCGACAGACGCAGGTCAAAATGTTCACTTATAGCTTACTGATGGATCAGATGCACTTCGCTAAAAAATATTTTCTTTTTAAGTGTCTCGAAACTAATAAGCCCAAAGTAAACGGTTCATCAGTTTGGTGTAGCTTTTTCCCTTTCTCACCCGAGTTTCTCACCATGAGATCAGGTTTGCATTTTTTTTTTAGCTTATAACATTCCCAGACTTTAAAGCATGTAGAGTATATGTAACGGAGTGTGCCCCATCTAATTTGTGTGCCCGTCAAATCGCTTTGTTTTCCACTAAATCAGTTTTCAGCCTCGATTCATAAGTGCATCCAAGTGCCAGTGCATCTGTAAATACATGTATATGGATGAAATGTTGCTCTTCATTTGCACTCGGATGATCTGAAATGTTTCCTCCAACTTCAAATAAAAACCTGTCTAAGACCGTTGGGTTTTACGTTCATGTACCAAATCACTTGTTTCCTTGAAGATGAGTTAAAAATGACTGCTGGTGACTTATTATGAAGAATAAAACTGATTCACTCAAAGTTGGAAAGTTTTATTTTAGTTTGCTCAGTTCACTGGGAATATTTCCTCTTCACAAAAATAGGAACACACATACAGTTAGAATGTCTTCTGTTTTGTTTTCTACATCATTTGTTTCAGAGACGGTCAGGAATGGCCCCTGACCTGCAGTGATATCCATCCTAAAAAATAAGAAACAAACTAATGGCAGTCATCTTAAGGAGGAATGACATCGATTTTTCACTTTGATTTATGATCCAGCAGATTAGAGAAACACATTGATATCAAAGATCTAGTTTGGTTTTTCAGGATGTTCCATTCATTTTCCCATCATGCCTTTTTTATTGCAGCCTTACAACAAACTTAGTAAGGCAGCAGAGAGAACCCCAGGTGTGAAAGGCCATACCTTTTAAACTGGCAGGTTTCTGTGACACAAACCATCCAGATAAATCACTTCAAAACCACTCAAATTTAATGCAACAAGTACAGTTCAACTGAAAAGCAACAAAAAATAAGCTGGTTGAAAAAGTGTGCACGTCCTTTATTACTTTCAAGCATTGTTTTAAATACAATTTGCAGCTTTGTGGCATCAGGAACCTGCCACCAGTTAGTGACATCCAGCTGTCCTGGCAGGATTTTCCTGACATTTACTCAGTTCCTTTTAACATTGAATGAAACGTTTTGTTAAAAGCTTATCAGTCAAGGGAAGGAAGCGTGTTTTAATATTAGATATTATTGGGGTGCAACAATACGTTGATCCACTTTATGTCTATTAAATGATTAATGATTCAGTTAAATTGAGGCAAAGCAAAAAAAATGATTCATATTACATGCCTGATGTGGATCGTCTGCCCATCGGGGACACGTGATTGTTATGGGTATCTGATCTTGATAGCAGACTTGTGAATTGAATTGAAATCGTTTAACACTTGGTGATATCAAGAAACGTCGTCAAAACAAATCAATTTACAGCCCTATTACCGTAGATTTCCAATAACACTGAAGGCAGTCATCAAGATGTGGAGAAATCAAACCAAAATTGAAGGAAACTGGTCAGGTAGGCAGCAACAGGAAGTTCTCTACCTCTGGACTATGAAGCATGGTTACAAGTAATCACCCAGGTCTGGTTCAAGTTGGCAAAGAGTATGAAGACGAGTACAGGATTATATGACTGAAAGGTGTATTTGTCACCAAAAAATTAAATCAAAGAACCTAACCATGTTATACCTACTTTAAAACATGGTGGCAGCGTCACAGTGCAGAGTTGCAGTGAAGGTAGACTAAATAATTAACCTGTTTAGTTTGACCTAAAACCTTCAGGTCTCTGCTAGAAAGCTAAAGATTTGTTTCAGCACGACAGTGACCCTGAACATACATTCAAATCAACAATAAAAAAATGGCTTCACCAAAGTCTAGACTAAAATCTGGGGTGGCCTAGCGTATTTTTCGAAGAAAATGAAAAAATATCACTAAATCAAAGTGGAAGGATGTGATTGAAAATACTTTAAACCAAGTATTAAGTTAAAGCTGTGCACGTTTATTTAACCAGCTTGTTGCATTAAAAAAAAAAAAAAAAAATTTCACTTGTGTTTCTAGGTTTCAGGTGAAATGTACAAAATTTGTCACATTAATGGAAAAGATTTTGAAATAATTTAATTTATTTTCGTGTCACAAAATTCTGGCATTTTGACAGATGTTTTATATTTACTGTATGTTGTAAACATCCCAATCTGACAACGGTGAGACGATCACCACTGCTGAGTGTTTTAGAGAAATTAACAATGGAACCAAAAAAAATTTTTTTTTACAATTTTGTAAATTACAAAAACTACATTTTAAGTTCACCCAATCCAAAAGTCACATACTGCTTAATACAAAACACTAATGATATTGCATTGTCCCTTAAGTGTATAATAGTGTTTCAGACACACTTTGTTGTGTAAGAAACAACTTTTCTTCTCTAAAGGCAACAATGGTTTTATTCATAATGCAAATGTGTCGACATAATGCAAACAAATCTCACATTTAGCTCGTTCTGTCACTGTCCACTTGTTTTTAAACTCTTTATTGGTAAAATTAGCATGTTTGGACATTTAACAGCCAAAATAAAATAAAAAATCAGTCAATGAATAATACCTGAGCTGTACCAGACAGCTGCTTCACTCAGCGCCGATGTCACCTGCTTCCAGTTACTGAAAGTGTGTAAGAGAGAAAAGCACAATCCTTCACTTGTATTCAATCGTAACTTTAAATTATTCACTCATCAAAGAGCAACTTTGATTTTAATCTCCATAACTCTAAGTATCCATTACATCACTTCTCTTACACAACATTTATGTAGGTTAGATTGGATTTCTTTACCAAATGTATAATTCATGGTTGAGAAAAAATCTCAATATGTAGCTTCCATTCCTGGCTTAATGTTTTATAAAAAAATAAAAATGTTTTAGCTTTTGAGTATGTATGTAAAATAACTAAAACTCAGTTAATTTGTTTGTGTTTTTAACATCACTTTTTTTCTTTATTGGTATGATTGTAGCACATGAGTGTACTAAATGTTTTTTTTTTCTTTTTTTCTCAAAACTTACTTTTTTCTTCTTTTTTGGGGGTGTGTGGAGTGTGGGTTTAGGAGAATTACTGAGCTTTTTTTTCTCTTTTTCCTTTTTTTTTTTCTCTTTAGAAGAAAAAAAAAGCAGAATTACTGAGCTGAGGTACTCTGGTCTCCCAGAACAGAGATGTATCAGTTAGAACCTCAGAGAAAAGGCGTGTGGTTCACCACCCCACTACTCTTTATGAGGGGAATAAAGCTGGATAATAAAAGCTTCATTCAAGCCCTAAAACTTTATAATTAACATCAAAGAACACATTAAAAAAAGTATGAATTCATGTCAACAAGCAGCTCTGCTGGTTGCATTAATTCCTGAGAAAAAAAAATATATATTTTAACAAAGATAAATTTAGCTTCTGTTTTCAATATAAAGCTAGCATTTCTCATTGAATTTAAAATGCAACCACCAGACTTGACCAAACTTCACCTTCATAACCCGAGCTTTTCTTCTCGCCGCACCTCAAAGCCATGAACCTCCCTCACATGTGCCAAAGACAACATGAACAGTACAAGTTAAATTGAAGCACCTTGAAGTCAGCCGACTCAGGAAGGAGTCTTCTCACAGGAGGTCTGCGATGAAGGATGTTGGCGCTTTTTTTTTGTTTTTTTCTCGTTCGCCTCTCAGTTCTTTAGTGAAGTAAACAATGTTGCAAGTCGTCTGCAACGAAGAACCGAGAGACACGGACCAGATCTGTTGGACGGTTCAACCAAGACGACGAGTCACAGATTTAAAACGACACATACAGCACAGTTTGTGGCGTGATTAACTGACCGCCTCCTCCTTCAGGAGGGATTCATGGAGCAGTCTCTCTGATCGCAGGGTAGAGCCCCTCACTGCCCGTTGTCAAAAAGATCAGAAGGGTTTTATTTCTGTAGCAGGATGGTGTGGTTAAAGGCAGAGGCGATGTTCTTGTTCACACGGATATTTCATACGTGGTACCTCCTACACCTGTCACCTTTTTGACGTTATTGTGGCGACTGGGGCTGAGGGGGGCACCCTGGGTGCTCAGGTGGCAGTCCATCTGCCCATTAACTTTCATGGCCTCTCTGAGTGGAAAGAGAACAAGAGAAAACGATTCAACAAAAAAAAAAAAAACAAAGCTTCCACACAAACAAAAAAAAGATGTGAAAACGTGCAGAATACGAGTTTGGATAAACAACGGTTTCAACGATAAACAGACAACAACCATGTAATTCATTATTTTAATGTTAGTGAAAAAACATATTCGAGGTTACATGAGAGGGTGAAAAGCATGCAGATGAAAAAGAAATGAGTCACACTAATTTAGCTGACATTTGTAAAATAATACCAAAAAATAATAATAATTCCTAGAAAAGACAAACATAGAAATGTGAAGAGAACATGTGCAGATCCACACCAGACAAGAACAGATGAATAAATAAACAGAAAACAATATAAAACATACAAATGCTACATGTTGCTTCAGACATACACCAGAACAATCAGAGTAAAGTTCCCATTGGGAATACATTCAAAGCCCACCAGTTCCCAGTAGTTCCCTACAGTGCATGCAGCCCCCCCAGGGTAAGGTCATGATTCATACCTTGGGCCCCCTAGCCGAGGCGAGTCTGTCCTCTCGTGCGCACTGATGTAGGAGAGTTTCTGGTGAGTGTAGGAGGGGGAGCGGGGCACAGCGGGGGAGCGGGGCTGGTGGGACGGGGAGCGGTAGGCGCCCTCGTGGCCCAGGGCCCGGCTCTGGCTGCTGTTGCTGCTGCTGTGGTCGGTGTGCAGCGAGGTGGAGGAAGTCCGGGGGGCGCGGCCCAGAGTGGCGCCTGCGTGCCGCAACACGGGGGTTCTTTGTCCATAGCTCGCCAGCCCCACCCCCATCAAGTTGTCCCTGGAGCCTCCGTAGGCGGGGGGCGTCGGACCCCTCGAGCCGGGGCCACGCGAGCCGTCTGGGAAGCAAGCAGGGGTGGGTAGACCGTAACCTCCGTCGAACATGCCTGAGTCCTGGGCATAGATGTGGGTGTGGGAGCGCCCGTGCAGCATCTGCCGCTTCTCCCTCTCCTCCATCTCCTTCCGCTCCTGGATGGAGGCCATGATGGTCTGGGAGAGGTTATCGTAGCGCACAGGAGAGGGGTCTCGGTCTCTAAAGTGAGGGGATTGCCTGCCTCTCCCCCTGGGGGGCATCACCGGACTGTAGGTTTGGGCCACTTGTTGTCTATGCATTTCAGGTTCCCGGATGTGGCACATTTTGGTGGGCAGGTAGGGTGAGTGGAACCCCACGGAGGGCATGCCGCGGTGGGCCTGGCACTCGTTGGCACTGGCTGGAGAGACGCTGGGGTTCAGCAGGCTGTCGTAAGACAGGCTGCCGTTGCGGTTGGAGAGAGTGTTGGGTGAGAAGACTCCCTTGTACGGGGTGGAAGAGACGGTCTGGGGCGGCAGAGCGTGGAGCTGGCCCTTCTCCAGCCGACGGTGGCCCTGCTTTAAGCTGAGGGAGCGGGAGGTGGTGGGATCGGCGTCCAGCTGGTAAGGCGAGGACTGGAAAGTGCGGTGAAGAGGGGCGTTGGCGTACTCGGGCAGGTCCAGGTTGGGCTCCGATTTGTAGTCGTGACCACGCACGCCTTCTTCCATGATGGCCGAGTTCTTCCGTTCATCGGTCATAACAATCTGAGGAGCAACGCAGTTAGAATATATGAATAAAATCACACTGAGTGTTGATAATAAACCACAAAAAAAGCCTTTTTTCTGACCTTATCTCCAGCGGTGTGGTAGTGGACTTTAGGCATGGTGCCAAAGGAGGGCCTGAATTTGTACATGGCCGGAGTGGAGGGGTGGGTTTTCCCAGAAAGAGAGCTTTCTACGTGGAACGACACACAATATGCAATAATTAAAACAAGAATTAGGTTAAACATTTAAAACTAGAGGAGGCGATGTGTGTGAAACCCCTGCAGTTCTGTGAATCACCAGCAGGCGGCAGTGGAGCTCTGTGGCTGAGCAGGAGGCGTTCACTCCCTGACATAATGCAGCATTACTGCTGAGCCTCAGGAGGAAACCTGGTGTTACCAGCACTTTACACATTACTGACACTTCATGCTGCTGAATGAACCTGCACCCTCAGCTATAAATCACAGCGCGCTCCTAATTCACACACATTTTCTCAGTCCTTTCACCTCATACCACTAGAGGAGAGGCGGCGATTCACTCTGGAGTTATTCCACAAATCTGTTGCAGATTCTGAGCGCAGGGCTTGCCTCGTTACCAAAGATCACGCTGGTTCTCTGGCCAGGCCTCAAAAAGACCATTCATTTGGAATAAAAAATAATATTATAAGCCAATTCAAAACTGGGACACCGGTGGTCTGCAGAGGAAGTTTGGGGTGAGTTGGCCTTGACATCAAAACAGAAATCAGGTGATGATTGTCAGGACAGGAAGGTGTGCTTCGGGGTTTCCTACCTTCACTGGAAGTCAGCTGGCCCTTCAGCTGGTTGTACCTTTCAGCTTTGGGTGGCAGCGGCGGCTGAGTTTCTTTGCCGTCCAGACCATCAATGCTGCTTTTGGACTACAGAGAAGGAGAGGAGGCTGGTTAAAGCAAGCAGAACAGGTGGGGTGGTGGTGGTGGAGGGGGGGCACGTATAACAGAGAGGACCATCTGTTGTTGTTAAGGATGTACTAACAGGTTTCACACAGAGGGCTGAATAAAGGAAAAGCCAAACGTGGTAACTGCTCTGCGTACGCTTGAATGTGTCTTTTTTTTTTTTTTTAAGAGGCTAAAGAAGAAAAAACATTTTGATCATTTAAAGTGCCTGTGATGGTTGGTTGTTATAATATGAACACATTTTTGGAAAGATAACATTGATAACATATTGCAAAACTAATTTCACACCGCCGAGGTGAACAGTTGTTGAGCTATTTGCATGTAGAGAAACAGGAAGTGACGTCGAATGGAAACAGAGCGATGCTACAACAGCTAACACAGACTGTAGAGAAGAATCTGATGTTTGTTTAGATTATTTTGAGTCTCTATCAGAGAGATGAAGAACAGAGTTTAAATATTGTTTCAATAAAGACCAGTGTTCTTCTTTGATGTCACTTCCTGTTTCACTTCAGCTGAGCCAAGTTCAAAAGAAAATATGCGATTTATGTGACAAAATGAGTTCAATCATATGTATTATGTAAAGTTTCTTAAATATAAAGTTGTTTTCTTTGACTTTCTGTATTTGAAGGATAAACACGTCACAGGCACTTTAAGTACATCTTAAATAAGCCGTCCACAAATCACGCTGTGCGTGTTTCTCAGAGATGTGTGAATATTATACTCCCCCTTAAAAGAAAATACAATTAAAAATCCAGTACAGACTTGTAAACACGTAGTAATCAGACCTACCTGGTGCGTCACATAGTTTTGAAACTATTAACGTTAATAAAAATAAAATAAAAAAGTCACTTCTAAAAATAAAAATACTTTGATGCGTCAAATTGGTGCACCTTCCCTTCATGGTAAAAATACTTTTCTAATATTTAACAAATCTCCCTTAGCTGCAGAAAAGTGGGTCATCTCTAAATGTAGACATTTAAAAATAATGATTTAGATAAAAAAAATATCTGAAGAAACAGATGTTTGTGACTCACTGGTTGGACTTAATATTCCTCCATTTCCCCCATAGTTCCTGCTTTATTTCCTTTATTTCCAAGAGGCTATTAAAGGGTAAAATGTCCCGACACAACCTCACAGGTTCTGAGCCTTGGCGCAAAATCAGTAGTGATTTATTACAATATTCGGAGTCCAGTATATACCTGATGCTAACAGTTGACTCATAATCTGAATTAATGGCTTAAAAGATTGAATATTGTTTTTCAATAACCCATTAGGTCGATCATAGTTTTATTGACCTTTGACTTCTTTGTCAGATTTTATCAACAGTAGGAGAGTAGGTGAGTTTTTTAAAATGTGATATTTTTTTTTTGGAACATATATTCTTATTGCTGTTCTTTTGTGGCCTCAGCACAACACACACAAAAATGAAAAACTGGTGGCCAGTCAGCCAACAGAAACAGATGGCTGCCTGAGAACTAAAACCATCAAACCCAAACATTATTCCTTTGCCTTTAAAGTCAGCCAACCACTTCACATAGACTAAGATTATGTCCTTTCTGGGTCAACAGTTGTCTCATTCCTTATCCTCTATCCGAGTCATTTGTTTTATGAAGTCAAGAGTCTAAGAATATCCTGCCGGAGCTGAAATGCTTTAATATGAACGACTTTGCTGAGCTGCTGTCTTCAACTCGCTTCAGAAACAGGAAGGAACAAAAAGGATCTCGAGGCCACAAATGAGCGAAAGCCTGAGTTCCTCAGCGCTGCTGTAACTGGGAGCTGCTCACCTTGGAGTTGATAATTGTGCTGTGGATCCCGTTGTCGCTGACCTTGATGGTGATTTGCCGGTCTGAGAGGTCAGGTCTGATGAAGGGGGGCTGGATTTTGATGTGAGGTTTTTTCCTGGGATCCAACACGTACCTGTAATTTAAAAAAAGAAAAAAAAGAATCCCATCTCATGAACAACCAGACCTTTTAAAATGATCTCACATTAGTTTAACTTTATGCTTTGTTTTCAGTCTTGGTTTTTAATAGAGATAAAGTTCTAAACATGGGGAGTTTTGACCAAAAAGGCCAATGCAAAAGCCTCAGATTAAGATCATCTTATTTGGTCAAACTTTGACAATAATATTATGTGCAATATTAAACAATCTTTAAGAATTAGGCGAAGTGTTGTGAATGACTGTCAACTACTACCACCTAATGTACCTAAAGTACAGACATGTTTGTGTCAGCTTAGGTCAAATTGCTTACTGCAAAAACTGTCTTTCTAACCAAGTTTTAAAACCTTATATCCAGCCAAAAATCTATTTGATCTTGTTTTGAGACTGATTTGAGTAAAATACTTGATTTGACTCAATTTTTTCTTATTTCAAGAATCTTACCAAGTAAAAATTTTTTTACTCCATTGGCAGAAATTTTTGACTTAATTTGAGTCAAATCTTCAAGCTAACAAGACAAATAATCTGACACATTCTGAAAACAAGATTAATATTCTTACA
>JAUBOC010000001.1:5868874-5878997 GCA_032275365.1 Anablepsoides cearensis
TCAAAACAAGATCAAAAAGACTTTTTGGCTGGATATAAGATTTTAAAACTTGGTTAGAAAGACAGTTTTTGCAGTGCTGTGGCGACCATTTTGAATTGGTTTGACTCTAAAAGTGAATCAGTTGTAGCAAATATGTTGTCTGAAATGTTGATTGAATTCAATCCTGCAGTTTGTGAGATATTTTGCTAAATGGATTGAACAGATGTAAGTTTAGTGTTGCTGTCAAAATATGTGATGGGAATGATAATCGTCTGTTACCACACCAAATTTTATCTCATTAATTGTAAAATTGACAGATTTTTTTTATGTTTTCTAGGATCCGTTGGCTGTGAGTTAGTGAGTTAGTTCTAGTTGTACACTCAATGATAACTTCCTGAACATTTCATTCTAACCTGTAGTTTATGGAATATGTTGGTGACAGTACAAGGAAACTCAGATAAAAATGATATTGTCCACCTGTGCCTTCCAGTGGCGGGTGATCATTTGATAGTTTTAAGTTTTAGGACCGAATAAAAATAATCTAAAATTCTAAAATTATTCATAAATACCCGCAAGTGTGCAAAACATCACAGCCAGATTTAAACTGATGTTCAGTGTCTGTAGTTTCCCCAACAGTCCAGGTAAACATGTTGTGAATCAGTGGTGCAGTAAATCAAATATAATAATATGAAGAGTGCAGTGTTTCTCCCCACGTCCTCCTCGCTCTGCGTTTTTATACAACGGGATTCATTTAAACAGGGTGTAAAACCTCACAGTTTCAGTGGCTCTCAGCTTGATTAAAAGCATGTTGACTAACAGCCCCCCCCCCCCCCCTGCAGACCGCTCTGCGCTGACACTGCAACTGCGTGAAAGTCATAACCTTTGATTGGTCACAAACCCACTGCGCATACAGAAGCATCCGTCTGCACTCACACAGTTCATAAAGAAAAAAATTAAAAAATAAAACAGAAGATCAGCAGCGGAGTGAAGCATCTTACCTGGGTGCCTGCGGACTGCATAAGACATACTCCACGTTGCCACAGCAACCCTTGGTGAAAGGATTTACTCCTCCTCGGAACTTGCCCGTCACCTGAAGAACACGACGTCTTGTTTAGAGCCGGCAGCAATGAAAGCACGCGGTCGTGACGCACACTCACTCTCTCTCTCTCACACACACATCCTTGTATTTGTATCAAACTGAGGACTTTGTATTGACTTCCTTTCATTTTTATAACTGTATTTATGCCTAACCCAGACATTTTCCCTAAAATTAACCATTACAGTATAGTTAACTCTAACCTGAACCAGAACTTAATTCACATCATACCTCTAAACCTAAATAGTAAAACACAGCAGAGCTGCAAACAAAGTCAGGACATTGAAGAGGTCCTCACATTTACATCAAATACTTCACTTTGACAGTAACTATGGTCCTCACTCTGTAGTCAAAACAAGTACACACACACACGTTTGTATTTCTATACCTATTAGGACCGTTCATTTATACAGCCTAACCCTGACCACCAACCCTGAGGCTAACCTAAACTCAACTCACACCTTAATCCTGAACCAAACCCTAAACCCAAAACTGGAGTTCCACCATATTAGGACCAGTAGTCCCCATTAGGACTACTGGTCTTGACAAGATAGGTGTGTATGAATAGGTCCTAAATACATAAAAACAAGTACACACCCACAATCTGGTACAGCTATCTTTATGGGGACCTGGCATTGATTTCCATTATTTTCTACAGCCTAACTCTGACCACCAACCCTAACCCTAACCTCACCTACCTGACCCTAAAACTAACCTAAACTTGCACCTTAGTCTTAAACTTAACCCCCGACCCACCAACGGCAATTCCCCTTAAGGGGACTAGACTCAGGTCCCCGTAAGTACCAGTCAGGTCCCCACAAGTAACATTAGGTCCCCACAAGTAGGTGTGTATGCCAAAAAAACTGTCCCACAACGTAGGGAATACCAATCCACACACACACCGACACACACAAAGGGTCGGTGCATAAATACAGAAAAGATTAATCTAAAAACAAGACTGGGTCTCTGCTGGTTTTTACCATTTGTGCTACTTATTAAAAGATTTGTTTCCCACTTTTACTCGTGTAAATTTATTCAAAAACACACACAAAAAAAGATAAGAAAATCTTTTATTGTGTAACGTTGATTACAAAGCTCTTTAACAGCTTCCTCACTTGTTCATTGGTTGTTCGACCTCGAGCCACAAGCACCATGTGGAAACCTGTGAGACCCATGACTGGAATAAAGAAAAGCCCTGCTATGCACATCACCACCATGCTGGAGACAAGAAAAGTCAAGGTTAACGAGCAATTATTGGTCATAAAATGACTTTTTACAGCTAATCTACTAGCTTCAGTGTTGTTACAACATAATATCATGTAAAATAAAACAAGTGCTGAAATTTGCAGAAATAAAACTGAATTGTTAAAGTTAAAAGGAGAACAACACTAGCTGAAGGCTCAAATAGACAAAAAATTAGCCAAAATTTAAAATAAGTAAAATGCTTGCTAAAAGGCGTATGTAGCAAAACACTAGCTGAAACCTAAAAATAGCAAAATGCTAGCTAAACACTGAGTAAATGCCAGATAAATACAACAAAACATTAGTGAAGCCTAAAAGTGGCAACAGCCTAGATAAAAGCTAAGAGCGACAAAAGTCTAGTTTAAAGCTAAATGTAAAAAAGCTAGCTACAAGTAGCAAAATTTTAGCTATAAAGTATCAAAAGGCTGTGTAAAAGTTAATAGTAAAAGGCCAGCTAGAAGTAGCAGAAGAGTAACTACAACTTTTATGTCTACAACACGTGGACATAAAATAGAGCCAGTATTCTGAAGCAGGTTTCAAACAGAACAATGGAAAACTCAAAGTATTTCAACGTGGAAAATATTTGTAAATAAAGGTAAATCTTATAAAAACTACCAAAAACCCATCTCATGAATAAGCTGAATGTTTTGCTATAACATATAATGACTAAAATGACAAAGCTTGCAAAAATCATGCAAAAACCCAAACAAACAGAAAAACAATTGGGCGACTGCTGACTCAGCGTTTTTGATTTTTCATGGTGACAGGATACGTGACGGTGGTGTGCAGTTCTCCCAGTTTCTCTCTGTGGTGGAGGACGAAGATGAGGCCGAAGGAGAAAACTCCCACCATGTGGACACTTAATGACAGCAGGAAGAGGAAGAAGTAGCGGTAGTTCCTCCGTCCAATGCAGTTGTTCACCCAGGGACAGTGATGGTCGAAGTCCTGAGGAGACAGAGGTGCTGCCATGAGAGGACAGAAAAAAAAACCCTCCACTCCACAAAGAAACAAATAAAACGGTTGAATATTTTATTTACTTATCAAAAAAACCCAAAAAATAACAGCTTGCCTTAGATAACCCAAAATTGACTATATTTCAGTCAGTTTTACAGATGTTGAGCCAACATTTGGTGTGTATGTATTGTAGCTGAAACTTATTCACAAGGCAGAATCCAAGTGCTACTTATTATACTACATTTAGAGTCCCTTAAAGTGCCTGTGACATCATTTTCTTGTAATAAATATGAATTCATTTTTGGAACGATAACACTGAAAACATATTGCAAAACTATTTTTATGCTGTTGAGACAAACATTTATTGAGATATTTGCATGAGAAATAACAGGAAGTGATGTCAAAGGGGGAATGTCTGAATGTGAACAGAGCGTCACTACAACTGCTAACAAGACAAACTGTAGCGATCAAACTGATTGGATCATTTTGAATCACTACCAGAGAGAGATGAACAAGAGTCAAAGTTCAACAAATAATGTTTCAATAAACAAGAACCAGAGAGTTCTCTTTCTTAAAGAGTTCCCCTTTGATGTCACTTCCTGTTTCATTTTGGCTGAGACAACTTCAAAAGAAAATATGCTATGTGTGACAAAATGAGTAAAACCATATGTATTATGTCAAGTTTCTTAAATATAAAGATGTTTTCTTTGTCTTCTTATATTTGTCACAGGCATTTTAAATTCAAGATGTTTCCGACAGATAATCAACATTAATCAACACAGAAATTGTTAGAGCTCGGTCAGTTTAACAGATGCTAAGCTACAATTTGATGTTATAGAAGCTGAGTTGTTCACAAAATAATCAAATCAAATCAAATCAACTTTATTTATAAAGCGCTTTAAAACAGTGGCTGCTGACACAAAGTGCTGTACATGAAGGGCCAAAAACAATAAAACATATCAACAAAATAAACTGCAACATCACAAGATAGTGTTTAATGTCACTTTTTAAATTTGACCAAAAAAAAGCTATAACTCCTTCCCTCCTCATTAACCTTATTTTAGTCTAAAACTCTAACGGGGAATACTAGATTTTTAATTTTTAAATATAGCAGCAACATTAGTGCAGAAGTTATTATGATGAAAAGGGAAAAATGTTGAATTTAAGTGTGCACTTACTCACCTCCTCCCCATGATCATTGTTGTTGCATAAATGTGACATTTATCTGTCTGCATTATCTTCTATTCCAATTTATTATAAAAATTAACACGTACTTTCGTGCACCTTCTAAATCAACACATTGTGAGTAAGTTCGACAGATTTTGGCTTTTTGAACACCATAGATTTAGGTTTGAACAAATTTTATTTCATAAATAAATGTAATAACTGAAAACTGTTTTACACTCGTACTAACAATTTAAAATCAAACAAAGGCAGCATTGACAGCCAAACGTTTAAGTAAAACTACTAATAATTTACATCCGTATTGATTTTCTCGTCGAGGACCGTTTTTAAATAAAAATCAGAAGAAACTTGAAGCAGTTTATTTTTTTAAATCTTGTGAGAAAATGTGTAAAACTGTCTGGCTGCATTCATTTACACCTTTGCACTTGGAAACCATTAAAGCCTTTTAAAGCTAATACTGATAATAATTTGCAATCAAAGCTGCCAAGAGCTTCTGTTTTTGCCAGGAAATATCGTATTTAATGCTTAATGTTGTCTGTTTTCTTGCCAAAGCCTCCAATTATTATATTTTTTGTAGAAGAGGAGGAAAAACCAAGACTTGTCTCCTGAGTGAGATTTTTACTGGTTTAACTTTCAGTCCAACCTTGGTACGTATTTGGATTGCAAACACTGTGTGTGTGTGTTTGTGCTCACACACACCTCCACACAGTTGTCACAGACGCTGCAGTGTGAGCAGCGAGGCGGCCTGTAGAAGTGGCAGGTGGCGCACCACTTCATCCGCACCTGAATGCCTTTGATCTCCACGTTTTTGTAGAGCGGAGCCCGGAAATCGTCGTCCTTGTCCTCATCCTCATCGGCTGTGGGGGCGGGGACATGGACACACATACACACACACAATTAAAGCACAGACGTACAGGATGGAGTGTGAGGAAGTACTGTACACGGGTGAGAAATACAGGAAGGTTTTAATACAGATGATTCCATTTGACATCATGAGTCGTCTCCACAAAGAGCAAACCACTGAGAAAAATGGACGTTTTCGGAAACGTGACCTATTCAGTCTGTTTTAAACCATTAAACAGATTAATGACAACACTGTGACTGTGTTTTTATCTGGTCCAAAGAGGAACCAGAGCAACACAAAAATGTGGTTATTTTCACAATAAAGCTCTTCACATGAAGCTCTCAAAATATTCCGATGGAGATGCGCAGCAGACAATAGAGAAAGTCGTTCACCTGATCAAAGGGACGCTTGAACTTGAGAAAATAATTTCACAGTACAATAATAACTACAGTGAGCGCTCAGTACCGAGGCTGAACGCGCACACAAAGACGTCCAAAATGAAAGCGAGCACAGAGAGAAAGGAGAAAAATGACAGAAACAAAAGGCAGAGCACGGAGAGGAGCGGCTCCGTAGTGGGAGCCTGCTCTGTTATTACAGCTCTCACACTGATTTAAATAGATTTCAAAAGGTAAACACTCTGCCAAAGCCACAGACACAAACAGCAGTTACACTCCCATCTCCTCTTTCACATTCTTTTCTACAATAAAAAATACAAAAAGAAAATCAACCCTTTGAACCGTTTGGACTCAACACAAACAAAACTATAGAAACTTTCTGCTAAAATGCTGCGTGCTGAATGATGAAGCTGAAATTTGTTCAGCAATAAATTCTGATTAAAACAAGCAAAACAAACAGTAAATTACTTAAACAGTAGCTAAAATCTAAAACCAGCTAAACTGTTTTGAAAATGCTTAATTAGTAAAATACTGACTAACAAGGGAAATTAAATTATGAGGTAAAAAAAATTAATAAAAAAAATTGTGACCAGAAATTGATTAATTAAAGTGAGGTTCCTAAGGTTGCTGAATAATCCCCAACACTATTTTTGCAACAGAAGAGGAAAAAGAAATAAACCCATAACATGGTCCCTTTTAACATGTGCATTACATTGCAACCAACCAACACTTTACAGTCGATAACACCAGCCATGATCTTGTGTGAGACAGGTAACCCAGGTCGTACAACCTACTCATTAGTACTATTTGTTAAAAAAAAATAATACAAAAACAACAAATAATATGATAACCTGTTTATGACTGGTTTGTTTCTTTAGAAAAACAACACTACAGTCATCTCTAGGGATGAATTCAAACTGTACCACAGGCATGCCTGAGGATAAGGAGGCTGGTATTAACAGACAAACTGAACAGGTCAAACGTGGTCAGCATGAAGGCTTGTATAACGTTCACCACAGCTCTATATGTTTGGACCATAAGAGGCTGATAATAGGCCAGTTAGACACTGTTCTGTGGTGTGATGTGATAAATGTGCTGCTCTTTACTTGGGGATTCAGAGACTAAAGCTCTCCTACAGGATCTCCTCTAGAGACACTTCAATCTGGGGCTTAAGGTCTGCATGGTTTATCCCAACCTGTAAAATCCACTCTCAATGACATAGTTGTGTGTCAAAAATTGCGTGTGCAAAAACAGCCTTGTGTCGCCCGCCCCTTCTTGGCACAAGGCCCAGGCCAAACCTTTTGTGCCCCCTTGGCACACAAAAGTATTGTGTGATTGGTCAGTCGTTTGTGGGCGTGTTTGTTTATGCTGCAATGCACTCGGACAACAGCTATTTTGCTTCCAGAAGCCGGCTGTTGTACCTGCAAACAACATGGATAGTTTTGAGGAACAGTTCGCAGAGCCAGTCAGAAAGTACACCGACCTACAGGGGTTAGACAATGAAAATGTAACACCTGTCATTTTAGTGTAGGAGGTTTCATGGCTAAATTGGACCAGCCTGGTGGCCAATCTTCATTAATTGCACCAGTAAGAGCAGAGTGTGGAGGTTCAATTAGCAGGGTAAGAGCACAGTTTTGCTCAAAATATTGCAATGAACACAACATTATGGGTGACATACCAGAGTTCAAAAGAGGACAAATTGTTGGTGCATCTGTGACCAAGACATAAAGTCTTATCAAGAGCCATCCAGGGTAATGTCAGCATACCACAAAGAAGGACCAACCACATCCAACAGGATTAACTGTGGGCGCAAGAGGAAGCTGTCTGAAAGAGATGTTATGGTCTAAAACCAGGTGTTTCAGTTTTGTTGTCTAACCCCTGTACATCACTCTTTAAAGCACTTATAAAGATGGTTAAATGACCAAACTCTCCCGGATGTGAGAGACTCCAGTGGAAAGATACCAATGATGTGTTGTGTACAGCAGTGGGAGGGGTTTCCCATGAGCCCTGCAATGTGTGTCTTGTAAACTGTGCAAGGTGTGTACGAAAACAAACCTCCAGCCACCAGGTGACTTTAGAACAACCCACCCGATGCACCTTTGTAGTTTGAAGTGAGGTAGTAACAGAGTCGAAACGATCGACATGTGAAAAAGTAAGCCGGTGCCTCGGAATGACGTGAGGAAGCGATGATAGATAGAGATGCCTTTATTGTCATTGTACAAAGCACAATGAAATTACAGTTAAGAACACCCATTCAAGAAGACCCACATGATGTGGTGTGCTGGACTACATGGTTGCGAAAGATTAACATTCATGCTTTTGGTGTGTGGGAGGAAACCGGAGTACCCGGAAAAAAAACTCTACCTAGAAAGGTCCTGGGCCAGAATTCGACTTCAAAAGTTTAAAGTCAATGTCAAACCTTAATAAGAAACTTTTCTAAAAGCTAACAAAGGTTGGTGAGTGTCACCATGGGTCCTTATGGGTTAAAACATTAAAAGGAAGCTCTTTGTCACACATTTCATTTGTTGTTCTCATCATTTCTTTTGGTTCCACGATGCTGGCTTCCTGTCTCGGCAGGACGTGGCCTGCTTCACCTGTGATTTATGGATGTCCCGAGGGAACATGAAGACCAACTGGTCTTTGTGGTCGTTTTTGCAGAACTGTTTCATGAAAGACTCCCCCAGGTAAGTTGTGTAAATGACAGGCTGGTGCAGCAAGAGACATTGATACTCACCTCTGGGGTAAATCCCAGGGTCCATGAAGGTGGCCATGCTGAAGTTGGCCAAGACGAAGAGGAAGACCAGGCCATTGTAGAGAGGCACAGCAGGAGAGATGACCTTTGTTAACCAGGGGCACCTAAAAAACAGAGGAAACACAGAGATTAGGATGATTTAAATTAAACAAGACATATTAGATAACATTTAGACATCAATGACAGAAAATAAAACCAGCTGTGGTGTAACTTTATACATGATTCCACATCAGTGGCTATGAGTATGATTATAAAAGGGTGAATAAATTAACTAAGCTGTTATTGGTCAGTAAACTGACCTGGTCCGCCCATTTTAAACAAGTAATAAAATAAGTAGAGTCAGGTGAGGAGAAAGCAACACGTCTCAGATTGCACCAGAACCAAGAGGGGTGAAATGTTTATGGGACCTTTCTAAAGGTAAATATGACATTTTAAAGCCTGAGGTTGGACTTCCTGCAACCAGTTCCTCAAAAAGAAAATAGCAGCTAATGAATGAGGGACACCAGTGTTTCAGAAATGGCATTAACCCTCAGACCCACATGCATGCAGTACTGCAACAGATCTTCTCATTGAACTCTTCAAACTTGCCACTCCAGCTTATTCTGACGTCAAAAAGTCAATTTCCAAGTGCTTGTTCCCTGGGATTCATCTCCAACCCGTGTCTCTCTCCTCCTGCTCCAATAGACCTTTTACGCTTTGTTGAATTATTCAGAGTTGTGGCTGCAGAGAGCCGCCAACGCTGAATTGAGAGGGGGCTTTACATCAGTCAGCACCAGAGATTGGATCTGGTCCTCAGCTTTCTGATGCCCAATGTGGGGTTTTCACAGTTTACTGGCAGATCTCCTTCACACCACATTTGTTTTCTTTCAGCATTTCCTCATATCTCAGTATTTATTAACTTTATTTTCCAAATTTGGGATATCTTGCAGTGATTAATTGGCTCACAATAAAAATGTGTTTAGGGATTAAAACCAAGGTAGCATTCTTTTAAGAAATGCATATCGCCCGCTGCCTGGCATGCCAACGTTTAAAATAAAGCTCTTGTGAGATCTGTTGGTGTTGAGGATGATGAGGATGACTTTCAGTGACTAAGATTTTAGCTCAAACACTAATAAATCTCATGAGATTTTTTTTTTTTGCCAAAGCAACAGACAAAATCCCCCACCCCCTTAACACACACTCACACACACATCATGTCTTTCTATCTTCACAAGGCCTTTCCATTAACTTCCATTCATTTTTTAGTCATTTCTATAGCATTACCCTAAACCTAACCTCCTCTCAATTCACACCTTAATCCTAAACCTAACCCCCCACCCTTCAACTGCATTTGAAGTTATGGACATTGGGCCCTATACAATCAGTGGAAAACAATGGGCATTACAAGGTAAGAAATACTTTAACACACACACATGCTTGTACTTGCATCACACCCAGGACTTTGTATTGACTTCCATTTATTTTTGTAACTGCATTTATGCCTAACCCAGACATTTTCCCAAACCCTAACAATTACTAGTTTATTCCAAACCATAACCTGAACCAAAAGTTAATTCACAAAATACCTCTAAAACTAACTAGTAGAGCACAGTAAAGTAAGGGTGCAACGATACAGAAAATTCACGGTTCGGTTCGATACTTTAGTCTCACGGTTCGATATTTTTTCGATACAAAAA
>JAUBOC010000001.1:5883944-5895281 GCA_032275365.1 Anablepsoides cearensis
TGGCCGATTAATCGATTAATCGAAAAAATAATCGACAGATTAATCGATTATTAAAATAATCGTTAGTTGCAGCCCTAGTTACAATTAATACCTGAGAGCAGAGTGCTGGGCTTAACAGAAAACCAAAGACATCCTCAGTTCAAAAGCACATGTATTCACCAGTTTGGGTGTCACAGTGTTTATGCTGACACTGCATGGAAGATGCATGCGTGGCTCATTAAGAACCCAGCATCAGTGTTGCCCCCCTCCTTTTCTTGCACACATGTTCACCGATCACAACACACACCTCAGCTTACGACCTCCTCTCCAAGAGAAAGTGCACTTCATTCAGCACATGTGATAGTTTGAGTCAAAATACGTGTTTGGCGTAAGTTCACAAAAATACAAATGAAAAAGTGTTAGTTTGTGCAGCGCTCTTCCCAAATACAAAACTCTAGGCTAGCTTATTCCCTTATTGCCTAGCTAATTGCCTCACTAGTCACTTGTTAACTGGATCATAAACTTGTGTTTTTGGCAAGTAAATTAGATTTACAATTCTTTTAGTGTAGGTAATGACAAGTAAAAGCTATCATCTCCTGCAGTGTATTTAGTGATACAAAGCAGCAAAATATCCATCACATTAAACCCCCAATTTTTCGTTTTTTTTTTTTTACTACATTTTTTACATTTTCTCTAATTATCAAACAAGTTAAATGGTTTCAACAAGGTCACACGTTGAAGCTGACAACCATACCAAACATACAAAACTGTACAAATGTAAAGGAAACACTCTGGTGTATTTATATCCACAGCAAAAGCAGAGGGCATCATTGCCAAACTCGTCTGCCAGCTTCAGGCTGAATTAGAAATTCTAAGAAGTAATCATGAGATAAAGGGAGCTCGGCTGCAACCTGAGCACGTCTTCCAGAAATACAGCAGATGATGCAGACACACACCGAGAAATAAATAGGGAGCAACACACACACACATGCAGGTGGAGGGGAAAAGTTATATCCACTCAAAGCCCCTGGCAGAGGTTGAGGAAGCAGGCAAGAAATTACTGACCTTAATTTTTGTGGCCAAATGCACAATGCCCCCGTCCTCACCCCACCCTGTCCGGCACAACGCTGGCTATTAGAGACATTTATCACTGAGCAGCATCTACAAGCTGCGCCATCCACACCAGTGAGGTCAGCCCGGTTCTCTTTTCACTTCCTGCAGGAAGCTGAGATTGAACTCAGACTGGATAAGCACACAGTCACACAAACAAACACAAGCTGTCCTCTATTTAAAAAAAAAAACAACTGAGCTCCCTATTAAAAAAATATGTAGGAAATAACACGCAGAACTGTTAAAGAATTTAATCAGGACTGTAAAACGACAGATATGCAGCTTAGGGTTTTAAATTTATCTCACAAAACCTGCAGCAATATGATAAACAGAAAAGAAGATGTAAGCCTGTTTTCTAATTTAGTTTAGGGTTTTCACAGCAAATTCTGTCAATGTTCATTTAACAAAACTTTCCTATCAATTAAATATGCAATAACTATCATTTGTACCAATTCACCACTATGATTCCACCTAATATTAAAACACATAACTTACAAACTAATCAGTACGTTGTCAGTGTAATAAATACAATTACACTGTAGTAAAAACAGACTTATACCAACAATAACGTAGCTTCATTCAGAAGATCGGGGAGGATAAACTGCTGACGGAGCAGGTTCTGCTTCCTGGCAGATGTTTTTCAGCCCCTGCAGAGCCCATCAGCCTAATAAGCTGCTCATCAATCAGTTTAATGTACACACACACACACACGGGCTGGTAAACAGGATGGTAGAGACTAATGACACGAGACTTGACTGCTGATAACATAAAAGAAGAGGTTCACACATGCTCTTCCTCAGTCAAAGTCCATAACCAGAGTTCACATTCAAACCAGATTCTGTTAATACGGACGTGTTTACAAACTGTTCAGTCTTTGGGACTGAATGACAGCCTGCATTACTTAAAAAAAAACTTGACATCTGTCACCTAACGGTGCATATAATCAGAATAATTTAACATTAATAAAACAGTTGACAGTGTCTCATTAGATCTGCATAAGAAGGGATCAGAATAAATGCAAGTCTGGTTTATCTTTTCCTGAAAGAAACAAGCTACTGTTTGACCAGAATTTGACCCAAACTTACAAAGACTGGATACAAAATCCACCCTCTTCTCCTGACTGCAGCGAAATTATCCTCATTTTACAACAGCATCGTTATTACAGACTTTAAACTAAGCACAGAATGTGCAGTGTAAGATAAAAAATACAAACAAACAAAACCATTTAGTTTAAATAATGTGTGCATATTTTCTTACAGCATTGCTCAAACTTTACAGGGTCTCATAATGAACTTGTCATATTGCCTGATAGATTACAAAGGAACTTGCAGCTAAGCAGTGAGGCCAGTTGGCTGCCGGTGAAGACACAGACAGCTTTACCTCATTACCAATTGGTTCTAATTAGAGTCTACAGGCAAGACTGCCTGACTGAAGATCCACACCATGCAGATCGAGTTACGGTTTGCACACAGGGTGAATCAGGTCATCAGGTTAGGTATGTGGTCATCCAAGTAGAGCTGGGCAAACCTAATCAACAGTCAGGTCAAAATTCATCTGCTTGAGTTAGTCATTAGGAAATACAGCCTGCTCTTCTGCAAAACCATAACAGGGTTCCTGCAGTTTAAGGCAAGTTAAATTTAAGACTTTTTAATGCCAAGTGAAATTAAATTTAGGACCAATTTCACAATAAACACAAATGAAAAAAAAAAAAAAACTATGGCAGAAACTCATATAAACTCATATAAAACTCAAGTATTTTTAGTTTTTAAATATTGCTAATAGATAAATTGTTTTTACCCATATCTAACTGTGTTTTCATCAAGGATAGCAAAAACATTCTTAGCAGTCAGTTTTAAACTTAATTTTATTTCTAGAAATCTGGAAACAACCTAAAATTTGGAGTTTTAGGACCCACAGTGGGGTCTTAACCCCAGTTTGCTGTAGATGAAACCTTAAAGTGCACGTGACATCAAGTTTTTTGTAAGAAATATGAATGCATTTTTGGAAAAACAACATTGTTAACATATTACCAAATAAATTTAAAGTTGCTCAGATGGACAGTTGTTGAGATATTTGCATGTGAAGTAACAGGAAGTGACGTCAAAGGGGAATGTCTGCATGTGAATATTAAAAAAAATAAATAAATGTTACGAATTATTTTAATATTTGAGACACATGATAGTCATCCTATTTACAAAGTTTTCACATTTTTAAGACTTCTGAAAGACTGATTAAGGACATTTTAAGACTAATTAAGGCCTTATTTTTGGATTGATGAATTCAATGTCTTTTAAGACTTTTTAAGGATCTGTAGGAACCCTGCATAAATCTAGTTTCCACAATACTCCCCCCTCCTGCATATGAAAACTTGAACAAATAAAAAGTGTTTGAACCAGATAGGTTCTGCTCAAAACTTTTTATTACTTGGTTCAGTGGCTTTAAATGAGATGAAAGACCAAGTCATGGTAAGCTGAAGTCAGTAACCATTTCTCCTCGTTGGATATGTTTTTATATGAGTTTCAGTGTATTCTGTAAAATCCAGTCTCGAGGCTTTACTAAGAGAAGAGAAATCATGAGCTGAAGTTAATATCAAGCTTTCACACATGGATGTGTCTTATCCCGCCTTTTTTTTTGTTCAAGAAAAGGTACAAAGTCTCAAAAGCAGTTGTAAAGAAATCTTTATCGTTTGTGCCACTTGGGTTCGAGTAAAGCTAGAGCAGCACCTAACAATGCAGCGTTTCTGCTCAGCACAAGAAGCCTTTGTTCAGAACTGTGTGAAACTCTGTCGCCTCTCAGCAGTTCTCTTTCCTTCTCCTTACAACAGAGTGCATGTGCTGCACTCACTGCAGGGCCTCCACATCTTCTGTGGTGGGCTCCGTAATGGCTTCCCCATTTTATTTTTATTTTTTTCGCCAGCCTTGTGACCAATCACATACAAGGACATAGGACAAGGGTGGGCAAACTTCATCCTCAAGGGTCATTAATCTGCATGTTTCACTTGTTTCTGCTTCTGCAGAACTTGTCTTGAAGAGGTGATTCAGTCACTCAATCAGGTGTGTTGGAGCAGAGACGGCGGTCGAACTTGATACAGATTATACTATAATATGAAGACATAGAGGGGGACAGATGTGACGATCTGTTGGAGCATGGGTTTGCCCCTTCAAGTGCTCTGCATGCTTGGTCAATTTAATAAAATATTAAATAAAAATAAGAACGCCTGTTTTTGTAGCAGAACAAATACACAAAATTGGGTAATTATAAGGCTTCTCATAAAAACACAAAGTGAAACGGTTTTATTTGCCAATTTGAGAGGTGTCAAAAGTATTCACATTCATTACTTAAGAAAGAGTATAGATACTAAGGTTTAAAAATACTTTTTGTGAAAGTAGAAGTATAAACTCAAGGTTTTTACTCAAGTATATAAGTACTGGTTTTAAAACTATTTAAAGTGTAAAAGTAAAGGTAATGAACACTTAAAAGAAGTCATTAAGGATAAAAGCTTAGGTTGTGCCACATAGTGTAACCCCACCAACACCAAACTTTAATTTGTTCTGCATTAACAGAATCACTGCTAAAGTGAACTGGTTTGAGGTTTTCTTTCTTAATTTTGTTTGGCCAAACCTCTCAATTCCCTTTGGTTTTGTCTGTGAGCATAATTTTGATTAAAATTAATTTAAAACACTGAAATCGTCTGAAATCCATCTGTTATATGTCCTTTGAGTAATTCCTTCACACCACGATATTAACACTGACTAAATCTTAAGTTTGTTGAATCACAGAAGCATTTATATGATACATGACTAAATAAAAAGGCTGGTTTTCATTTCAAAGAGCTCTACTTTACCTACTAATAAACTCTAGGAGGTTGAGTCTGCCCACGTTAAAACTTCCCAATCTCTTTAAAAAGCACTTGATGCCACACTGTGGTTAAGTATTTATGAAAGAGACAAATTAGAGAAGCAACTGGCTTGATTACAAAAAAAATTATACAAGATCTTAAAGATTATGTAATAAAATATTAACGTTGCACTCTATAATGTTAACATAACATCAATATTTATAAGATATTCTAAGTTTTACTGGACTGGCACACAGTCAGCCATAAAATTGATTACACAAGGTAGCGGTTTAGATCTGAGATTTTCAGACTACAAGTGGTGTCCTGTTGTTATACGGGGGAAAACTAAACTGAAAAAAAAAAAACAACAACTTATTGCTCCCTTTTACTCAGTATTCAGTCCTTTCCTGTCTCTGTAGCAGCCTTCACGACCACAACGGATGACTTCATTAAAAGAGAAAGCAGAAGCTTCCAAGGTGTCAGAAAAAATGTGCAATAATGTCCTGTACACCTTGGAAAAAACACCGTCTCCTCAGCAGATGGACGTGTCTTTGGACCTGAACAGCACAGACCTATTTATAACCCATCCAGTTTTCTGTTGAGATAAACTCTCAGGTACCGTGCACTCCTCCAGAATCTCCCTGTTTAAACCCATCTCGTCAGTCTGTGGGACAGTTTTCCCCAACAGTCAATGAACTTGAACTCCAGCTCATCCTTTCTGACACATGTTCATCGATGGCTGTCAGAAAACGTCTGGAGGTGACGGCTGTCCATTCTGTGCCTGAAGTCGTGTACAGAATGGATATTCAGAAACACAGAGCCTCACATCAGTAAGCATGTTGGGGAAGTTTTGACATAAAAAATGCAGATTGTGTCAAACGCACACACATAAAACATATGCTATACATATAAAACCCTCGAGCTGCAGCCATGTTTTTTCAGATGTGAGCATACTTTGTGCCTTCACACCTGAACTATCTACAGAAAGTTCAGCTCTTAGCTGTTCTTTAAATGTGGCGTTTGAGTTTGATCTTCTTAATTGTTGTCATTATATGAAAGTTTAAGACTTCATTTGCTTATTTTATGCAATCTTTTCTCTAAAGACCACCATATGTTCTTGTTGACATCACTATTAATGTAATTATAATGTAAGGGAAAGTTCAAAAAGCACATTTCCCCATTAAACCTTGGGTTCTTTGCAGCAAACAATATTCCTAATCCTGCTCTAATCTTCTAATGAGAAAGAAATTCAGCCAATTGGCCGGTCATGCCAAATTTAACACTGACTCAGAGGAACGTGCCAATCTGTTGCCCTTTCAAAAAAAAAGATTCTAGTTTTATTAAATATTAGGGTCAAAATACAGAACTGTTTAAACCACTGGTGAATTTAAAAAAAATCTGAATATTCACTGTCAGGGTTTTAAGATGTTTCCCAGAAAATAAATATTCATATAATATGAAGTAAGCCTGGAAAAATAAACAGTCCAAAGTGGGAAATGTTCAGAACAAAATGTCCTTTACTTTAAACCCAAACCTTCCTCCACCACTCGGTCGTTCCTCTCCATCCATCTTGAGTTCCTGAGGCAGGTGTTTTCACTAAAACATCCCTGAAGACTCCCTGTTTCCACTCATTCTTCCTCCTCTGACTCTGTTTCCATGCTTCCCACACGCTCGGCTCTCTCCAGCTGAAGGAACTCATCAGCGGCCCTCTTCACATCTGCAGGGGTCCTAATTGTATGCTGTCAAATGAGATTTTTTTTATTTTTTATTTTACTTTAAATTCAGCAAAAAAGCACTGCAAGATCAGCTGGAGGCCTGGAAGGCAGCTACTGTATAGGCGCACATGAACTTCACATTCACATTAAAACTAGAACTCAATATGGATAAATAAGCTTGTTGCTCATATACATACACTTATTTACTGTACTAGGTATATGTACATTGTTATATATCATATGTGTACAGTGTTTTCTGTTTTTTCTTTAATCTTTCTTTATTTTATCTCACCCTCTCCTGTATTGAGATGCAGTAATGTGCAAATTTCCCCACTGTGGGATCAATAAAGTTTTATCTTATCTTATCTTATCTTATCTTATCTTATCTTATCTTATATGGACCTTTTCCACGGACTTGACTTGGCCCCACTCAGGTCAACCCGGAGCAGCTTCAAAGTGTCTCAATTCATGGGCTGCATCCTCATGAGGGGAAATTTGTTGGCCGCATATATGTCCAAATCGGACAAAATCGGACAAAATCTTAAAAATCCAGGATGAATCAGAGTATCCTTCCCGGCTAAGGATATTAAGGATATCCCAGGATTCAATCTGCAGACAGAAAACTAAACAGAGCAACAAATACAGTGGAGTTTTTATTTTTTTACCAAGTCGGCGTAGTTTGGAAATTCATCATGGACTGAATGCTTTTAAATGTAAGTTTAGCAACTTAGCTGACGAAATCCATGCTGCAATAAGATGTTAAATAAAATGCAACTGCAAGTACTGATACTGGAGCTAAACCCAAATAGTTAATGCTTTTTTAAATTCATTTACATGTAACGTTTTAATTGTAAGTCTATTCTTCCTGTCAAAAGACATGTGACTACCTGTTCTAACCTGTTTTAAGTCTGATATGTAATCGATCACTATGGTAGAGGGGTAGTACATGGTCATGCAAACTTACGTCAAGCGAAGGCTAGACCGTCTCATTTCACAGCAGTTTTATGCAGACTACCCGGACTGGTGAGGATGTGGCTCACATGACCCAGCTGGGCTGAAGATGCAGCCCATAATCTGAGACAGAGCCGAAGTTTTTCCCACTTCCTACCACCTACTTGAATTGAATTCCAAGAGAGTCATGTCAAGCCGAAGATTCGACTTCAGCAGACTGCCAGCCATTGATAGGCCAAAGAGCGACATGAACCTTGAGAACCTCTTTCACAGGAATCATACTCACCATTTTAAAAACCTTGTAACAGCAGAGTTAAAATGGCAACGCATAAACCAATACTGAGGTACTATGAGGGGGTGCAGACTTTTCCATGCTTTTTGGCTAAAGGTAGAACTCAGAAGGAGCTAAAACAAATGCAACCGATTTACGAGCTCTGACCAGTGCAGAGAAGATAGCCTAGATTCGGCCATGGAAAACCGTGGCAGAGAATGGTGAGAGCTTTGTGACTTCATTTCACTTATTTACCTGATGGTTTTGAGTGGACGATCTACGACAACCTGCAAACGTGCCAGACCACGTAGAAACCAAGTCAGGTCGAATTAGGGTGAAGTGAGTTGTTCTAAGATTGGACAAAAGAAAATGGAAAAGCAGGATGGGAATCCTCTGAGAACATCAAATAAGGCAGCTTCATGATATCCTGGGTTCTACTCTGGTAATATGGCCGCAGGGACCGGAATGAGATATTACAACATGCTGGTTCTTTTCCCAACTCTTCTAAAAGCACCAAGGACATAAACACAATCTGCTGAGTCTACAATCAGCAAGCTGCAATCATGACACGTCTGTGCGGACCGGGCCCTCCGCGTCCCGCGTGCTGCACAGAGAACAAAGAGTCCCATTGATTTAGCGGGCAGCAACAAGACAACACAATGATTCCTTTTAGCAATAACTTCTGGCAGCACTGTGCAGAATCCTATCAGTGTTCTCTGGGAACATAGGAACAAAGAAAGGAACAGAAAGTGGGTGGAGGGGTCAATAAACTCGGCTGACCTGTCGTATATGCACGCTCTGAACACACAGGCGATTACACCGCCGCGGCACATACATGACTGGGTACATTCACCCTGAACCGTGGCCTTATTTACATTAGAACCATGCTAGGCTTTAGCAGACAGCTTCAGCACCTTCTTTCACAACAAGTGCCGATTCACAAGCTACTGCCCTGCTAGCCTCACTCAGCAGGCACACCGGCTCCCATTGGTCAGCTGTAAATATAAGTGACATTAAACCCACACAGGGACTGTTGCAGGGTCTAGGATCCACCAACCAAAATAAGCTCCCCCAGTAAAGCAGACTCCATTGAGCATCCATTCTTTCCAGAGGGGGGAAGGGGAACATTTTTAAAACTTGCTGACCAAAAACATAATAGCAATGGATAGCCGTGACAGGAGCTGGGGCTAAATATGTGCCCTGTGGTGCTGCAGCCAATAGCAACTGATTATTTTTGTTATAGATGAAGAGATGTTAGAGGGATATAATCCAGAAGCTTAAAACCAAACACAAAATAAAGACCAAATAGTTTTAATAGTATCAATAGAAGTTTGGGGTGTTTGACCTAATATTTGAAATGATCTAAAGCCCAAGGCAAGATGTTAGTATTTGACTCTAGAAAACAGAAACTCAAAAAGTGGGGAGATATTTTTAGGCTTATAAATGCAAGATATAATTAATGTTATAGTGCAATCACCAAACATATGCAATGTGTACAGATTGAAAAGTACAGAAAATGTAACCTTTTGAGTTGTTAACAAACACAAACACAAAGCTGTGTGTTTTCTTTCATATATTTTACAACTTTATCATTATTTTCAGACTCAATACAGGGATCAGAGAATATGATACAAAAATACAAGAGTTGACTTTTTTAAAGTACCTTTGCTGCCTTACATCCCCTCTCAAAGGCATTCCTGTGAACACCTCAACCCTTACGTCTCACCATCTGCTCAGCCTGAGCTGGGGAGAGTTTATTATGGTGCTGACAGCCCTGCAAATTGTGACCCTTAATGAAATTGTGCAGCAATATGTAAGGTCTGATCCGCTTAGGGGTGGTTGTTGAGATCTTCCTCCCTGCAGCAGTTGCAGGAGAGTACTGAGAAAGGTGGTTGTGGGGATAACACGTTTCATATTAAGGGTGGAATTTAATTACTGCATTGTTAAGTCGTTCCTAAACATTTTACTGTGCTGCAAGGATCAACACAATGATAGGAAGGAGAGAGTTATGTAAAAATGACACAGAAACAAACACTAATTGCATTTCTTTGAAAGCAATTTATTAATTTAGTTTGGTATTTGTGTTGCCATGACTGAGGCCATGATAGTTGATTGCCTCAAGTGGAGGAGTTCAAATATCTTGGGGTTTTGTTCCTGAGTGAGGGCAGAATGGAGCATGCGATTGACAGATAGATCAGAGCAGCTTCAGCAGTACTGTGGACTCTGGACCGGTCTGTTGATGGATGGATGGATGGATGGATGGATGGATGGATGGATGGATGGATGGATGGATGGATGTGTTGGTGTATAGATGGGTAAATAAATAGATGGATAGATGAGTGAATATATTAATGGGTGGCTGAATGGATGGATGATGGATGGATAGTTTTGTTGGTGTATATATGGGTAAACAAATACATGAATGGATGGATGGATGGATGGATGAATGGATGGATGAATGAATGGATGAATGAATGGTTGGATGAGTGGATGGATGGATGGATGACTGAATGGATGGATGGATGATTGAATGGATGGATGAATAGATAGATGAAGGGATGGATGATCGATGAATGGATGGATGGATGAATGTATAGATGAATGAATGGATTGATGAATAGATTGATGAATGGATGGATGAATGGATGATGGATGGATGGATGGATGAATAGATGGATGGATGAATAGATGGATGGATGGATGATGGATGGATAGATGAATGAATGGATGGATGGATGGATGAATAGATTGATGAATGGATGGATGAATGGATGATGGATGGATGGATGGATGAATAGATGGATGAATAGATGGATGGATGAATGGATGGATGAATAGATGGATGAATAGATGGATGAATGGATAGATGAATGAGTGAATGAATGGATGGGTGGATGAATAGATTGATGAATGGATGGATGAATGAAAGGATAGAATTGTGTTGCAGCATAAAGGGCATTGGTGGTTTAGTGTAGTTCATGTTTAAACGGATATTTTCACAGCGATCTACTGTAAAAATATTAGTTCACTTAAAGCACAATTTTGCTGTTTAGAGCAATCAGCTCTGTTTTGTGCTTTTCGTGCTTAGAAAGACAGATTCTGGCTATAAATACACACGCTGACCTAATTATAGGTGGAGTAGAGTCATCTGTGAGTTAGTTTGTTTGAAGTAAGCCAAAAAGTGAGAGAAAAACAATCCCCTTGAGTTGGATGGGAGGGATTAGGTGATACTCTGAAAACAATTAGAGCTAGATTTAAAAATATACACTACCCACTGTAAGGGAATTAATTTATCAACTTTTATCAACCATCAGATCAGATTCTTTGGCCTTTCAGCATTTGCACTCAAGAATAGTGGAGTTACTTGAAATGATTAATTGCTCTCAGGGCCTGCATTTGGCTGCGGGATTGCGGGTATTGCGCACATTATGATCGATTCCCGCAAATCTAGTTTTTATAATGCGGGAAATTCC
>JAUBOC010000001.1:5922045-5932540 GCA_032275365.1 Anablepsoides cearensis
TTCTGCTACCTTTCATTTTATTTGTGTTTCGTATATTTTTTTGTATGTATAGCATTTGTTTTGTTTTTAAATGAAATAAATAATTTTTTTTAAATTAAAAAAAAAAAATTAAATATTTCAATTAATATAATTTACATAATTTGGTTTTGGTCTTATTTATGTTATAATCTTACACTTTCCTTTCTCATCTTTTTATTTATGTTATCGGTTATTATGGGTTATCGGCCAATAGAAGGAGAAACTTATTGGTTATCAGTATCGGTTCTTAAAAAAAAGTTCCCTAGTTTTACTTATTTACAGTTTATACTACTTATTGAGAAAAATACTGTCACTTCTCAACCAACAACAGGTGTCTAATAAAAATGAATTGGTGCAAGTTTATGTTGACAAACAGAACTGATATAACCACTGACTAATATTGATCTTCTACTTTTAATGTGTGGGTGTAAAGAGACAACCTATAAACACAAGCAGGTGACTCTTGTCTTTGAAGCTGTGGATCCAGGGGGCTTCAGTCAGTTTTTGTCCTTTGTTTGCTTCAATCTCTTCTCTTTGTAGTTCACCATGAAGGTGACCCTATCCTCCAAACTCTGTCACTTGCTAATCAGACTGAAGGTAAGCTTAGATTTTTGGTTCAAAATGTATTTTCTTTTACATGAAATCTTTTGATGATATTCATATTCTTAGACCTAAGATTTGATGAAAAACCAAAGTCCTGTGGTTTGTTGGTTTTATTTTTAATGCTATGACCTAGATTGGATTGATCCAGTTTTTACAACAATCTTTTTGTTGATGTTGTTGTTTATTATATGTACGACGTGCATAAGTTCTTCTACCGGTTGGCCTTTTTTCCCCAGATCATGGCAGCGACACTATCCTTGGCATAGTCTGCTGATCAGTCACAAGAGGGTACAATATACATTTCTCTTCGGCCTGAAACATGGAAGCAGCAGAACACAGAGGCAACATAATTATAAGGGTCAACTACAACAAAGCAAAGTTTTGTGTGGCTCTACTAACATTCCCCCAATAAAAACCACCACCAACCTCATTTTGAGGACAACAGCTGGACAGACATGGCTCCTACATCAGAGCTCCACCACAAAAGCCAGAATTTCTTTGTGGGTAAAAAACGAAACTCACTTCCTGTTTCGAAATGATAATTTAGCATTTTCTTACTGTGAGAGCCACCCTCAAGAAATGTGTTTCAAATTCAAATCTGATCTCATTTTAGTCAAACTATGAGCTGCTAATAACATTTATATCTTTTAGAAGCCAGGCTGAGGTGATGGACTGGGACTTTTTCTTTTTTTTCTGTTTGGAATAAACATCATTTTTCAAGTCCAACCAAGGTGAGCTCCTGGCATGTCCAACAACAACCACATCAATCCCAGTGTCACTGCCATTCACAAGACAAAAAAATAAATCATTTAGTGTGGACATTAAGCGTGTTGATGATTCATGTTACTTTACAAAAACCCTGCAGCTGTCAGTGAAGATTAAAGCCATGAGTGCAAAGTGTTTTAAACACCTGAACAAAACCAGAGCAGCTCAGATTTACAAATTGTACTCAGCCAGAAAGAAAAAAAAACTCCTGCATGTTGGTTTCATGAAACACCCACGTTGTTCCTGCCCTTTAAATCCATGTCATTAATTGGATAATGAACACTGATGAATCTAAAATGGGCTCCTGGTCAATATAAAAACGCCTGATGCGTCTGAATACCTCTGAGCCTTTGTAATTCATCCTCTGATTGGGGGGAAAAACACACAATGCTGAGGGATTTAATTAGAGCGTCCGTCAAACAGGAGCAGCGTGACGTCAAAGAAACAGCAATCCGGAGGAGTTTTGATTATTCATCAATACAGTCAGAGGGCTGAACGTCACACGTGGATGAGCAGAAAGGGGAGTCCATTTGTGATTTCAGGGGGGAAAAATATATTTGACACTGCTGCAGTGAAGAGGAGCTGCAGAAGCAGGGAGACTGACCGATTTGGACTAAAATTACAGGTTGGAGGAGAGCCTGGTGGTAAGCCATAAACCACAATTAGAATGAAAATGAACCATAAACCGACCTGAAGATTAAAATAAGGAGACTTTAAATCTGGTTCTGGTCTCCTCGTCAGTTTCCACCACAGAAAGCAGAAGTACGTCACCTCAAGGTGCTGATGAACGACCTGCAGGAGGATATTACATCCTTATCTAATCTGACAGAGCTACAGCCCCCCCTGCAACAACCTGCTACTGCTCTTATCATCGGTTAATAAAGTAAAACAGCTCTCTCAAATCAGTAGACTGCACCACATGGACTTTATGAAAAGACTAAAGGGAAATGTTGGCTGTGGTGAGCCTGTGTGCCTATCAGCTACTTTTGGCCTCATCAGGTTTATCTGAATTTTATTCTGAGTGTGACACGAGGACAGGAATCGCTGCTCATCCTCCGCTGAGAGACTGGGGCCTAAAGCGGTGACAGCATGTAGGGGGGGGAACAACCAGGTTTTGAGGAGTATTTCTCATGCATGAAGGGTAGGACATGCTGAACATGAATACTGATCTGCTACTCACACGGGAATTTTTTTTTTTTTTTTTAGTAACCAGTCCTGAATCAGTCCTTGGTGTGAGCATCGCTTGAGGAAGGTTGAGCCTTTGTGTCTTTGACAAATACTTGTTAATCAGTGCAGACATTAAACTCAAGGCACATTCTTTGAAGGACTGCATGTTGATATTTTGGGAAAACCTTGGAAATAACGTTAAATAAATAATAAATGTAAAAAAAGTTTCTTTAAAAGGGGGGTATTATGTATTTTTACAAGCACATATACCACAATCAAGTTCCTATGTTACCTTCAGTTGACTTCACATCATAGCCGTATCTAAATTGGCCTTCGTCTCTTCAAGAACCTCCTACCGTTTCCAACGCTCCCACTTCAGCATATCATCAACAGCTTCATGCCATTTACAACCTTTCATAGGAGTGTTTAATTTTATTATAAAAAAAAAACAGCAACATCATACACTGTTGGTTTTGGAAAAAGGCAACTCAAGATACAGTTGAAGCTCACGCCAATGATCCCACATCAGACCTGGAAAGCCCAAGCACAGAGGCTCTTACAAGACATCTCAGCTTGGTAATATATCTACCAGTAAGCTTCTCATACACATACGTCAATGTTAAGCTACTTTTTGGGAAGAAACTATAAATAAAGATCATTGAAAAGCAATGTTTTTCAAAAAAATCTCGAACATTAATTATTTTTAAAACATCTTTTTCAATGAAAACATAGTTATTTGTCCATAAAATATTTGTCCTGCTGTTAGTCTGGTGGAGCTGTGTGGGACAGGAGCTCTGCTTCAGACGGAGCTCCAGGGAAACCTTTGAGTAAATAGGCGGTGCTTTGTACCAGCAAGTGTTTAGGCAGCTCCACATGAAACTCTAAGATTTCTCAAACATGCATGAATGAGTCAGAGCAACACTCTGTGTATGTTTTTAATAAGAGAATGGAATTATAACAAAGCTCAAAAAAACTCCCAAATTTTCTCCTCATTAGAAATCTTTGCCCTTCTGAGATCTGAGTCTTGGCAATGAATATAACCTCCCTCCTACATTTAAATAAACAAAGAAAAGCCAAAGTAGTATCACGTGAGCAATATTGAAAACAGTCTGGCTGCCATGCTGAGCTTAAAGGCAACAATTTGTTTAACTCCAGTCAAACTCTGTGACACTGATGACTGGCAGCTTGTGCCTTTTAAACACATGACACCAACCAGCAGATTAGATCAATGAGGAAATATTCAATTAAGGGCATCACTTTCCATAAAGGAATACATATTGACCTGCTTTCATGACAAGGTTTTAAACTAAGATCATTTTATTCTGAAGAATGGCAGAACTTTAGCCTTTAGCTTGAAAAGAATGTTCTGTGTAATTGCATCAAGAGATAAACTGCCAGTTTCTTGAGGTCAGCTAGCTGTGGAGGCCATCTTGAACAGGGCAGACTCAAAAAGTTGAATCATTTGCAGATGCACATTTAATCACAATTTTTAGAATGATTTGCTAAAATCTGTCCAGTGGTTGTTGAGATATTTTGCTAACAGATAGATAGTGTTGAATCCAGCAGTAAAGTTTTAAAAAAGGATTCACACCATCTGTTTGGGCTCATGGTATATGATGGAGATGAACCTGAGCTGCTTCCTCACCAAATCTTAGGTCAGTGTTTGAAAGTTATAGACATTTTTGTGTTTGATAAGCTTGAATAGCAAAGGCGGCCATCTTGAATTAGGTCTTAAACAGTGATTACTTTCTGAGAATGTCATTAAATTGTTTCTTGTGGCTCATTAGATATTGATAATGATATAGCTAATGCAATCAGATAGCACTTAGGTTAAGTGTTAGGGATGACTTTCAGCTACTACCACACCAAATCATAATTTAATTCCCATAAAACTGACAGAGTTATAAGCATTTTTGCATTTGTTAAAGTTGATTAGTTGCGGTGCACATCTTGAAATGAGTTGACTCCAAAAGCTAACCAGTTGTAGAAGTATTCATTAATATGAATCTAGAGTTTCAGAAGATATTTTGCTAACAGACAAACAAACACAATACACCCCAGCTTTGATCCCCAGGTGGATCTCACTAACAAAACTGATGCGATCTTCTGACAACTGCTTTCTCTTAGCCGTAAATAGCTTTTCAAATCCCTACAAGAAGCTCAGATTGGAGGACAAATGAAAAAAAAACAAAACAAAGGACTGGAATGGATCTGAATGAGGTCTGATTCAGTGGATCTGCAGTGAAAAGGAGGAAACAGCTGTGGAAGCTGAAGATTAGATTCCCGTCAGGCCTGTTCTCACGTGCAGCTCTGCTCTCGGGGCTCCAGCTGCCAGCCTACCTCACTCATAACTTACCTCTGCACCACCCCCAACCTCCCCCCCACACACACAAAAAAAAAAACCTGCTGAACACCGGTCCTGTCTGGATGATTCAGAGATCGCTCCTCTACGTCTCCATGCTGCCTTTAAAATGTGGACTATTTAAGTTTGGCAACCAGAGCACGCCAGACAACTCTGTTTCCTGGATGATTTAGCCGTGTGACATATGGTAAGAGGTGGGTGATTAGGCTTTTCTGAGGAATCACTAAAAGGTTTACAAGAAATAGGAAACAAACAAAGAAAAAATGGCTTCTAAACTGCAGCAATAATAATCTGGGACTAATTTAGACACAGATGAAGCCTGCTGCTGTGTCATACAATCCTTTTATAGACAGATAATGCTGTGAACGGAGTATGATGGTGAAATCGGGACAGATTTATTTATTATCAGTATCAGTCATGCTGTTGGTGAATATTAATAACTTTGCACCGCAACAGCACCAGGCCTTATCCTTCACTGTCCAGGCCGACACCAGTCGTCCTGCTGAACGCTGGATCTTTTAAAGTGTCTGTGCCATGCATATTCTTCAACTGCAAAAGGTGAAAGAAAACATCTTTATATTTAAGAAAGTTGGAATAATACACATGATTTAACCCATTTTTCCCCTTAACTGGCATATTTTCCTTTGAACTCGACTCAGCCAAAGTGAAACAGGAAGTGACATCAAAGGGGAACTCTTTAACAAAGAAAACTCTCTGGTCTTTGTTTAATGAAACAATATTATTTGATCTCTGACTCTTCTTCATCTCTCTCTAATAGTGGCTCAAAATAATCTTAAGAAACATCAGATTCTTCTCTGTAGTCTGGGTTGTTAGCCATTTTAGCAATGCTCTGTTCACATTCAGACATTCCCCTTTGACATCACTTCCTGTGACTTTACAGGCAAATATCTCAAAAACTGTTCATCTCAGCGGCATGAAATTTATTTTGCAATATGTTATCAATGTCATCTTTCCAAAAATGCATTCATTTGTATTACAAAAATTTGACGACACAGGCACTTTAAGGGATAAATTAATTTTTAAAGGTGTTCTGTTAGATAGTTATACCTGGTGCCTGTTTTCACGGAAAGATATTTTACTGATTTTTTGGCCTGATTTTGTCCTTCCGTCAAAATTAAAGACGCCCCATTATAATTGTGATGGCTCTAAAGGTAATCTTGAGGTATTCCTGCCATTTGTGGTGTCCTAAGAGTGATTGTCGGCTCAGAAGGATGGATTTGGGACCACTCCGACCTCGAGTTTTGGATTGACTTGGCCCGATATTCCAGCGAGTGTGTGTGGGGGGTTTCCCAGGCACAAATGAATATGCAACCGGATAAATGTGACAATTTCTGTCAGAAAGCGATGTGATGAGCAATCCGATATGCAGAAGACAAAAGAACTGCCGTGGCGCACCGGAAAGCAGAGACGTCTTTTGGCTTTTGCTTCTTCCTCGTCCGCCGTGTCTGTTTTACTCTGAACTCACGTTTGATCTCGAGAAGTCCCGTGAGATTTCCCGTTTGGCATCTGAACGTTCATGAGTGACACCTGTTTGTGTGCGGTTCTTTGCCGTGTGGTTGTACACCACACGCTGTAGGACCACACCTGTCATAGCTAGGACTTTTTTATCCTCGTGCGTGGGGGTCTCTCAGGTTTCGAAAAACAACCGACGAGTTTGAAATCTTGCTGTGTTCCTACGTTTTGCACCAACTTCTCAGCTGTTCTTTTTTTAGTTTTGAGGTTTTGTAGGAACAGGCGTGCTGCCGTTTTCTAGATTTCACGCAGCAGTTCTGCAGTTTTCCACTCCCGAAATAGAGAAAAGCCCAGACGGGGTTCACTTTAATTGACCCTACGGGTGTCTGAGGATGAGGAGACCTGGCCTTGTTTGGACGTTTGCTGCTCCACAGGAGGTTCCATTACATTACACACAACTCAATCCTCCGTGTCTCCTTTTTTATGTTCCCTTTCTTTTTTTTTTTCTGTGAAGTGAAGCAGCAACACTAATCCTCAACCTTGAGCCATCTGCCAAGGGATGAACCTTAAAGTGTAGAGAGAGACTTTAACAAACACCAAATCAAACACTAAAATAAGAGAGGAGAACCTCCTGGCTTTCGCTGTTTGCCAGCAGAGTGACTCATCTTGTCTTAAACACGTTCGCTTCGTACCGAGACTTGTAAATCAGTTTATTTGTTTATGCAAACCGAGAGATGATGCAGTGGCTTTTAAAGAAGCAATCCTTAGAGTTCAGAAACACCAGATGCTTGTCTCAATATTGAAGATATGAAAAGACAAAAACAGAAAATCATGAAGGAACAAACTAAATCTGCACAATCAGCTTAATGTAGGCCAAGTTTGTGACTCAGGCTTCCAGCAAAGTGCTTTGTTTACATTAAGTGAATACCCGTAAATCCAGACTGGACTAAACTGCAAACTGCATTGTTTCATAGAGTTCAGAAAACATATATTTTTAATAGTTTTGCATGAGTTTGAGCGGTTTGTCCTGTGTTAAACCTTAGTCTTACTGTATCTCACATAAAACCACAGCTTAGAATGTTTATCGGTAAAAAAGCTGATAGAACACTAGCAAAATCATGACAGCTAATTAATGTACAGACATGTCCTGTGGACATTAAAACGCAGCGAAGCGGTGTGGAACCATTTTATCTGCGACACACAGGTGTGAGGCAGACAACCACCGCTGTAAAATATTCCCCAAATCATTCTCAAACCCCTCGGGGAACCCTGCAGGTATGAAACGTGGGGTGATGTGGATTCCATCGATAACCTGGCAGCTTTCACTACAGGCGAATGACTTCAGACCAGGAGCATCAGTCCTCTCTGCTGTCAGCCCCTATATCCCCCCTGATCCTTCATTCATCTGAAAGGTTTGGGGAGCAGACCTTCCTGCTTGTACTTTCTTTACGGACTGATTAAGGTTAGAACAGAGAAATGCACACTTTCTGAATCTGCTCCAAATGTTGGCTCAAAGGTCCTCAAAGGAAACGTTCCTGGAAGTTGTGATACACAGCCTAGCAGGGCAGAATGAAACTATCCTGTTTGAATTGATCCAAGGGAATATTTTAGGCCTGTGCAATTTAACAATCACAGTAAGTCTTACTGGATGTTTCATTTGCAGAATTTAATTTGCACAAGGCTGCTCGTCTCATCACCAGGCATTTCTGGCCCACCTTCTACTAAGGTGGGGGTCTCCAAACAGCAAATCGTAGTCTGATACTGAATCTAAATGAAGTCTTATCTGGATCAGATTTAATTTTATTTAAAAAGAGAATATCACACATTTTCTTATATTAACAGTAAATTATTTTAGGCAGCTCAGCCTTTCTATAATTTATGGTAATTCACTGTATGCGGCTCAGCTTTTCCCACATTTACGGTAACTCATTTAAGTAGCACAATTCAATGAATTTTATCCAATGCAGCTTCAAATATCAGATCATTTTAGGTGACATAGCTTTTCTAATAATAATGTTTTACCTACCAAGATTTACTATTATTTATGGTCATTCATTTTATGCAGCACAGCTTCTCTACAGTTGAATGAATTTATCCTGCGCATCTTTTCTACAATATACAGCAACTCATTTTAGGTGGAGCTGCTTTTTTAGTATTTATGTTTTACGTAGCAAGATTTCTTATAGTTTATGGTCATTTATTTTGGGCAGAACAGCTTGAATTAATTTATCCTGCTCATCTTTTCTACAATTTACGGCAACTCATTTTAGGAGGCGCTGCTTTTCCAATATTTATGTTTTGGTAGCATGATTTCCTATAATTTATGGGCATTTATTTTGGGCAGCACAGCTTCTCTACAGATTAATTTATCCTACTCATCTTTTCTACAATTTACGGCAGTTGATTTTAGGTGGATCTGCTTTTGTAGTCTTTACGGTAATTCTCAGGTCTGGCTCTTAATTTCTCTCTGCAGAGAAAAGCTCACTGAATTGAACTTGAAGACCACTGTCAGATGGGATAGATCATCTCCCTTCAGACCACTTATCGAACCTGAGTCAGTCAATCCACCCGTGCAAACTTCCAGCTACAAGCCCCTCCTGAATGGGCTTTATGGCAGTTTGAGAACATTTTTTTACGCATAGACAAAAGAAGAAGAAAAAGGAGAAAACATACGTGAAAACGAAGAATAAAGTGGTCGATCCCACAAGCAGTGTGGCAGCAGTGGACACCGGGATGTACTTGGTGGGTTTAAATCTCTTTCCAGCGCTGTTGGGCATTCTGTATTCTCCACATTCCTCGGTTATTTATCCCCGGTTGTAGACGCATGTAGAAAAAGAGACGTCCGGCGTGTAGTAGTCCGTGGACAAGAACGAACCAGTCCGCCGCCTCTGCCGTCGCTGGAGCCGCATAGGTCCAAGCCGCCAGTGGGCAGGAATCCACTCGGAGCTCTCTGAAAGCACTGGAAGTCCCACCCTCACCATCCAGCCCACTGCTGAGGTCACGGAACCGCTAGAAAAGGTGGAGCTTCGCTTAAAAAACCCAAAAGCATATCAACTTTAAAAAATAATAATAATATTTTGTGAGTTTACCTACTGTCAGATAATATAAACATTAAAACGTAGCTCAAATTTTAAAATCCGTTCAGCTCAAATGTATCTTGTCCTCCTTGGGAGGACAAGATACGCCACCAAACTCCATCTAGAAATGGGCGAGTTTAAGGTTCTTTTGATTTCCTTAAAGCGCGCGAACATGTAGAAATCAAAAAGAGTGCCTTTATGAAATATCGACTTCCACTCGTAAATTCGGCACAGTTCTTATGTATCAGTGCGCATCCATCCCTCCACAAATACAAAACAAAACAATAATTACACAGGCACTTCAAAGCGAATAATCACTCATTCTTCTTAGTCAAAAGTAGGTCAAATTTAATTTTATTTGCACAGCATACAGTAGCACAATGTGCTTTTTCAGCAATAATATAGTTTTACTACATTGTATTGTGATGCATCATTTATTCATGTATTGATTAGATAAAACGTAATTCAGTCATGAATAATAAAAATCAGTAGCAACAATGTCTTAAAAACCTGCAAAGCTGTTTAGGTTATTTATTACAAACCTAATGGACGCCTTTTGAACATAAAACAGGTGAAATGAAAATTAAAACGTACGGGACAAAATTTAGACTTTCCTACAGGGAAGTTCAATAGCAAATTAGGGTTGCAGAAATTTGTGTAGGGATTTGGCGCCCTCGTGTGGAGAGAATCTGTTTGACTATTATTGTGTAATAAAAAATGTTTTGACCCGAACAATGGGGACTACTCAGACTTTGTATTACATTAAAAAAACACATTGAAATAAAAATATATTCAAATAAGTTGCCATTATATTATGGGCAAAAACGTGCATTTTTCTTTCTTCCTGCCATCCAAAGAACTGGAATAACACAACTCTCCTAAGAAAGTAAAGTGGATGTGTGTACATTAATTAAGGGTTGAACACATTAATTATTTTTATTTATAAGCATGAGCACACACACACACACACACACACACACACACTGCAGCAGGGTGAAGTGGGAAGTGATTCAGTGCTGTTTGCTTCCAT
>JAUBOC010000001.1:5939279-5950913 GCA_032275365.1 Anablepsoides cearensis
TATACTTAATTATTTTTATTCAAGACCATACCACAAACTGGCACCCTTAAATGAAATGGAAATATTTTGACTTTAACACAGTTCTAAATCTATGTTTTTTAAAAGTCTCAACACCTTTTAAATTATATGTACTCTATTTTTCATAAATTTTGTTTGGATATTGTTAGGTAACATGTTTTTACAGGCATTACCCCATACCTCCACACAAACGTCATATATGGTACAACCAGTGAGTTATACAGAATAGACAAAACCTTTTTATTAAATATTTACTTTACCCTATTTATCACTGAAATTGTTTTAGAAATTTTACCTTTTATATAATTTATAAAAGGCTTTCATGACAAATATTGATCAATCAGAGAAAAAAAAAACCTTAATTTCTTCTGGTGTTATTTTTTTATTTATTTATTTATTGTATTTTACAACCTTCAAGCAATCATCAACACTTGTTAGTACTACAGAATATCATACACTTTGTTTTATCAATATTTAGTGATAATCTATTACTATTAAACCATTTTTTATTTTTGTGAATTAAATTTCAACCACCTTTAAAGCACTTCTGATATTTTCTCCGGAATAAAAACATGTTGTATCATCTGGAAATGACTAGACTTAAGCCATTTAGAAATCCTTGTAATGTTGTTAATATCCAGAAGAAAGAGTATTGGTCCAAGGACTGAGCCCTGTGGTACCCCACAACTAATCTTCTGCACAGCAAACTTTATACCACCAATTTCCACAAACTGCCGTCTATTTTTTTAGGTAACTTGTATTATTCCATTCATGTACTACTCATCTTAATTGGTAAAACAAAGAAAAATATTTAAAGTAATTGTCTGCAAAACCGAATGATGATAAATAAGACAGACGTTTTTCATATGTAGCATTTCATTTATATTCTGTAGAGGATTTTATCTTTTTTTTTTTTTTCAATAGGGAAAAATCCGTGGTAAAAAACAAAAACAAACCTTGCGTAATACGTAATCGATCACGTGACTACAGGAGGAGGAAATCTGCCGACCTCCGGTTCGGCGCATGTTTCGGTTCTTCGATCCAGGAGTCTATTTAAATCTGGATTCTACTTCTCGTTATTTAGTTGTGCTATTTAGACTTTAATTTTGTTTTTGTTCATACGCCGGAGATTCAGACGCGATTAGAAACGGAAAAGCGAACCCTACCGACGAAGAAACAGCCTCGGTACGGCAGGCGGGCTAATCTCGGCTAATAATTAGCTAGCAGCAGTGAACTTCCACTGCAGGATGTCGTACAGGAAAACTTTGAAACTTATTTGCGGTTTCACTGGAGGCTCGGCCCTCTTGGTGTTCGGGGCTTCCGTAGCCAACTCTCGGGGATACTTCGGGGAGCACCGCGGAGAAGGGGCCGGACGGTGGTCCAGGCTCGCCGTCCTGCAGGCTGCTCAGCCGGCTTGGACACCTGCCGCACACACCCCAGTTCCGACTGGACACTCCTGGGACTTCAACTGGGACAAGTATGTTCCTGCCCACAGGCTGCATCGATACAGTTTAGCTTTGTGTACTTTTACTTCTATCTTGTCTCATACTATGAAGTTATGCTGATTTATTCTATAGTACCTAAATCATAAATGTGTCAACATCATATGAAGTAAACAGTAAGCATGTAACTAAAATCAGTGGTAAATATTTGAAGCTTAATGTCTGTTAAATAACCACGGTGTAAAATCCGGTTTGGAGGAGGGATTTGTCAAACTACATTAAGAGATTTTCTTCAAAGTGACATGCAGCATGATCTTGAATCATTGTTGGTTTAACCCAGTTCTCTTTTTCTCACGTTAAGCCACCTCTAATCTCCAAACCACCCCCTGCCTCTTTACTGTCCAGGAGAGACCCGTCTGCGCTGTCCAACGGGAAGAAGAGAGAGAGCGTTTCCGAAGACCCCAGCTCCGAACAGGACAACAGCAAACCCAAAGCCACGCGTCACATTTTGCTCATCAGACACTCCCAGTACAACCTGAGCGGAGGCAGCGACAAGGAGAGAATCCTCACACCCTTAGGTTCCTTACCGCACTCGTTTCACACAAACATCGCCGTGCAGGTCGACGTCAGTTTCTGACTCCTCTGTTTGTCGTGTGGACTGTTCCTCAGGTCGTGAGCAGGCTGAGCTGACAGGTCAAAGGTTAGCAGCGCTGGGTTTGAAATACGACGTTCTGATCCACTCCAGCATGGCCAGGGCCACTGAAACGGCACAAATTATCAGCAAACACCTCCCAGGTAGTAAAGAGACGAAGCTCTCACATCAAAATTTAAAAAAAAAACGTAAACTTGACTTGCTTTTTGTAGTCCCGTCAAATGTTTCGTTTGCAGGATTGGAGCTGATGAGCTGCGACCTGCTGAGGGAGGGGGCGCCCATCGAACCCGTCCCACCCGTCACCCACTGGAAGCCTGATGCTGTGGTGAGAGGCCCTACATCCACTCTGCCCCTGAGAAACCCCCTCACTGTAGGACAGACTTTTTCTGTGTTTGCAAACCATTAAGGCCTCTTGCTGCTGCCTCTGTGTTGCAGTCATGTCAAATGCTTGTTTGGAGCAGGATTAGTGATTGTTTTGGAGAACATCACTCATACAGAGATCTGTACTGGCTGGTTCTTCTTAGTCTCTTAGATATATGCCTAACATGTTGGATCCAGAGTCTGATCCAGACCCAGAGGAGAGTGAAGATGATAGATTGTAGTTGGTCAATACAGACCTTAAGTGTTTGTTTCGTCACAAATAGTTTGACGTAAAAGTTCAGAAAACATCATAGAAAATATAGAAAACTGATCGGTTTAAACAGAAAATAGAGATATCTTTGCAGCACCAGGTGATACTATATTCAACTCCTAAATAGTCCCAAGTACACAATTAAATGTGTTTAATAAAGTAATAATAAAGTGGATTTTGCACAATATGTCCCCTTTAACTTAATTTAAAATTTATGATTCAATGCAACAAATTTTAAATTTTAAAGCTCAGTGATGTCATTTAAAATCTATTCTATCGCGCTCGACTATTCTAGCAAAGTCTCTACGAATCTAAAAATTAAGGAAACTGTAAAAGTCCCAGTTTATTCATTTAATGTTGATAACAAATTATTATTATATTTTTTATCTCCAGGCTGGAAATGACCCTGGATTTAATTGAGGAAATCTGGTCACCTTACTCTAAAGTGTGCCTGGCTTAGAAAACAATTTTACTAGCCGTGAACACAAAAGCAGGTGATGATTTAGAGAAAAAAAAATGGCTGCAAACACATAGCTTATTGGTTTGACTCGGAGTTCAGTGAGGAAATTTGCCTCAGTTTATTTTTTTAAACCAACATGTGCCTAACGTAAGACAGAGTATTAGGGCCACACAACCAGATTTTTTAAATTATTACGAGATTAAAGTCATAATCATTATGTGTCTATTTCCTGTTCCTAATTTCCTCCTTTTTTCCCCACACCTGCTGTACAGCCATGTGTCTGTGTTTATAAAGTAGTCTGCAATGACCTGGGTCACTGTTAGATTAATATGCTTTCATCCAAATAAGCTACGTGACTAAATCTGTCAATGCATCCAATAATTACAATACGGCTTCAGTTTATAGTTGTTTGCACAGTTTCCAAGTCCTGCTATTGATAATTTGATGCTAATGTGCTAAAAGATTAACTATTTCTTTATAGTAATACTAAAGAACTTGACAAGTTGCTCAACATTCCTCATTTTAATGCATTGATAACTGCATGCTTTTTTGTGTAAAGGCTAGATTATGACTTTTTTTCTCATAATATTGACTTTAATCTCATAATATTACGACTTTATTTTTATATTATGACTTTATTTTTATATGACTTTAATGTCGTAATATTATGACTTTATTCTCGTAATTAAAAAAATATATATATAGTTGTGTGGCCCTAATACTCGGTCGTACCAACAGTCCCAACCCAGTGAGAAACTAACTTTAGCTTTAATAGCTCCAAGACTCAGTTTCTGTTCATATATCAGAGCATTGGCACAAGGACAGTCAGAGCAGTTCTTACCTAATAGACTGACATTTTGCTCAACAATCTATAATTTTTTGTATTTTATTTCAAAGAATTCGAGGTATTGATTTAGATTAGTCTATTCTGATTTAACTAAGAAAAGTCAGGACACAAAGTTCTGGGTTATGTAGAATATTTACCAGAGCAATCTTTAATTTTATCTTAATTTAGCCTTTTTTACTACTGTTTACCATTAAGTCAACCTGTTTAGAATGAACCTGCGTTCATTAGGATGCCAGCAGCAGCATCATAGACTCTGTTCTGTCTGTAGGGGTTCTAACAGAACCCCCCCGTCACGTGACCAAAGTATCTCTCAACCTCTCCGCTGTTCTCCAGCAGTACCACGAAGATGGAGCTCGCATTGAGGCCGCTTTCCGCCGCTACATCCACCGGGCCGACCCCAAGCAGAAGGAGGACAGCTATGAGATCATCGTGTGTCATGCCAATGTCATCCGTTATTTTGTGTGCAGGTTTGTGCCGGCGGCGGCGGCTCCGCTGAGGCCACAGCTGGCCTTTGCTTTGCTAACCACCGACTTCAAACTATGTTGCTTTGTTTTTTTTTTATTAATTCATCTGCTACCAGTTTTTTTCCCATCACCCTTAAGCTTTTTAGTTTTTATCCAAACCTGATTTTGTTTTTCTCAGATAATTAACGGAGAAGCTTGTTTCTAAAACCCGTCCCTCCTTTTTAAGACAAGTCTTTTGTTCTCTTTTCACTCAGGGCTCTCCAGTTTCCCCCAGAGGGCTGGTTGCGTATGGGTTTGCACAACGGCAGCATCACCTGGCTCACCATCCGCCCCAGCGGCAGGGTGGGCCTCAGGACTCTGGGAGACGCAGGATTTATGCCCCCAGACAAACTTAGCCGGACCTGATGGCCCGGCTCAGCAGCGCTCTCTGGAACAGGGTCGGCTACAGACTCAGCTCAGTTTTTTTCCTTAAGTGTCTTGAAAACAACTTGATATTTATTTTATTACAGATACATCATGTTATCAGATTGTGCGGCACTGTTGTGGTTTTTTTCAGTGCCGTCTGAAAAACGGCTGCACAGCAACTTCTGAATGTAATCTAAAATTTGTACAAGTGACTGATTTTTAAGCTAAACGGGTCTATTTGTAGAGCTACGTGTTAGCCATGTCACTCAAAAGGGGTTGATTGTTATGTAGTTGTGGTAAATAAACAAAAATGACTCAAGCTGTTTGTTTTTTTTAGCTCTTACACAAAATCAGAGAAATGCAAGTAAACACAGCAGTCATGTAGGAGTGATTTATTTACTTCAAAGCAAAATCAGTTTAGACATTAAGAAATCACCTATTAGGTTTATTTAATTTTAATAAAGCGCTAAAAGCATGTTTGAAGTTTCTTTTTTTAGGTGTAGTTTTGTAAAGTTCCACATTCAGAAACATTCAGAGACCAGAGTTGGATCTCTTCTAGAGGATGAGGATGACCGTACAATCTGTGTGAAGTTGGCTTGTGCTCTCCGATACAAAAATTTAGTTCACAAATAAAAAAAACATACATTCAGAACATTTGTTTCAACTTAAGTGGCAATTTTGAGTTTAAATTTTCAACATCGCTGGGTTCACTCCCTCTGGACATAACTCGTGAGCTTTCAGACCCCCAAAACCAACAGAACCATTTGGACCCAGGTGGTTTCGACTTTCGTCACTAAACTCAACAGTTTCGACCAACTTGCCACACGAGTTCACTGTAAACTAAAACATTTATGAGCAACTTTGAGAATTAAAGCTTTGTTAAACTCCCCTAAATCAGCACAGAAGCCATTTTATTCCCTCCCCACATAAAAAAGGTACAAAGACTGGGAATAACCTACAGCATAATGCAGCTTTCTTTTAATTCTGTTTTCTCCAAGCGTAAGGCAGTAAGTTACTAAACTGGTCTGATTTTTAGCTGTTTGATTATATCTGAAGTTTTTTTTTTCCCTGTGGAGCTTTTAAAAAAACATTTATGCAGATTTAAGGGTTCAGCTCAGACAGATGAAATGATCCCTGACTGATGGGTGTGACAGATTGGTAAATAAACAAAAACAAATTTTAAAAAATGGCACTGTTTAAGGCCACCGTTACTGACAAAATATTCGCACACAAACCCGGTACAACCAATAAAAACGTATACATTTATTAGACCAAAATTTAAAAAAAAACATGGAAGATCTTATTTTTTTTAATTTATTTTCATACTTTTCAAGTAGGAGTTAAAATATTTCTAGTTCGTCAGAGAAATGGTCCATCACTTCAGAAAATTAAGGCAATTCCCGAACTGAGGAACAACATAAGAAATGGCAGTTGCTTTAAACACCTGTTATTAAAAACATTTTAATTTTTGTGCTACTGACCAACATACAAAAAGTATTTTTTAAAATATCAAGATTTTACTTGTTTTAGTTTTTTTTTTTAAGAAGCTCTTCAGGGATAGAATCCTAACTGTGCCTCTTGTTTGTTTGTGACCAACTGTTTAGGAAGTGTGGCTTGTGTTCACAAACCCCTCCAACAGTTGACTCAGGTTATAATACAGGTGTTTCACAGTCGCCACAAACACTTTCAGTAAGTCGTTATAGTTCAAACCCATACAGTACATAAATTATGAAGGTTTTTTTTTCCTTTTTAAAGTCTTGAGTTGACATCACGGCCTAATGTGATGAGAATTCCTGTTATACATAGTACCGTACATCATAAATACAAATCCACCAGATACTTGTGCATATTTCTGTCAGGTTTGGAGTATGGCAGCTGTTGGGGGCGGAGAGAAGCAGGAAGAGATGGAGGCAGTTACAGCGGTTCCTGTAGGTGTCTGAGGCGGATGCGTTGGATGTAGCTAACACTGGCGGGGCTGTATCGGCTGGGGCTGAAGTCTGGCGAGGCGGCGTGGCGGACGGGACTGAAGCGACCGCTGGGGGACATCAGGCCGCTGATGGGAGAGCCGGGGGTCTGGTGCTGCATCTTGAGTCGGGCTTTGACCGCCGGGCTGGGCCAGCTGAACCACACACATCAACACGAACGGTTAGTTTTCAGCGTTCAATGCAACGGTTTCATCATGGTCCTACAATATTCACTACTGGGTTTCCTGAAGTGGGGTTCTGTGGACAGGTTATGAACATTTAATATCTTACCTGTTGTAGAAAGCTCTTTGAATGATCTCCAGCTTAAAAAATAAAGTTTAATTCAGACCGTTTTGACACACTAATGGTTAGTTCAAGACGGGCCAAGACCTGAGTTTCCTAATATTTTATAAATTTTACCTTTAATTTGACATCTTGTACTTATTCTGGCAATAATATATTTCTGCTACGTGTGCTTGCAAGTAAACACATCTATGTAAAACACCGTGTAAGTGTGATGTAAAAGTTTTTTTAAAGCGGGTTCACGTAAACAAATAGAAAAGTTTTGAAATTGGGACTTGTTTTAAGATAGCATCAGTACAGTTTGGTCTTACTTCTGCTTTGACTAGCTTTTAGTTCAATAATCTACTCAGAATTAAACTCTCTCTAAATTAAGTTCCTTCCAAGAGTTATCGACAACAGGTAAGATATTAATATTTAACCTTAACCTTTCCACCAAACTGCACCTCCTTTTGTGTTTTACACATTTAAAACGGTCTCTGTTGCTGCAGAACATAAACAAATTTACCAAACAGGTTCTAAAAGAACAAAAAAAAAAAAAAATCATAAACATTAACTTGGTCAATTTTAGTACCATTCGAGTGGCTAAAGTTTGTGAACCTCGACAATCAGATCTACAGTCAAGCAGTGGAAAGAATCAGGTTTATGTCAGACATTGTTTAATTTAAAGTGTGAAATGGATCAAGGCAAAGGAAGAGAAAAGTTGTTGTTTATCTAAATATAAGCTATTTAAGACCCAACCAATAAACAATCACACTCACTGTGCCACATTTCAACAGCTCTTAAACTCAGAAGTAACCATTAAAGATGACTCTAAATGCCACGTTTAGCTAACAACAGGCCCTTTGACATCGTTTTGCCCTACCCAGATCGGTCCTGATGCAGGTTCAGAGTCTTTCAACTCTGTTCTTAGAACCTACTGATGGAGGTTAGGAGAGAGTGAAGTGGAGCTGAAGATTTAACATCAGCAGACTGCAACGTTAAACGTGAGGGCGTCTTCTTCACGAGAATCAAAGTTACCTTTCTTTTAAAACACAATCGCAGCATTCAGTTTGGTTATTTTAATTTTTACAATACAACCATTAAACTGGCAACACTGTGGGACTATGAGGAGGCTTTCATACTTGTTGGCCATCATACAGGCTCCTCCAGCGGAGGATAAAAGGTGGCCTAAACTCCATGGCTTTTTGTTTTTTCACTCCCTACATGCTGACCCTGCCTCTGACTCAGCATCAAGCTCCTACACCAACAGATGGATTAAGTATTGTTTCTGGTTCTATTGGTATTGGTCAAGAATACCAATATCTATACTAACCTCTGCATGTCTGATGAAGAGTAGGACTTCATTGTGCTCTTCCACTTGTGTATGCTGGGATATTTCTGGGGGTCAACATCTGTGCCTTCGATGGCTGACAAGACCTCTCTGTCCAGTCTGGTAGGTGAGTCCCTGTAACAGCATGAGATTATTAACTACAGAGATCTGCTGCTCACTTCTCATCACAATGGTTAGTAAAACCAGACGACTCCCTTTATGTTCACAGAGCTAATTAACTATAAGTTTAAACATTGTGTGGAGAAGCCCGTGAGACTCACCCCTCAATAAAAAGTCCTCTTCTAAAGTGTGGAGGGGTCCTGGGGAGGAACTCATGGGAGTTGTCTAAGGACTTGTAGGAAGACCCGGAGGATCCTGAGCTGCTCAGGTCCCTGCCTCCGTGATCCCACGACCTGGACCTGGCACAGAAACTGCGCACCCCTGAAACCGACCCCCTAGTCCTCCCCAGCTCCTCCAGACTCTCCTCTGCTTCAAAGTACTCCTCTGAGCTGCTGCTGCTGCTCCTCTCCTCTGCTCCTCTTCCCTCCGTTCTCCCGCCCGCCCGCTCCGTGTCCTCGCTGTTCTGGCCGAGACACAGGCGGGCGAGTCCGGAGCCCAGCTCCTTGTGCCGACTCCCGCCGCTGCACCTCCTCTCCCTGCAGCTGCTGGGACCGTCCGGCGGCTCCTGCAGCGACATGCGCTCGAACTCCACCATGAGGTTGGTGATGGGCGACAGCAAGGCGGAGGAGGACGGGGAGGTGCGCTGGGACACCTTGTCTCCGTTCTGAGTCCTGTCCCTGGAGGAGGAGCACGCCCCGTTCTGGCAGACGGCGCCGGGCGACAGGAGGCCGTCGCTGCAGCAGCACAGCAGCTCCTGCTCGGCAGCCGTCTCGATCAGGTCCGCCCCGCGGTGGTGAAGCGCGATGTGGAACTCGCGGCCGCCCACCGCTCCTTTCAGGACATCTTTAGATGAAGCAGAGGACGTGATGCTGCTGAGCACCGCGTTTTGACGGTTCTTTATCTCCTCCAGGCTGATGTCATCACTCTCATCCAGGAAGGCACCCACAGAAATTGAGTTGCAGAACTTTTTAGGCTTCCCTGGAATCAGAAATGGAAAAAGAGGCTACTTATAAAACTACTTATAGCTCAAATATCTCTTCATGGCAGCCGATATGAGGCCTTCTGTGACTCTGAGCCTCTCAGAGGAACAGATGCATACCTGGAGAGGGGGTTTTAAACCTGTTGCTGGTCTCATTCTGTCCGGCCCCCTCATGACTCCTTGGGCTGAAATCCTTCTTACTCAGGTACTCCTCCAGTCTGCGGAGCCCCTCAGCTGACGACAGATCCACAAAACAGTCCAGGAAACCCCAGTATTCAGCCCAGGGGTGGCCCATCTCACGAGCTAAATCTCTGAAGACCAAGAACAAATCGGCACTTATTAGATATTACTACTAACATGTTACTAATACTGTCTAACCTGGAATTTAGGAAATATCCAGTAGAAAAAACAACTCTGAAACAATTTCACCCAAAAACACAGCATTTAAAGAGGAAACAGTTGGGATTTTAAAGTACCTGCCCACTCTCTCCACCCCTCTGTCAGGGTCTGACTTCAGAATGTGGTGGAAAAGCTCCGCCCGTTCTCTAGGTGGCGTTTTCCACGACCGACGAAAGTCATCTGCCTGCATTCAGAGACAATTTGTTACGATCAGTATGTTTGTTAATGAAAAACATACGCAGACTGAACGGTAAGTGAACTTGCTTTAGAGGGGCTCAGCGGGCCAGCGAAGGCTGTGACGGTCAGTAAAGGATCCATGGGGCTCCTTGTGTGCTGATGGATCAGTGACAGGCTCTCTGAGGACTCGGGTGACCACGGAGCACCAATGATGGGCTGAGAGGTGTTGTCTGTGGCTCTCAGCAAAGGGATGTAGCAGCGGTCTGTGAGACATTCAGGACACATGATGGAGAAAAATTACAAAAGAAAAATGTTTTCTTTGTGCCTGGTGTATTTGGAGCAGCCGATTTGTTCAGTCTGTAGTTCGTCATGATAAATGCTAACATCGAGCTAACAATCCATAATTACAACAGTAGGGAACTTTTATTACAACTTTACGACTCATTAAACCTATTTTTCCCCTGGTGAATTCTGAACAGACATTCTTCTTAAAAGGGCACTAAATAGATCAACCACTTCAAATGTCAAATTACTTCTGGTACATTTCAAATGTGATGACAAAGTGTTGCATTTAGCAGCTGTAAGTTTTGCTCTCTATCCTTTGAGCACAGGGGTTTTCTCTTGTCTTTCACGACTCTCCTGCTTTGGAGGGTGTGCTGGTAAATATAAATACATTCCATCAGGACCCTCATTTATTCCTCAGGCCAAGAGTTAAACCCATGTCATCCTGTGCTCATTGATATCTTTTGTCTCTCAGATAAGGTGTCCCATAACAGGCTCTGGGTTTGGTGCCGGCATCTCACCATGAGAGACGACATAATATCTCTGTTTAATATCTGTCTGATAAACAATTTGTATAAATCATGTCTGCACCTTTGCTTCTGGGCCAGTACTCTGAAGCATGCACAATGCCGAAGATGCTGTGCCCCATTCTGCATAATCAAATAAATCCTGTATAACTCTTCACGGAGTGTTTGACTTCCTTATCATGTTTTCCTGTCCAGATATTTATTGTTTCCACAACAGAGGGAAAAAAAATATTTGATTTTTCTCAGTAAATTATTGTGTTAAAAATGACTCTTCAAACTGCTCCTTTAGTTTGAGCTTTTTCTAAAGAAACAACCAAACCTGCTAAATCCAATTCCACTTTGCTAGAAGAATAAAAAGTGTGCTCCATCAGCCTCTGAATACGAGAGAAACAAAACAAAAGGTGCAGTCCCTGTTGGAGCCAATAAAATAACAAAATGTGTAAAAGTAATGATGTCATTTTCTGTACTTTAGGCTTTAGCAACATATCTTCCCTTTAAATTTCATAGTTACTCTTCACTGGACTTTCAAATCTGCCTTCTTTGACACAAAGCAGCTTTGGGTTTATTTCATGTTCTGTCCCGTATTTATCAAACTTCTTAGAATTACTCTTAAGAATGCTGCTAAGAGTGGACTTAAGTGTAAAAAAATTCTTAG
>JAUBOC010000001.1:5951013-5963810 GCA_032275365.1 Anablepsoides cearensis
AAGTCTGAGAGTAGGAGCAAATCTAAGAAATTTTCAGCACTTAAGTCCAAAAATCCACTCTAAGAAGTTTGATAAATTCGGGCCCTGATCAGATATGTTCACATCAACCATTATGAGCCTGACCTAGTCTCAAATTTAGGGGCAGACATCCTCACAAAAAGACTTTATTAGAAGAGTCACACAGCAGCTAAACAGAAGTGGACCCACTGACACAAAGCAGCACGAGGTTCATCAGTCTAGCTGTCATGGAAATGAGGTTTGTGGAACAGACCTTTAACAACTAAACATTAGTTCCACCTGCAACTTTTTTAAGACGCGCCTCAGTTTGACAACCACTGAATTTTACAACATTTAGCACAGAAACAGTGAGTTTTAATGTGTGCATCCTTACCCTCCAAGTAGTCAATTATCCGTTGTTTCACTTCCTGGGTTTTATTTTTTCTGCTACAAATAAGCTGTGAAAAAACAAAAACAACGAGAGATAAATAAACCAAAGTTCAGACGTGTCAGATCAACTGAGCAATTTACCCATCTAAAATTAATCTACACTGGTCAGTGAGTGATTGTGGACACGAGATTTTAAAAAGGTCACAGCTAAAATAAAATAAAAAACATTAACTGAGATTATTCTTCTACAAATACTGACAGGACATTGGGGTCAGCCTTCCTCTGAGTATCTGCTCCACAGTTCCTAACTCCTGAATACTGTCAGTGTTAAAATACATCCAGGTAATGTTAGTTTGTTGGTAAAGTTGAGGAAATACAGCTCCTTACATCACAAGGCTTCACTCCGTCCTTGTTCTTACAGTGCTTATCTACGTCAGGGTGCGAGCACAGCACATTGACCACGTCCGGACATCCAAACTTGCAGGCAAAGTGGAGCGGCGTTTCAAAACCCTGGAGCGGGAAAACAAGCAAGAAATCATGTCGTCACAGCCAACTGACCACACCTGGTAAGAATAAAATCTCGTCGGGTGTAGGAAAAGAACGGACAGCTTTATCTGGAGTGTTGAGGTAAAGATCTACAATGTAGCGGATTCGTTTTTGCAGCATGACTTCCTGGTCGTCTGGGTACATGAGGCGCATGAACTCGGGGTTTTCCAAAGTGTCCAGCAGCAGCTGGGCGATCCCTGCCTGGTTCTCCTTCGCTGCCACGTGCATGACATTGTAGCGGCAGCCCTCCTGAACGGACAAAACAAAGGAACATGTGTATGAATCAGGAAATAATCTCCTAGATTTACACTTTTATTGGCCTTTCTTAACTTTACAGGCTGAAGTTTAGGCTTTACCTTATGCTAAATTCATTTATAGTGACAAGAGCTTTAGTTAGCTGTAATATAACAGCAACAATTACCATGTGGACATTATATATCACTGGTCTGACAACAAAAATGACTTCATGATTAGTATAAAGCAATATACAGCAAATATAACATTAAGAGCTCAAAACAAGCAGTGGGTTGAAGGTTGGAACTGACAATGGAAAAGATGTTTACGTATCAACAAATGTCAAGGTCCCAGGTCAGGTTTAGATTTTCTATTAATAGACGACGCATCACAGAGTTTGTGCTTCAACAGGCTCAGATACAGTCACAGCTCATTGACAAAGTAGTTTCCACTCTTTCAGGTTTTAAATACTATATTCATCTGTATTTATTTTAATTCAGAACTCATCTTAAAGTTACAACAATAAACAAAAAGATACTGGATCCTAAATGCTGCCTTCTTAAACATTAACAATATTCAAACTTTAACAAATTCAATGAACGACTAAACTGACTTCAGAATGATAAAATAACACAAAATTCCTCTTTCAGGAGTAACACTAACATTCATGCTGCTCCAGATGTTTAAGAACTCCACTTCCAGCCATTTTTTAACAAAAAAAGTTTGCTTTCGTGGCAAAATTCAACTCCTCTATTCTTTAAACTGCACACTCTGCACAGGATGAGACCTGATAGTGTTGATGCGGTTTGCTAATGCAGGCATGTGTTGAGAAGTGCAGACAGTGCGGCTCACAACTATTGTTTTACTACTAACCTGAAGACGAGGCTGGCAGGACTTTCCAGCATTATAAACCCATGTCTCTGCCTCCACACATAACCTGCAGGGTCACAGAAATCCAGCCCAACTCTTGTTTACCTTAGGAGTTTTTGTCCTGTTTTAGGAGGCTGGCAGCTCATTATGTGTAAATGTGACGCTTACCAAGACTACTGGATGATACAAAGCTTCCTCTTCCGTTAGTCCTCACCAGTCAGCATAATAATATTTTTACACCAAAGACCATTTGTAACTGAACTGATCTCATTGTTTGAAAACATTCACAAAATATCATTTTCAACATATTAGTCTAGTAGATAGAAATTATTTGCAGTGAACTTTACGGAACTGCTTTGTTCTATCTAGAGCAAAGAAACCATCCAGCTACTAAGTCTATGGTAATCTTCAGTGAGATCCAGGGTTCCTGTGTAGATAAGGAGAGACTCTACCCATCAGACCTTCATGATTATGCTCAGTGTCGACCAAGACAGTCCATTAAAAATGGGCAAAATCACACTTTAAAAATATTAAAGTTATTTAATTTGATAAATTGAGATCTGCGCCCCATAACCCCAGTACAAAGAGGCAAATTTAACCTTTTCCTACTTTTTCACAGCTGTTTTTATGGTTTCCAATAGTTTTTAGCCGTATTCATATTATTTTTAAAAGGTTTATATGCTGTATAAAACAATTAATTACAACTGGGCATGCTGTTTCGAGCACAAACTACATGGAAACCGCTTGGGGCTTAAGACATTAAAGTGATGGTGATGCAAAATATCTTTCAGTAGGAAATGAAAAACATTTTCTGGAGTGCTCAGGATGAACTGGGGTTAGGATTCATATCTCAATAAGACAAGTGGAGGGCTTCAGACAGGGAAGCTCAGGTATACAGGAGACTCCTGTCAAATCTAGCCAGAGTCTGAACCAATAAGAAAATATTTGAAGAAATGTTACAGGGGAGAAAGTCCCAAAATAAAAGAGAGTCAATCTCGTAGATAAAAGATAAAGAACACCTATACAAATCGCTGAAAAAACTTTGCTTATTTTCCCTCTACATTGCGTCTTCACCAGCAGTTTAGTAAAGCAGCTCAGAAAACTTTAATACACAGACTGAGACTAAGCAAGAGCCAAATATTAAAAAGTTCCTACCTGAACAACAGTGGGGTTATCCCCCGAGCCGATGAGATAGCGCGGGTTGCTCCAGACGAGCTCGCTGAAGGCCAGCTCATCACCTTTCTCCACAGCTTTCCTTAGTTTTGCTGTTAAGTCCTGACTGCGGGGGCTCTTAAAACTGTTGGCCCGCTCCCGGTTAATGGTGTCGACTTCCATGTTTTCAGCTGTGACAAACAATAAGAGAATGTAGGTCACTGTGTTGTACTGTCACATGCTTGTTTTACTAAAGCCAACAGTTTAGACCTGTTTTTTTTTTTTAAAGTCCATTCATAAAACATTCTCAAAATTATTATACTGAGCTCAATGAAAAGAGGAAAAAAAGGCTATGAAACAACTGAATGTAATTTTACCTTTACCAGGGAGCAGACCAGGTTTGATGGGGGATGCACAGGGGGTGGACTTGCTGGGAGAGGGGAAATAATCACAGAGTCCCTTTGCAAACTTCTCTGCGTCTTCACGGTTACTGAAGGCTTTGAAGCGAGCTCCCTTCATGGTCTTCACAGCTTGAAGTGCGTCTTTCTTGTCCATGTATACGTGTGTTCCCTCTGAAGCACATAATAAAACATGTTAAGTCTCTGCCTGGTCATACCAAGTTAATGCTAGCTGTAACATACAGTACAACGTTTGGGTGGATGATATCAGCTTGAACCAGGCACAAAATAACATTATTTTCACCCAGTGAGGAGATCTTTCATGTGGATTACATCATTTCCAAGTAGGGTGAAAATATAAATGATATAGCAGAAGTATTAAGTTGTATTTCTTCATTAAAATTAAAACAATTTGCTTCCGTTTCATTATGATGAGGGCTGTCAGTCAAACCCTCCCAAGTCTGTGTGTTTTTCCTTCAGCTAAAGCCCTGTCTACATGACACCATAGACCATAGCATTGCTGCTGTGTTTTAACCATTCATGTACACGACAGCAATTGCTTTCTCTGACAAAGTTTTTTGAATCCAGGTTTTCACAGTGGAGGTTTTTGGAAACCACTATTTTTTTTGTAATGTTTAACCAGGTACGGCACTTGAAAAGCATTAGTCAAAAGTAATGCCAAAACACACAAGGAAATGTAAATACTGCACTCTAGGGAGGAATTATGTCAAAAAACACAGTTAACAATAACGTGAAAACTGCAATAAATAAAAAACTCCTTCTGAAAGCAACATTTCCCAGACAAAAACAGCCTGAGCAATAGGCATATTGCAAACAACTGTGTAAACTACAATAAATGATTAGCTCAAATGTTTGCGTTTATGCAACGTCAGCATCAGTCTGGTAAACAAAATGAACTCAAGATCTTTTATTTAGAACTCACTTTTTTTCAGACTTTTTATTTATTTAAAATGACGATAGTAAGATGGTGCTTTAAAGTATTTAGAGCATCAGAAAATGTTTTATGGGGACGATGTTTTAAATTCAGAAAGAAACTGTAGTGCATGCAGTTTGTTGTTTCACTGCTGCACAGCAGCTCTGTCTAGTTGAACATTAAAATAAAACATTCATGTTGGAATGGAAATGATGCATTAGTTTTTGTTTTTGCTCAGAACTCTTCAACACTGCGTACTTAAGTATTTGCTCTTTTATCTTAAGTCATATTGTCATCGCAGTATTAAGAACTGTTATCGGAGGTTTTCCTGAAATCGTGCAGCCGTACATCAGCCAGACTTTATAATCAGTGAAACAAACTGATGTCAGAAACATTGGGTTTTACAAATTAAATCTAAAATAGTAGGTTTATAATTTTTTTTAAACAAGTCTTCAGTTAGTGGCATTAATTTCTTATTGGATTGCTACTTCAACAAATAAAATTAATATTAACAATTTTACTTTTTCCATTGATGAATGAAAGGTTTTATTTGAACTGAGATTTTTTTTTTGTTGGGTTTTGAAAATTATGTAAAGACATGTTTATTTTATTATCTGGACCGTATTAAAAGATGAGGTTAAGAATCTATATTTTGATTTGTAAACGAAATGTAATGAAATTCCTCCTCAGCTCACTTTTCTTTTGCACAAATAACTTCCATAATTTGAAGCATTTTATGTTTATATTTCCAGAGAAGGGCAGCTCTGTATCCTGTCTTACTTTAAACCATATATGCGGGCAACAATGCAGTTTGTAGTATTACAGTTCCTAGGGAAAAAATTAAATTGCATAAATGTTCAAAACTATCCTAAAATTCTAGTTGTGCATTTCTACCAAAGAAACCCACAGCCCTTTCCCACAATAATACAACACTGCTTATATACAGGTGATTTCTCAACATCCCACATCAGATGATTGTATGGTAAACATCAAACATCGTCCGTGTGAGGTGCAACTAACCAGGTAATATTGGTGCCTTTGTAGCCTTTAGATCAGAAAATGAACAGGATGGGGGGGGGTTTGTTTTCTGACTGGTCAGTTTGCCAAGTCAGCATTAAGTAGACACAAAAAGTCTATAAAGTGCTGCTGATTTAGTAACACCGTAAAAGTCTGTTTTGAGAATAAACATTTACAGAATTGATTTTTACTGCATGTCTTGATGAAAAAACATTTATCTGAAGTGTATTTTAGACAAACTGAACTGAGAATAAAACATGACCTAATAAAAAAAAACTAAATAACAGCTGATCTCACAAGTAAACAAACAAGATAATGTTTGGGGGGGACTTTAGACTGTAGCAAGATAAAAGTTAAGTTAGGTAAACATATCAAGCAAAACAACAGATATGTCACATTTATTAAGGCTGGAGAAATGTTGCACACCATCTCACTGTTGTGACTTTATAATGTTTTTAAAATGAAGAGTGTATATATACATTTATAGCAAAATAAAGCAATTTATCTGGCTCAGTGAGTCAATTAAAAGTAGTCTCACTAGTGTCTCTTACCATTTCTGGCCAAGACATCCTCCCACGGTGGACACACTCCATAATAAAAAGTTGGAGACACTTGTGCTAGCTTTGAAGGGGTTTCTGTTTTGGACTGAGAGTTGCTGCACTCAACAGAGCTGTTAAAAGCCGACCGTACTGAGATCTCCTCTTCCTCTGGGGGGTTTAGACCCACACCGTACCCAAAGTCCACCTCTTCGCCATTGTTCTCAGAGGATCGGCTGCGTGCAGTTTCAATGCCGGGGGCATCTTCTGAGGTGGCACCCGACACAGGTTTGGAGTCTCCTGCAGTTTCCAGGGATGAACGGCTGTCATCGGTTTCATCTGCAACACCCTCTTGTTCAGCGAGGACGCGAGCTAACTTCCTCTCGTAGATGGCTCGGGTGGTAGATGTGATGGGGCCGCACTTGATGCCCGCTCGAACAAATTCCTCACACAGCTCAGCATCACTCAGTCCCTTCAATCTGATCAGAACCACCTCCATGCTTCAGCTCCCTGTAAACACAATAAACACTTAGCAAATGGGACTTGTAGTCTTTAATGCATTAAACACCGTGTAAAGAAACAACTAACATTACTTCAATTTAGTGCTGTAGACTTAACAATCAGAATCAGCATGAATATTTTTTCATTTTATTTTGTGCTAGTAGTCGTGCTGTATTTGCCAAATTTTGAATCATTATTTCAATATATATTAAATATACTTTAACAATAGATCTTTGAACTAATAGGCACCAGGAGGGTTTCACTTTTTGCATTATTAATGCTCACTACAGATAAAATACTAGCAAAATAAAATATAAAAAAATAAAAAACTGAAACACACAGGTCTGTATTTCTGACAGCTTTCATAAAACCAAAACTAACAAATTTAAGATTCTTGTCTCTTTCAATACTAGCAGCCATAAGCCAAAAGACACTGACGTTCCCGACAAATACACATTTTCTTAAGCTATATTCAATATTCGCTCAACTCAGTTATTCTTTAGGGTTATAATAAACTATTTTTAGCTTTAAAGAAAGCGCTTATATTTGTACCCAGAATTTTATGAAAGCATAACCGACGACACAAAAGTTGCATTAGCTTGTGTCGGCTAGCTTGCTAACCATCAGAGTCTAGCTAGAGAAGCCGGGGACTTCTTGTGCTAACAGCAGGGAAACGGCTTCCGTCAAACAGTTTTACTTGCTTATGGCCCAAAATATTTAAGCCGACATACTGAGAATACGCAATTCTGAAGGAGTTGGACGTCTCTTTATCATATCAGTTCTTTATCCGCATGCTGTCACGCCCAAGTATGTCATTCGAGATGGGTTTTCGGACTACCGTAACAAATCTGATACGTGGTCATGATGCTGATAGAGATCCAAGTGAACGTGATGACATGCATCAACACATGTGTTCGTATACTTACCAAGAAACATTTCGCTATATATAACGACAATTTGGTAAAAAACAAAACTCTAGTTCTGCACAAATAAACTTAAAACAGACACAAAGCTGAAGACGGTCTGGAATAGTCTCATTGTTTACAACATCTGATGCGCATGCTCAGTTTTAAGGGAGGGTGTACGACGCATTCAACGACTGTAGGAAACTCAAAATTGCACAGTAATTTATTACATTTCATCGTGAAAACACATAAAATTAATTGGAAAAGACACTGTGAAAATGATTTTAATATGAGACACTAGATTATTTAAACTGCGTGGCGACTTGTTTCTTTTTACTTGCGACATGTCGGCTGGTAGGAGTAAAGTGTACGAACGTTAAAAACTGCGGAAAAGCCAGCCGCCTTTCCGGAAATGGCAGCGCCAGGAGTCCTAAAAAGCAACAGCGCCACCCAGCGGTCATGTCCTCAGCAGGTTCAATGGTCAGTTCAAAGATCAGAGCTACCTCAAATAAAAGTATAAACTGGCCAAGAAATGACTGAAGTATTTTGTATAAAGGCAACATATCCTAACATCTAATTTAATATTGTAAAATTATGTCATCAGGCTGACAAAAAATAAAGAGCTATGTGCAAATTCTGGTGTGTTTAAATACTTAAATGAAGAATTTTTAAACAAATAAATAACATAACTACAAAATGCTAAATTACAGCAGAAAAACCATGTTTCAAAGTCAAATCTTTCTCATTGTGAAGCTTATTAAACTAATATTTACATTTGGTCAGCCTTGTATGTACCTCAAAGTGATACTCGAGTTTGTTTTACCATAAAATTAATTAGGTAAAACCTAAAGTCTCTTCTAAGAATATCACTTGAGTAAAAATCTTAAGTATCTGACATTTAAATAAATAAATAAATAAATAAATAAATAAATAAATAAATAAATAAATAAACTTTATTTATATAGCACATTCCAACAATGCCTTGCATCGACCAAAGTGCTTCACAAGGTAAAACAAACACAATGAAATCATAAAAAATCAGTACAAGTTAAAAACACAAATTACAATAAAAGAAAGTAAAAAAGATATATATGATGCTAAAAAAAATTAAACATCAAATTTACTGTTCTTAAGTATCAAAAGTAAAATTTGTGATACAAAATAAGTATTAAAAGTCAAAGTAATGAGTAGGAAAATATAGAAATAAATTATATACTGTATCTCAAAACAGAACTTAAACAAAAAACACGCTAATTGATGAAAATGTCAGTAAGAATATAAGATACACACAAATTATGCATTTAGAAAGTTTAACTAGAATAGTTTTTTCTTTATTGAAGTCACATTTCATGAGTTACTTAACCTGATTATAGATTATAGGACAACATAGTAATGGAACATTTCTGGAGAACATTTGTTAAACCCAGAACCCAGAATCCACTGGAGGGCGCTATGGTTGTGCAGCATCATAGACTTAGATACTCCTTGTGCAGCATGAAATTCAACCCAAGAAGATCTGCTTTTCAAGTTTTTTATTTAACTTTTCATGACACCAGGATGATGTGAAACTCTGTCACTGGAGCACCAGTTAAAGACACTGTAACTAACATGTTCATTTTGTTGGCCTTTTTTCCTATCTTTTTTTTCAAAATCCTACATCAAATCTGTTATAATCGAACACCAGCTTGTAAATATTCTCCTTATTCTGTATCAAATCAAATCAAGATGATCTAACTGTGCAGTGAAAGAAACAATGAAATGAAGCACATAAAACCAGCAGAAAACAGTCATACCAAATTAAATGTGAAATTTGCTTTTGAGCGTTGGAAAGACTGACAAGAAGCTAATTCTCTAATAGTTTTTTTCTTCAGACAAGGATAAAATGTGACAAAGCAGGTCCCTGAACACAAGGAAAAACACCACACCCAGGAAATATTGCATTTTTTTTATAGCAGCTCTTTCTTTTTATTTTAGGTCTTTGTGTCTGTTTGCTCTTGTAGTATGGTCAGATTAAAACACGGTTTGCACGGTTTTTGAATTGAATTTGAATTGAATTTGAATTTAGAACGTGAGACACAGATGGGCATTATAAGGACAAAAAGAAGCAGTAGGAGTTCAAGGCCTGCTGGGTTTACACAAATTTAACTTGGTGATCATTTTCAGACACAGCAGGTAAGTAATTAAGACTCATTAACGTCCACTGTGGCCAAAATGTTCTTGACAACATATTTTCTAACTGCTGGTCAGCTTGGTTTGAAACCACTAAGTTATTCTTCCTTTGTAATTTTAGGCTTTACAAAAAACAAACAAAAAAAAAAAAAACAAACAAACAAAAAAAAAAAAAACACGAATTATAGTCCAGATAAGAAAAGACCTGAAACATTAAGTGTCTTCTGTAATGGGACGACATCCTGTCTTAAACCTTTTTGTGATCTCAGCTCCTGACTGGAGGACAAACCAACTTGTCAACAGAGACAAGATGAAACCGATCAAAAACTGAGGTATTTCCATTTGTAAATAAGATGAGTCAAACATAATTACAAATTTAAACCAGCTGGTCTAAACATGTTTAGTCTTCCAAAAACACTTTATAAAATGACCAATTAAATATGAAAATGTTCACACAATTGATAACATTAAATCCCCAGACCCATGTCATGAGCCAGGAGGAGACGGCCTTGTTTGGACACCGCAAAGCTGCAACCCTGCAACAAAAATATTCAAAATAAAAAACGAGCACTCAACAATAATCACTAAGCTGCACGTAAGTACTAACTAATGTAGAAATTTGAATTTTCACAAGACTGAGAATCAACATGCTATTTATTGGTATTGAGTTATTGGCTTCACAATGCAGAGAAAGCATTACTTGCTGCCCAGAGACACTTACTTTACTCCCTCCCTCTGGAAGGGCATCAGGCTACAGTGTCCAACGCTTCTACTCCCTCCCTCAAAAACAAACGTTAAATCAGAAATTTAATTATTCTACAATTTGGAAAAGGAAGAAAAATAAAAACAGCTTGATGCATGTTTACACACTGAACCAAAAAGCATTTTATGTAACAGGATATGAACTCATTTTCTTTTATTTTACTTTCAAACAGTTCTCTTTGCATTTATTGCCCCTTGGAAAATTCACAAGCATACAGTGGTAATGGGACAAAAAACAGTTGGGGAATACAAGGGCTGCAGCACAGTTGCATGCAGAAACAAATCATGTAATGTTCATTTTTACACTCAGGTCTATCTGGAGCTGTAGCAGATTTATTACATCTGGTTTGCATGGAATCTCTTATTTTACCTCCTTTGCAATATCAAACAAATATGACTGATTTACAATTATAGAAAAGAGACATGTATTTAATATATTAACATCTGAAAACACAATAACCCCAAAAACAATTTAACACCAGATGAATTAATGGATTCAATGTCTTATTTTGTAAATATAGTCAGTACCAACGCACACAATACACTTCTTTATAGAAATTGTAACTTTTTTTAAGCTTGCTTTGTCACTTTGTCAGTTCAGTTTTGATTATCTAGTGTGCAACGTCATTTCATGTGTTTTACTTACAATAAACAGTTCTTCAGTAAGGATTTTCCTCACATATACAAGATATTACAACTTGCAGACAACTTTACCAGGAAAAAAACATTCAAACCAACTTAGTCCATGACAGCATATCAAAGATTGCTTAAGGCTTTTTGCATTCAAATGACTGCAGTCCATGCTGGACAAATAACCAAGATTACAGTTTTAAACCCAAGGTGATATGATTATGTAATGTTCTAACATAAAGACTGCATTTTAATAAAAGGCAATCCAAAATATGTATGCATAACTGCATTACTTCTTACTTCGTGAACAGGAGTAATACAACTTCTTTATGAACCGTTTAGAAACCATGCTGATGCCTACACGTTTAAGTAAAACAGAAAGGTGGCATTAACAAGCAAACAGGCACAATTAAATGGAAGAACGGGTTGTAGTTTCTGTCAGCAAAACACTTCTCAAAATAAGAATTAAGTAGCATTTGTCACTTTTTATCCATATGAGGCGGAGGACTACAGTTTAGTGTAGGAAACTGCTCATCTTTTAGGTAAACTGGCTCGGCAGACTAATCTGAACTTCTACACTTTTATCGCAAAGCTGAATATGAGGGATTCCCTTGGAGAGGCTGTAATAAATAAAAGTGACAGGAGCTTAACATAAATACAAACAACAAAGAAAATAAAATAAAGCTATGATATATAAAGTATTACTCTGCAGAAGCACTTCTGTGCTAATGTGAGAAATGCCAAATATTGGCAGCAAATATAAAGAAAAGGAAAACAAATATGGGGCTTAAAGGTGCCTTTGTGGATAAAACTCCACTTTTTCCTCTAATGGCCTGAGATACGTTCTTTAGTTAGGATTGCTGCTGTTCCGATTCGTTGTTATTTTCCACTGCTGGCGAATTAGAGACGTCGTTTTGAAGCCCGAGTTGAGCCAGTCCCTCTGCTGTGTTTGTCCATGAGTTCATTGATTCATGTACTGTTACTGTGTGTTCCTCCATCTGCTTCTGAAGGCTGTCCATCTCCTCCCTGGGAAACAAAGAATACAAATGTAGGTATTTTCACAACTTATTATAACGGATCAGTTCTTCAGATCAGACAATAGATGTACTTGAGTTGCCGTAGACAGTTGTGCAGGTTGTTGAGGGGCTCCTTGTTTACTGATGTTGAAGGTTTCAGCAACTCGTCCAGCAGTGAGGCGGGCACCGGGCAGTCTGGAATCTTAACTGGTGTCACTGGATTTGATGGGTTCCCTTCAGTTTTCAGCTCCATGCGCTGCTGTTCCAACAAATGATTACACAGTCTTAAGTCTTAATCAGACAATTCTTTTTAATTATCCGACAGCACCAGGCAACCAGAAGTGTTTTACCTTCCTCAGACGAGTCTGTTTCAGGTCCTGTTTGAGCTGCTGGTTCTGCAGCAGAACCGTCTTCATGCTGTTTCTCAGCTCACTGACTTTGGCCTGCAGCATGAACTTGTCCTTTCTGGTGCTGCTCAGCTCTTCCTGCACCGTCTCCAGCTCCACCTTTATGTTCTGAGACAAAAATAAATCATCAATCCCTGTGTAACAGGAAATGAGGAAGAACAAAGTTTATTTTTAACTGTTTTTTTTTTTAAACAACCTGTTCACTTCAACAAATGCAATGCCAATTTTCTCTTTAAAGTCAAATTAGGACTCCTGGTTTGCAGTGTTGTATAAAGTACCTCAAAGTGATACTTGAGTAAAAGTACAAGTATCTTACCATAAATTTACTTTGGT
>JAUBOC010000001.1:6023726-6038912 GCA_032275365.1 Anablepsoides cearensis
AGTTTTAAAACCAGTACTTTTATACTTTTACTTGAGTAAAAAGCCTGAGTTGATACTTCTACTTCCAAAAAAGTATTAATTTAAATCATAGTATCTATACTTCTACTTAAGTAATGATTGTGAATACTTTTGACACCTCTGTCAAGGAGTCATTATAAGCTTCTTTAAGCTTCTGCATACTAGCTTTATTAAATTTACACCACAAAGGGGCAGTATTAGTTGGTTGGACCTGCACGCCCATTGGCTGATCCTTGCACATCAATTTTCCTGAATACCAGCTCTCTGCAAGCTTGTACAGTTAGCAATGACTTGCTAGGTGAAGGGTTACAAAGGATGGCAGAGTTGCATGCTATGGTATGTTGATCTGACCTTCAGCTTTACTTTGAGCTCCATATTACAGCCTTATGCATAGGCGTATACATTACACCTTTAGGCATATTTTGACATCAGTATGGGATTACTTTTGTCTTGGTAAAAAAACAGCCAATCAAACACTGGCTCCGCCCTATTTATCTTGATTGACAGTTAGCAAATGCGGACAGAAAACTAAAGAAACTTTCATTTTTTAATTTTAAATAGAACTGCGTTTTGTTACTTTGGATAAGTTAAATTATGTGTATTTGCGTTTCTAAACTACGTCAATTTTATCTCCATCATTACTAGTATTTTAGAGTAAATACAGAGCTATGAAGTGTTTGTTGTGAAACCACCAGATGCCTCCTGCAGATACAAGTACTTCGTTAATTTTAGCAGACGCAGGTGTTACTGTGAAGCCCCCCATTCTATAATTTTAGGGTTTTCACCCACCTGCAAGAAAAATTAAACACCTCGAATCTCCGTCTTCTAATTTTCACATCTAAGTACACACATTTACTCTAAATGTTTAATTTGAAGTCCATGTCTGCTGCAATTTCTCTTACTATGTTTAACAAAGGTTTCTCAAGATGATTAAAAATTCATCAGTCTGCAAAAACTGCATCTACAAATCATGATAGAATCAATGATAGAATAATGCTCATCAATTGTAAAATGGGAAGACTCTGAATAGCCCATCATCTACAGTCAATATCCTCGAAATTTGTCAAAAATCAGAAGAAATCCAAGCTAAGTATGTAAAAGTCAATAATAGATGCCCGTCATCTTCAGATCTCCAGATGAAGCAGCTGATTGCATTGAATCTTCACTTCAATATGCTCCCTCATCCTGAGCAAGCGCAGGGCGACAGTGGAGAGGAAAAACTCCCCTTTAACAGGAAGAAAACCTCTGACAGAACCATCTGCTTTAACTGGCTGGGGTTTAAGCAGACAGGAAAGAGACAGACACAGAGGTACGGGTCTAGAAGAATCACCCATGATAAGAAAAACAAAAAGAGAATATGAAGTTAACAAAAACGTTAAGATTACAGTGTGTCCTCCAGGAGACTGAAGCTATAGCAGCAGATTCTTCAAACATTATTTTAGAATCAATGAGTTAAAATAGTCCAGCCTGTAATAAATATATAGATTAGTTTGTATGCATGACCAACCTCTGTGTTATTTTAATCTAAAAAAAAAAAAAAAAAAAAAACAGAAAATGAAGAGTTAGACAATTGAAATAGACAACTATTCACACACACACATCTAGTAGCATTTTAGCAATTTGGCTAATGAGTTGTTTTTTATTTTGATTCATGCAGCCCAAATTAGCCAGCAGAAATAGAAATAGCCTTTATTGTCCCACAGAGGGGAGATTCAGTACACCCACAAGGAAAACAGCAAACTCCACACAAAAGGTTGCAGCTCTGCCATTCATTAAAAATAACCTGAAAAGACACAAAATAAAAATGTTATTTAAGAGAAAAAACATCCGTTAACAATCTGGTGTATGGGGTTAATATAATATAAAATAATCTGAATCTTCTGGGTCTTTTGTTAGAATAAACCTTTGAGAATCAAACTTCTTTCTAGATATGATTAGATGACACTCCTAACCTGCTTACGAAACAGCTGAGGTACAGTTTAGGTTTGTTGACAGCAAGAGGTGAACAGTGACAGAACTGCTGGCCCTCCTGATCATTTAAACCTGCAGGAAAAAACAAAACACCAAGGCTCTACTGAAGTTCAAAAGTTTTTTTTAAAGAAATCTTCAAATGCCCAGTTTAACAACAGCTGATAAAATAAAACCAATCTGACCTATTTTTCATTTGATTCAGCAGATCAGAAAACATGAAAAAGGTTTTTAGTGGTGCTGATCTAACAGGAACCATCAGTTCTCTGCGTTACGTTGCTCTGGCTTCAAAATGATAAAACATTTTTAATATTTAAGTAAAAAATGTATTTGCACTGACATATTTTTGTACATGAAGCAAGCTGAAGAAACTACAACCTTTTTCAAAATAAATATCTGCTGGAAACTACAGCCTTTGTTTATTAATCAGTGTCACTTTGTAAAACCCTGATGTGTTAGAATCATTTATCAGAGCAGAGGTTTCCTTCTGACTGATTATTGATGTCACTAATTATACAGATTGGTTATTTGGTTGTTATTGACCCAGGCAGCATAAAGAATGAGAGGCTAATCACACTGTGGAAAGGAAACAATACTTGTTCTTTAAATGTGTTCATCCCAGATTAAATGTTTTTGGCTGACAGAATATCAACAGACTGAACGGAGTCCCAGAAAGTCCTGATCCAAGTAAGTGTACATTATAAACAACACATCAGTGAAAAGTTGTGTTCATCATTTAAATCATCTTTTAACATCACTGAAATGATGAAACAGTTTAAAATAAATGTGTGACATTCAACATGCATATGCTGTGAAACAGTCATGAATGTTAGAGGCCCTCTGCAGGCTGAGGCAGTATTTACATGCAAGTGTTTGCTTACAGTATTTAGTCACACTGTCTTTCAGTAGCTTGGAAATGCAGTTATTCATGCAAAAACAACAGAGAGACTACTCACACCCTCTGCATCATGGATGAAATAAAAAGTAACAGTGTGATTCAATTAAAACATGTATTACTGTTATTTATTATTTATTTATTTACTGTTATTTAACCAGGGAAGTCCCATTGAGATCTCAGATCTCTTTTGCAAGGGAGGTCTGGGCCTGAAGGCAACCTATTGTACATGTTATTACTGTACTTAAGAAGTATTTGTATTTCATGTGTTATATTATTGCATTTGGTCCGCAGCTGTCAGATAAATTTTAAATTTGGCCCTCTCAGGAAAAAAGGTTTGGGCACCCCTGCCTTAAAGAAATGCACACTGGTTGCCACCTTTCAGTTTGAGTTTGAAACAAAAATCCTCTGATGTTAAGAAACTTTGGAGTAAATTACATTTTGGTCAAACATTGTAATTAACATGCGAGATCTCATGGAATATTGAAATATCTTGTGGGATCTGTTGTGTGCTTAAAGCATGGTATTCCCAAACTTTTTCCTCAAGAAAACCAAAATAAAAATATATCCGAGGGCGGTGGGGCAAATGCATGTATAACACATGAAATGCTTTTTAATTAAAGTCCTTTTACTTTAGAAGCTAGCAGTCAGTGCGATATTCCACGTTTTTTTGTTAGTTTTTTTTCAGCCTGTGCATTTAGAGAGAAAATGACGTAAGCTTGAGGAAGCAAAGGCTCATGGGTTAATTCATAGATTGATAAAATCTGAGTATTTGTGGTCTTATAAAATGTGAAAATCTACACATGTGCTTAAATTTATTCGTGTCTTGTAGTTACTTGTATTTCATGTTTAATCTTAATATAATTCACAGACAAAGTAACCACCATGAGTGAAAAGGATTTGCACTACAGATCATTAGATTAGATTAGATTAGATTAGATTAGATTAGATTAGATTAGATTAGATTAGATTAGATTAGATTAGATTAGATTAGACTAGATTTACTAGAAAGGAAACAAAATGAAATGATATTTTACAAACCGATAATTTAAAGCCAAGGGCATTATATAGTCATTGGGCCACAGACAGAATGACTGTAAGTGAAAACACAGTATTTGTACATAGGATGATGGGAAATAACAGCCTCATAATCAGGGCAACTGGTTGGCCAAATCAAAGTGTTTGATAAGCTAATTTTGGCTAGCAGACCCTACTTTGGACACCTCTGGTTTAAAATATGTGTTATAAATGACTGGCAGCTACCATGCAGATTGTAACACAACATTTCAGTATTCAGGGGATAAGATTATGGAATAATCTGGAAAGTGCTGTTAAAAAGGCCAAATCAATGTTTACATTTAAGAGAATGATTAAAATTGGTTTGTTGAAGAAATATGAAAAAGAATAATGTGTACTCATACATATATTTGTTAGGGGAGGATTATTGTTGTTTTTGTTTTGTTTTGTTTTTACTTAAAGACTATTTTTTATTTTATCTTCTTTTCTTAAAAAGGGGCAGATATTATAAGATGTTTTCTTCTTTCTGCTGCCTTTTATTTTATTTTTGATTTGTATTTTGTGTATGTAATTTTTAAATAAACTTAAAAAAAATATTGTAGTTTTTGTGTCAGCTAAGGTTGAATAACAATTTATGAACTAAATCAACTTTTGGAGTCAGTCTATTTCAAGCTGGCTGCAACAGCTAATCAGCTTTAGCCAAGACAAAATAGCCAGAACTCAGTTTTGCAAACACTGAGCTCAAAATGACTTGGTAACTGCTGAAATCCATTCCCAACACAGAATCTGAGTCTGACATCTCACAATATCACGAGATCAGCATTAGAGGCAGCGGGCGACATGCATTTCTTCAAGGAATGCTAGATGCATCGCCAGTGCTCACTAGATAAAAAGCCAAGATCAAATCATTGATCTCTTTTGAAATAAAAAAAACAAACAAACTTGTTTTGGATTTCACAGTGAAATTACGAGCAGACCGATCTTTCTTGTTGAGGTCAGACCAACATGTTTCTCTAATAGAAATAGCAAACGAGTCCTTAATGCAGGACTAATCTGAGCAAAGCACCATCTACTCCCTGGCAGTGCATTATTAATGGGCAGTGTGGAGGCTGCTGAGCACAGGGGCCTCGCCTCACTAATGGCTTCATTCTTCATTGTTAGATGTCTGCACACAGATGCTGCTCACACACTTATTTACACAAGCACACACACACACACTTACATGCTCAAAGATGTACCTTGTGTGGAGTGTATATTTTAAGGGCAATTATTGGACTTGATGGTATTCAGTTGTGAAACCTCCACAGATCCTGTGATAAGGTCACGGCAGCTAATTGAATGCAGCTCGCTGAAAGCCAGGCCTTTGCTCACGTCAATCAGCGCTCCCTAATTGGATCAAAGATCACTTGTGGCAGCTGTATAAAACATCAAACGAGTGATTAAATGAAATAATGAGAAAATAAACCGTAATGTTGCCAAGTGGGAACAGAGGCGAACCGAGGCGCATGATTCCGCCGTGTTCTCTGAAATTATCTCTCAGCGGCTCGGGCTAATTGCTGGAGGATGTCCTCTTAACTGAGTGTGAAAAGCTGTGTCTAATTACTGCAACATTAATCAGGCATTAGCGTGTTATCACAAGGTTAACGTATCTGAAGGGGCCCAGAAGCAGCTGGAGGTGTCATTCAGACGTGGTGCACTGGGCCTGCTGGGCCACAAGGGGTAGTGCTTGTTCTTCCTGTGAATCCCAGCTCAGCACCCCCCTGTCTCCACCCGCACCCCCTGTGCAGAAATCAAAGGAAACCATGTTGGATTGCACTGAGCGCTGAGGATTTGAAAAGTGCTCAGTGTGGAATGGGGAACGTCTCCAATCAATAGCAGCTATTTCCTGCTCTGCGAGGAGCTGACTTTGGTACATTTATCCTCAGGGGATTTAAATTTTTGAGGTTGTGATTTGTTAACATCTGACTTTGCACGAGGAAAAAGATCTTTACCAAACACCGTATGAGGAATCACAGAGAATCTGGAAAAATCAATGTCAAAACAGTTGTGGGCTTGGTCGAACGGTTAAGTCCGAGGTAATGAAGATTGACTGGACGGTGATTGCATCCCCAAATCACCCCGCAAGCCAAATGAGAAAAAAACCCGTCACAACAGATTGATGGGGAATCTAAAATGTGAGCTGCTGCCACACCATGCCGCGGGGGTCAGTAAATGAGTATTTTTTTTGTTTGTTTGTTTAAAATGTGGTAATTACTCAAGGATTTGAAGGTTTTTTTTTCCACCTGGGTACTTCAGTAATCAGCTCACTGAAAATGAGCTTGATGCAATAAGCACAAAAAAATAAAACATGTATGCGCAGTTCTGAGGCGCCCGCGTGGCAAAAGACCAGCATGTGTGCAGATTAAAGGTCATTTGTGGCAGCAGGCTGGTCGGGTGCCCTGACTTCATTACCGGCAAGCTCCACAGCAGTCTCATCAGGATTCCAGCGGGGCAGAGAAACCATACCTCCAGCAACCCTGCCAAAGGCACTCATTTGTCAGAGACGCATGGAGATCACAGGCTGATGAATCTCCCTCGTCTCCCAGACTGTCAAGCTCTTCGCCTGCATATCAAAGACAAAAGAACAGAGCCGGAGCACGAGAGAGCCGAGCAACCGTGCTTCTTAGAGACGGTCCGCTGTTTAACCCCCCACCGCCGCTACCACCACCTCCCCGAGCGTGCCCTTTGAAAACGCCTATTAGCCTGGGTGAGCGAGATTACAAGCAAATAAAATTACATTCATTGTGATATTTGATTTCATAATAGCCCCGGAATTATAATTACAGTGCGCTCACACTTTTCATTTAAAAACCATTCGACGACAACAAAGAATCAGAAATGGCAATGAGCAGGTTGTGCATCCGGCGAGCGAGTGCGCCTTATCAGGCATGTTTCACTAGAAGTAACAATAATGAGAGAAGAATGGGGACGCTAATAGGAGCGTAATCAGGTGAGAGAGTGGGTTTTAATGATACGGAACATGGGGCTTTATTTTCATCTGTCAGTCTTTCAGAACAACAGCAGGAGAAATGGTTCGAAAGACAGAAAATTCCTTTTGGGGATTTGGTGCAGACACAGACTTTACTGTGTTTTTTTCCTCTTTTTTTTTCCTTTTCGCTAAGAAGCACAAGGGTTAAATCCCCCATCATAGCTGAGCTGCAGCCTAGTTGTCTGTCTGTCAGGGTTGCACTGAAACTACAACAGTTTATTGCAGGGGGAATGTGGGCATATGCTGTCTGCCTTAAACCAACAAGCAGAAGGGAAGAGATAAGAAGCATTCTTGAGCGGCACAGAAACCAGACAGGAGAAAGAGCCTGTGTGATAGCGGTGCTTGTTGTTGTGATGTGTTAAATAGCTGGCCTTCAACACCCCAATCAATCGCTGAGTGAGCCACTGTGTAGCTAAAGGGCCGCGCTAGATAGTCAGATGGCTTAAGCCAGTGGAGCTTCACCTTTCTTTGTGTCACAGACAACAATCATGAACATGGCCACACAGACGGGAGTAAATGCACGAAGCATTGTGTTTTTTTAAAGAAATAAAGGTGTCGTAAACAGTGTCTTAGATAAAGACTTTGAGTTGATCTTTTTAGTTAATCACTTGGTTTTAAACTAGCATCAATCTATCTCAGTGTGTATACCAATTCGGCCCAAAATTAGTATGTGGTAACAGTTCAACTCAAGAAAGTGGAGCAAAGCCAAACCTTTAAAGTGCCTATATGACAACATCTACGAGACAATGGGAGCATTTTTGCAAGGTCTCCAGAGGCCCGCACTGACTAATCTGCAAACAATCCGCTCTACAAACCCCATTGCAAGTGGAAGAACAAGCCCCTTGAACAAGCTGTGACATTAACGAAACACAGCAAGATAAGATACGGCTTCGTATCACGCTGTATGGAACTCCTGCCTAGATAGCAGATAAGAGCCTTTCAAAGCATGTTTGCTGCCAGACAAATTTCCAAAGAAGCACAGGAGGTGGGGGCAAACTCAGGGCTGGAACGCCGAGGAGCTCTCTTGGAGCCAATCTCATCAAGAATATGATCCCTCTGCCATTTCTCACTTTATTATTGCTTCCTTTTCTATTTTTTTAATGAAACCTATAAATTATTAATGACACATGCAGTGTAACTTAGAGCCGACTAGCTAAAGTACCATGGAGCTTTCTGTGGTAAAAAAAAAAAAAAAAAAAACACATTTGGCAATGCTTTAAAAATGTATATTTTTTTTCTTTACTCTTGTCATAATTTTATATATTCGTTTTTATGTATGTGGAAGTTACACAAAGTTATAAAAGCTTAAAGTGCCTGTGACAAATTTTTAAATAATAAATATGAATATATTTTTGGAAGGATAACACTAATAACATATTGTTAAAAAGATTTTATGGCGCCAAGATAAACAGTTGTTGAGATATTCACATGTAAAGAAACAGGAAGTGATGTCAAAGGGGAATGTCTGAATGTAAACAGAGCAATGCTAAAATGGCTAACAACGCAGACTGTAGAGAAGGATCTGATGTTTCTTTAGATTATTTTAATCACTATCATAGAGAGATGAGAAAAAGTCAGAGTTCAAATAATATTGTTTGAATAAACAAAAACCAAGGAGTTTTCTTTCTCAAAGAGTTCCCCTTTGATGTCACTTCCTGTTTCACTTTAGCTGAGCCAAATTCAAAAGAAAATATGCCAATTATGTGACATAACGGGTCAAATCATGTGTATTATGCCAAGTTTCTTAAATATAAATATTTTTTCTTTGACTTTTTGTATTTCATGGATATGCATGTCACAGGCACTTTAATGTCCAAGCAGAAGAGTATTATTTACTCCAGCAGAGGAAATACTATCCATAGTTTTTATTAATGTATTTTTGTTTCAGATATCAAGATCACCACTAAAGAACAATGTCTGCCATTGAACAGCTGGATTTTTTAAAGAAAAACTGGAATAAAAATGTTACTAAACTGAATATGTGACAAAGTACTACCAGAATGAATAATATGAGATGAAATCATGTTCATATAATATTCCTAAAATCAATTGCCGGGTATGAACTTTTCCAAGGCACATTCCTGGTATTAAATGAACTATAGGGATGAAAAAACCCTTTGATCTCCACTCCAAAAAAGGGTTTATGGTTTTTTAAAACAACATATTTTCAAGATAGTCTCACATAGTTTCATGTGGAAAGACAGCACGCTTTCCTTTTTAAATGTGCTGCTCACATTTGTTGTAGAATTCGTAGTTTCAAATTGGAAAGGAAAGTTTCTGCGTGGATGCCAGGAACTGGGTACGCGTCTTTGCCAGTGTCAAACCGAATCAAAGCTCGTGAGCAGGCCCACGTCACCAAAGGGGAACGGGCAAGATTGGAATTCTCTTTCTGTGGTTTGGAAAAAAAAAAAAAAACTTCCGTATTCCCAGGTGCCAATGGCTCCGAGGCGATCCTAGCGATGAGCCAGGAACGCTCCGCCGCAGAGCGGGCTCTAGAGAAAAAAAAAAAAAAACGGTCACAGCAAGATCCATATTCAAATAAACTTCACTCTTGGCCCGTGCACACAAGCCATGTTGTCACCAGCTGGCAGTGGATCTCACCGCCCCTCCAAATGCTGAGCCACTTTTGATTAACGTCTCTTTGGCTAATCATGAGTGGTGGCTGTGCCAAATTGGACAAGCTGCGTATGGCTTACATTTGCCTTGAAATCTCTTTTTCTTAAAAAAAAAAAGAACTCATACAAAAGCATTTGAGAGCCTCACATTACACCGCCCACCCCTTCCCCTAAGTCTTCTCTTGTCTGCTGTTCATACATAGAACAGAAAGGGTGGTGTGGTGGCATGATGCCATCCTGTGGGTCTCTGAATGAGAGGGCTATCTCTGCCAGATGCACCCAGCTGCATAAATGTTATTCATTTTTTATGGCTTGTGTTCATAATATGACCAGTGTGAGGGATCGTGAAGTTCCACCAAAGCCAGGAAAAATCTTCAAAATCGAATCAAAGTGGAAGACTTATTTTGGCCGGTGGCTGCTCTGGACCTCCTCGCTTTCCTTCTACTTTCGTCCCTCCCCCTACACTTGCTATGTAAAATACTTCTGTGAGTCATTCACAGTATATTCCTTCTGCTTAGCTACTGGCTTTTCTCTTTGCACAGCAGGGCCCGGTGGTGGTGTGAGACAGCTGGAATATTTGTCATAGGTCCAGAGGTGCAAAGACATTAGACAGCACTTTGTCATCAGGGTCTGGAATTCACACCATTTCGCTGTTTCCAAGTCAGCTCCTTAACTAGTGACTGGCCTGGTTCGTGTCAGCTGCTGCTCTGTTGACATAGAGGGCTAAAAAAAGATGGCAACATGAAGGATGTGTGCTGCTAGCCTTTTTAGGCGGTCAAAACAACACGCACTCTACAAAGAGAGCTGTGACAGAGATCCACTGCCAAAGCCCTTGACTTGGTGCTCTCTCACTAAATTCACTCTGTTCAGATATAGTTTAGTGGTTCAGAATGGCTCTTGTCAGGGTTTGCTAACTCCCGCAGAGAGATAAGCTTGAACTTTGCGCGGAGCCACGGCCTCCTGAATCACCAGGCCCCGGCAAAGACCCCAGCAATCCAAATGTGATCGTGGCAAGAGCCTCCCATCTCATTACCAATTTCCATTTCAAAACAGCCTTCAAATGAGAACTAATGCATTCGCTCTCGGTGGAGGGGGGAAAAAACGTCAAGGGAGCTTCAACATGTCAGCTCAGAAACACTTTTATACATGTTTTATCAGTGGGGGAAAGAGGGACTGAAAGAGAAAAGAAGCTTGGACTGAACCATTCATTTCTTGCCCATCCTATTAGCCTGGCACTGTGTTATTAGCTGCCATTGTGCTCTAAAATAAGTCCTATTGGCCTGTTCCACTGCTCGCTGAATCAGGGGGTGAGTTATGTGCCAAATGATTTTGGGGGTATTTGAGAGCATGAAAATTCAATCCCAAACCCTCTCAACATTGAGGTTTCTCTCAGATAAATGAAGAGGATTAGTGGAACAATTAAACAATGTCTTACCTCAAATACTGCCGTATCCTATTAATTGTGATTATATAGGGAAGAAAATGTGTAGCAAGTAAAAAAAAAAAAAAATGCTGTCATAGTAAAAATTTAAGCTCCTGATATAAAAAAGCTTAAATACATGTGGAATAAATCTGAAAAGGAGCTGATAATTGCAAACACTGATAACCCACCTTTAGTTTGATATGCTAGCTAGACAATGTGTCAATTGATTCCCATCTGATAATAGACTGTGTGCTGAAATAAACTGACCTTGCCAGACGATGAGTGAAATTGATGGAGCTTTTCATCTCCGGAGGGCCCTTTCACACTCGGCAGTAAAATAGATAGAGCACAGGACAGAATGATTGAATGCAGGGGAAATTTAAGATGTATGTTTTTTTTCCCTATACCAAAGCCCTGCTTGGTAAATAATACTTATAGAAGAAAAAAATCTTTACACAGTAACAAGTACAAGGGTTAAGCACCTGTTGTTCCCAATATTATTGGGAGTAAAAGCGCACAGTGGTAAAGTGAGGCCGGCCACTGACAGATGCTACCCACACGAGGAATATGTGCTTCAATTACCAGGAGCCTGAATTGAAAGTGATAGTGATTTGAGTCTTCCCAATATGCCAGCCGCATTCTGGCAAACAGTCTTTTCAAGGAGCCATTTTAAAAACCCTGCTGGAGTGTGTGAGACACAGGAGCGCCATTGATTTTCAATAACATCTCCTAATGACCTGGCCATGGTTTGATCCACGTTGTCATTACGGGCCGCCGCCAAGGGACCGAATTGTGAGCCTCACAGCACAGAGCGGTGAGATGAGTAGTTGGGAGCGTCATCAGGATGAATTGGCTGTCTCTGGACGGGCGGCAAGCACAGCCGAGGTCTTGTCAATAACAGGACGGGGCACCTCAGGACTCCCTCTGCGGCCCACTCCAGAGCGCCTTCCGGCCTTATTAGAAAAGCAGATGAGCGGTGGGCACGAGGAGAGGAGGTGTGAAGGAAGAGAGGGTAGCCTTCCTCCCAGGCATTGCTTCTCCTAATGAGTCCAGACCGCAGGTCAATATGCCGCTGGGCTGCCAGTCAATACCGGTTACCTGCAACACAAACACTCAAAACCTGCTTTCATACAAAATCGATGTTCTATTAGTCCCTCCCTGTATTGCCTTGGCCCAATCTCATTGATCCCCTCTGAAGAGCTCTGCAGCTTGGTGTATGACAGATTATGGTCAAATGATCTGATGGCCTAGGCCACTCCGTCAGCCGAGTCAGTTGCCTTTTATGATTTGAGCGTAATAACTTGATTTAAAATGAGAATTGGCAAAGCTATCAATTTCATATAAATTTACCACTCAGTAGGTTTGGCACATACAGATTTACTACTTGAAAAATAGGCAGGAAAAAAAAAATTGACAATAGGTCCAAACTTTATTCCGTACATTTTAAACCATGAATGCTCACTTTCCTTTTTTTTCACGCCTAAAACTCTACTTGTTTTGTATACAAGAGTCTAAGAAAAACAAACTGCACAACACCACAAGGTTGACAGAGAAAGTCCTTTTGCTGTCCACTAAAAAGTGTCCTTTTCTGTCTGAGGCTGGTCCAGTTTGTGACTTGGAAGTCGTAATAATCCCATCATTATTTCATTGGTACATATAAACATGTGCTAATCCAAGTTTCTCTCAATTTCACCAGTATTGTAAGTTTCTCCCAGCAGATTTTCTTCATTAGGGTGTTGTGTACTGCTTTGCATAGATTGCAGATGATCCATTTAGGCCTCCGTACAACACCCTCCTTACTTCCCATCTTTTGGCCGGTTTGTTACAATGATTTTCATCAGGCAAATATTTCCACAACTCATTTAATTTTGTTTTTTTCTAGAAATGGTTAAAAAGACTAATAAATTTACAATGCAATCCTGCAGCAAAGAATATCAACAGGTTATTTACATCAGTTTTCTTTACAGATTGAACAAAGATCTCGTAATATTTATATATTTATCTGCATATCTCGAAGGCAAAACAAATGAACAAAAACAAGTTGGTAATGTAGCGCTGTACATTGTCATCATTGAGGATATCTTGGTACCATGAGGTTTAATTACTGACAGTTGAGTTCAAAGTCAAGTCTTTACATCATCATAAGGGATATGTCTCACAATCAGCTGGGATAAATATTGTAAAAGGCAGGACTAATGCACAAAATACATAAAATTCATAGAAATGATATCTATACATGGAACAAGGATAGGAAATGTACAAACTCATTTTAGGACCCTTCTTGTCGGCACAGAGCAGAAAAAGTATTGGATTAATATATTAATAATTATCAAATATTTAAGTCGGAAATAAACATACACATATTTGTGTTCTCTTTACCGACATTTTTTTTTTTATTCAGTACACTAAAAATAAAGTCATGGCATGTGCTTCATCAGCCGTACACACCTTTACTTTGTACAATCTTAACCTTTCTCTTAGGAGGTTTTGCTCTTCTCTGGTGAAGAGCAGTGGATTTTGTTCACAAGATTCCAGGTAGGAGGAATGGGGTTTGAGAGTGCGCCTTCTAAGGATTTGTGCACTGTGCCGAGAAGCTACCGAGCCTCTACTTCTTTGGGGTTGCGAGACGGGGAGTAGTCCCTTGGGTCTTGGGTTGTAGTGAGGGGGGTAGTCCTCCTGGGCGAGGCTGGCCTAGCACTGCCGGCTGGCACAAGTGGTGGGGGCGCGCTTAGTGCGGCGGTAGGGGGTGTTCTGTTCAGAGGACCGTTGTGTCCCGTGGAGGGGCTCAGCCTCGGGTAGGGCATACCTCCAAGGTGAGGCATAAACGGGGGCATGTGGGGTAAATGGCCCTCCATTGGGGACTGGTGTAGCTGGTGGAGGCGTGCTCTGTCGAGTTCCTCCCTCAGGTGAAGGCGCTCGCGCTCCTCCGCCTGTTGCCGCATCCTCTCGTGCTCCCTGCGCACCTCCAGGAGGTGCTCGTGGTGCGAGTAGTCGTGGGCCTCTCGTTCTCGGTAGGCCCGCTCCTGTTCGTACACGCTGGGGAAGCGATGTCCTTGCTCGGCTCTGAGCTGGAAGTCCATGCGCCGCTGCAGGTCCAGGCTGCGGTAGGCCTCTCTGAGCGGGTCCCACGGGAAAGCCGAGGGCGGCAGGCGCTCTCTTCCCGCCAGCGGGCTCACGCCCATGAAGGGAGCCATGCGAGCTCGGTCCAGCACGTTGAGACTCCCCATTTGGGGCATGCCGCTCATGGAAAGCGGGAGAGAGTGTGTCATGGGGACGCCGTGCAAGCCAGGTGCAGGGATATCACTACCACGAGGCGACGGAAGAGGAGGCTGCTGGGACAAAGGTGGATGGTTGTGATGGGGGTTTCCTGGTTGGTTGAGAGGTACAGGGAGAACATGGGGGGGTGGTTGCGGTGCTGGCTCTGAACTCACCACCATGACCTCTTGCTCCTCTTTCCTCTCCTCCTTAATTTTCATGTCATTTTTCACTTTGTGGAGGAAGTCTGTAGGAGTGGGCTCTTTCCTCTCGATGTCCTTGAGAGACGACGGCAGCCCGCCCACCATCTTCAGACCCTGCTCGTTGATCAACGCCTTAGAGTAGGGAGAAGGGGAACGCTGCGCAGGTTTGATGGAGTCCTCCGAGGGCCGCCTCTCGAGCATCTCCTTGCCCGGCGAGCGGCTCTCCTTCACCTTCACGTCGGCTTGCATGGAAGACTCTCTTTGGCGCTCCAGCAGCTCCTTCTCTGCCTCCCGGACCCGGTCCACGCTGCCGCTGTGATGCCGACCTGAATCGTTAGAGTTCTGGCTGTTTGATCGGATGAGGCTGCTGATTTGGTAGCTGACCGGTGCTGATGCTGGAGAAGAACGGTTGGAGTGGCGGTTGCGATCCACAGAATCCCTGTAATGACAGCATTTCTTATCACTCAACGGACTTTGACAGATATTCACGCAGTTTTATGTTACCACAATAAAATATGCCTATTATTAAAAAGCAAAAGTTACCCTGCTCCTATCTACTGTTACTGTTAGCAGAGAAAGTTCTTCTTGTAAAGATTTTTGATTTTGATTTATAAACTTTATTCATTTCATAAAACAAAATTTATGTACAATAAAAAAAGAAAATACAAATGAAATTAAATGAAAGGCGGCAGAGAGAAGAAAAAAAATTCTTATAGTATCTGCCCCTTTTTCCTCAGTATAAATTTAACTAAAATGATCTTTAG
>JAUBOC010000001.1:6047098-6061601 GCA_032275365.1 Anablepsoides cearensis
AAATACCTCTGAGTGCATTTTTTTGGTGTTTGGACTGTTTTTAGAACCAGTACAGACCCAAATGTAAGTATAAAAACCTGAAAAAATTGAATTTTGCATATTTGGTCCCCTTTAAATTTTTAATTTGTGTATTTATACCCCAAAAATATGTAAAATCGGTTGCCTTCAGGCCCAGGCCACCCTTGCAAAACAGATCTGTGATCTCAATGGGATTTGCCTGGTTAAATAATGGTTAATTAAATAATTGAATGAATGAATGAATGAATGAATGAATGAATAAATAAATGAATGTTCTTTTATACACATCTTTACTTTTATTGGAAAGCATGACAGCTCAGGGGTTAGATCTATCCCCTCTCAGTAAGAAGGTCACAGGTTCGCCTCCTGTGGGTTTTCCCTGAGTACTCAGCTTTCCTCCCACAGACTAAAGACATACATGTTAGGTTAATTGGTAACTCTAAATTGTCCCTAGGTGTGGATGAGAGTATGAATGGTTGTTTTGTTTGTCTCTGTGATGGACTTGTGTCCTGTCCAAAGTGTCCCCCCGCCTCTGGCACAGTGACTGCTGGAGACCAGCTCCCCCCGCTACCCAGAACGGAGAAGCAGATAAAGAAAACGTATGGATGGATGGATGACTTCCTTATATTCTGTGCCTGTTGTAAGATGAGGGTGGGGAGGTGGGTCTGACCTTGGGCTGAAAGGCTCCTTGCAGCGAGCTGAAGGGTCCTGAGTGTGGGAGCAGCGGGGGCATGCCTGGCATGGTTGGGGGGTAGGAGGGGAAGAACTGGGGACAACAGAGGATGAAAAAAAGGGGGGGGGGACACAAAGAAAAGAAAATCATACAGAGACACAAACAGGACTCAAGCATGTGAACAAACAAAGTCACAGCCACAAGAAATGTTCTCACGGCAACATTCAAATATGTCAAATATTTGATTTGCCAAATGCAAAGACCAGATTTACATAAGAATTACAAAGAAAACTCACATTTGAATGTCTGATGAATGGATTGTCCAGCTTGGGGGTGTATTTGTCGAACTGGCGGAGAAAAGAGAGGAAAGAATTAGGAAACAAAAAGCTTTTGTGCAAGAAAAAACATCAAACATTGCTAACAAAATAAAAAGTCAAACACAAATTCATCTGTTATTGAGCAAGTTTAAAGCCAACATAATAAGCCCCGGGGAGAAGCAGCTTGCTTGCACTGGTCATGGGTTAAATATATAAAAACATGGTCAGATAGGCAGTTAAATCACAACCATTAAACCACTTCAGAAGACTGTCATGGCTGAACGGATGATTTTCCAATCAAGTGTACCGACACTGGGTTTTAATAAATCTTTTTAAAAGCCAGATTGAATGTTTCCATTTATTGGAAAATTGAATATAATACTACTTACAAAAAGCAGAATAGATAGTAAAAGACAAAATGGAGGCATGTAGCTTTTTTTTCTGGGTTAGAAAAGCAGACCCAGAGTGAGATCAGGTCTGTGCGTGACACTGGGTACATAAAAAAAAAGAGCAGTGTGAGTCTCATTTGACTGAATCTGAAATGAGGCATTTGCAACGGTTAGGAGCTAATTTAGGACAGATCAGCATGAAACTGACAACCTTCACACTGTGACACGATGTGAAGAGATCTTTCCTGTGCCGGGGCTTATGCCTATTAGGATAATTTCGTTGGAATTTGTCATAATAAAAACTGTGTGGTAAATTGAAAAAAAAAAAAGAAATAATGTTTTTGATCATGCCCTGGACACATGGGAATGTAGTCAGCTCGCTGAGCAGGAGGGCAGAGGAGGACAGAAAGGAAAAGTCGCCCCACACATGAATGAGAACCTTGTACGTCTTGTTTGCGAGCGAACACTGGGTCCTCTATTTAGAAAAATTGCTAATTACAAGCAACAGAGACTTATTCCCCTTTCTTCCAAAAAAAAAATACACAAACTATTTGCAGGTACTTTTTGCAAGTGCTGCTGCAAATCTCTGGCGACAGACGCAGAGGTTTTGGGCTTTTCGTAAAGCAGGAGGAAGGAATGACGGAATCACAGCGCGCTGTGACTCGGGCAACTCGGAGAGGAGAGGTGGGCGCCCCCGTTTGGTTAGAGTTAGAGGCGGAGCCACATCTGCGTGGGTGTGGGTGCTTTCCCCCCACATCAGCACAGAAAACGGCAGCAGTGGTATTGGCGGCCCTGCCTGCGGGAGATAATGGGCCCATATCAAAGACAGGCAGCCTATTGAGAGGAAAAAGCTAAACCATCTTCTGAGCTCATTAAACAGCACCACTGCATTTCTGAAGGTGCGGCCTGTTTATTGTCTGACACAGGGAAAAAAAAATATGGCTGAATGCTTTACGGCCTTGTAAAAAGACAAAAAGGAAAACACAAAAGCTTGGCTTTTTAATTTATAGAAGCTGTCACAGATTTATGGCGAACAGCTCCGACTAATTAAAGCTTTATATTTCATCTTAAAAACAATTAAAAAACATTTCTTGTGCAAAGACATGGCAGGGGCAAGGAGGCTGCCATTCACCGCCACCATTTGGCAAGCCAGCTGCTTGAGGGCGTAAAGCAATAAACTAATATAGAAGCTTCATAATTTCATTAATTACGGCCATTAGCCGAAGGCTGTTACATAGCTGAAATGACACGGGGCATCTAGAGAGCAGGGGAAAATAAAAGCAGGAGATGAAGCACAGCTGGGAAACACCACTTCAGCCTTTTTTATATAAAAAACAGTAAAAAACAACATCATTACTCCTGATTCTCCGAGCAAACAAACAGAACAGCAGAATGCTAAAGAGTGAGAAGAAGGGGGGGAAAAAAGGTACGAGTTACGTAACAGCAGTATATGATATTAATGTTAGTGTCATATTTTTTAAAAAAGTAGTACAACAAAACCTGGGGGGAATTAAATGGCAGATTTAAGGGAGGGGAGAATTAGAGGAACAAGGAAAAATCATCTATTTTATGTTGAAAGAAAACACTATGCATTGCGCATAACTCTGACCATGTCAGGAATGAACAGCAGGCCAGATAACAACATGTGTGCTGGCTCAGGCACCGCCTGAACACACTCTGTACTTATCTGAGGCGGCCACAAATATCAGCACTTTGATTTTTAAATGCACAGGATGGGAATAATCTTAGTGAGGGGGGCCTTAATGGGACCACAGGCTCTTAATCAGAGGTCATGACGTGATGGATTAGATCTATTAAACTAATGCCTAAAAGCTACAAATGGGAACCCATCTGAAAAGACTTGTCAGAGATTGGTGTGCATTCAAAAATGATGAATGAATAGTCATAACCGTTTTTTTTCTCCCCCTTTTTTCCCCCCTCTGTGCTAATCTGAGAGCTGCCAGTGTTGGAACCCCCTCCACCCCTGTGCAGCCCCCCACATTTCTCAAACTCGATGGCAGTCGGGGCACGGAAGCAATTAGGAACATTATCAAAACAGTTTTATAGTGATGTCATTCCTCTTTATCTGCAATGAAGTCATTTGACCAAAGCTTTGAATTGTAAAGAATGGCTGGCATTGGGCTGTGAACAAGTGCACACACACATATATACGTGCACATATACAAACATTTAGAAAAAAAAAACTGCTCAGAATGATACGATCTGCAGGAATGCATTCATACACACAGATCTGAGCTTTTAAATACATCCATATGAAACCTATGAAAAAGGCTTTAATCATCAGCAAAGACTGAACAGCAAAATTAACGAGAAAGGAAAAAGGAAGGTAAGGATTTTAAATGGAATATTGCAATATGCCTGTTGGCAGACATATGAGTCAGAAAATTGTTTCTCTGAGGCTGGATGGGGACAAATGTGCTTTTATATATTAAGCTTCCATGGATGAAAACGTCAAAGTGATTGTTGGGTCTAAACAATAAATGTATTTGATGGCGTCAGACATGAGCAGTCCTTTGTGTGGATCTAAACCAGCTAAGATATGTCGATGTGTGTGTTTGCATAAAGGGAGGTGACATAAGGAGGGCCTTTGTAAAAGCTTTAGCAAAACTATGATGTAATGAAAATAAAGTCATTTATTTTTAAGATAAAGGGGTTTCTGCAGCTACAGGATTTATCTGTTAAACGTAAGAAAAAAAAGATAAAGGGAGGAATTGATTGAAGAGAAGATTTTGAGGGGGGGTGACGGTGAGCTGGTGGGAAGTTATGGGAGCTTCTTCTCTTTAAAAAAAAATGTTTATTTATTTTTGTTTATTTTTTTTTACTTATCCTCACATTTCTGGCTTGGGTACGCACCATGGGGGGTGCGGTGGGCGGGGTGAGGATGGCGGCCGGGGGAAGGCTGGCGGGGAAGGGCGTGAAGGTGTGCTGGTGGGTGTGTTGGTGCTGGTGCATGTGCTGGTGTTGGTGAAACTCGGCCCTCAGGAGCGACACGGGGGCCAGCGGCGAGGCGGGCGGCCCCCGGCCCCGCTCTGAACTCTGAACCAGGAAGCGGTTGTTCAGCTCCTGCCTCAGGAGGTCATGCTCTGCAAGAAAGGAGAGCGAGGAAAACAAGAAAAAAAAAGCCACAAGCGCCCCGTCAGTCTTCACAACATAGATAGAAGAAGAAATAGTCACCTGGCATTCTCTGTTTCTCCAGCTCATGCTGTGAGGGTTTTCTACGTGGGGACTCATTGGTGGTGGTAAGAGAGTTGCCTGTGACAATGTGCCAATCAGAATCCCCGAATGAGGCTGGCAATACATGATTGGTTGGTTGAATGATATCAACAGGCTGGTATCTAAAGACAAGAGAGAACCAAGAGTCATCCCAGCAGAAAACACACACACACGCTTGCCCTCCGCTAGAAAGTCAAAGCATCACTAGCATCTTTACTCCTGCATAATGGAGACACCCATCACTACTGGAGACGGTTTGCTTTGGAAACCCGACAATTTGTCTGTTTTAAATAAAACTGTCGAGCGTGGCGTCAAACTGACACCGGCGTTAGAAAATGAATGAACCACATTTCCTTTACTGCAGCTCTGTTTACAGAGCTCTCAAAGGGTCTCCAGCTGGGATGGCTGTCCAGCATTTATTACTAACACTAAGACTTTCTTAAAATATAAACACTTTGCTAAAAACAGTGAGCCCACATGATTTTTTTTAAACAATTAAAGGCTCCTTTTCATTCAGCATGACTATCTGGGAAGGCCTTTAAAAGCCATCAAATAATCGACTCATTTGGTTTTCTGAGGTGTATGTTGTAGCTGATAATATCTACCATATCCCTAAAGGAATATGCTTCCCTTCAGGCAAGAATAAACTCTCTACCATGGTCACCGAGTAGTATTAGCTTTAAAATATTACATACTACTGTATAAATAAAGCAATAGTCAAACTAAATTTTGATCCGACTGTGCAAACATTCTGCGGAAAACTGATTAAAATGGAATTTGGAGAGAATGCTGAAAGCAGTCTTTTCATTACAAGCCAAACCGAAATGAAAACGTGCTCCTGATTAATAACAGAGACCATGAGTGGGACCTTGTAAACTACAAAAACCAGCCTTTAAACTCAGTGATGGAGAGACAAACAGTGAAACTGGATAGATTTGGCCAATTTAAACAGCCACATTCATCATTTTTAAAAGTTACAATGTAATAAAAAGCACTTACCAGAGAAGCTCATTGTACATTGTTTGTTTCAGCCCCATATATCATTTTTATTCATTTTAGTATGAAGGCCAGCTGTATGGTTCCTAAGAACTTGTCTTTCTAATGTAAACTTTTTATTCTTATTGCTATAACTGTAACATGATTACAGAGGAGCTGTGCAGTCAAGCTTAATGCAATTGAAGAATGAAATACACTGTAAAAAAGTGGTTACTACAGTATTCAAACATTTTTAAACTCTGATTGGTACAGACTGAATACTATGGTAAAGCAACTACATGATGAATTTAGGAAACTGTATAGCCACAAACATGTTAAGTTTGTCTGATTAGATATTCTTTTGATGAAAAAAAAGATAAGATGCATATTCTAATGCTGTTTTATAAAACCAAAAACAAAAATCAAAGCCAACATTAAAAATCCTGTGTTCTTTATTCAGCTATGGTTCGTTCTTTGTTTTTTTTTCTCCATTTCAAAATAAAATCACAAAAAAAAAAAAACAATCGTGTTGTTTATTTGTTTTTACATTTTTAAAACCTAAATGTAAAAATGTAAAACCAAACTAAGTAAAAATCCTCAGTGTTTGATTTTTGATTTAGCTATTTAAATCCAAATTAAAATATATATATATTTTGCTTTAATACGTAGCAATACAGCAAATGATGGAAAACATCAAAAAAGAGGAGTTTACAGAGAAAACTGCTAAAAAAACCGAAAACTGGTCCTAAAGACCTGAGCAATGGCTTCACTCAAATTCGATTCTGCATAACTTGGAATATTAAACCATTTTTTTTTACAATAAAACAGATCTTAAGATGCGTCAGCTCCTTCTAAAAAGGCTGTTTCTAAAGTAATAAGTAAAAAAATTCATGCAACAGGAGTTTCCAGTTCTGCCAGAAAGTAACACAGTGCACTAACAAAATATAAAGGTTGCTATAACCATAAAAAAGGGGCCTTTTTAATTTTGCAGTTAGTGTTTTTCTAATTTAGTTTTAAACAAAAACTCCTAAAATAACACTAGAATATTCGGTTTATTTTGACAAGGAAAAAACCAAAGAACGAACCACACTGTAAAGTTATTAAATCTAACCAAAAGCTTGTATCTGCAGAGAAGCTCGTGTGCAGCTGTACCTGGGTAGGGGGTGCCGGCGGGGTGTCCAGGCACCACTAAGCTGTTGGTTGGTAAGGTCGGTGGTGGCGGCAGTGTGGCTGGGGTTGCAAACATGGCCGAATGGCGATGAGCGGGGCTCCGTAAGGAGGAATAGTGCGAGGTAGATAGGTTAGCTATGGACAAAGGCAAAGTGGGAGCTGAAGATGGGAGCCCACTCAGGTGGTGGTGAGGGGACGTAGGCAAGTGTTGTCGGGCGAGACCCACTGGACTGCTGCTGTGGCTGTGGGTTTCAAAATAAGAAGATAGCATGTTCTAATAAAAATAAATACAACAATGACAAATTAATACATCCACAGATCCTGAGTTTTATTATTTTAAACATGGACAGTCTTTCTGGCAGCTGTTCAGGTATGCCTATAAGTTTAACACTTTTATCAACTAAAGAATAATTTTCATACTGGATCAAGAAAAAGATGAAGAAACAATTAAAAACCGTAAGTTTTTAATTGTTTGCATTCCTGCTTACTGAATAAAAATAAATTAGACTCTTGATTGTCACCTGGTGGGGTGAAAAACAATAATTAGCTGTTTGGAAATGAGCCGGCTGTGGTGTAATAATGTTTTTTTTTTTTACAGTTGGCCCTGGTGACTTGTCTTGAATGTACCCCTATATCTGCTGGGGTAGGTTCCAGTCCCACAACCTCCTCCTCTTTAATCCCTGAACAGGATTAGGCAGGCCCAAAAGGCATGAGTGAGTGAGTAATTTGGAGATTCCAGCAGGTAATTTATCACTGACAACACTAGATTAGCAGTAAAACTGTCCATTAGACACGATGTTTGTGTCTGAGACGTTAAAACACTTGAACAGGTAAATCTGAAAGTGAAGGAATGTTCCTGGAAGTGTAGATTTCTTTCTGTTTGTTAGATGTCTCAGCTGCCAGAAGATGAACTGTTGCTTGACCTGCTTCTAACTCTGTGTGTGTTTTTGGCACCTTTTCACTCTCCATTCTTTGCTTTTAATGGCGTGTTTTAAAAGGTTTGCGGCGCAGAAACCGACGCTGCAGATGCTGGACGTTACCTGATGTCGTGGAGGCTGTACTGCAGCGGGTGGTGCACCTGGTGGCTGATGACTGGCCGCGCGTGGTGCGGCGGGGGAGGGAGGACGCGGGGGTCTTGGAGCGCGTGCGGATGAGGGGGGTGAAGCTGGAGGTGGGGCGGCGCCTTCAGCAGGGGCGGGGTGGGGATCGGGGGAGGCGGTGGCTGCTCTTTCTTGACGCCGAGGGGAGGCGTGGGACGGCGGGACCCGCGGGGTTCTGGAGGGGCTGCCGCCGCCGCTGGCGCAGGGGAGCCCGTAGGCGCCGAAGCCGGGGTGGGGCTGGGCACGGGAGGTGCGAAGGGCACCTCGGTGAGGCTCTGCTCCTGGCTGCGCTGGAGTCCTGAGACTTTGGCTGAGCTACAGTTCCTGGACTCGGGACTCTCATTAGTCGGCACACCTGGGAAGAAATTTAAAACAAATTGTAGGATTAAAATTGAACTAAAAAAAATCAGTTTCAGAGATTGAGTCACTTCCTAATTATATTCCAAAGCACCAGTATTTGCTGGAAGAGAATAACCGTTAGCTGCTGTGTTAAAAAAAAGTACTCTTAATCAATGATCACCCCTGATGAAGTAAAAAGCCGTTCCCTTTCCTCCTTTATAATGTTGTCTAAGTGTCCCCTGTGCAAGGTTTCTCTTGTTTTCTCTCCCTAGGTTCCATTAAGTGTTTAATCAGGGCATTTTCATGCTTGACTATAATCAGATGATCCAATTTCTTCCTGCGATCTAGTCAGTATGAATAAATCACAGCTAATTAAAGTTAAATGTCAGCGCCCATTCAGGGCTTTGCTGAGCACACAATCTGGCATGAAATAATTATGTTTCAATTGTGCTGTGAAGTGAGATCGTGGCCTCTCTGTCACTGGGTTGTTCCAGTCCCGGCTTCCTGTTCTTTTTAGGGGATATGGGAAACCACATGCAAAAGCCTTGCGAGCTTGGCCACGCTGTCTGTACTATAAATCAGGGGTATTTTCAACACAGAATAAGCTTTTATTATCATCATTCCTCTGAATGACTTTTCATACTTTCACTTTTGCAGTTTAATCACTGTAATTATGCACTTTTGTGGCAAGAAAATCAAAGTGGCAGTAAATGCAGCATCTTGACATCTTTCATGAACAGAATATTAAAGCCTTTATGGATGTTATTTTTAAAAAAACACAAGAGCTTTGGTGATATTTCTGCTTTTCTGGGAATTGAATCAAAAGCAAAATGGGTCAAAAGGAAATCAAGTTAGAGGAAATGATTGTGCTAATAGCAAAAATAGGCCTTTGGCGAATCCAAGCTGCTACTGGTGGAAATATAACGCTAAGCACGTTCAATCCAGAAAACTACCAGAGAAAGAAGGTATTCAGACGTGAAACAGAGGAGAGAAAGAGAACGATTGTTCTAATCTACAGCCACGACGCAACGGTGCTTCAGTCAAAAGGCTTACTAGTGTTTCGATTTAAAAAAGCGCTGTAGCCATTCTTGACGGCAACAAAAAAAATGAGAAGAGCTGGAAGCCGCTGTCAGGCCAGTGAGAACTCGACAAGCTGCACACTAATGGAATATCCAGTCCCCATTAACAGCCCGCTTAATCTTTCAAGGATCCTCGCGCTCATAAAAAGGCCAATAAAAAAGGCAGGGGCAAAGCTTTAATTTTTTTTTATTTGTTGAGCCCACTCCCTCCCTTCCCCCTATCCTCCGCATTTACAGGAGGACTGGGGCCAGCTAAGGTGTCACGATTTTCAAATAAATTCCAGGGTTCAGGCGTATATAGACCTCCCGATTTATAAGGGTCTGGGATTTGGATTAAACTGTCAGGCTCTTTCTGCCGCGAGGAAAAAAAAAAAAAAAAAGGAGGAAGACTCGAGGCAAAGACAGAGAAGACAGGCATCCACACACAAACAGAGGCAAAGAAGCAAATATCCACAGTGGAAATGTCGCTGCTGGGTGATGTTGCCATGGCAACAGGTTCTCTCAGACACAATGCAAGGCGAGCGATACTAAAGAAAAATCTCAACGCAACCGCTAAGAGACGGAGGGGGCTCCTTATATTAACGCTGCTCCACCAGGGCCACAGCAAGCGCCGGGTTATCTTAATGATGACGCTAATGGGCTCTAATAGAGGCAGGAAGGTTTCGGCTCAGACCCCCTGATTAAAACCAGGCTCTCACACGCGCAGACGTATGAATACAACAGGAGATGGACACACAGCGTTTGGCATCGTCAGACACAAACAAATGAATCCCAGACATTTTCACTTCAATACGGCGTGGAACAAAATGAAGAAAAACAAAAACAAATTTGTTTTAAAAAGGAAAAAAAACAATACATTATTAAAATAGCTTCTCTGCTTCAAAAGTAATGCTGACATTTTCGACAGCGTTCTTGTTTTATTAGAATAAATATGTCAGCTTTAAAAAAATGGATTTCCTAATGTCTATAAATTCAATTTATCTATTACAGTGAGCAATTTACGCAAAAACACAAAGAACATGCTTATCCTTTATATCCCATCGACACATTGCTCTTTTGTTTGCAGCAACCATTTTGAAGCGTAAACTCCCAAGCAGCGATGATAAGATGTACGATAACACCAAGAAATGCCATCTTCTCGTCTCAAAAACTGCTCAAAAACTGTCAACTTAAGTTTCGAGCCTTTCAGCAAACTGCCAAATCCGGCATTGTTTTGCTCTTGTTTTGTCAGGACATTGAATATACCTTGCCTGTTATCACCTGCTGAGTACAACAGTAGGCAAGCCACAGGCAGTCGTGTGAAACAAATGCCAGACGAACGTGTCTACCCCACCTATGGTATTCACCGATCCCCCCCCCCCCCCCCCAAAAAAAAAAACAAAAGAACAACAACAACAAAAGAAAGCTGTTGTGAAGCCCTTCCGCAAACCTGAGCAGATGGTGTAAGTGAGTCAGGCAGGTTGGAGGGCAGCCCAGTGGTGGGGGTGGATCCCCTCGTCCGTTAGCTGGGTTTGTGCACCAGGGGGAACACGGATGCTCCCGAGGGGGGTGTTGGCAGGTCTGCTCACCAGATGACATCTCATCCCCGTATTGATTTTTTTATAGCTGTTCCTGTGGCTCTGCTTACTGTGGGGAATTGAGATCTGCCCCAGGCGCACGTGCCTCGGTTTGCAGTGATATGAGTTTGCAAGTTGGGGTGGGGTGGGGGGGGGGATGAAGAAAGGGGGGAGACGGGGACTGAGATAGCAGACGGACAAAAAGCTGCAGGGATTTGCTGGTTATGACTGATGTGTCCAGGGGGGAATCTGGGGTGAAGTCGGTGTCGCTGCACAGCTGTTCCTGCTTTCGATATCCTTTTGCACGTGACCCTGTTTGTCCCGGTGGAACATCTGGAGAGCTGGCATTGATACGGGCCGATGTGGCCTTTGTGCCAGATGGCCCAGCTTGGAACGGCTCGAGCTTAAACTGGACAAGAATGTCGTTGTAGTCATAATCCAAGGAAAGTGTGTTTTTTTTTTGTGAATATACCGTCACACTATTGGCTCTAAAAGGCTTTGAGTTGTAGAAACCAACTTAAGAAAATTGAATCCTCTGAAGCCTTCTTTTTCTTTTTTAAACACACACCTGGCAAAGTACAAACAGACCCAACGGTCTCCTGAACGATACGAGGGCTCGGGAGATTGTTTGGCCTCCGACTAAAACCCTCAGTAACCCAACGCAGTGCATGTAAATAAGCGTGTTACATAAATTTCCTGCACTCAGGCCAGTAAATACAACAACCTGGAAAACAGAACCTGTATGCAAAAAAACTTTTAAGATTAGATACAAGAATATGGAAATTCTCTTTATGACAAGAGGATGCTGTGGTATGAGGGAAGCTTCAGGCCACTGGGTGTTCTCATTTACTAGGCAAACACTGCGGTTTACTCCCTTCATGGCTTTGCCAAAGCATAAACAGTCAGGGCACTGATAAATGACATGACAGACAGATATTTAAATAAAACAGCATTTCTGCGGAAAGAGGTTGGAGGATGCACGGAGTATGCGAGAATGCGGCTTGCCTTGATCTGTCTCCTGCTGGCTGCGGTTGACAGAATATTCTCCTGCTCTTGACGGTTGAGCTCACAATGATTTGGGTTTTTTTGTACCTCTCTAGACAAGCAATCTGCCAAGAGCTAAGGCTTAGCTCACGAGTGAATGACTGTGGAAGATGGCTAGAACAGATACTGGCAGAAGGCAGGAAACTGCAGGTTTGCCAATCAACACTTCATCGCCGTGAGGTATTCAGTCATAAAAAAAGGCAGGGTGATTTCAACAAAATGATTTTGTATGTGGGGAACAGAAGGGCTGAGCGGCGTTGAATCACTGTGCTAATAATAAAATCATAGGAAATATTTGCAACGGCTTGCTTTCCCTCACACTATTTAATCTGCCTCGAGCATCTCCAAGCTGGTAAAGAGGGGAGCCAAGGCGATGTTTTTGCAAATCACTCAGAGATGGTAATAGGGGAGTGGGCAAGGAGAAAGCTGGCCAAGACAGCTAAAGAGTGGGGACAGCTGGCACGTTTCAATTATTCCTCTCTGTCTCTGTGCTTCAGCTCACAAAAAGAGTTGATGGCACGAGGATGGGGATGTGTGTTAAGCTGCAACACGTTTACAGTCTAAGCCCAGGCATAAATCAGGAACCTAATGTTCATTTCAGAGAGCTGGCAGCTCAAGCTGAGGGATGAATCAGATTTTCCTGTGCATATCAGATCCCAATTCAAACGCTAGCCATATGGTGCAGAACGCATATGCCAGTCACCTCTCATGGCACATATGCTATTGTTGTAGACGGGAGGCAAATAGCAGGGAGCCAATCTAAATCCGTGCAAAGGAAGGAAAGAGAGGGAACGGCAAGATGTGGACCCTAAATCATGTCATTCGTGAACCAGTAGTGCTCCCAAACCAATGTTAAACCGTCATTAACCCCTGGCTGTAATGTGCTGCAGAGAAACAACATGCTTCCCGACTCGCGCTTTCCTCTTTGAACCCCCATCAGAGCCCTCCCTCCCGCTGAGCCGTTAGCAGCGGCGCTCTGAGACAGCCGTCAGCCTCACCTCCTGATGGCCGCAGCTAGGTCGCATAAAGTCAGTGCCGCTTGGCTCCGCTAAATAAAAAAAGGGGGAACATCCTGGAATTTTCAACGGAAAAGCTCAATAACGAGCTCTTCCGACACAGCCCACCCTGCCAGTCTGGAATTTGACCCCTTTCACTGTCTGCGACCCTTTACTAGCCCCTGTGACCCCTTTTTACTCTAAGCCCGCTGTGGACAGACAGCCAACATGCAGGGAAATGGTAGGAGGGGGCGGTTTATGGACAAATTTTGCACTGAAAATAAGAAGGGCCTTCAGGAGTTATTCGAGCAACGCTGCAAGCAGTTGCCTTATCATTTCATTAATTAGCATGACAAGCCTGCCTGATGGACTTGAACGCCGCAGCAGCAGCTGTCTCAATTGATTATAGCGGTGGACGTGGCGCTGCAATTATCGAGGTGACTGGAGACAACGCCTGCCACTTCTAATAAAGGACTTAACTCTGGCTTCCCACATCACAGCACAGCAGTGGGAGGACAGCGGCAGCCTCCCCGTGTCTATACCTTTAAGACCTTTTCAGCGTCTCTCCACGGGCTGCTGTGGAGCTCAGTGTGGGCTGTAGATTTTGAGCAGCGTGTCAGCTTTGCTTAAGCTCGCAGAATGCCTGAACAGTATCACTTTGGTGCCCCACAGGAAAGCATCCTCTATTAGCCCACCAGCTGGCTTACAATCCGCAGAGAATGGAGGGGAGAGAAGATAGAAATAAAAGATGTGGGGGGAGAAAGAATGTAAGAGACACAAAGACTTGCTGAAAGAAAGCGCCGAGTCCAAGCAGGGATGGAGGGAGTGAGGATTCAGTAATGCAAACAGAGGAACTGCTTTCCACCCTCATTTCATGTATGAACATGCATAAAGCCTGCATGCCTCTAAGTGGATATAATATTATCTTTCAGTGCCGTACTGATTACTTCTCAATGGGATGGAAATGGTCGGGTGAAAATCCTTCAACAAATCTTAAGTGGCGTGGCAGCAAGGCTGAAAGAGCCCGCATGTTCTTCTTTTCCTCCTCCTCCATCTCAATTTTCACACTCCAAGCTCAAAGCAAAGCAACAATTGGGATCTGACAGCTCCTAAACATCCAGCACACCTCATTGCCTGTTTTGACGTTCGCAGCTGTTACAGTTGAGCGCGACGAAGGGGGGTAGAACAAACATCTCGGCCAACGTATCGCGTTTCGTCAAGTGTTTCCATTTATCGGCATGCCGCGGGTTAGCCGTAAAACGTTTGAACTAGTTTACTGCAAACACAGCTGCATCTTTTTCATGATGCCAAAAAAAAATAAATATATAAAAATCGGAATGTAAAGAATGTTGAGGCAACAAATTACAAGATGGATATCTGCAGGTGCAACATCAGCCTTTACCAGAAAGGTAGACCATTTATCTGCCACTACTTGTTTTTGTCTTGTTTGAGAAACTAGTTATCCCACACCAAGCCTTTAATATATTAATCAAAGCCCACATCAACTTTTTACTTGTTATTGGTTTCCAAACATCTAAACCATGTCACCAGTAAGCTGCAGTAAAACTATCACACTTGACATATCAAAAATTTACAGATGTTGCATTTAAATAA
>JAUBOC010000001.1:6095874-6106934 GCA_032275365.1 Anablepsoides cearensis
GATGGAGGGGGGAGAGAGAGAGAGAGAGAAGAAAACCTAATTAAAGAGCTCCTCCCGTGGGTGTAGACAGACACGGGACACGCTCGTATTGTGTTGTCCCGCCTGCTGTGTGACTACATCCAGATGCAATAAGACCACATAGATCTGGTTCAAATGATGCCGCTTTAAAGCCATTAATCTTAAATATAGTCCTAAATTAAAACTAATCTATTCGCCATTTGTTCGCTCCGAAATAGGCTGCGGAATTTCATATAAACGATAAACCACTTATTTAACCATCTAATAACCGGTTTAAAATTTTAGAATAATCAAACTTTCATTTAAAAGCTGGTTTAAGTTGAGAACTTATAACTAAACACATTTTATTCAATTGCAACATGATCCGGGCGTCTGGCTGGAGGAGAAATGCGCCTTTAACCAAACGGCGACGGAGAAGAAGAGATAAAGAGAAATATCCCCCCTCCACAACAGACACATTATTAAAACGTTACATTCAATAATTTCGAGGAAAACTACCGATTCTGAACCCTTTATTCGATGTAAGTCAGTGGAACATCTGAAAAAAGGGCATTAAAAGCAAGAAAAAAAAAACATCGTTCGGATGAAATCTTACCGATTTGACGCGCGCTGCGTTCGGCGGCGGAGGATATCCAAATCAGCCAGGCTGGAGAAAATACCAGCACGCATTCATACATATGTTAGAAGAAAACTTATTGGGGTTAAATCCAATACGATGGGGGGAAAAATAGATTGTTCAAAGGTGAAGCGACGTGAATTCTCTGGCGGCAGAGGAACCTGCTGGAACAAGAAATCTCTCAACGGAGACGGGATTTCGCCTCCTTCTCTCGAAAGAAAACGCGTCGGGGTCTTCAGGAGGCAGCGCTGCTTCTGTTCATGGGGTTCTCTCTTCTCCGCAGTTCTTTTAGGGGTTTAACAGAGATGTGGGAGTAGAAGTAACAAGCCAGACTCCCGCACCGCGCATGTGGCTCCGGGGTCGGACGGCGGCAGGCTGCGCCGAACACCGTCCGCAGTAGATCCCCACCAACAATCTGTCCGACGCACGCTGGAAAGGCGACGAGAAACACATCCAAGAAACGTTTTTTTTCCTCCCCCCTCCGTGAAGTGAAATATTTTAAAAATCAGCTGACGGGTATCCACAAGATTCCGGCGCGATTAGTAGAAGAAAAAAGAAAATAGGGCCAGAAAAACACGCAGTGCGCTCAGCTCTTCTCCGACCTGCTCTGCTGCGCGCAACACGAGACTGTGCTGCTCTGCGCGTCAGCCAGGGTGTGTGTGTTTGTGTGTGTGTGTGGCAGCAGCTGTTGAAAACGAGGACAGGAGGAGACCAGAGCAATCAATGAACGAAGAGTTGATCTGATTTGTAAACACCAACAATAAACCTTTAAAAATGGAAAACCTAGTTGTTTTTGGCAGATTTCTTTTTGAACAAGACTTGCCATGTGAACTCAAGAGTTTGCAACAATACTATGTTGCAGGAGTGTCCAGTACTGGACAGTATCCTGCGTGTTTTACTTGTTTCTCTACTGATGGAGTGATTGAATTACCTCTTCAAGTTCTGCAGAAGCCTGTTAATCACCCATTCTTTAAATCAGGTGTGTTGGAGCAGAGAAAAGTTTAACCATGCAGGATAATGGTCTCCCCAGGACAGGATTTAGATAGCCCTGTATATGTGAACACAGTTCATGTGTGTGTTTGTATTGTAGCTTTATGTTTCATGGAAGAAATGTTTGGCAAAATCATTACCAATGCTTTTTAACTCTTATATTATATTATATTATATTATATTATATTATATTATATTATATTATATTATATTATATTATATTTACTAGATGTTTAGATAAAAGAAACTGCACAAAAATTACATTTTTGCAAGACAATGATCACCAAAACCAAATTTTATTATACAGTGGGAGCATGTTTGAGTGGTGGTGGGGGAGTGAGGGGGAATCCAAGTCTGTTTTCTTATTGACCCCCCCTCCCTAGTCTGACAATTCCCTAAAACTCTCAGCAGCCAGAGGCAGTAAGAGTTGGCATGGGTCCTGACGGAGCATCTATCTGCTCTTTTTGCACAGTAAAGATGTTAGTCCTGTAATGTAGTTCAGACAAAAAGAAAAAAAAAAAACTCCGAGGCTAAAGAGGGGGAGGGAAGAGCTTTGACACCCCCTACAAAGTTAGCCCTGTGGTTATCCTGTTCACTCTCATGACCTGCCTAACTTAGCCCTGATTGAAGTCAGGTTGAAAGAAGCTGGTGCTTGCAAAGTGCCAAGGCGGAGTGGGGTGGGGTGGTAGTCTCTTTTGCAACATTAACCCCTTGTGGAAGTTTTTTTTTTAAAGATGATCGGAGTTCACTTTCTGCTATGCTGTGTTACAATTCCTCTGAGAGAATGACAGCTTTGGTATAAACAAATCATCTTTAGGTAAATATTTAAATATTGTAAAGGTATCAGTAAAAACACTTTTGGACCAATAGGCATTCATACATTTTCCATAATAATTTCATATGCTCATAGACGTACAGACACAAACACTTCAAGCCACCAGCTAACCAAAAACAGCAACAACAAACATGTAGCATTTCAAAAAATCTCTGAGCCCCAAAAACGTATGATGAACCAATGGGGTATCCTGAAAAACTGGCCCAATACAGTAGATACAAGGAAGGGTCGTAAAAGATGTTGCAGTCATAAAGCACCATCAATCCCGAGGGTCAAATTGTCTCTGCTTCACTCATCTCTAAGCCTTCCTGGTGTTTTTTCCTGAACAGTATTAAGTCTTCCCCCTCAAAGGAACATAAAATATTCCATTTTGACACAAAGATAAAATGTACAAAATAGTCATCAATGCATCAAATTTTCAAATTTTTTCCTCAAGAGTAGCAAACCTGGAAACTTGATGACATGCATGTATTTTTTGTGATGCAGCCTGTGACCTCACTAAGAAAAGTATACAGTAGTTCCAATGAACGACCATTTTCTTGTTGAGCTAAAATGCTACTGATCATTTATGGTCTTAAAATCTAAAAAGAACCCCCCATAAAAAGTTTGGAACAATCCTTATGCATCTTGTGATTTCTGAATAATACAACCGATAAACATGAGTGGCACTGTGGCATTCAGGCTACCTACAGCAAAGCCACATAAAGTTCCAAAGGTAAGGCTTTATTCAATACATTTCCTCTGGTAAAAAGCCTGTGTGTATTTTCTGACCTTCAGCTCTTTAACAACCAGCTTTCAGCTTCACATCTATTCAGCGGTGGGCCACTAATGCTGCAAGCCTCAGCCAGAAGAACAGTTAATCTCAGGTAAGCCCGCACTGACTGAGTGGATCTACAGGCCTGGTCCAAATATCTACCTTGTGGAAATAGCATCTGGCATACACTACTTCCCTACTCAACAGCTTCCTAAAATAAGAGCATGGACTATCAAAGAAGCTTTTATGAACAGGGTGAAGACGAGTGGGGGCAGAAAGATGCAGAAAGCCCATCAGATGTTAAAAACAAGTCGTTCTGATGATAAAAAGAAACTTTTGTGTTACGTTTTAAAGCAAATACTTAATTATTGTTTATGAAATGGAGATATCCAAGGATGGAACATAAAATCATATAGATTCAATGATTTAAAATGATAAAATACTAATTTGCTCTGTAGTCTAGACATTCCTGCAATCCTCTACACAATATCATCAGGACAAAAACCAGATGGATGTTAATATTTTCACACAGATACAGACAAAAGCAAGGAGAACTCACTGAACCGACGAATGCCAAACATGACGCAACTTTTATAGTCTCCGATAATCCCAGCAGTAAAATGATTTGCAGTCGTTCTGCCTGAACAGAAAACCACTGCGAGTTTGAAATGGAGGTATCTCCAGACGGAACACTTGCCATTACCAGTAATAACGGTGGAGAGACGCAACATAAGCTGTCACCATCAAAACGGAACCTAGTCATGTTTTATTCCATTTTATTTCTGCAGCTGTACATTGTAATTTCTGTCTGGAGAGAGGGCCTTGCGGAGTCCATGATTTATTCATTACGGGGGCTCGAGTAGCATAGACCAACGATGTGAGAATGAGCACCTTATTCAATGACTCCCATCTTTCAATATGGACAGACTTTCTAGGTCATCCATTTAGAGCACCCGTACACTTCAAAACACAAGTACTTCCACTGAAAACAGAGGCCATGGAGCGTCTCACACTTTGTAGGACTCTCAGGAGACTCAACAAAAAGTAAAGGACTTTACAGTAATATAGAAGCTCTGGAGCTTTAAACTCCGGCATTGGTAATTTCTGTCACTTGGATGCAGTTTTCAACTTTTTTCGCAGCCGTGCTTCCATTGTCAAGCGGTTTTTCCTCATCAAAGCTCCAGCATTGGTTCCTAATCAACATAAAACGCCTTCTTGCTTGATCAAGGCAATGTAGAACAAAAATGTCCACTGCCGGGCACATTAAAAATAAATCTTCTCTGGGATTCAAGCGGCTGCTCTGCTAGGGCAGAGGAAGATGAGAGCTGGTACTGCTAGTTTGCCTCGGGAGCCCCTGTAGCAGCCAGTCCCAGCTGATCCATCCATCAGCCTTCAAGCCCATAGAGGTGAGTGACTATTTGAAGGCTCTGCCAGCCACCTTATCCTGAGGCTTAACAATCCAATATTGGTTGTTGCCGAAGATAATTACTCTTCATTGATGGTAGAACACCCAGGGCAAGCAGCAGCCATTTGCATTGCCCAACGCCATGTATCGATCAGGAGGAAAAGCAGTTTGGAGCTGATAACAATGTTTGTTAAACTAGCATATCTGGGAGCGATATTATGCTCTCACTGGATTTTATTCTCCTAAAACCCTCATCCTCTCAGAGTCTTCCACCCCCACTCCTTGTTCTTTCAGTGAACAAGGTAAAGAATGGCTCCCACTGATAGAATCAGCAAGGACATTTCTGGCTTTATTCTCCCTCCAAAAGCACGCACCTGTCACCTTGACATTCTTTATCGCCTTCACACGTCTTTCAGGAGAAAATGTTTGAACCAGATTCTGTATTTGATATACAATTGTTTATGGACTCACGGGTTTAATTTTTTTCCTACTTCTAATTTATTTCAAAAAGTGACAAAAGCAAAAACATCGTTGCTTTTTGTCTTTTGTCTCATCTTGGTCTTAAAACAAACAAACAAAAAAAGGGAAAAAAAAACATGAAAATTGAAGGCGCAACCTTGTGATGTGTTGTTACTGAAATGTTCCAAGCAGGTCATAAATTACAGGCCCCTAAAGTGAAGTGAGATTACCTGGTAAATTATGGCCTCATAGCAACTGGGTGCAATAACGCCCTCAGATATGCATCAACGTAGCATTTCATTCTGAGCAGACTGCAAGGACACTTGCTTCAGAATTATTAGGCCAACATAGAGGAAAACCAAAATCAATCAAATTATGTGTGAATATTGAAAGCATTCACTGTAATAGAACCGTCGCGCGTCAAACTCACTGCTTGGGATGTGAAACGTAAAATTAAAAACAAGCGGCGTTATTTTCCCTTGTAATAAAATTTCCATTTCTTTAACAAGATAAAAGTGAATTGTGCTCTGGCTCAGAGAGTGTGAAAGACGTTTGGGGATGAATTTTTCATGCACATAGATTATTTAATACACACTGGCACCAGTTTATTAACATTCTATGACTTCTCCTACTCTCTGAGAATAATCTCTACATATTGTGTGACACTTCGGAGGAAACCTTCATTACTTCCTTTATCAGGAGGCCAACCAAAGTTGCAGTCAAATATCATACGAACAGTCCAACTGGCCTTAAGCCAATCTGATATTACATTAAAAGCTTAAACATGTTAATTATAAATTCACAATCAGAAAAAAAAATGACCCATGATCTCATGTGGTTTAACATAATGAGGCTCAAAAGCTCAAGTACCGCATTGGGATACTGAGCTGGAGTAAAAAGTGCAAGTCTGAGTCAAGAGACGACTCAAAGGCCAAAAGCTGTTAGATGAGTAATAGCAATCAGGTGGGATGAAGAACATCTAGCATGACTGCACACGCTGTTTTTTTTACTGTATGTCTGACATTCAAGGACAACCAGCACAATCAACAAACTCTCTGAAAAAGAAGTATTCAAATTTCCAATTATGCGTCCTAAAAACAGGCGATAGCACAATGTAAACAAACGCCGGCGTTGCTCAGACACAGCAAGAGTTACAGACATAAGCAGAAGGAGATGACAAAACATTTGTCACCATGAAAAACACAGAGATGCCAGCAGAGACTGAAGTGAGATTAAATATAGGGTTACCAGAGCAAAGACCTAATCCATTCAGAGACAAATGCAAGGTCTCTGAAGCACATTTGTTGTATGGCCCGGGGTTTAACAACCAGCAGTATAACTCCATTTCTCATCATTACTCCCCTGTACCGTAGCGCTGCAGAGAAGGGTCAGCCAGTGGAAATCGCAGGGAGTGGGTGCAAGAAAAGAGTGCAAATAGGCGAGATGATGGAAACCACAGAGGACGCACAGAACACTTGGTATAAATTTCTCCATGTGTTTCCACCAAATTCCAATTTCCAGTTTTTGATTTTATTTGGGCAATAATGTCAACATCCACAGGTAAAAAAGAAAAAAAACTGCAACCTAAAGGGGTGCGGATGATGGTGCTCGTTGTCGCACAGCTGTGTGCACGTGTGAAAAATGATTGTAGGCACCATATGCTGGTGCTTTCTGGTGAAGGATTGGACACAAGTCTCCCAGCAGTAAGTCAGCATAGTGTCAGATATGGAAATCCACCAGCATTCATGAATGATACAAGGCTTGCTCTTTAGCCCCGCACGTCAAAGGATTTGTCAGGGTGGATGAGGCAGATGCTTTGACAGATTTAAGGGAGCTGGGGAAGGTCTTTTGGCTCCCTACTGCCATGCACACAAACTCTCTAGTGCTACAGAAGTGCATAATAAGTCCCCTTGAGAAAATGTGTTAGAGGGGGGGGGGGGGGGGGGGTGGAAAAAGAACCGCCCGGGCTTTAAAAAGGGCAAAAAAAAAAAAATATGATTGCATTCAAGTCCTTATTAACATATCCTTTCACCAGCAGAGGATGCCACTGGTTTCACTTCAGCAAGACACAGCTGCTAAGGCCCCGCAATTTCTATTATGACTATGATTCAATCAATTATGGCTCTAAAACTATGGCTTAATTAACTCCATGCGCAGGCGGCTGCTTTATACAGGAGCCATTCAGGATAACAGGGCAACAAAATGGCTGCTGCCTTCTCTCATGCTCAACAGAAGCTAAGATGGTGGTAGGTGAATTGACTGTGAGCTGGAACATTGTGCTTTTCATATTTTTCACATCCTTTTGCGCAAAGAGAGAGGGAGAGAGAGAGAGAGGGAAAAAGAAACATTGTAGGTTTCTTTGAATAACTGTCCTTGGCCCAGTCTTAGACTTACACGGAGCATTCGAATGAAAAAGCTCAGTAAGTCTTGTGAGGTTCTCCGAAACGTTTTCAACCCATTACGGTGCGTGTAGACTGGTGCCCTAATAACAGTGTTTAAATGATTTTCTTATGATTGAATGTGCAAATGCTTCTGACTGCGACACAAAGAGAAGCAGAGTAATTTAATATTAAGTCATGTCAGAATGGGAGGGGGGGGGAGGCTCAAATAAAAAAAAAAAGTCCCTGTGCAAAATACAAATCCACAGCAAGTAATTAGTTTAAATTAAGTTAGGAGTATCACATTATCCAAAATAAAATTTACAACTGTATTTCTAATTGCGTTAAGGTCTAAGAGGCCAGCTGTTAAACACATAAGTGAACTGGTGACAGGCTTCTCCACCGCCACTCGAAAAACTCACCACGAGTTGTCTAACTGCAGTCAGGTGAACACACCAGTCCACCAACACAAACCCACTCTCAACCAGGCGAAGCCCAGCTACCGCAGACTAAAACAGATCATACATATTAACAGTTAACGACTGCGCTTGTGAATCTTTCATCAAGGCTTTCTGTACACAATACTTCTGCTGTCCTCCTGTTTGGCATTTCACAAAGAACACCCACTTAAGAGAAATATGTGGACTATTACGCAGCTAATGACAAATTAATTATGAGGAGAACGAGAAAATTACTGAAATTAGATTTCAACCACTTATAGTACATTAACAGAAAATTGCCTTTACTCAATCACATCTCATTACTACAGAAAGTACAGTCCTACTGAGGCCAGGCTTCAGGCCGTGTTGTTACTCAATGTTCAGTTCTTATGTGACGACTTTGGAAAGCAACAGAGAGATAAGACATTTATATGCTTGCCTGGTTTTAAATCTTAATCTATATGGAGAAAAGTCACTGTAAATGTGTTTAAATCCCTAAAATCAATCAGCTGGTTTTATTTTAGCCTACAGTAGTGCATGTCATATTTTTAGCAGGAAGGCACTTACCCTCCAAGAGCTTCCACATCAGAGGTTAATTTGTTCAATCTGAATATCTTAACCTACATAGTAACTTGGAAGTAAATGTCTTCTCAGCAGTTTTTATCTAAAAAAAATCCACATTTTATTTTATTCTCTCTGAAATTGATAAGTTTTCATTTCATTTTCGTTGGATGTGTGCTAATCTGTGGCTTTCTTTGTGTATGTAAAATGGATTACTTAGCTCTCAGAGGGCTCAGTCACGATGCCAGAAAAGCCTCTTTGCATCACAGATCCCTCGTTTATCTGGCTGCAGGCCTGTCGTGACTTCTAACCTCGTCTTCCCCCTGGGACATACCCCACATGACCACTGCTTCCATTCCCCCTCCGCCGAGTCAAACCGCCCCGCCCTGTTCATGCTAGAGCCCACTGCAGAGGGGGGTGGGTTTGACAAAAGACCAGTGCAGGGGCAAAGGCCTTCCTCACTAATTACACCAATACAACTTCAGAGACAGAAACTGACATTTTGTTTCAGTCTTTTGTTCCTTTGTGTTTTTTTTGTGCCTTCAGGCTCAATGCAGGAGTTCAGATCACAACTTTCTGTCTTCATGAGCTTCATGTAACAGTCAGAGAAGCTATTAGATGTCCACTACTTTAAATATACAAAAATAATATTCAATCACAATGAATGTAATCTATTCAACTTGTCTCCGTTATTTTGTGTTATCTATTGAACACAGAAATCATAAAAGTGAGTACATAAATGCATTAAGAAAAATACACAGAAATGGAAAAAAAATACAAAAGTAGCCTTACAGAAGGTCCTACATAAATAATCAGCATTTATTTCAACTTTACTTAAAAGTCTTTAATTGTCTCAACTGGGATTTTTTTCCCCCTTTAAGTTTCAGATTGAATGTCTTTTCTGTCCTAAAGCCAGTTTAAATTGAGAAGAACTTTTTGATTCAAGGAATTCCAAACATAACAATATTTCTTAAACCTTAAAATATAAAAATGCCTCAGGGCTCATTTTAAGACCTTAATCAGGAATACTTTTTACTTGCAAAAATCCTCTGATTGGCCAAATCACTTTGAAACTTTGTCCACATGCAGTTTTTCCAAAACAGTTTTTTTTGTTTTTCTTTTCTAAAATATATTCTCTTTTTAAAAAAAAAGCACTGTTTTTAAAAATGTCTTCATCCACACAAAAACAGTGAAAATGACCCAAAACACTACAGTAATTATGCCAGGCCTGTATGTGATGCTGTAACACGGACACAGAAACACAACAAAAACAGGAAACAAGGAGCGGGAAAAGTGCTTAAAGCTTGCACAGATTTGTAATCACAACAAGAAGAGGACATGTTTGTGGTCATAGGTAAGTCTATGACGTCATTGTTTTCAAATGGTTGTTTTGCCTATTTACACAAAAATGCAAAAGTGGCATTTCAAGACTTTTTTTACTCTGAATAATAAAAATAAAATGTTGCTTTGGAGCTTTTAAAGCAATATATTCATTTGGGTGCATGACTGAAACAATAAAAAACTTCTGTGTTTTCAAAAATTACTGTTCCCCATCTCCACCTTTGTTGTTATATTAATGTATAAACGGTCCTTATTCACATTAAATAGTTGCACTTATAACAGACAAAAGGTTCATAAGACCAAACTTTTCAGTGTACCTATAGGTCTATGAATTGAAAAGCTTTCCCCTTCTAAAAGTATAGTTTTGAGTTATAAAAAGGTTGTTTATACAGCAATCAAACCACAAGCTGAAAGAAATTGTAAAATTGTAGAATGGGAGGAAAAGAAACAACATCAACACAAAACCACTCAATCTCGCTTTAATCAAAAACAGAGTAATGGCAGCAGACTGTGGTTCCATCGTAAAGACAAACAAGCATTAACTGGGATGTTTTAAAGGCAACTACAGAGGGTTTTTATTTAATGTCTTAAAGCTTTAATTGGAGCCTGTGTTATTTCCTCTTCAATGGACTGAGGGTAACAGTAAACCCAGTGTCAAGGAGGAGGCCCTCGCTGGCTGTGGCAGCCCAGTAACTGGCTGCCCTCATTGGGCCTCTACATCTGTGATCTTTACCAATTGAGCTCAAGAGGCTGTGCCCTCCTCGCCGCCCCCCACCCTGCACCCCCCGGCCCCAAGCTGCCAACAAGACAGGCCTCTCAGCAAGACCTAATCTGCCTGGAAGGGCCCTGTCAACCACTCGGCCTCAGGGTCACATATGGAAGTGACTAGAGTCATTCTAAGTCAACTGGGGATATTCATAAATCTTTAGACTGCTTCCTTAAGCTAATAATTGGGGAGAGCCACCTCTCCCTATGAGCTGCGTCTGGACCTATTATGGCTCAGTCTTTACATTCCAGCCAAACAGGACAATATCTGTGTTAATTGCAGTCAAAAAACGAGAATAGACAAGAAAAAACAATGAATGCAGAATTTATTATTTTCATCGCAGAGGTCTAACAATGGATGTCCCTTCTGTTATTTCTTCTTTACACTACAAAAAATGTCAGTCTAACCAAGTTTTAAAATCTTATATCCAGCCAAAAAAAAAGTCTTTTTGATCTTGTTTTGAGACTGATTTACTAAACAAGAACTGATTGTGTCAG
>JAUBOC010000001.1:6108757-6119447 GCA_032275365.1 Anablepsoides cearensis
GATCCGGATCATAACCAAAAAGTAATGGTGTGTTCCTTTGGCCAATACCCACATGTGGTAAAAATTCCATGACAATTCGTCCACAAGTTTTTGAGTAATTTTGTCCACAGACCGACAGAATGACAAAACAGGAGACAGACATACGCGACCGAAAACATTACCTCTTCCCTTGGCGGAGGTAATAAAGTGATTAGCATCACCCAATACATCCAACCCGTAATACTGGAAAGAAAACAGAAAGTTTAACCAGGCAAGATAAAAAAAAGGGATTTAGGTGGATATTTTTAATAATAATTTATTCCTGATGTCATTGTATATCATTTTCATCACGCCTTTTACACAAACTGAACTTGCGTTGACATTTTTCCAGCACAAATGATCCAATTTGAAACATCCTTTTGCAAACAGTGTATCGTTTTCCAGTGATTGCTGATGCTGAAACAGGAGACAACTATTAAGACGGATCTGGATGTGTGTGTGCAAACAGTACGCCGGGTGCGTTTTTTGTTTTCGTTGCGTGGAGCAGGATTGTGACAAATTCCAGGAGCAAGTCTCTAGCGAGTCCCGCCGCTTTGGTGTCAGTGCTGAGCGGCTGTCTGCGCGTGATGGAGCCGAGAAACGCTGCGCGCCGAGCTCTCCCTTGGGATACGTGCCGAACAAGATGTCGCCTGTCAAGCGGGGAGCATTTGAAAATAAATAACATCAATGATGATTTCAGTTTACTTGTCACATGCGTGTGCGCGGTGAGAAGTGATGCCATTCGTGCTGGCTGGGCTGCCGTCGGGGGTGGGTGGGATGCAAACCCCCCCCCCCCCCCCCCCTCCTTGTGAGACATGCCTCAGCTGCTAGATGCACTCCATTTCCTATTCAGATTCAACATCAATCTGTTGGAGGCTGCAGATATCAGTTCTAACATACTGCTGGGTGGGAACATGCGCAGTGAGCATTCGTTTACGGCCTCCGAACAACATGGGGTTTGCTCACTAGTATGTTCTTGAACATATTAAAAGCAGCAAAAAATGTTACTGTCAGAACCTGGGAACATATAATATACATGATTCTATGTACTCTGTTGCACTCAAATGAAAAATAGCTATTGGAATATTTAAAATAATCCATGCCACAATTTCAAACATCAAAAACTGCAAATTATTTCTCATTGAAAATCAATTTCAGTATATAGTTATTAGCATTTGCCCAGGAATTTCATGTGCAAAAACAGGTGACAACATACATCAAGATATCCAAAATCTGTGTGCATGTGCGAGTATGCACGCATACCCATGTACTCAATTGGCCTCAGCACATTGGAATGAAGCCCAGCAGGGGAGCCTGAACCGATTGGAGACTCAAAAAAGACCAAAGAGCACTTGCAACACAAAGAGTTTCATCTCAGCTCCTTAAGGAGAACCATCTGTTGTAATTTTTCCCCCCACTCTCTTTCTCTGCAGCTCTGCAGTCGATCGTAGGTCAAGAGCAGGAAAACAAATGTGCACTGTGCACATGTGTCTGTCTGTCTGCCATTCCTCCAGCCAAAGATTACATATCAGAATGTTCTTCTGGCAGCACAGCAAAAAGGAGAAAGAAAAAAAAAAAGAATTCATCCCCAAGGTATGGAGGCCAGATCTGACTTCCTAAGAAAGGCATCATAAATTGTTTGCAGTGTGTTCGTCTCTTGAAGACTCATCACAAACGGATTAAGACTGTAAGGATGGGAGATGTTGGGGGAAAACAAAACAAAAAAAAGGCTGAAGGAAGTCATGAGCTCAAGTAAGATGTGGATGAGGTGGACTCTGGTGTTTAAGCATCTGGATAACTTGGCTGAATAGGATGCATAGCAGAATGTGTCTGTTCTGTTTTTCTTCTTGGAGCTGTACGACCTCTCTGGTAGCAAACACACTAGACCAGAGTGAAGGGAGGTCAATCTTATCTGTGTTCATACCTTTAAATGCACTGACAGGAAATAGGGACATGGATTTGTACCACTCAGCAATCACTGGTTAGAGCATGCCATGCTTTTTCATTTCCCACAACTTCATCCTCTGATTCCCTGGCTGGGCTGTACAAAGTGAATCAACCTCTCGCTGTGCACCTCAGAGCCACAGGGCTTTAGTGCCTCCAAGTTTTTTGACCCTCACTCAGCACATACATTATCTGCCTTTGATTTCAGGCTGGTCTAGGGTCAGTTTATCACAGTTTAAAGGCCCCTAATCAGGAACAGGAAGGGGGAAAAAAGAATAAAATCATACATGGTTTTCTTGCACCTGGCATCCTACCAATCTTTCTCCCTTGTCCTTTTTACAACTCTGTTAAATAACCAGGAATTACCAGAGAGAAAAAAAATGAAGAGGGTTAAAACAAAGCAAACAGGACCTGTCAAAACAAAACATAAATATGTATACAATGTACTGATTTGACTTGTAGGGTTTTCTTTAGAAAAAAATGGTCACTTATTCATTGTCTAAACTGCAAAAAAACAGTTTCAAAAGAAGATTTCAAAGAAAAACACTCAATGAAAAGAGGATGCTAACAAATATTTAATCACTTCTGCAACATAATGTGGAAAATGGAATGAAAAATCTTATGAACAGAATAAAACATAAAAAGTGGAGAGAAACAAAAAGAGTGGTACAAAGAACAGGAATTCTCAAGCCATCCTGTCATTTGCACTTGAGTGCACCATTTATTTGCACCTTGTCAAATAAAGTCATGTCGTAAATGGGGAGCAGGATGGAGGGTTAATGAATGGCATTGACTGCTATCAGTCTCAAAAACCCCCCAAGGCCCCTGGTCTTTATATAAAAACCATATCCTTTCACCCTAATTAAAAGGCAAAGCTTTTACCTGGAGGATGACCCTGCTGAACTTATTTCCTGACTTTCAACTACCAGACCTTTCTATTTGGGGATTTCTTTTTCCTCCACGTGAGTTCACGTTCAAAGACAGTGGTGGACTGGAACATCTGTCATCCATATTTTACCAACAAGTTCCTGTAGCATTGGCCGCAAATAACACACTCAATAGCCCCACAAAGTCAGAACAGCATAAGGCTTATGGATAAGTCTGTCTGTCATTTTCCGCTGTCTTTGTCACCAGTCCTTCTCTGTGTTTGATCATCCAGCTGGTTGTGGGATTATTTGAGTCTGCGCTGCAGTATTGTGGCTTCATTGTTAATATGGGAAGCTGTCCTCTTAGATTACCAGAGAGACCAGGAACGTGAGGCCGGTCTATCCTTACAATTCCCTAGATAATCCCTCCATCTCGCAGTCTCTCTACCCTTCAAAGTACAATGCAACAAAATAGCCACAGCAGGCATTATTAATGAACTAGAATGGACAAGGAGGGAGGAGCTCATCTGTTATTTATGAGAAGATAACCAACTGGAAACCTTCCTGACAGTCCTATTAATGATCTTTAGTGGCCCTCAGGCCATTTCATCTCCCTGTCTCTTGTTCCTGTATCACTCTCTTTCCCCTGCTCACATCTTGTCAACACGCTTTCCTCTTTTCGTGAATCCCCTATTCCCGTCTTCATCTCTTAATGCAGCAGGAGGTGAAGCAAGCACGGGAGTGGGGGGGTGGGATGAGAGGTGTGGGCTGTAATTTGTGCAGGGGATTTAAACATTACAGGGGGAAAAAAGGGGGCTCTCTTGGGATCAAGCAGTTGATCAGCCGTGGCCCCAGCGGACCAAGCCAGACAAATAACAAATGACAGCTCTGTGATTAAATCAAACCTTCTACTTTAAGTGTTGAAATATCTGCCTGTCACTAACAATCTAGAGGTTGTTCCAGCTCCCTCCTCCCCCCACTTAAGAGCCATGCCTACCTCTAGGACCGGAATCCCATCAAGCTCCCATCCTCTCATCATCCCCCCCCACAGTAACCCCTCCAACAGCTCCTCTACCCCAAAACACATCAATCAATCCACTCCCTCTGGACACCCTCCCACATCTTCCATGCAAACTCCTGGCTAGCCATCTACTCTCCAGAGAACCAATAAAGCAACACACACACAAATACATGCCAGCAGCCTAAGTGGTGGAACAATCACACAAAGCATGCCTTATCATATTTATTGCTTATGACTAACAAAGTTTAATAATAAAACCTAATCACTGGAACCTACAGTCAAGCTTCCACATAGTTCAATAACAAAATTTGATGTTCCTGACGAGTTAGAGCGCATATGTATAGCTACAATATGTCAATCTGTGTTTATTAGGAATGACTAGCAAAAATATGTATTTTTAGTTCCATTCTGTTTTATTGTATGACATAAAGCTTTGTATGCATGTTTAAGAGTTAAACATATATTAAAAGTAAATTTCTTATTCCAATATTGATTTGGTTTAATTAGCTATTTAGTGAAATTCTGTTTTATAAAAAAGGAATTTTGCCAAACAAAAAAGAAAAATCAAAATAGTTACCATGTTCAGTTAACTATGGCAATTCAATATGAAGTTTATTCACAATTACCCAACAATAGCTAAGGAATGCAAATCCCTAACAGTCAGTAATGTTGGAACACATTCTACATGTTGTTCAATTACATAACCTGTTGTAGTGTGTTAAAATGATCTCTAAAGGCATCAAAACACTGTGTGATGTGTTGTTCTCCGACATAGCTCTGTAGCCTTTTCATGCAACATTAACATCATTACGCTTTGTGGCCTCAAAAGCTGCCAACACCAGAAACCAGCATGCTGGGAGTAAAATCGGGGCCAGTGGGAGGAGGGGTTGTACAGCAACATTTATAATATTCACCAGACTCAGCTTTGTCATCTCCACTGGTCTGTGTCTATCGGCAGGTTTTACTGTCTGCCAGGCTTAATAGACGTGGCATTAACACCAGTGGTGGGCTCAGATTGCCTCAAAGACAACTGTCCTTGTTGTACCACACATTTACGACCGCATTAGAGGGCTGGAGCAAATGGGAAACAGGAAGAATACGGCCAAAGAAGTAAGCTGACCTTATAAAATGTCTAGCACTAAGCTGTTATACTGCCTGTTGGGCAGGCTGTTGATTTCTAACAGTGACATGATTTAAGGCTAAATTAGTATTCATCACACTAGTCACAAGCCATTAATCTAATATCCCTAACATGAAATGATATGCAAATTGCAGCCCATTGTAATGCTGCACCATGTGTCAGTGCTTCAAAATCGCCACTGCCACATCACAAATTCAAAAAAAAAAAAAAATATGAGTCTTACTTTGCCTCCACACATAAATGGTCTAGATATTGTAGACTACGGTATATCTGTACATGTACTTTTCACTGGGTTCATATAAGATGTGTTTTATTTTTTAGAATGTTAGCTGTATTTTCAGCCTCACTGTTGTGTTCCTGCTTTTTCTGTATTCACAACATCATCAACTTTGACCAAATCTAAACACCATTGGCTAAAGTGAAAAATAAAATCCCAAAACATAAAAAAATCGGTTAGGTTAGACTTTCGCTGTTGTGCTTCCATCCTTATTTCCTCGACACTTTGTTGGGCAAAGATTTTATGCTGGAATAATTCCTTCAGGAGATATATTATCACATTTTTTTTGTGTGTATATTTTGGTTTCTCAGTACTTTTTGTATTTAAAAATGGCTTCTTGACTGTCACTGTTGTACTGACATGATTTTGTCTGTGCTTTTATTAAAGAGTAGGTGATCAACTGAAGAATAATTCATAAGGTTTTCTGTCAGGCCTTTGATGGAGTTTCTTTTTCATTTTTTTTAAACAAGACAACACTGAGTTTCTATTAATCTGCTGTAGATGTTTTTCTTATTTTGTCCTTGAATTGTCAATCACCCCCCCCACACACACACACACACACACACACACGAACATACTAAACACCAAGCTATATTATGCAAACATTCTGACCAAGAGTTTTATTGGAAATTATGTTGGTGCAAAAATGTAATATGTTTGTCAAACTGTGTTATCTCTGGAATTTTTCATATATTCATTTTTAATAATGGGAACATATTTTTAGTTAGGTGCCTTTTTATACGCTTAAATAATTGACAGGTCGGTCTTCAGTGGATGTAAATTGCACAAAATCTAAAATAATTTTTAAAGTAGTTAAGCTACAAGAACTGGAGCAGCCAGTATCCACAAGCAACTTTTGAAAGAATTACAAAAAAAAAAAAAAAAAAAAAAACATGGCAAATTAAAACTTAACAACCTAAAAAGACTACAGTTGTTTCTGGTTGTGAGCGTAGCTTTCAGGCCATGGGCAGAGTATGAGTTCTGTTGGGAAAACATGACAGATGCTTGGAGGGATGGGAAACAGCAGAGGTCCAGGGAGAGCAATTAGTACAAATGAAGCAGCTATGGTATTAGCTGCTCTCTATTAGCCCCAGTGATCAGTGCAGAGGCCATTAGCCCTGTGTGATCAGAAACTACCTTCGAGTGTTACAGTGTGCTACGAAGTGTTAATCTGTGGTGAGACACTATTGCTTACCTTTTTTTTTAAATTGCATGCCACAAAAATCAAAATTTCATTGGAAATGGACCAGTCATGTCAGTAGCTGCGTTTCCATTACAAATGTGCGCAAAACTTTGTCGATAATCTGTTAATGTCGAAAAAAACACAGTTTCGCAATTGCGGTGTTTCGGTTAAGTAAGAAAGGCTATTAAAATCGCGATAAGTCATTACAAACATGGCGGCAATGGATGTAAACACTTACATGAGATTTATTCATATTGCTACCACAGCACTAGTGATCATCATCAGTCATCAGAGAAGACATCAGTGTCTTATCAAGGCTTTCAAGCGACAAGCCCCTTACACTTGGGAGTGGCTACGTATGCTGTGTTTTTAGGAAATTGTAGACGGTGATTTTACTACTTTTACTTCCTGTTGCCTTTTTCATCGTTGTCTTTTTCACCACTTGAAACATCGGGTTATTGATCATGTGACTTCTGTGATGTGAAGTGTTTCCATTCAGTTTTGCGAAATACACCAATTTCGAAATGGCCAAAAAAAAAAAAAAACAACATATCCTAGCGCAAAACCATTTTATCAAAAAAAGTAAAATTTTTCTATTTCAATTTTCGTAATTGTCGTGTTTCCAATATGCAAATTTATTTTCGAAATTCTAATTTGTGCATTTTTATGGTCAATGGAAACACAGCTAGTGTTTGAATGTTTGTTCAAGTTTAATATGCACAAATTCCACTTCTGAAATCAAAGTTATAGAGATTTCAATAATAGATACCAAAAACCTAAATTAGCCATTTGCTCATTCTTAGCAATGCATATCACATGTAACAAAATGCCTTCATATTTTCTGTGTTGTCAGCTGCTGTGCTGCATGCAGATTCAAAAAAGTTTATTTTGTTTAGTAAATAGTTAAAACAAAGCATTCATTGCTTGAAGTCAAATAGCTCCATATCACTGAAGCTTGTAATTGCATCACTCAAATGTACTTCCCCAATTTTGATCCCATTTTTTATTAGTTTGTAACAGGATGTAAATGGTTGAATATGTGTCCATTCATTTTAAATATAAGATCTCAGCTGCTTCACAGCCTGTAAATTTTGCTTTCAGATTCTCTTCTTTATAATGAGTCACAATATTTTAAACAAGTCTGGACTGTGAGCAAACCAGCCTACCACACACATTCTTTCTATGAAGCTAAACTGCCTTTGTCCTACTGAAATAACGTTGGACATCTGGGGAAAAGATGTTATTTTAATAGTATGTCTCTCTTAAGAATTCCAAAGAAAGCGTCTGCACCAACATGCACCTCAGCACATTCACAAGTCAGGCATTGATGATCCACCATACTGTGATGGTATGGTGTTAATTTTTGCATTGAAAAAACAAAAACAAACAAACAAAAAAACCCAAAATGAACAAAGCAAAATAAAAAAAGCCTTCTGTTCTTCTGGTTCTCTTGAATTTATTTTCTTCTTCTTCTTTTTTCTAACAACTAACTGAAGTACAACGCATCTTGTCCACTTGAATGTGCCTAACCTGGTGGGGATCACAGAACAGAACATCTTGCTCCGTGTCTCATGTGGTATCACTGGCTGGTTGGGGGTTCGGGGACATCGTTTTTGTGCACCTTTCTTTTCTGAACAATGTTGCATGCTGGGAAAGAGCCACCCTCTGTGTCATTTCTCTTTTTTTCCTTGGCCCCTAAGAGACTTCTCTGCTAATGTTCTCCTCCTGTTTTACAACAGTACTTCCTGGAACAACCCCCCTACTAGTCATCAGAAGCTACATTAAGGGAGTACTCTGAAGTCTTCCTCCACACTAAGGGCCCCTGATAAATAACTTATGAGGGTGATGATTCAAAACAGTTCTCCTATTACTTGGCTCAATTCATTTTTTACAGTCCCTCAAAGCCCTCCACCCCCCATCTGTCCTGCACTTCAAACGCATTTGAATACTCCGAGATGCTTCTCCTATTCTATCCTAGGGAAACCATGCTAAGGTGGAAAAAGAGGCGAGGAATGGGTGTGAGTGGGGGCTGGGAGAAAAAGAAGAAATATATGACAGAGCCAGGAGCTTTGGGCATCCCAATGTGCCGAAAGCATTTCTGCCACCACTTTCTTTCTTTTTTTTGACTAGTTTCCTTGGAGAAATGGAAAGAAAGACTTTGATAGGAAGGCAGAGAAAAGGAGAGAAAGATTTTGGGTGGGAAGTTTCATGATTTGGCTCGGAGCTGCCACTCTCTGTCAAATTAAAACACATCCAACACTGCAGATTTTCCTTATTTGCAATTACAAATTAGTCCATTAGGCTGTCGGCTGCTCGTCCTTTCTCTTCTTCGCACTGGGAGGAGATTTATGTGCGAGCTGCGTGTAGGCCCATCAGTGTGGGCACAGGGAGGAGAACAGATGGGAGGGGACCTTCCATTGGTGGAAGATGGCAGTTTTCAAGTCACATAACAAGACAAACAAGCAAACCAACAGTTGTAATTTGATGTGAAGTTGACAGTAATTGTCTTTGATGCCAAGGGAAGGCAGAGTGTGGAATGGAGGAGGGGTGGGTTGGCCTTAAAGTGGTACTTCAGGAATATAAATTGGGGTTTATTGTTTTCGGAAGGTAGAAAGAAAAATAACGTGGCTATTTTTGCAGGGGAGCCAGGACAGCCTTTCAGTCAACCACAATATCAGCTCATGTGGGCTTTAAATTAGCAGTGACAGGGTGGCTTTAGTGAAAAAGACCCCAAATAGCTGATTAAAAGTCCTATTGGTGATATTCGATTTGAACTTATTCTGCTGTACTGATGATTTTTTTTTCATATCATGTAATTTTATTGGCATTCAAATCGTGGCTATTCACGTTTCAACCAAATTCGATTTAAACACCTGATTAAAATGTGAATGTGTCTAGTTTGTGCATTTATGAAGTGTTAGGGTGGTTTTCATAAAAGGGACCTCATTACTATAAAAAAAAAAAAAAAAAACATCACTGAATGGGTAAAATGATACATGCAGGTTTTAATTTGATTCACAGTTTCCTCTTCCTGACCACTGGCTGCTGCAGCCAGTTACTAAATGTCAATGCCCACTGCACCATGTGCTGATGTAAGCACAAGCACAGTGTGTTAAATTAATAAAGTCAACCTCATTTTATCTCTGGGAGAGCACAGCTAATTAATTCATGATGGAATTAAGGTGTTTAAGGGCAAAACTCTTGTTCTTGGAAGACTAAAATGAGTATATGGGTAATCCCCCTCTGACCTCCTCAGTCTACCATGAGCTACTAATGTTGCTTTTATCCCACTGGTCGAAGAAACAGAAGAAACAAGCAAGTCTTTCAAAAGGACAAATACAGTGAGAGGATTTCGGAGAACCGGGGTGAATTTAACAAGCAGGGGTCTTATGGGTTTAACAAGACTGCTCAAAATTTATGCAGGCACGTTTGGACAAGGGCCACGTTGAACAGCTTGGCCAGCTGAGCAACATCACAGTGGGATGCCTAATAAGCCTAGCACAATTTTTCACCCCATATTTTATCAATAAAAAAGCAGTTTAAACACCCAAACCCCCCCACCCCCCGAACCACAGCCGCTGCACTACCTGCCATCTGGAGCCCTCTTTCATTTTATAATCCAACTGTCATTAAAATGCTTCTTGGCAGTTTACAGCTCGTTCCCCATGTGCAGATGTGGAAGTCATCTTCAGACGGGGCCCTCTGATCAAAGTGTTTGCTGCTGTCAGGCAGAACACTTACCACCCTCGGGCTACCTATCGCTTCGATGTGGACTTTATGGCTCAAATTGTTTACTTATTTATTCCCACACTTGCGTATTTGTCAGGCTGGCTTTTCCCAGCAGAGCTGAGATCAGCCTGAGACAATGTAGTGGTTACCTAGAGAATATAGTAACATGTTTGTGAACGTAATGCAACATCTTTCTTTTGAGAAAAATCAATGGTAACAAAGATAGACTATTGTTTGACTTTACAGGGCTTTAAAAAGTTCTAATATTAATGTCCTAATAGCAGACATTATTGCAAATTGTTTCTTATTCATGCCCTGAATGTTCAAATCTGCTTTAATGGCAAAAGGATGAGTCATCTAAAGGTATAGTTGGGTGCAAGGTTATAATAGTTTTGGATTTTTCATTATAGTTTAGTTTTTATTTAGTTTTGTCTTTTTTTATTTGAATTCAGTTAGTTTTAGTTAGTTTTTAGAGTGGATTTGCTAGTTTTTATTAGTTTTTATTTTTTGG
>JAUBOC010000001.1:6151594-6165995 GCA_032275365.1 Anablepsoides cearensis
GACAACAGGAAGTAGTAGTAAAATCGCCAAAGTTGTAAAAGAAAGTAGTAAACTCACCGACTACAATTTCCCAAAAAACGCCACATACGTATCCGCTCCCAAGTATCAGGGGCTTGTCGCTTGAAAGTCTTGAAAAGATGCCGATGTCCCCTCTGAGCGCTAGTGTGGAGGTAGCAACATGCTTGATTGTTTACATCCACTGCGTGAATATCGCAAGAACAAGCGTATTCATGCGTGATTTCAGTAGCATTTCTTTCTTAATGGAAACACCGCAATAACAAAACTGTGTTTTTTCAACATTAACAAAATATCGACAAAGTTTTGCGCACATTTGTAATGGAAACCCAGCTAATGTCTAAACTTGCTCTTAAAATGAATTGATAACTGAGTTCACTTATTACTTGCTATTCCATCTGTATATATTCATAAGAAAAAGGAGAACTTGTGCATGTGTATTGACCATCCCACAGAAACAAGTAAAGTACAGGGAAATCCTTAAAAAAAAACACAAAAGATGAAACAGGTTCAGATGTCAATAAAAACAGGTGTTAACCAGCTCAGCTAAGACGTTAGAAGCTTAGATAATCCTTGCCTGGGACCAAGAGTCCTGCTCTAGAATACTAATACTTAAAATGCATACAGTTATATCACATAAAGTTTATTAGAAACTTGTGGTAAGACTTCTAGGAGTTTTCTAAAGCTCTGTTTATATCTACTACCATTTATAGATAATAGAAGTATGAAAATCTATATCTACACATGTGGACAAAATTGTTGGTACCCTTCATTTAATGAAAGATAAACCCACAATGGTTACAGAAATACCTTGAATCTGGCAGAAGTAAAAATTCAATGAAAATTAAATAATGAAATTCAGACATTGCTTTTTAACCGTGCACAATATTCTTTTTTTTTAAATAAAACTCATAAAACAGGCCTGGACAGAAATTATGGTATCCTCAACTAAATATTTTGTTGCACAACCTTTTCAGTCAATCACTGCAATCAAACCATTCCTGTAACTGTCAATGAGATTTCTGAAGCATTATGTTTTGTTCCACTCCTTATGAGCAAACTGCTCCAGTTGTCTCAGGTTTGAAGGGTGTCTTTTCCAGACAGTTTCAGCTCTTTCCAAAGATGCTCAATATGATTTAGGTCAGGATCATAGAACTTCAGAATAGTCCAGTGTTTTCCTCTTAGCCATTCTTGGGTCATTATCCTGTTGCAAAACCCATAACCTGCTGATACCAAGCTTTCTGAAGCTGGACAGCACATTTCTCTCTAGAATCCCTTGATAGTCTTGAGGTTTCATTGTACCCTGCACAGATCTGACACTGTTGTTCCTTCAGCTTGAAATTCACATGTTTTTTGGGCTCTTTTGTTACCATTCGTATTATCCGTCCAGGGAGGTTGACTACAGTCCCATGGATAATTAATTTCTGAATAATATGCAACTGTAATCACAGGAACATCAAGCTACTTGGAGATGGTCTTATAACCTTTACCTTTAACATGCTTGTCAATAATTTTATTTCTAATCTCCTGAGACTCTTTTCTTCTCTTCCTCTGGTCCATGTTGAGTGTGGTACACAGCATGTCACCAAACAGCACAGTTAGTATCTGTAGCTCTATATACAGACCCACTGACTGATTACAAGACTGTAGACAACTGATGATAGTTAGTGAACACACCTTGATTTAACATGATCATTTGGTCACATTATTTTCCGGGGTACCTTGATTTCTGTCCAGGCCTGTTGCATGAGTTTTATTTCTGGGTTGAAAAGCAATGTCTGACTTTCATTTGTTCATTTTTATAGAATATGTATTTATTATTACTTTTACAGATTCAAGTTATTTATGTGACCATTGTGGGTTTACCTTTCCTTAAACAAAGGCTACCAACAGTTTTATACGTGTTTATATATATATATATCTGTCTAATAAGCAGCCTGCCCACGTAACCCCAAAATACATCAACAAAGATACACATTACTTATTTAATTACTAATTTAATTCTTTTTTTAATTTACTGTAATTATAAATATACAAGGAGACAAATTATAGTATTTAAAAGCTCTCCTTTAAGATTTATATTTGTGATGCAGAAACTGCCTATAAAGATTGTTTTTTTTAATAAACTTGTCACTGTCTGTCTTTTATTTGTGCTTATAATAAAAAACAAACATGACACAATATGACCTCATGGTGTTTATCTTTATCTACATGAATAAGGCTCTTAAAACAGGCTCATCCAACATGATCCTTTGTTAAGCCCAATGAGAATTTGTCATGTCAGTCAGCCCCAGCAGCGGGGAGTCCTATTGGATGTTACCAAGTCAGCAAAGAGTTTCACGCTTATTTAATGCAAATTGTTGCTTTTACTGTACATTTTAAACCAGCACAATTTATTCTGTTGAATATTTATATTTCCTTCAGGTTAAGAAACAGCTGGGCCCCGAACAAATTCTATATGTTGAAATTCTGCCAATGTTTGTGCAGATTAGTGGGTGTAGAAATATATGTTTACATCACTGAGGTTAGAAGCCTCAAAGTACCAAACTAGTGAATGTGCTCATTTTGTATTAGCCTGTATTGACTCAAACAATTAGCACCTAAAACAAAAGCGTGCTCACAAGGTAGAACTAAACCAAGCAGAACAAAGCAGGTATGCAACAAATATTAATTAGTGACAGAATCAGCCTGTTTTAGCTTTGACTGACTCAACCAGTGATTCAACAGTAAAAACAATTGTTTTTGTTTTTCCATTTAGTGAGCACACAATAATGAAATAAAGCTAAATTTAGAGTATTATGATTTTTTGCTCAGACCCTTTTGTTGCATGGTTCACAATATATTATAATTTAAATACATTCAACATTAGACCCACTAACTATTAGTTTATGATCCTCAAGTGACCTGCATGTGTAGAAGAAGAAGAGATGTCACCTGCTGCCTGCTGGGTTTTCATGTCGTATCGATTCTAAAGTTTTTGGGCAACAACAGTCATCTACCATGCTTGTTTTAACCAATGCTTACATTACATTTTACTGTTTACTACATGCTCTGGCACAAAATTGCACTTCTGGAAGGTGACAAATATTAGTCTCACTAATATTGATCAACACAACTCACATATCAAATTTTGCCTAGCCCAGTTCTGGCACACACTAACGCTTGGCCCAGAACCCACAAAGAATCACGGTCCTTTGGTGGCCCAGATGTGGTTTTCCACAGGTGGGCCATGCATTGGGCGAGCACCACATAAAACAAACAACAACTGGGGCAGTTGTGGCATGTCATCTTGAAAACAGTGCCCTTATTGCCCACATCTGGTTGACAAACCACTTGCTGTGCCAGCAGTTAGCCATCTTGACACCAGATCGGGCCCACACTTGCCGGCTAAGTGGGAATGTACCACTAACTTTGTTATCATATGTAAGATTCTTAATCATCCAAGACATGGTAAAACCTAAAAGTAAATAAAAAACTAGATATCACATAGCAGTAGCATATATGACCTATGTACAAACACAAAGCACCCATGCACCAGAACTCATGTATGGCTTGTAGCTGTTTAAGATGTCCTGGTATTTATATGAGAAGTGACTTTTGAATGGTCATTACAAACAACATATTTTGTTGATGGAAAACAAATAAACATATCTGTTCTGAGTGATGATGAAACAAACCACATTCACATGCATGATGTCATATATGTAATAATATATGGGATATTTTCCTGTAGGTGCTTTGCAACTATAGAAATGATTCCCAGAGACCATTTTGGGTAGAAGCCATTTTGGGTGGAGTTAATGACCAGGTATATGGGGCTGTTGAACTCTTAGTTGGTGTAGGTCAGAAAGGAGAACATCTGAGACAAATGTCATCAAGATCTGATCATGTTTATGGATGCACAGGCTTGAAATAATAATTTGTAGTGATGTGTTTGGATTCTTTTGCCTACTGCTAGGTGGCAATTGTATATAAACACGTATTGATGGCATGAAATGATCACCTTCATCAGAGCTAACAGACAAAAACTCAGAGGTTCCTATTGTTGAATAGTTTTTGAGCTACAAGCATTTTTGTATGACCAGACACCAGCTTTTCAAAGAACGCACCTACTTGAAATTTGAGGTCTATCGCAAAACCGTTTGCTAGAGCAGTGTAGGTGGGCCACATCTATATTCCTATCAAATTTCATTTCTGTGCTACGGTTGAAAACAAAAATGTCTGAAAATCAAAAAATAAACAAAAACATCTATCCATCTATCCATTATCTATACCAGCTTCTTCTTTAAAAAAAAAGAACAAAAAAAAAAACAGTACGAAAACAATATGACTGCTGCTTCACATAGAAGGCATCATAATAAAAACAAGCAGAGTAAAGAAGCTAGTTGAAGATGTATAGACTTCCAAGCTTTAAGCTGCATGACGTTGGCATCAATGTCAACATTAAGATTGATTCACACACCTATCGTTCAGTGACATAAAAGTTGCATATGACCTTTGGACCAGAAACAACCAGAAATGAGAGCCGTGGAAATGATGACCATATGACCGTTCAAACTGGGGTCACAGTCAGACTGGGATAAAAAAAAAGTAAATTAATAAAATATGAGCCACATATGGGCAAAATAAATCAGATTTGGGCCACATTTGCCTGCAAGGTAAATGTAGCCTGAAGTGACAAATATCAGAATTTTTATAGTAAATCTGAAATAAAATTAAAAACATTTTTTTACTGGGTAAACATGATTGGTTTTCTTTATGAAACTGACAAATACATCTGGTGACCTATTCAACTGGTGCATTTTATATGGAAAATATGAGAATGGAAATTATCTATATGTTTTGATACAGAATGCTGTAATTTTATCCAGTTGGGCTTTTTTGTACAAACATATCTACCCTATTTCCAGGATTATCAGTATTTGAAGATTTGCAGAAACAGATAAAGTTTCTTTACCTGGTTCTGTTTAGAGAAAATGTAAATGTTGTTTTTGGACTAAATTTAGGTATTTATGTAAAATATTATAAATACATGTGACAATCATCTCTGTTTCACTTAATCAACTTTGAATGTTCCACTTTGCCTGTTACATACATTCATACTCTCTTTCACGCCAGCACATAATCAAATCAGCATCTGGTGTCAGGGTGGCTTGTGGTTCAGGGTGCTCTCATTTGTAAACACCACCTGCCAGTTCTCACTCCTCTTCACTTGCCGGGAGACATTAGTGCAAGCGTGAAATGTGATGTGTTTTACTTTGAACGAACCTCTGCACTGAATACATCTAAGTCTTCCCACCTGGAAAGCAGGCGTAAATAATCTATGGTCACCTAAGTTAGGGGGAGATGTCATGCATAAGACTGTTGCCTGACAGCTGCAGTAACACAGGCCTGCAGGATCAAACCGTGCACATCAGTTCATTTTACTCTTAGAGTGATTTAAGTCTGGAACATTTTAATGCCATGCAGAATGCATTTTCTCTCTTTCAAGTGAATCCATCTAAGTTAACTACTATCTACCACTATCTACTGCAATTATCTGCCACTATATTGAGCAGTAGACTATAAAATGCAATAAAAGTCATGTTTGATCGATTAAGAAATAGAAAAAAAAACCTTTATGGTGACCTAATCAAACAATCAATCAATTAATATTTGAATAATGCTTTTCAAGCTCAAGGCAACCCAATGTGGTTTACAGAGGCAAAAAAAAAAGAAAGAGTCAAAAGCATAAAGCAAAATGGACAAAGAGGAAAACAATCAGCAGCATTTTGGACCAGCTGTATGGTTTGTGTTGAGCTGTATGGAAATTCAGATAGATCGGCATTACCCAATCTAGATCAGACAAAGACATTCTCCACCTAACATTGATATGAGGTCTTCATTATTTTTTAAATATTACTGTGGTGAACAAAAATGCTGTTATGGAAATTTGGTCAATATCCATCCATCCATTATCTATACTCCATATCTATATGGTCACTGGTGCCCATATCCAGCAGTCAAAGTGCAATTTGGGGGGGGGAGGACGACACCCTGGACAGGTCACAAGTCCTTCACTTGGTCAATATAAAAAGTTTTAATGACAAATCGTCAAGAATGACTCCAAAGTTTATCACATTCACATTAGAGATCATTCTAATTAATATTATCCAGAGTGCTACTCATAGATGTTGTAATTTTAGAATAAAGAAGAAAGTTGTGTGTGCATCAAGTTTTATGGACAGGTAGGTTTTATTGGCATAACAATAGAAATGAATGAGGCACTTCCAGATGATGCTGCCTAGTTGAATAATCATAAGTGAAAATGAGACTGGTCCAAGACCAGAGCCTTGCGGGATGCCTTATTTAACACTAGGATGTGCAGATGGCACTCAAACAAATAATAATTGACTGAACAAGTAGTACTTGACCCAGATTTTAATTTGATCCCGATGAAATGTTTCAGCCTGTGTAATCAATGATTTTGAAAGCAACATTGAGACAAAACCAATATATGAAGCAGTCAGAAGGTCATTTGTAATTTTAACAAGTGCAGTCTCAGTGCTATGATTTGCTTTTAAGCCTGATTGTGTGATGACGTATAATCATTATGCAACAAATGTGTACCTCTTATGCGCAGAAACCTTTGAAATGACAAATTTTTTCGTTTCACCTTTTTTATTTAGGCCATTTAGTGAAAAACCTCACAGAAACAGTTGGGAATGACGGATAAGTTACCCACTTGGTCAGATTAACCTGAGTTGTTCTGATGCTATCAGTATTACATTATAAAACTCAAAAACCAAGGCTTCCTGCCCAGGTTTGGTTGTAACTCTTTACCTCTTGCACCATTTCTACTGATAAAGGATCCTAACAATGAGCAGATTTTTGTGGTTCAGCACAGTACACTGGATAACCTATTACTTATACCAATGCACTCTAAGATGGACACATTGCATTTAAGTTGCTGTCACCTTGCTGTTTGATGAATGTCAACAAAACAGTAAGCTGGGAGGAAATGAGAAAGAGAGAGCGAGAGAGTGAGAGAACAGTGGAGGAGAGCGAAAGAAAACACACAATTATAAAAGCTTCATTTCTTCACAGAACCATAAAGTCTCGTCCCAGAAGGGCAGCTGAGCACAAATCAATTTCTTTCAGTCGATTACAAGCACTGAGGTTCTAACCTTCATTTGTGAGTCTAATACTCCAACAGTTATGTAGAACATATACCAATTAACCAATTCTGCAAGAATAAGAGGGCCATGAACTGACGCGATTATGGAGGCTGGGCCCCTGGGGAGGACGGGTTATCGGCTAAGGAGCACTGCGAACGAGGGGAGCAGAGCTGGAAAGATTGGGGTGGGGTGGGGGAAAGATGGAGGGAGAAAAGCGATGGAAGCTCGGGAAAAAGTCATTTATTAAGTCTAATACTCTGCGAAATGTTCCCATGGTAATAAGGCAGGAGATTGCATTAATATCAGGGAACCATACAGAAAAGGTCACTCGATATCTGCGCCGCCCACCAGGGTCGTGCTGACGGAAGCTGCTCAAACACATCTGATAATGCTCTCAGCGTTGTCGCTCTGCGCCAGAGGTTGAGAGGATGGGAGCTTGGGGAAAGATGCCATTTGTGGAAATAGCGCTGATATGCCGCTGTGTTTTGACACAATTGTCACTGCTGGCTTTGGCTTTATGCAGACAGCTGTACCCACAAACATCCAGTCAAATTATATCAAACAGAAATATATGCCTCTGCAGCGCATGATGCTTTCTACCAAGTTTTGATTTTATCCTCTCCACATTTCCATAAACCTAAAGGGGAAAAAATGGCCGGCATCTGGTTTGATTTTCAATATCTGCTGGCAACACACGCTTGTGAAAGAAAACACATTAGAGTCACTCTCCATCTTTCTATTGTCAGAAAGTAAACCTGATGCCATTTTCCTCTTGATTTAAAGAGCCTGAATACATCTCTCCTGATATGTGAAGATCAACACATTGTCATTCTCTGCTGAGGTGCACCTTAACCACCACCCTTGCAGCCAAAAGATTTATGGTAATTCCTGATAGCATGTGATAGGATGCTGCCCATAAACCCATGTGAGGTATGTGTTTCTATGGTAACCCTTCCCTCTGCTCGCTAGCCCTATGAGCCTTGGCGTTTTACTTTCTCACCGCATTGTAGGTGCTTTCTATTTAAATGCCAGTGGTAGGAATGAGATGCCGATTTGTAGCAAAACAGAGACACAGATGTTTCCTTATTGCCTTTTAATCTTCTATTCCCATAGTGGTTGGCGAAAACCTCTCTCCTTTACGAAGGTAATTGGATGAGATGAATAAAAAACAAAACAAAAACAGACCCGTGTTTATTAGGGGCATTTTAACAGTGTAATCACACTTTATGGCCATTATTAGCACAGAAACAAAAGCAAGAGCTGCTTCTTGTGGGAATAATAAAGGCATGAGCTTTAACTTGTCCAATCAGTAGGGGACCTATCAGGGTCTGGCAGAGGAAGCTATTATTTTGCTCATTTAGGCAGAAAGTCTCAGTGCATAGCTACATCCACAGTTTTAATTCCCTTCCCCTCTCTCTTCCCCAAAGTTACTCACACAGGCATGACACAATAAAGCAGCATCGACATATCGAACCAGCTAACAAAAAAAAAAAGAAAAAAAAAGAGAGATTTGCCAATAAAGAAGAATGCTCTAATAGGTTAATTAGCTCAGTGAAAAAAAACTGTGTAGTACAAAATGTGATGTTAGCTGAATTCTTTTAAACATGAGGCATAAATGCTTAGAAAAACATGTCCCAATTAATCCATATAGCCATAAAAAAAGACACAACACATCTATGTAAAAGCTTAACTAGCTCTGTGACACTAATTCTGGGCTTCTGGTTTGATCAGATAAACTAAAACCAACAAACTGCATCATGATACCAAAAAAAAAAAAAAAAAACAGAATACTGATCAAAGAAAAGAGCAAAAAAAGACAATACAAAACAAAAGGTAACAAAATTTCTAACCCCTAAATATCTTTCGCACAATTAAACCCCCCTGAACTGAAACTGTTAGATGCACTGCTTGCAAATTTGAGATAATGACTTCATTAGACGCCGTCTTGGCCCACAGTCTAATAGTGAACACAATTCCTTGGTCTCTCATACAACCAAACATCAACCTTCATATCAGGAGGTCCTCCGTGCATTTGTTGACAACACTAAGATAAATGTGGATATTTCAACACAGTGTGATATCAGACACCCAGCTATTTGCATGAAAAGCCTGTCCCTATTTCTCCCCGGAGAGCTTTATTATAGGAGGATATTTCAAACGCTATCAAATGCGCCAAACATTTACTTTGATAACTCCATCAGATGGCTCCCTGGGTTTAATGGCAACAATCTGAGAGTGCTGAGGCACATGCCTACAGCACACACAATGATGGTGGGAAGAAATACGAGGATGGAATGAATAAAATCACTTTAAAAAGTTCATAAATAATGTACCTTGCGGACTAGAGAGTTGTTGCCTATTTAACTATGCATGCCTCTATCGGGATCTGTGCTGGCAGAAATACAAACACAGCATGTATTGTGGGTCAACATGACAACACAGGAGGAAGACAACCTAGGGCTCCATCAATCCTCTCAGCCACGGCCTCCCCACCCACGTGGAGCAACTGCTCCCTGCGGCAAAATTCCACTTGCGATATGACAGCATCTACTAAATTTTCTCACTGTGCTGGAAAAAACATAATGGAAAAAACGGGAAATCTATTAAATGACCAACTGCTTGCCAGAACGAGGGAGAAGATTTGAGAAAATGGGAGAAAAACAAAATGCGGGACTAATTAGGCAATTAATTTGTAATTAAGCCAGTGTGGCTTAATGGTGTGTGCTGGAATTGGTAATGGCTCTACCAGACAGAGGAGCCTATTAAACTAACTGTAGGCTGCTGAACGTAACAGACTGACTCAAAACACAGTCTGAGTGAAGGACCAAAGAGATGGAGGTTAAAATTATAGCTGCTGTCTATATTTTGGCTCACAACACAAACACACACATGCATGCGTGCGCACACACACTTATATTGTTTTTCAGCTCTGGCATGTTAACCTGAAATCTGAAACAAAGAAGAAAAAAAAGCCCCCCACCCAGATACAAAATTTAACAAAGCATTTCATTATGATTTTCATTATCTGCCATAGCAGAGTTTGCTAATAAATGCTAATTATATTCCAACTAATATTTAATCACAGAGACTTTATACAGTTGACTCAGTCTGATGAAATACTGATTTTATTGAATGCATGCACGGTGTAGTTTATTAACATAGATTATGGTACCAGCCAAATAAAAGAGGAGATGTAGAATGATGTTCTAAAATGCTTTTTAAACTATGAGCAATATTAACTTTGACTAATTTCCCTCCCTAATGAGATCCTCTTAGAGAGCTATTTTGGTACAATTAATAATGCACACAGAATAAATGGAAGCATAAATATTCATTACTTGTGCCTTTACTTTGCAACCAGTGCAGACAAATACTGTGAACATGGAGTAGCAACGCCAAATACCAGGTAAATGTTGGGATAATTGCTAATAATAGCTGTTGGCCAGGGGCTATAAAGGGTTTTGTTTTCTATGTACTGAACATTCAGTGCTTTATATTTTGGTCATTTTATTTTTGCTGCACCTCAGATACAAGCTGGCCTGTGTGATCAAAATGAGACAAAAACTTCAAAGACAAGTCTCTCTTTTTCAAACTAAGCTACAAAGGAATAGAGCAGTCCAGTACATGTTCTAAGTGCAAACAGAAAAAAACAAGATCTTTATTTTTATATTTTAAGTATTTGGAGTCAAAATACCTCATGATCCATCGCACAAATTTTACACAGACTTTTGAGAAATTGAAATGGAATGGAAACTGATTACCTTTCAGAGCCAACCCAATTTAAGATGGCCACCATGACTATTTAATAATAGCTAACAAAACTTTGAGTCAGTCAATTTTTACAGACATTGAGCTAAAATTTGATGATGTAATAGCTGGGAGACGGTCACAGCACATGCTACAGCTAATCTTTTGAGCAGCATCATCCCGATATACGTGTGCGCAGGTCCTGCAATGAAAATCAATAAAATCAAATAAAGTCAATGTGCAAACCCTAAGTTATTGCACTAAAGGTTATGGCTATTTTGTTGTGCAATTTCTGGGACAATAATGGCAGCGTTATTTTGAGAATGGCTGACGTTGAATTCTCGAGCTGTGAAAGAAGATGACGAGGATCTTGATGAAAACGTGGAGGAAAAGAGGTAAAACATGACTTAGCATCTCCATCTTCTTCCGCTTATCCGTAGTCGAGTCACGGAGGCAACAGGTCCAGGAGAGAAACCTCTTCTCAGCAACACTTTCCAGCTCAAACCTGGGGGACCCCGAGGCGTTCCCAGGCCAGAGAGGATACACGACTCAGCGTAAGTGCTAATATTAAAGCGTGACTAAAACAGAATCTAAGCTCAACACAGAGGCAACATGATAGGTAACGCAACTCATGTTTGCGCATGAAAAAGGAAACACATATTCAGGTCCTAGCACAATAAAAACAAGTAAAAAAAGATAAAAGGTATAACATGCCCAAAAATTAGGTAAGATGGCAAGATGGCAGCATAACTTAAAGTGTTATTCAAGTCAATAGCTGAAAAAATTCTTTAATTTAAAATTTTTCAAACCATAATATATATCGTAGGGTTTAAAAAGATTATGATGTCCGTTTTTCCCAATATTGTGCAGCCATATCACACAATGTGTGAGATCTTGGACTATCACATGCGATTGAAGTTATATTCATGTTTTGACCAAAACATCTATCATGGCTATTTAGTTTTTTAAAATATGATGATCTTAAATTAAAACTCTAGGGTAAAAACTGGGAAGTAACAAGCATTTCTATCAAGGAATGCTAGGTCTTTAAATTCTTATCATAAAATTCTAATTATTCTTGATGCCCCTACCAAACTGCAGGTTGGCTTGAACCTTTACAGATATTTTTTTCTTCAACAGACATGAAATCATGGCAAAAATGGTTGCTAGAGTTCCTAAATTTAACCTAAGCATAAAAAGCTTCACTACCACGAACACACTAGCTCTTAAACTTGTAATGTTTTTTATGTGGAGTCTGAAGTCTTGCCATAATTTAGGTGAGACTGAGAACTGACTGAACTCTGCCCTTGAAAAACCAACAAAAGGCCTGAATATTGACGGAGCACGCTTCGAGATTTAAACGTAAACACACAATTGTATATGTAGCCACACTTCGATAAGGCACTCATATAAGCAAAGCATTACTCAACGTCCCTGAGCTGACTGCACGCCTTCCAAATGTTTATCACAACGCTGAGACAACCTTCTGAGTAAAGACACTTAACATAGCCAGTAATCTCAGTGCAATCATCAACCCCTTCTTGGTGTAATCATCTACCCCTTAGACCACTTTGGCTCACCTGGGTTAATCTTTCAGGACCTTGCTGGGCTGTGAGGCTACAACTATCAGGTGGAGCTGCTTGCTCAGCCTGGGGAGGCCACTGTCAACACAATGGACTGAGGTAGAAAGACAATCATGGTAGGGATGGGCTTTAATCCAGCTTTAGAAGCGGGGTAATGGAGTGTCTGGGTTAGAGATAAATTGCGAGGCAGTGGTGTCCCCTGAGCCCTAAGCCCTCTGACTGCAGCCATCTGGAGTTGATCTCTATCTTGTTCACCTCAAACCTCAACATAAAATGGCAGTCATTTCTCCCTTCCTCTCTCCCTCCCTGTTCCAGGTATGTAAACAATCAGACACACTTTGTCTGGCCATGTTTCATTGATTTCTTGTCTCGCTGTCTCTAATCAGCCCTTCACTGGTTTAATTATCTGTAACTTGTGGTATTTGCCCTGCTTGGATTACACTCCCATAGGTCATGTTGGCCTCCTGCAGGCCCTCTTTATCTTTAAGTTGCATTTAATTACTTTAAACATCAAACACTGGAGGTTTACTTTTATCCTAAATGCACTAAAAATATTTAATTCCCGGTTTCCAAATTAGAGCAAGTGAATAATGCATTTAAGTGTCTCAGATGAAGGGGAAAAAAGAGGAAACTAAGGTAAATGACCAATGAGTAATAATAGACTCTTTTTTTTTACAATAGTATTCCTCAAGGTTATAAAAGCAGCTGCCTAACATTGCAGGAGCAAAACACCCCACAAAAAACCCAAAGCCTGTGCTAGTAATCAGACTGTTTTAAATACCTCTCTCAATGTGAATCCAATTACCAGCAGCCTTTGTTTGTTCACACAAAGCAGCTATGTTCAAGGCCCATCTCTCTCTGATTTTAATCAATTCTCCGGGGAAGTGTGTGTGGGAGATACAGATCAGGACTTGCCATACGTCAAGGAAAGATCTGTGTCTTTGTGTGAGCTGGATGCCTGTGCACAGGTTTGTTTTTGAGTCTGAATAACTGTGATACAAAAAAATAACTGACAAGAATGTGAAAGGGAAAAGAAAAACTTTTTTTTAACAACATTCATCTTGTTATTTTTTACTTAACTTTTTAATTCTTTAAAAGCTTAAGTTCACATTAGTTCCTAATGCAATTTGGACTTTTATGTACTTTGGAAAGAAACAGAACTATTGCATTAGGCAACAAAGATACAGCATAAATAGGATTGAACGTGTAGTTATCACTACTTCAAACTTTGTTTCTCCTACTGTACATAAAATGGTATCCTTTTAGCAAACAGATGTTCTTATTTGTTGTAATTTTAATAAAGCAAAACAAGTAAGTTGGTTGATCACACATTTTAATGGGAAATATTACAATTAGCAAAGTGAGAGAACTCAATTAATCCAATCATATCAATCTTTCCCCCCAAAAAAAGTCAGAGAGAACAGATCCGACCCTCCTCCACAATGCCTGCTCATTTCTTGTTGTTGTTGTTCTAAGAGGCTGTGTCAACTCTAATGAATTTCAAAATGTTAAGATTTGCATTTCAATTTGGTAACCACCCTCTCAAAGGCAATAAAGTTCCTCGCCCCAACCTCCAAATCAAATTAAGCACACTGCTATCTTTTGTATGGCCGTGCAATAATGTCATTATGATTCTCTCTGGCAATCATGGCGCTTGGTGCTTTTTGTCAGCCTGCTTTTCCAGCGAAATAAACCGTAAGAAACCATCTGAAAGGAATAACCGAAGCAGACTGAGGTCCGCTATGATGCTGCTCTGTTCACTGCAAAAACTGTCTTTCTAACCAAGTTTTAAAACCTTATATCAGCCAAAAAAGTCTTTTTCATCTTGTTTTGAGACTGATTTACTAAACACGAACTGATTGTGTCAGAATATTAATCTTGTTTTCAGAATGTGTAAGA
>JAUBOC010000001.1:6222323-6232348 GCA_032275365.1 Anablepsoides cearensis
AAGATAAGATCTGAACCAGTCTAACACCACTCCGTGAAGACCTAGATCACTCAGTCTTTTTAGCAAAATGCCATGATCTACTGTGTCAAAAGCTGAGGATAAGTCCAGTAGGAGCAGAACGGAATACATGCCCCTATCAGCTGACATTAACAGGTCATTGGATACTCGGAGGAGTGCAGTCTCAGATGAGTCCCATGATGAGTCTCAGATGAGTCGCATGCATGCACGTTTTCATTTTACGTTGTGCATGCATATTGTAATGAGTCAACATTAAGCAGAGCTGCTCAGAGATGATTTCTTGTGAATATGCAACCCCCACCCACACACACGCACACACACACAATATCTCAAGTCTGGCATCTGGAAAACATTGAAGCCATGTAGGCCAATGCGAGGGCAGCTCCGGTCTAATTGTGAAGGCATGTCAGGCTGGTTGAAGAACAGCAGGAAGCCATGTGCACGAGTTGAGAGGTGCAGTCATGTTAAAAGAAGTCAGTGCTACCTGGTGAGCAGGAACTAATATATTGTATCCGACCACTTAGAACTCATGTTGTTATTTCTGTAAGCATTTAATGCTGCTGGCACCTAGCTCTTACAAATGCTGGATAAACAGAACTAGTAAATGCTGAATGCTCAAACCAGTTAATAGCTTATGTCAAATATTAATGTTTTACTGACTATGAAGAGGCCCCAGGACAGGATTTATCTCTTGGCTGACTTTGGAATTGAACAGAAAAGCTGGAGAGGATAGTATATTTTAAAACAGAAAAATAAATGGATTTTAACAAAAAAAAAAGAAAAGAAATTGCAGGGATTTGTTTTTGTATGTCTAAAAACTATCTGCTAACAGTCGTTTCAGGGCACTGTCCAAAGAAAGCAAAATCACATTCAATAAATTTTAAAACCTCAACTAGTAAAATAAGTGTATCTGCACAGAAATATAACACTGTAGCAGTGACTGCAGCGGATCGTGTCAAATCTTTACTTTCATACAGTTTCCCATCCTGAGAAATCAGGACCTTCAATCTTTGGAGAATTTTTTGAAATGTGCTAAAAAAAACTTTTTCATGTAATTCAACCCTTTGCAACTCTGAACAAAATATAACTTTTGTGACATACAGTATAAAGTACTACTGTAGGTATAGGGTATAAGGTTTTATAAATGATGCCATGGCAGTGTGCATTACAGTGACATATAAATGTAATATATTGTTAGACATTTTAGGAACTCACATTATCCGAAGCACAGAGATAAATTTAATATATTCATAAACCTGAAGGTTTATTAGCATTTTCTCTACTTTGTGATGCCAAGAAGTCTACTAATCACAGTAAAAATTGATGTCCCATTGCAATGGCAACCATAAATTGGGTCGATGATCTAAATCAGCCAGAAGAAAAAAGCCTTATATTAACACTTAATTAACAAAAATTAATTAAGTGCTGTTATAGCACCTGTTATCTCTTTGTTGGGTTATAATATTTGTCATGTCAAGAAACACATAGAAAATCGAGATGTATTGAATTTCCTTGTTGCATGATGCCTAGAAGACAAATCTGAAGCAGGGAAGAGATTAGAGTGCACATTGTTAATAAAACCAAGTTAATTTTAACAGCAACTGACACAAACAAGAATATTATGCTCTGATTTTAGAACACAAAAATCCATACATCCTAACAATAACTGACTTACGAAGGTAAACTATAAAATACTATTTGAACTTTGTACTAAGAAATAGTTTTTTTCCTTTTTTATGGCTCTATCCCTGCTGTCCTTTTATACACGAAACATTTGCACAACCTGAACTCAGGATGAGGCTTAAGAGAGTTTGATTACCTCTATCTAGAATCAATGTTGGTTTCTTAACTGGTTAGACTATCAGCACTAAAGACATTAGCTGTGATGATCACTCACTTTAATTAGTTTGTATGCATTTTACAGTATATGACTTGTGATTTTAAACAGAAAAATACTGTCTACACCAATAATTTATTCATGAACAAAAGCAGTTGTGCTATCTAGTAGAAGTAAAAAGTGCCTGCTGTAATATATACATTAGACCTTTGACTGCATCACGACTGCCCAAAATGGTCTGTAGAGTGTAGGTGGGATCTATCTTCTCAAATGACAGATGCCTGGGGTATGCAAGACATCAAGGGGGACTTTGGTAAATGGCAGCATGTGTCAAGGTCGCCTCTTCATTTGTCTGCCAGTGGGATGGCAAAGGGCCGTTGCAAAAAGTGGCTATAGCTCTGTGGCTGCCTGACAACCTCCTGCGGCCCCGCAAGCAATAGGAGCCCTCTATCTTCTGTCACTGTGGGGATGTCTAGAACTGGCGTGATGCAGAGAAAAGTGGCCTCTCCTTCCTTTCAGTGTGTCTCTCTACATCCCGGAAGCATCCATCACGGTGTTCCCCAGTGGGGCATGGGTAACAGATCGACTTTCCACCGGAGCGCTAATCAATCTGATTCTCACTGCATCTCCCTGGGAACATTTATGACCTGCCATAAACCAGGCCTTTGGGGCATTACGGCACCCAGTAATCCTGCTAAGTGAGCAATATTTCCCATCTCTGGGGCAGCAGTGAGACGGGCTTGGGCCATAAATAGCAGAGTTAATCTGTGGCCGTGACTTCGCAGCCAACCATCAGTAGTCTCAACTCCACTGGGGCCAAGTGAGAGCCATGTAGTGACCAAGGTAAAACAACATGGGAGACAAACCACTGAGGTGATCTTCTGTTATTAACCCACTGGATCACAACCTCTAATGTTGCTGGGTTATCTGCTTTAACAGAAAGAGCCACTAAGGTAACAACTAGAACTGGGCAGTATGACCCAAATTTTATATCACGGTATTTTCAACAATTACACCAGTTTCACGGTATTTGACGGTATTTTTTTTCCATCACATCTAAGCTGATAATAAAATGTACAAACGTTGTTTATTGACTTTTTTTTTACTGTACCTCTGTCTATGTCACTGTTTTCCTCCTCTAGTACATATTTTCTTCTTTGCCTGGTTGTAGACAGTCATCATGCATTTTGGTTCGATCGTGAAAGATTGAGAAAAAAATCATTATCGGGTCTATCGTTGTGTGTTTAATGAAACTTAACAGGACGACACACCGGTCAACTCAGCTCTACTACAAAACTACTTCCCTCTGGCTTTTCACAATAAAAGCCCGTTAAAGTCTCCACACATTAACGTCTCCATTATATCGTAGCGCGTTAAATCTAACCGTGCACTTCACTGAAGAGTTGTTTACTACATTCAGCGATGGTGAAAATGGGATGTATTTAGTCAATATAAGCAGCTGAAACATCACCCGCTGCCAGTTACTCAACAAGCTGCTCCAACAATAACATTAGCATGCTAATACACATAGCGGTGCTGCAAGGAAAAGTGTCCCCCGGGAAACAATTCACTGGCGGCCGCGACAAAACATTCCGATTGTGTTCAGGCTATTTAAACCGGTTTGTCCGAAATTTATATCATAACAAAAATAAAAACCGGTTTTCGGTACAAAACAGTATACCGCCCAGCACTGGTAACAACAATCATTCAAAAGGCCTGGAAGGCTCAGTTGTAACTAATGCATCATCAAATCGGAGACTACAAAAGGGCGATCCCTAAAAGCACATGCATGCTTAGCGGATACAACTATCTTTGAACATGGTGTAAAGACATTTCAAACAAAAAGTCAAAACTAAAAAGAAAAAAACAACAAAGAAACCCTACTTGCATGTTAAAACTAAGCCACAAAATACAAATAGCAAAAAAATCCAAATGCATTCCTTCATGATTCCTACTCAGGTCAGCAAGTTCTCCTCAAAGGGGAGCCACATTCTTGTTTTATGCCCAGCCGAGTAAAACGGATATGTCGATGTGCAAGTATTTCTTCTGAACATCTTTAAACAAGCCATTTTCTCTCAGGGTACCAGTGGGAGTTCCATGAAGTAAAACACAGATGATAGAAGGCAAGGCTGGCCTTAGGTAGAGTGTTGCCAGAGGGCTACAGCTAGCACCCCCTCTCCACCAATAACCACTGCAGCAAGGGTTGATCCCGTTTTATTTTATTTTATTCCACCCATCATGCATCAAAATGTCTCCCCGAGGTATCGCTGCTTTGAGCAGAAGCCTCCGTTTAGCTGGAAGGCCGAGTCTCTCCATCACTCCAAGGGTGCAGGAGTCAAGGTTTTCAACCCTGAGCCCTCAGCAGCCCTGCTCAACTCAGCCAACCCCCCAGGCCGCCTGCTTGTCAGTCAGGAAAGCAAGCTGCCTTTTTCAGTATCGGTTCAGGTCAGTAACCCAACATTGTTCTCTCATTCAGAGCAAGGCAGGAACATGACAGGTGTCCATGGAAACAACATTTGTGCAGATGTTTCCAGTTTTTTTTTTTTTGAAGATTTCAAGGGATGTTTTTAACAAGTAAGGTCCGTTTTCTATTTGTTGTAATGAACAAGGGAGAAAAGACGCTTGACTTCATTAAAAGGAGAGAATAAGTAAAACACATATAAATTTACTTAGAAATTTAACTCACAAAGCAGTGATAACATGTATTATAGACCAGTAAACTGTATTTTTAAAGAAAAAATAGCCTTCTTTATTCAACCTTTTGGAAAGTTAAATATATTATAATGCTTCACTAAGTATATATTAAAAACAGCCTTTTAGCTAAGACTAAGAGCAATATTCATCCTATTTTCTCAAGTTATTTCATTCTCACCTTTTCGAACTCCAATTTCATAGAATGTGGACCATAACCGTATAACCTAAGAAAATCTAACATGTTTGATTCCTTTATTTGCTGTCATCTTTCCAAGTCATTTTAGCAACATGTAGCCATTTGTGCTAAATTCTTGTCAATATTATTATTTTTCTCCTCCAGCCTGTTGAATAAATCTATAAAGGTCAACTATCTGTTTAAGAGACACGGGTTCCGTCCCACAGAGAGCTGTCAAAGCTATGCTCACACCAGATCCAACTCAGTGACTTTCTGCAGTCGTGATGAGGCTTTGAGTCTCATGAGTCATCGCTGCTTTAACTGCTGATCATGTTTTGGCCAAGTCTGAGTAATGCTTAGGGGCTCCTAAATTACTGTATTTCCAAGTGGAAATGATTTGGGGTAAAGCCCTGTTACAATTGGATTCATATGATACGGCCAGATGACCAGTTCCTCTAAGAATCTAGCTGTAGTTCAGAACAGAGGGAATTTTCTTGTTCTTTGAATTTCCAACCTATAAAATCTTAATAATTGATGTAATCAAGAGCTATGAAAACATGATTTGTAGTGTAGCTGGAACAGAAAATTGGACTTTTCCCTACAGAGATGTTAAGGCTCAGTAAGCATGAACCTGTGATCTACTCCTACCAAGTGCGAAGGGATTTTAACTCCCTTACATCTAAAGGACGAATAAGGAGCATTAAATTTGTACATGGGTGTCTGCCACAGAAGGGGAATTGGAGAGAAGAAAGAGGTGGAGGATAACGTTTTTAGTACTGACAGTGCCGGCGCACTCATAAAACCTTTGCTTTATCTCTCCCAACAATCAGTCTAATTATGTTCATTGGAGGAGACCAATTAATCCTCTATTGTCAGCCAGTGGCTAAGTGTTTCTCTACCCTTCACACTGCCACACACAGACACAGCGGAATCTGCAATTAACACTATCCAAATTTATTTAGCGCCACTTGCCTCAGCTTCTGACTCCCTCCAATTATGTCTAATCAATTCTACCAAGAGGTGGTGGGAGGGAAGCGGAGCACCGGGGAGGTCAATGTCATTTGCTGCAACAAACCCCTCGGCGCCACCCAAAGGCCAGAGGTGTCAGCAAGGTTGTCATGTAGAAAGACATGCAAAGGGTCCGTATTCTGAATAGCTAACTAATATCCCAGCTGCCCCCGCCTATGTTGCCACCTCCTCTTTGACGGAGGGTGTTAATTAAGACCCTTTAGATACAGTCTAAAAGAAAAACATGTTGATTCCAAAGTTAACTGCACGGTTGTGTCAGGTCTTGGGAAATATTCTTCCATCAGCCTCTATAACCATAATAAAATGTGCCACGGCTGACTAAGTCTTCATTTGTTTAAAATCTCAAAAGCAACACAATAAAACTATCTTGAGTAAAAAAAAAAAAAAACACAACATGCATTTTATTTAATAAGAATTATCAGTAATTTGTGTTTGGGAAACAAGTTTCTTACTCTATAATAAAAGCAGATGTCTGTTGACCACCTTGCAGGGCAGCACTAATTACACTCAAACTGTGTTACGTTGCTAATTTTTAGAACCAGTGGCAATAAAATCTGTGATAAACTGTATGTGACAACACTCTCATGTTTTAAGTACAAACACTGAGCTGGTGGTAAATAGAAAATGATTTCCTGGATTGGTAAAGTTGATGCACCAGTAATTTCTGACATCTGCTCTGACAAAGCAGCTGCTTTTAGCAGCTGCAGGAGCTACAGCAATAAAGTACAAGAGATTGTTGTCATGTAGACAAGTGTAATTTTATAAACAATGGCATTCCAATATTATTTAGCGTTACAGTGTTTACAGATAATTAAAGAAATCCTAAAAGGTAAGACTTTGTTTTAATATGCATTTAAGATGTTCACTGTTTCCTGGTTTAATTAAAGGTATGTCTTTTCAGAGCAAGGAGGTTGCAGGTTCACAACCCAGCTGGGGCCTTTTCTGTGTGAAGTTTTATGTTTTCCTCGTGCATGCATAGGTTTTCCATGAATCCATTGATTTCCCCCCACAGACCACTATGCATCCAGAATGTACCCTGCCTCCCATCCAAAGACCACTGGAGAGAGACACCCCAGCTCCCCGAAGACCCTCCTCAAAAAAGTTAAAAACAAAGATGGAGGTTTGGATAAGTGGTTTAAATTTTCCAGTGACTATTATGAAAATAGTTCATTTATATTAATATCATTAAATGTTTTACAAAATGTGTTTATTAGTTTAAATGTCACAGGGACAGGAGTTTGTTTTGATCCAAGGGATGCAGACGGAACAAAGAAACACACTTATTGTAAAATGGAAACAAAATGCTTTTGTTGCAGCAAACTTGCAAACCTCAAGGAAGCACAAGGAACGAGGAGAACACAGCAAGGGCAACCAGCCTGTGGCATTGAAACTAATAACATTCTGCAGATGAATGAAGAGAACAGGCTGGAAACAGGACTGGGTTGAAGAGAACATGGAGACACCTGAGCTGAACGCAGAGTGAGAAAAGTGTCAGAAACACAGGAGAATTTATTAATGTTGTAATTTCTTAAGATTTTTGAACAATGTCTATGTTTTTACCAATCGGCTGCACTTTAATCATTGTCAGTGCTTTTATTGATTGCCAGTTGTTTAATATTTTTTTAACTATTGATTGTATTTTATCCTATAATAGTTATTTATTTTATCATTCTTTTATGATGTGTGCTGCTGACCTCTTGGCCAGGTCACCCTTGGAAAAGAGTTTTTTTTTAATCTAAATGGGTTTTCATTGGTTACATAAAAATTATAAAAAATACTTGACGCATAATTTTATTATCGAACCACCGGCATGTCAAAGACAAATAATAATGGTGGAAAGCAAAGATGAGCCAAATATAACAAAAATGACACTTTTAAAAGATGGCTACATTTTTTTGAAAATCAACCACAGAAGGTAAAATGCAGACGGCGATTTCATGATAATATACTTCTAATTTTGGGACGGCGACGGGAAATGCGTGCCACAACCCACAGGAGAGGAGATGCTCTGTGTTGCCTGACCCACAACGGCTCATTGTTTGTAGCATCGTGGTAGCGTGAGCAACACTAAAGTTAGCTAACTGTTACCATGATGCTTAGCAATGGTGGCTTGTGAAGTCCAAAATGGTGTACGTTTCTTGTAGTTAATTCGGTTCAAGGCTGGTTTGTGTGAGTTTGTTTGGGAGGGAACCAAGACCACCTCTAAAATGGGTCTCAGCCGTAAAGTTATTCTTTAGTATATTTTGAACTTGCAAAGCTACATCTACACCCTGCAGGACAGAGAGGGCAGGTTAACAGCCCCTCATGATGGAGAGAGGCTTTTTTGAGTTTTTTGTACACAAGTTGTTTGTTTAAAAGACGACTTGCAGTTTAATTTGTACTTAATTTCAGTTTTTTGTAATAAGGTGTATTAATGTTAGAAATACATATGATTAAGCTATTAAACTAAAGTTCTATAGGTCATTTTTTAGTGCATAGATAGACCATGTGCCAGAAATAATCAACTAATCAATTAATCGAAAAAATAATTGACAGAATAATCGATTATCAAAATACTTGTTAGGTGGAGACCAATTTCTGGCAAACAATGCTGTGGCTGAAATTTACATTGTCAGTTCAAAATGTAAAAATATTATAAAATCAACTATACTAATAGAAATTTTGATAATGGTGAAAAATCAATTTTTTTAAATGTAACAACTTTAATTAACCCTGTTATATATTATTTAAGATAATGCAGCACATGACATAACATTGACAAAAATGTTAGGTTGTTGTGTTTTTTACAACCCAAAGCTTTACAGAATGAATCGCCCTAAAGCCAGATCTTTGTAAAACAAAAGGGCCACAGTGGACACGGACGCTGGGAAGGCAAGCTCAGTGACTGAAATAACCATGTTAGAGACCATGCCATGAAACAGCACTAATATTTAATGACTTGCTGTCAGGTTTGAGTAGAACAAGTGCATGTGTGTGTCCCTTTGCAAGAATAGCTGCATCTGACCATGAGCAAACAGAAAATCTGTGCATCTATCTGCACGACAACTTAAAGGTACCAATGTTGAGGTATCTGATGTGTCCGTGAACCTATAACAGCTTCTACAGACGGATTGGAAAGCGGCTTCACCGCTGAACCGGCAGCAGAAAACTCCATCCTAATCCAAAGTGTGTGATAATATCAGGCATCTCAGAACCTGATAACATCACATCTCTGGCAGAATCAGGTTGAAGAGGCATCCAGTGGGTGATGCCAGGTTAAAAGGAGTGGATATCAGATTGAAACCTGTCACAGTATAACCCTGAGCTTGTGTAATCCACTAGTAACAAGCACATTTAGATCCAAGCATACTGGGGATTGTGTTAACAGGCTAACCACGGTGTGTCAGAAAGTGAGCATCACACTGCAGGTTATATGCTTGCAACCCTTGTGTGTGTGCCAGCTGTTTAAAGTGGGTCTCTGTTTGTGCATTCATATCTACACATTTAAACATTTCTGAGCACGTATGTGTACCGGTGTTGGACAGAAGGAGCCACTGTCAGAATAGCATTTTCTTCTGGGCCCAGAAGCTTGGCTGGTCCATTCCTACAGAGGAGCGTATCACTTTCACCACAAGAGCAGTTTAAACAGAGCAGTTCCCAGCACAAGCACAGTCCAAACACAGACACCTCAGCACGAACGCATTAACATTTCAAGGTTTTATTTCAATCGGGGAGGAAATTGGCAGTGAATTTTTAATGGACGCCAGTGCTAGCCGTATCCTGTGTGACTGCTGAAGCAGTTAACGCCAGGGTTGAAGGCTGATGAATACAAGACCGGTGGGAGATGACCTGGGACCTTAAGACGGAACCGCCGCAAACAGTGTTGCTCTGTGTCAGTATCAGATGAGACCGCACGTTGAAAGGCAGTAGCTACCACTGGGTCATTAATTAAACTGCAAGAGATCAAGCTAATTCTGCTTTATGACCCGGCAAAACATTTTCACAGCTCAGTGGGCCAATCAGATGTCATCAAATCAGTGCTGGAATGACACACTGCTAATTGGTGATGTTATGTTTACTTTTTAGTGTCCCAGTTTGAGGCTGGCCTTTGACCTCAGTCACGTGTTGCATGTTTCAATCGCTCCCTAATGGTTTTCAACTATAAACAACTAGGGCTGCACAATATATCGAATATTTATCGTCATCGCGATAAATTGCATTGCAATATGCATATCGCAACAACTGCATAAACTGCAATAAATGGTTGACTCAAAAGTTTGCATTTATGCGTTT
>JAUBOC010000001.1:6269984-6284642 GCA_032275365.1 Anablepsoides cearensis
CCCACCCCCCCCCCCCCCCCCCCCCCCACACACCCAGACGATGATGTCATGTGGCAGTGTCTGAACAGACATCCTGTTCTCACACTCGCCACTCTCTCCTGTCTGTCTTTGCTGACTACAGCATGATGAAGCTCATGGAAAATCATTAAAGCATTTTTCCACTTGAACACAAACTCATCACTGTGTCTTTGTTACTCATGCAGGAGAAATGAACTTTTCTAAACATTTCAAGATAATTCCTTGGGGTTCCTAAATGTCTCATTGGTTTGTCACATTCTGTTTCCATTAAAGGAGAACACCCAAAAAATAACCATTTTTTGTTGTTTGTTATGTTATAAACAAGAGGATGAGGATATTTTTGTTGTTCAAAAGAAAACAAGGCAAAACACATGTAACTTGTACTTGTTAAAACGTTTCATTGTGATAATGTCCCAAATTTGAATTTTGTTATGTAAAACAACAAAACTTGTGATGCAGATGTTTTTAATTTGATGACAATAATTTAAGTGTGTTAAACAGAAATGTAAAAGAAAAAGAACGAAAGTAAAGAGACAAATCATTCCCATTTTCTTTTCCCTCCACTGGCCTTCAGTTCATTTTACAACTGATTTATTTAATTTTTAAAGCATTTAATGATCCGACTCCATCTTTTTTAGCAGATCTTGTAGCTTTTCATGAGTAAAAGATAACTTTAAAGTGTAACTTACCCCAAAATTAACTTTTTTTAGCTGTTAAACTACAGTTAATTAATACCTCTTTATTGTTTGTCCCAAAATCCAAATGCAAACATTGGAGTGACCGGTTCTTTTCAGTTTCTGCACCCAGACTGTGGAAGTAACTGGGTATTTTCAGATCTAATATGAAAGAGAACTGTACTGCTTCCAGAAACAGTCCAAGTGCCAAAACATACTCTCAGCCATTGACAATATAAGTATATTTTGCGTGTGTGTGTGTGTGAGCAAATGAGTTGTTTCAAAAACCTGTGTTACATCACAATCCAAGCGACCTTACAAACGCCAAGGCGAGCCCAGCCCTGTAATCACTGCCCCCACCATCAGGCATAATGTAATATGTGTGGTTATACCAAAAACAAACTAACACTTCAGAATTTCTTAATAAAATCTACGTCTAAAACTCTAGCATGAAATATGCCTCATTCATAAGAGGTCTTTGTTTAAAGTGCTGTTTTTTGAATCACCACAGAAAATATTGAACTTGAACTGAGGACATTTAGAAAATAAGTTGACAGCCCCACTACCTCTAAATCATTTGTTCCTCTAAACAATGTTCTGAAGTTACCTTCTGGTTTTGAAGGCTTCAGACAGAAGAGTTGGTCTCTGCTCCTGTTGCTTCAGTGTGAAGAAGTGAAAAAGTTTGTCTTTTTGTAGACAAGTCCTGTACCTCACCTGGTAACCCAAGCAGGGACTCCTCCCACTTCTCACAAGACGACTACGTTAGTTCTGCTGTTTTTACAACAGTCATGGAGAACAGAGATGTGTGGCACAATTTTATTTTTGATGTAAATGTTCTAAAGTTTTTGCCATAGAAATTTGGAGTTTGTGCAAATAATTTCAGGATGGATTATCATCTTTCCCCTTTACTGTGCCGTTATCGAGAAGCGGTGACAGACACGCGTTGGCCTCACCTGAGGTGGCCACGCGGCGCATCGTCGTCAGCTGATCTGGTGTGAGGGAGGACTGGAGAATCCTCTGACTCAGCAGGAGCCTCCAGACTGCTGGGCACGGACCTTCACCAGCCCTTGGTTCAGGAAGAGGCGACAGACGCAGGTTGGCCTCCCCGACACCAAGGCCCGTCTGTCCCTACCAAGCCTTGGGGGTGGCCACACTGCACGCAGCTTGTCTACTATGGCTGTATCATCTACTTATACTAACCATATTTACGTTTCTGAAGTGCTAACAAACGCTTTGTTGGGAGGGGCGGAGCTAAACAAAAGCGCAGGAGGGCGGAGCCAACAGCAACTTATTTGCTCATTCTGAAGGGAGCTCAGAACAGACAGAACTGAAAAGGTGAAATCTCATTATCTGAGATTCATTTTGTGAAATAAATCAAATGAACATGTTTTGTGTAGCCCACAGATGGATCCTATCTTGTTCAAGGACCCCATAATAGGTCCTATTTAAAACCTTTTTATTCAGGCAGGTTTATAATACCTATGGCTCTCTGGCATTTTCATATTTACTTTATTGTTAGCTTTTAATTATTATATATTGAACTTTTTTATGCACTTTTGGCTGTTGGAAAGGGCTTCATGATTAAATGTAGATTGATTGATTCTAAAGCAAAAGAGAAACTCTGACAGAATCCCACAACAAGTCATCCTAACACTAGCCAAGACAAAAAATCCCAACCCAGCCTCCACCACAGTCCAAATCAATCCCCTCAACACACACCCACAACGGTCCAAGCCAGACAAAAAATAAATAATATTCCCAACAGCAAACCATGCCAAGACAAAAACACCCTAACTCAGCCTTCATCACAATCCAAATCTAGAGAAAATCCCCCCAACATACTCCCATAACAATGCATGCCAAGAGCAACACTCCGTTAACAATCCAAGCCAACACAAGCTCCAAAACAACTTCACAACAATCCAAATCAAGAGTAAATGGCAACAAATCAATGCATGAGCTTTATGATAAGTACAAAGAGAAGTTAGAGGAAACTCCAAAGATGCTGCCAAGAGCCCAACATCACAAACAAACATCTGCACGCACCACCTCTGACTGCCCAATCAACGAGCAGCAGACAGGAATTCAGCACAAAATGTAACCAGAACTAAATGAGCAAATGCCAGAATTTTGTTAACAACATTAGGTAATAAAGTGGTTAAAATGAGATTTCAATGCAATTTAACATCAAACAAACAAACAGACTGGTCAAAGCAGTAGCAGACGTTTTAATCACTTTTTTCTTGACTCTATCAACTATTACCCAGTGTTTTTTATTCATCAGTGCAAATTAAACCTCTTTGAACTTTTACCATCAGGGAGGGCGTTTTTAGGGCAATAAAGTCAAGAACAAACAGACTAAAAAATAGCTTCTACCCTCAAGCTGTTCTTGCCCTGAACAACGCAGCAGACTCATCCAAACCATGATCTGGTGCAATATAAATACACATCAAGTGCAATGTTTCTGATATCCTGAACATATCAAAACTGCTCTTATTTATTTTCTATTTTATTCTTCTATTCAAACTTTACTTCTTTGATTTCATTGTATGTATTCATTGTTGTTACTTAGTTACTGTTTTTGAGAACTCTGTTATGTTGCACTGCCTTTGAGAGCTGCTCACTTGTAAATTTTGCTGTGCTACTTGTACAGTGACAATAAACGGAATTCTAATTCTAATTCTAATTCTAAATATTTGACCAATAACTAGTTCAGAGCCAGCATCAGGAGTATCGTAGAATTTGTAGTTTCACAGACACTTCAAACATCCAGAACAAAGGATGTATCTGGTGTAGAAACCTTTATGCTGAAAGAGCTTAAATCATACATTAACCAGCCTGTAAGAACATCCATCCAGTTCCTTTACATCTCAAGCAGTCATGTGTGAGGGTCATTGTTGGTGAAGTTTAAGTGTTTATTTTGTTTTTTGCCATATTATATTGTGTTTGTTCAGTGTATTTATTACTAGTTGTTTGTGTAGACTTATAATTTCATTGCTGTTTAATATTTTATCTTGCTGTTTCTCCTCATCCAGAGACTGGGATACTTTTGGAAATGCTTTAAAATCTACATATAGTGTTGATGTAAAACAAACAAAAAATCCCAATAAACATTAAAAATACATTTTTTCCCCACAAAAATTAAAAATTAAAATTTGTTATTTCAGCCATTGTTATTTTACTCTGTACACCACTGTGAAAAAATATGGGTTGATGAGATTTACAAATCTTTGTATCATGTTTTTTATTCATAATTAACTCAACATCTGTGTCTCTCTTATTTATTCACCTGAACATAAAAGGTCTACTGTTTATAGTTACCTTGTTATTAAAACCTCAGATGTTATGTTGTGTTACTGATGGTTCTGGAAAGTAGAATAAAATCTGTGTTCAGGTCAGAAACACGTGGCTCCCATCATGAGCTCACTTTTATTTTCCACCCAGTACAGAAGCTCCTGTTATTTTCTGTAGTTTATCTTATTTACAGTCATCCTGTCCACTCTCACTGTGTGTGCTGAGCCAAACCACATCTTTGGCTGCAGTTTTTAACATTACTCACTGACACAGGATGCAGAAAAAAAAATTTTTTTGTAAGTCTACCTTGAATGAATGAGTTTGCTGCCTGATGGAATCACACACAGAGTCACAAGGTTAGAATAACACATTAATAGAATAACACATTCCTGTTGATGTAGAAAGAAATACAGTAATTCTGGGTAAGATAAGCAAAAGGAATTTACTAGATTGTTATTTGATGAATAATAATCAGTGAATCAGAGTCCTGGGCCAGAAAACAGCCTAACATTTTGGTTTCTGAGAGGAAACCCAGAGAAAACCCCCGCAAGCAGAACAGAACAGGTCCGAACCATTGATTGAACCAAGGACCTTCTGTCTTGTCTCTGTTAACCCCCCTCATCCCTGGTTGTTGACACGGTAAAGGGCTGTCGGTCTATTATCTGTCTGGTGTCAGCTCACGCAGGGTCACTGGTTAAACAAACATAATTCAGTGTAATTTGTTTGTTTGTCCCACTTTTTCTCCTCCCTCTCTCCTCTGCCACACACACACACACGTTTGTTCTTGAACCCCGTGGGGACCTTCCATTAATTTCCGTTCATGATTTTTAGACTTTATATCCTAACCCTGACCATATACCCAAAAATTAACCTCACAGGTGCTTACCTGACCCTAAAGCTAACTTAAACCTTGGTCCTAAACCTAACCCCACACCTGTAACACCTCGTCCCCACGATTCACTTCGGTCCCAACGAGGCTGCCTTTTTTTTGGGAAAATTGTCCACGTTGTAGAAAAAATCCGTCCACAAACACACACACATACATTAGAGGTGTAAATCACCAGCAGATACGATATTACATCGATATGTTTAGATGACCATTTGATATTTCTCAATATCATAAAGTCTGTCACGATATGATTTCGATATAATGCGATATCATACCCATCTAACACAATGACAGTGTTAGATGGACATATGATATCGATTCACATCAAGAATATGATGACAATATAGATCAATATATATCGATATAACTGAATCGTGAACCATTCAAATTGATATATCGATTTAGATCAATGTATTGTTACACCCCTACTACACATACACACACACCTACACACACACCTACACACATACACCCATCCGCTGAGAGTGTGTTAACTTAGAACTGTTCAGTCTGTCATAACGAGAGCTCATAAATAATCAGTTAATCTCTCAGTTGTAACCTATTTTTTGTTTTAATTTTAATAAAAGCCTGGTTATGTTGTAACAGGCAGAAAATTAATTGGCAACTTTTGTTGCTGTCTGTGGTTTTAAAATTGGGTATTTTTGCCAACTGGGCCACTGAACCTTTAATAAAAAACGACTGGGATATGATATTTCAAAGTGGTGTTTATTTACATGGAACAGAATGGACCTGCGACAGGTTTTAATAATGGTGGAGACGTTCTGCACTCTGTGGTTGAGCTACTGGTGATGCGTGGATTATTTTTTTGTTTAGATGATTAAATTATTTTGCACGTCGCTCAGATTAATATAAACCACCTCTCTCATTCGGATTACAAATTAATTTGGATCGAGCTAAATCGAATCAGAATAATCTGAATGGGGTGTTTACATGATGATTTTTTATTCCAAATGGCTGTTTAGTCTGATTACTTATATCCATGTAAATATCTCTCCTTTGTGTCCTGGGTCTTGAGGCTTCAGTATGGTAGATCAGCAGCTGACCAGACGATGTGCACGTGGTTGTTCGACATTCGTTTTGGCACACACCTTCCAAAGCTCCTGAGACACACCGCGTTGAGCTCCTGGGAAACCCCTCCCACTGCAGCACACGTCACTGCATGGGGTTTCTACCCTCTTTTTGACCGTTGGACTATAGAGATGTCTGCTTCATGGGTTACAACAAGAAGGTGCCGTAATGTCAACAATGCGGACAGAATAACACAATTTTCATCATGAAACTGCGACAGTTCGACCTGATTTTTGCCGTTCGGATGCAGCGTGCTGTGCGCTTTACCCTGACTCCTTCCAGTCAGACATGCCAGAAGCACCTCCCCCGGGAGGAAACCTTACCAGATGCCTGAACCACCTCAATTGGCTCCTTTCAATGTAGAGGAGCAACGACTCGACTCTGAGTCTCCTGAAGAATCAAACCTTTATCCGTAAGAGAGAGTCCAGCTACCCCACGAAGAAACTTATTTAAACTGCCTTTTTCCACGATCTTGTTCTGTTGGTCACTACTCTGAGTTTGTGACCACAGGTGAGGGTAGGAATGTTGACCGACATGTATAGAGTTTCCCCTTACAGCTCAGCTCCCTCTTTACCACAACTTCTCACTCTTGAACAAATCTCCAGATACTTGAACTCCTCCACTCCCAACCCAGAAGGAGCAATCCACTCTTTTCCTACTGAGAACCATGGCTTTAGATTTGGAGGACATCCCAGCTGCTTCACACTCAGCTGTGAACCACCCCTGTGAGGTGAAGATGAATGCATGATGATGCTAACACAACCACACCATCTGCAAATAGCAAAGGTGGAACCCAGAGATTACTGAATTGAAGGCCCTCCTTCCCCTGGTCGCACTGAGAAATTCTATTTATAAAAGTTTTGAACAGAATTGGTGACAACGAGCAGCAACCCTTAACTCCTACCTGCTTGAACAGGACGTACTAGAAACTAAACACTCAAAAACTACAACATTGACTATTCAAACCAGGGGTGGGCAACTGGCGGCCCGTGGGCCATATGTGGCCCTCGGGTGACTTCTGTTTGGCCCTCAAAAAAAAAAAAAAAAATAAAATAAAATTTTATTTAAAAAGGCATTCAAAGCAGCTTTTAGATCAGTCTTATTTGGATCTTCTTAATTATGTGAACAGACATTCTTAGTAGTGAAGTTCAACAAATCCCGATACAGATCCTCTGTCACTGATGATCACCATCTCAGACATTCAGCCAAATTTTCATACACTTGCTAAAGTCTAAGATGATAGACTGGATACTTCTCACTGAACAAGTAAAATTAACTGAAAAGCATTTAAAGCACTTATTGCTTTTTGTATCAATTTAAACCCATGATATGGTACAAAAACTGTTTTGCAATATTATTGCAAAACAGTTTTTGTATTAGTTTGTGAAGACTGAACTGTTAAAAATAAAATGAAACGTTATGATTGTTTTTACCGTTTGGAATATCACCTGCACCTACATCACTATTTCATATATTTCTATAAATATTACAGCATATCCTTGTCCTAATAATCAGTAGCAGCTGATCAATATATAGAATTTACTGCTCTCAACATTGGTGAAAAAAAGGATGCAGAATTAAGTACAATGTATTATTGGTTTCGGCCCTCCAACATAGATCAAGTTTCTCATGTGGCCCCTGGAAAAAAATAATTGCCCACCCTTGGTCTAAAACATGCAGGATGTGGGGATCACAAGGACCAGGATTAAAAACAGCAATATACCACGAACAACAGTGTTGCCTAGTTTTGTTTTATTTGGGGGGAAAAAAGCAATTTAAATGAAAAATCTTGAGGCTAAAAAAATGGGTTAAAGTAACGTGTTTTTATAAGAAAAAAACAAGATAAGTATGCTAACTGTACACTTAGCTACTTTAGCTTATGTTAGCTTCATGAAGATCAGTTCAGTTCCTGAAGTGTACCAAAGTCGCTCTGCTTTGGAATATTTTTCTCAGCCTTTTTTTTTTTTTTGTTTCACAAATAAAACAAACGGCTAACAAGACCTTAAAGAAATACAAGGAGTGGGGAACACTGCCCACCAGCTGTTCATAAACTTCACTCCAAATAAATCAGAGCACTGCGCAGCGAGTGAACAATCTGTTGTCAGTCAAATACGCTGCTAAAACATTCACCTTGTTGGAATGTTTGCCTTTTTAAAAGGGTCGTAAAAAGCCGCGGTTGTCCCGTTATGTTAAATTGTTAAAACATGAAACATATGCTGTGATTAAAGTAGTCCTGACTGCAGCTAACTGTACACCAGGTGTTGATAATTTGCTCACTAACGAGCTAACTGCCTGTCTGAAAACGATTTGATGCTGATGGAGACAGGTTCATCTCTCTATTAACACTATAACTACTTGAAAACAACAGTTCAATATCTGTTGTTTTAATTTTAGTGTTAAATATAGTGTTTATTTTCAGTAAGTAGTAATATTTTTTAATTGACCTTTAAATGCCTTAAGTTTATGATTAACATGAAGAATGAAAAAAATAATGTTCAGCTCCTCATGCAGACTGTGTGTTGTGTTTTGTCCTGTTGTCCTTGTGTTTTACCCCTGTGTTTACAACAATGTCAGCAAGACAAAAGAGGCAGAATTTAAACTGAGGCAGGGGACTGCACCTAAATATGCAGTAAAAATAACAAATGACAAGGGGGGGCTTGGAGCTAGACAGGACTAACATATTAGCCCTTCCACCAACTACCAGAAGAACATGAGCAGGAACACAAACATACAACAGGCTCGCTCTCATCCCCCATCTGCCTGGTGCAGATCCTTGACCAGGGCTCTTGTCTGAAAAAGCAGAGGTCAAACCGTAAAGCAATTACGCTGGCAACTCATCAACCAAATGCTGACAGCAATACAATTATCTCTAGGCAGCAGCAGCCTGCTGCGGACAACCGAGCAGGGAGAAGGCTCTGTGTTTAACGCTAACTGGAACCGTGCTCGCTGCATAATTGCACCCTGCCGAGCGCGCTTTAATCCAGCATTTAACAGGTACAGAATCAGACTGAAGGGAAAGAGACAGTGAGACAGTGAGGATGAGGCTAATTAGCTCTTACCTAAAGCCCCGGGTTTACACCACATTACTGGAGAACGACACGTGGGGAGATTTGTCAGGAGGAAAGATAAGGCAGCAATCTCCCCGCCGTCAAGATCTGCGCTGCCGCCTGACCACTCACTGCTGAAGAATGCTGATAATCAGTGGAAATAATAGAAAAAGATTGTGTTGTACAGCCACTGTGGGTTTTACCCCTCACACTCTCACAAATATGTTTCCCTGGAACACTTACTGTCTGAGTAGAGATTCTTCTTGATGCACAAAAATATATAAATAAATGAAGTTTAATGTACTAATCCACTGTATATATTACATAATATGAAATGCAACTGCTGAAAATTTTATAAGAGGCAAACTGCATCATATACAGTAAAAGAAGACTAGAATAGTATTGCTTTTTTATTTAATATCTTATTTCACAGGTCAGCAGGGTCTTCTACTGGTGCTGATCTAAGTGCAAAGTCAGAGTTAAAAATTTTCAGTAATAAATATTTTAAAAAACTGCTACATTGACAAAGTTTGTGGACCCACAGCAGCCTCCATTGTCTGCAATATATTTATTAGTAATAACAGAATATAAAGCTCTGAAAATGATGTTATTAAAAATACGGTACGAGTGTGTCTGCATTATAAAATCTATATAAAAACCCATTGTGTCTAAGATATGATTTCAAACATAACTTGAATTTATGCTTCTGACTTTAGACATTTAGTCCAAACAGCTTAGTCCTTAAAACGCTACTTATATGCTCCACACAAACTGCAAACATTTTAGTCTGTTAATCATACAGGAGTGCCAGAAATGCTTCAACTCCACTGCAGCTTGAACAGGTTGCTTCACAGGCTGCATGGTTCTAAACTATTTTCACTCACTTTTCACAGTTATCACAGTTAAAATGTCAACATATCAAAAACAGGAGGTTTTCTTTATGTTTGAGAGCTGAGTTTGGTTAATATGAAGATATATTTATATATTTTCTTCTTGTATTAGCAGATGGAAAGATACACAGATAAGTTTAATTCCTTTTTTTAGAAGAACTGTCAAACTAACAGACAGTTTGTAGCAACATTTGAGCTTTTTGGCAGGTTATCCCACTGCCAGACAAAATACCTTGTTGTTCAGAAACTACTAATTTAGCCAATCTTGTCTAAATGTAGACATTGGTTTGACACTTAGATGTTGCCAAAAGGATCCCTTTTTATTTCTAATTTAGCCTTTTTAAACCTGTTTAAGCCTAGATATTTATAAACCTTTCACAATATTAGTTGATAACAATAATTACGATATTGATTCTTTTTTCACCCTTTTTTTGTTTCATATTTGAAATAAAGACCAGAAGAAAAAAGGCTGACTAACACTGACAAACTGATGTGACCTTTCCTCTTTTATCCACAATTTCCTCTTGAACTGTTGAACTCATTGTCTCCTTTCACTCTATGTTGTTCTTTTTGTTTTTATTTTTAAGCAGTTATAAGTCACGGTAGCAAAACATGAAACTGCTGCTGAGCATGTTACTGAACAGGTTGTTGCCAGCTTACTAAAGAGTGTGGTGAGTTAGTTGATGCCACCAAATATTGCTTAGCTGGTCTTTAGCTGCTTTTGTCAAAATCTCTATTTCCGGTCCTTAATTTAAAATTGGTAGATTTACGTAAACTTGGTAACAGCAATTATTTCATGAGGCCAGAAAACATATAAAGAATAAATTACGTCGGTGTGGAGATAGGATGTGGTTAGTAATTTTACAGCTTTTGTAGCTGTTGTGTGTTGCAACAATCTCGGTACAGGTCCATTCATAATTTTTATTTCTCTACGTAAATTCTGTAAACTTCTGTAAGCTTTCAACTATTATTGTTCTATCGGATGTATTTTCTATTGATATTGATTACGTGTCTATCATGTGGATCATTATTATTTTATCCCCCAGCCCTTTAGATGTCATTTAAAAGTCTTAAACTGCTCAGACAGAAAAGGGTGCTGTATGAGTCTGGATCAATCATTATATTGATTTTTTTTTATTCACAGCTTTCTCTGTGGGTACTCTGTGAAGTAAAAAACTGATCCAGTTACTATGCACCCTGAATGGGAGCGATGTTTTCTTCCATATGCCTGCAGGTACCAGCTTGAGCTGTGATCAGGAACCCTCCCTCATCCTGCTGGATCCTCCCTGCAGGGGAGGAGGTCGTAAATTTACCTCTTTTTATAAGTAATGAACATCATAAATAATTCTAGCAGTTACTATTAGTAGATTTTACAGTTTTACTTTAAGGCAATTAAGGCTTTTTAAGTTTACACTCACAATTCATTAAAAAAATATCATGACTTGTATTTAATTGTACAATAGGATGACCACAGTAAAGCTGCTCCATCATCATATTTTAAAGTTGGGGTGCAAACTTATTGTTTGGCTCTCACATTTCTTGACTTTCAAAAACACCGTTCAGCTGTAGAGATGAGAAAAAGTTCAAACCACGCTGCATCTTCTTGAGCATGAATTAAACAGAACTTGCTTCTTTTATTGACAGACTGAAGCTGCTTTGCAGGTGGGTGAACCCCTATAGAAGCATATTTGACTTGAACACACATCTAGTCAAAATCTTGAACTAAATATGGTCTAGTGTTTTCGTATATGCAAATTAATTTCAGATAAGCATTTAGCCATAATTTATGTGAAAACCAAATGAAAAGATAACCTTAAAAAGGGTTAAAACTCAGAGCTTCCTTGTATAACACAATCAGGCACCATAATCACAACCTTCTATGTGAAAATCAAAAAGCTTTGAATGAAAGTTTGATAAAAATGCTAAATCAAACACACATGGCAATAAATCATGAATTATGAATCATGAATTAGACAATGTCATAACTAGCCTCATTAATGAAACACATGATGTAGGGAGGCTGAATGGCCTAAAATGGTTGTAAAACATAATTAGTAAGTAAAAACTTAACAGTCTTTGAAGAATTGCTTATTACTTGGAACCGTACAAGCCAGGGTTTTAGACTAAGATGATCTCTTGAAATCTCTAGAAATAATGCAGTTACAGCTAATTTGCTTATACCTTGAGAAATAACATTATGAATAGTTTGTTAATGATTTGAGTATGTGTTAAGAGTAACTCTCAGGTACCACACCAAATATAAGCTGTTTATCAGTTGTTTACAGTATGTACAGTCAATAGCCATGTTTCCATCAATGTTTTTTTATGCTCATTTTTAAGTCTCACATTAGAAAAACTGGATGGAAATGGCCCGTCCGTCCATTTTCTGCCGCTTATCCAGTGTCGGGTTGCGGGGGCAGCAGCCTAAGCAGAGAGACCCAGACTTCCCTCTCTCCAGCCACTTGGACCAGCTCCGGGGAATCCCAAGGCGTTCCCAGGCCAGCTGAGAAACATAGTCCCTCCAGCGTGTCCTGGGTCTTCCTTTGGGCCTCCTCCCAGTGGGACGTGCCTGGAACACCTCACCAGGGAGGCGTCCAGGAGGCATCCTAACCAGATGCCCGAGCCACCTCAACTGGCTCCTCTCGACGTGGAAATGGAACGATTCCAAAAACTTTTTACGCTCGCTTGAGGTGGTTTTTGGGTTTTTTGAAAAAGAATTAATGCGCAAGAGAGGAGATGGAAAAACATTTGCCAAATAAGTTCTGACGTAGTGAATATTTACCTCACAGGATTGATCAGCTGTTCCCGCTGGCTGTCTGGTGCCAGTACCAGCTGCGACTGCAAGAGAATTGCATTTCTTTTTCTACATCTCCAGACAGCATGTAACATCACCAACACTAGTTGATATGACAGAATAATTACAACTTTGCCGATAGTAGCAACACGTTCCTGATAACTTCTCTCCATTGTCCCGAGATGTGCATCCCTGCGAGCTTGCTACTTTACGTCCTGTTTACTACAGCCATGCGTAAAGTCAACGTCTGACGTAATTACTTTGCCTGGTTGATTCACTCCAAGCCAGCTGATGAAAACACATCTGATTCACATTTCCTCTTTTTTATATCCTTTTTGCGTCTGTTTAAAAGTTTGCTTAAAATTCGAATTAAACTTGGATGGAAACACGGCTAATGATTACTTACGAGGGAGTTTCCCTGAAATCTCTACAGTAGATCATAAGCTCAAAATATGCATTGGGGACAATGCTCAGGTACTACCATACCAAATCTTAGCATGTTATCAGTGAAAGTGACTGAGTTAGAGACATGTTTGTGTTGCTGAGGTTAGTTAGCTTGGTTAGCCATCTTGATTTGTGTTATGTCTAAAAATTAGAGGAGAGAAATGAATAAGGAACAACTTTAAACAGAAAAAAATATAATATAAATCCACCAATTAAGCCTGGATCAGCTCAGGTCCAGCTGCAGCGGCACTCCAAAGTGCCTGCTACTGCGAGACAAGCCCAAGCTTTCAGCTCCTCTCCACATGCTGCCTTCCTGCAGGAACTGACCTGTCACTCATCCACTGGGGCATGTAAAAGTACAGTGATCGTGGCCCAGTTTGGAGAGTCCAGTGGGTCTGAATGATGTCTCATCAGCCACTCTGGTGTCAGAGCAGCGATGCGAGGACAACTTGTTACCATAGCAGCCGTTCAGGCGCCACGCTGATGTGCTTTCAGGTGTTGAGATAGGACCGCGACGGTGGCGTTTCTCTGAGCAAACAGGTGAAACTGGCATCAGGACTGCGCCGTAAAACTTGACACAATCTACTTCAAACCTGAGTTTGATGGGATTTATTGGGAACAGAAAAGGCGCTGAGCCGCGTTTGCTGTTGTGTGAACGTAAAGCGGCTGGTGCACCTCTCGTCTCCCTGCCTTCCCTTTAACAAGGAGTGATCCATGCGCCTCCTGTGGAGGAAGAACATGTTTGAACCAGGCGAGCGAGAGCAGGAAAACTGATTACAGAAGCACTCTGGTCGAATGTCAACACGGCGCTGCACAAGTAGCAAAGAGACGCACATCAAACGCGGCAGCTAGAGTGTGAACAGACGGCTCGCGCTCGGCGAATCGGCTAAAAACAAACAAACCTTTGAGTTTACAAACATAGGAATTTCCTCCGCTGACCCTTGTTCAGCACCAGTGGAGTTTCTAGTTTTTTTTTTGTTGTTGTTTTTATGTGTATCTGTGTGTGTGTGTGTGTGTGTGTGTGTGTGTGCCCCGCAGCTCTTTATAAATTGGGAAGCTGATTCAAGTCTATATAAAAAAAAAAACTATCAGCTCTGCAGAGCTTTGAGACAACTCCCTCTGAGGACCTACCATCGCATCAGAGCAAGCTGCCAACTCGTCAGGCACACGCTAAGCCCTGCGTGACAGGTGAGCTGGTTTGTTGCAGGAGCAGCCATTCATTACAGGAACCCCCCCCCCCCCCCCACTGTGAAAATTAAGAGTGGAATCAGAGTGCAGGGCTCGCCGTGATTCATCCTGCTGCCGTTGTGATGAAATAATCACAGCCGAACGGCGCTCGCACTCAGCGGGACGCCGGGGAATCTGCGTGCTGACGGCCAGGAGTAGTAATTGGCAAACGTTAGAGAGAAGGGCTATTTGCCCATTTGTTGTGCACTCCCGGTCAGACGGGGGGGGGGGGGGGGGGGGGGGGGGGGGGGGGGGGGGGGGGGGGGGGGGGGGGGGGGGGGGGGGGGGGGGG
>JAUBOC010000001.1:6339930-6353537 GCA_032275365.1 Anablepsoides cearensis
AACCATTTATTGCAGTTTATGCAGTTGTTGCGATATGCATATTGCGATGCGATTTATCGCGATGACGATAAATTTTCTATATATTGTGCAGCCCTACACTGATCTTACCTCGTTTATGTGCATGTTACAACCTTTTTACTGTGCTGGAACCTGAGCATGTTTCCTTCTATCTTGCAAACATGAAATACCATCTAACCATAATTTACCTCTTTATCCCTATTTCTCTGCGAATCCGCCCATCTCCCTCGTTTTTGTCAAGGGCTTTATCGTCTTCTTCCACAGATTGAGAATTCACCGGCAAAATGTCTCAGAAACACATTGCCATTATTGTCCCAGAAGCTACGCAACAAAATCCAAGTTTTAGCCTTTTTGACACAAAGCTGCTCTCTTCCGCAAATGGAAGCAACTCTTCAGAAGAAAACGTTTAGTTCAATGACTTGTGGTTTAGTGCAGGGGTCTGTAACCTTTACGACCAAAAGAGCCATTTGTGCTCCGTGTCTCACTAATAAAATGTGTCCAGAGCTGCAAAACAAGCCACAACTGTGATTATTAACTGTTGGTCCACAGGCCTTTTCAGGAACCTTTACAGTCAGTGGAGGTGACATTATAAAACTTTAAAAAAATTATAAAAAAAATTAAAATTATTAATATTATATGGTTATATTATTTATATTATTTATTATTATACACATCAAGACAATTATAAAGGCCATATTCATGTAAAGAAGAAGAATACCATATATAGTTTATATCGAATTTCATAAAAAATAGTACAACTGAACTATTCAGGCAAATTTCTTTTCTAATTCTTTTTATTAAGTGGCCTTCAAACTATTTAAAGGTAATTCTGATGGATTTGAGAGAAAGATCCTAGAAAGAAATTGGAATATTTAAGTAAACAACAGTTTAGCTTGAGCAGATTTTACTTTTTGTATTAGTATCGATAACATATTTGCATACAGATTGATTTCTGCTGTGGGTATAAAAGACAAAAAAATAAAATAAATTCTGGTATGTTTGGTCACATTGTCAAAAAGCCACATGTGGCCTCAGAGCCACAGGTTGCAGACCCCTGGTTTAGTGGTTTAGTCCCTGGATAACAGTTTGATTTAACTTGCCTCCTTCATCAGGACCCGCAATGTGACAATTGCACACGTTGCGATGAGGATGCTCCAACAGTATGCTATATATCGTTCATCCCTAGCGGTGACTGTAATTGATGTTATTGTGTCATAAGGAGATGAACGAGTCAGTGCAGGTTGCTCTAACTGCATAAAGACAGCACATAACAACTGGGGTTGTGGGGAGGAGGAGTGGGCTTTGGTCTGCTTTAATGCAGACCAGAGCACGGAGAGGAAATACAATGTCGTAATGTAATTTTTATTCACGATAAGGTTGATTACTTTAAGTATCAAATGGGAAACAACATTCTATTAATCTGAAAACACATGCTTGTAAATTTTCACAGTTCACCTGCCACTAAACAGACTAATAGGATGTAAGGAACCGGGAAACGCTCCAGCAGCATGAGAAAAATTAAAAATGACACCATCAACATTCATTACATGGCCCCCTGATTTTAAAGAGTGCCGCGAATAAAAGAGGAAACCTGATGAAATGCAAAATGAGAATTCCTGAGCTGATGCTCACCACTTCTTTTTCTTACCCGCACATATTTGCAACGTTTCTATAAACAGGAAGTTGTTGGGTTTAACTGCAGCAACCAACAGGTTAAAACTCCACCAGCAGCAGGCAGACAGGTTGCCTTTGTGAAAAGGGAGATTTTTCTCTCCTCCTCTGTCTTTTCAGCCTCACTTTCCTCAGCTCTGACAAGCTTTCACTTGTGCTAGCTGTGAACAGAAAAGCCATTGTGCCTCCTCCTGCAAACAATGCCTGCTGTTTTGCCTAAAGGGGTCAAAAACACACATAAGCTCACTTTGCCCTCTTTGTACGCTGTGGATTCCTGTCATGAACCTGGCTGCTGGGCCAACGAGGCAGACTGAACCGACTAAAGACGTGAAGACTGGAAGCAGCGGTGGGGAGCGCGCCTGCCGTTTGAATTCCCTGTCATCACTGGAATCACTTGATCAAGAGCTTTGTAGCTGAAATAATAAAGCACAATTACTTTTTGACTCTACACAAGAGGATGGCCTTTTAGCCCAAATAAATGTGTGATGACAGCGCGGACTCTGCTCTCCTGGTATTAACATTCCTGCCTGCAGCTAAAAGAGCTTGCAGAGCCTTTCAGAGTTACTTGACCTTCAGCTACATTTACAGGGCTCGGAAATCATAAAGGCAATCCTGCTGGCCACCAAGTAGAAATAAAGGTATAAACTGTAAACATTTGGTGATTTCTTGTGCAGTGAATTGATTTCTCAGCCATTCGGAACAATGATTGACAAGCCGGCCTGCTATTTTCTCCCTCTGATTGAGTTATTTACTGATTAAATGTTTAGCTAACGAAATTTTACACTCCTCTGCGTGGCACCAGCTTACTCATGCAAATTTATACACTCACCACGGTGTGGCCTGTGGCCGTTCAGTGTGGAGTGCAAGCCATTTTCCACCTCTTGTATTATTGTGCAAATTGAAATGCAATGGAGATGCACTCGCGAGCGCGCACACACAGACCAAGACGTGGGAGCGGTTTGTGTGATTTGGTGGGATAGCTGTGTGTGGAGATGGGTTGGGGGCAGCCTTCATCTCTCTTTCACCGCCTTGGCAAGTGTGAAGGGGAAATATGATTATCCAGCAGGGGAATTGTTTCATCAACACCTGGAGCAGATAAATGAAAATAGGAGGATTTATGCTTTGAGAACAAGCTTGCTTCTGCTGCCAGGAAACAATTAGGCAGGAAGTTGGAATACGATACCCTGAACTCTCTCTGCTGCGCCGTTGCTTTATAACTCTGCACCTTCTTCACTGTGTTTCTCTCGGTGAGTCTGCTCGCACTGTTCCTTTCACACCCGAGGCCCACTTGAAGATCTGATGGCAAAGCCATGGGGGGGGGGGGGAATGACCGAATAAAGGCAAAACGAAGGGATTCAATCCTGTAATGTGTCTCATTAATGAGCTGATAAAGTCTCTGGGAAGATTTGTCATTTGACTGCGTTGGGGGGGAAGCAATGGACGCCCAGCATCTGCACAGCTGAAGACAGACTAACACTGCTTCCTGCCTGCTGAGAAATCAGGAAAGTGACAATTTAAAACAATTAGTGGTCTTGTCTTAAAAAAAAGTACAGTTCCTGATTTTTAATTATTAGTTCTATTTATTAAAAACTCGGATCTTTTTTTTCCCTGAAAAGTTTATTTTATTTGACTTATGACTAGGGCACTAGAGGGTGAAAATAGGGGGCACATGGGGCCCCTCTGAATAGTTAGTCCTACTATTGAGCCATTACAAAGACCCATGTGTTTGCTTTCACACCTCCAGGAGAACACTGTGATTGCTCAACACTTGGCCGTGTCACTTTTGCACGTGACAAACAACAACACAGATTACTTCATAGTTGGAGGTGTGAGTTGTGGGTCTTTGGTTTCATTTTTTAAAGTGGATTTCAAAAGGGTGCTTCAAACACTGACAGAAGTAGCCAAGACCAACATGGCACTGCGTTGTGCTGCACAGAGGCAACACTTAAGTAGTTTTTACTTCAAAATGCAAATTCAGTTTCATAGTACGAGTGCAGGAAGAGAATTTAATTAACTGGTCCAGTTGACACATAGTTATGTATAGACAAGGGGTCTGCAACCTTTACGATCCAAAGAGTAATTTCTGCTCCTGTGTTGCAAAAACATGCTACAACTGTAATTATCAACTGGTGGCCTGTGGGCCACTACAAGTTTGTTGAAGAGGGGCTTTACTGGCCAGAGGAGGGATGAAAACAATTAATCAACTTACAATTTACCGTATTTAATGTAGCTGGCACAATAAATTGTTCAAACATAATGATGTGCTTCTAAAATTCAGAGTATTATAAAATATTTTCTTGTTGGAAGACTAAACTCATTTTTTTAATAAATTGGCCACTTATAAATTAATTGAACATATTAATCGATCTTAAGATCAAATGAATTCATTCATTGGTAACTTGCATCCCTATATCAAATTTTCATGTTAATTGGAAATTTTACACTTTAGGACAAAAGAAAATATTATATTCATGTAAACAAAAACATACTGCAGTTTATACCAAATTTAATAAAACTAAAACTGAACTATGCAGGCATACTTTTTTCCTTCTACTTCTTCTTAATATTATCTAGTCTTAAGGATTTTTAAAGGTAGCCCTGATGGATTCAAGAAAAAAATCATACTTTAAGGCTGGAAGTTAGATTATTGAAGTGGCCAAAAAAGTACTAACACAATCCAATCTACATGTTTAACTCTGTTTGTAAGTTGAATAATTGCATAATTGCAAACAAATGGACAGGAAAACTGCTTAACCTAGCCTTTTATGTGGTGATTATCAAACTACAAAAATTTAATCTCATGTTAGTTTTGGTCAAAGCATCAAAGAGCCACTGCAGAGATGCAAAGTTTTGCCCCTGAGCTGCAGGTTGCAAACCCCCGGTACAGACAATGATCATATTCCTTTACATTACCCGGTAGCCCCTATAGAGCTAAGTTGCTAAAACAGACTTCATACCAACAGTCCAAAAGCACTATTTTCATTGTGGCCTTTGTGTAACCTAAGATCTTTTCTCAGGCTGAAGATCTGGTTAACATCAAAGGTAAACTGGTACACGGTTCTTTAAGACCCACAGTGAATGAAAGAAAGCAGTACCCCATCAGTAGTAATTTTGTAGATGGTTTATAATAGATAGATAGACAGATAGATACTTTACTGATCCCCTTGGGGAAATTTAAGAATTCTCTGTTTTGAGCACTGAGCTCACACATGGAGCAGTGGGCAGCCATTTGTGAGGCGCCCGGGGAGCAGCTGAGGGGTTAAGGACCTTGCTCAAGGGCCCAAAGTAGGTAATGGCTTTTTGTTTGTGTTTGGAAATCATATTAGGCTCTTGGTTGATGAGAACCACATTAGTTTATAGAAAATGAATTAGTGTAGACTGGTGATGACTTTTGCGCCACTTGTCTCGACATTTGGCAAGCCGATATGTAAAAAGCAGATACTGTGTTAGACTGCGCAGTCCAGCATCTGCAGCTGCAAAACTAATGTGCTTTTCATCCAGATCCTTTCAGCTGAATAATGACAAGTATTCGGCAAGTTATTTGAATAGTCTGTCTTTTTTTTCAGAAAACTAAAAATGCTTTTAATGTTGGAACTGTAGACAACAGCTGAAAAACAGACTTTTCTCTGCCTTCGTTTATAAAGTTCACAAAGAGCTCCACTTAAAAGAAGAAGAAAAACTGCTTTGATGGAATATGCTTTTCTCTGCCATTGAACCAAAAAGAAACAGGAAACTTCCAGAAGTAAAGTTTGATTACTATGAGGCTGGAAACAATTATCTGTGTTGAATTATAAGCTTGTGCAAATTAAATATGAATTTAGTTAAAGGTAAAGTCAGTTTAAAATGTTGAAAGTGTTGCTTCATTTGGTCATACAATAATCAAACGTGCAGCAGAACAACTCTAAATGTCATGTGTAGTCATAAGCCATATCTGCAAACTATATTGTAAGAGTGTCTATGAATAGTTTGGTATTTAAACTACATGAGGCTGATGCTAAGCTGCGCAGCCGGGATATGTGGAATGCAAACAGAAGCTTGGCAGAGTTCTGTTTATGTTCTCTCCCTCTCACACAGTGCCTGTTTTCTTTATTGACTCGACAACTGGCCTTGTGCTCCAGCTCCGAGTGTGTGTTTGTGTCTCTGAGTGTGTGTAATTTTGATCTCATTCCACACCTCGGGTAAAGCCCCGCTGGTTCTAAAAGGTGTGTGTCCTCGTTTCCGATGCAACGACAAAATGGCCCCTCTGAAATGAGCTGTGTGGCCAGTTTGCAAAAAAAAAAAAAAAGACCAGATGCATTTTATTGCCTTTGATCTACGAGTAAACAACCTGTGGATTAAAAGAGGGGGGAAAAAAGGGAAGTGGATGTATGAGCTTTCAGCACCGAAAGAATTGACAAATTCTGACTATAGCTCTTTGTGGCAGATCTGCTAGCCAGATCGCTCTGGGTGACAGAGCTTAACTTGTCCTTGCAGATTTTACAGCTTTGGCCATATTACACATGCCTTATTATACATCCCATTTTATTTCCAACACATTCTTCCTCTCTGCACTGCTGAGCACACAGCTTCGACACTCATTTTTATAGACATTCAAAGGATTCATAAAGTGAATCTCTGAGCTGGCGCCAGGTTGAGTCTATTTAAAAGAGGAGATGACTTCCACAGGAGCATGCAGAACATGCATAAATGGCTTCTGAATTTACAGCAAAGCAGGTAGCTAATTTTAAAGTTTAAACATTTCTCATTTGCATACTTTCTCCAAATACACACTACTACAGCTATAGATTTGTTTTTGCTCTTTTTCAGTCGGCTGCAAATGTCCTTCAGGCTCCTGAGATATTAGCTGATTACTCTCCTGTCGTCTGTCTTTCACAGGAGCTTGTTTCATCTGGTTCATGAAATAGGCCATGTTTGAAGCCAGCAATTCAGCTCCAAAACGATTCTAAGTCAGCCCATCTGCTTTAAACAGATGTTTTCGCTTCCATAGGTTGAAATTTTCGATTAAGGCCACAGAGTTTTCTTGTCAGGCTTTTTTGAGCCGCCTATTAAGGGCCAACAGCCTTCTAAATTTCCCATAACCACCTTGGGCTGTGGGAATGGGGCCGCTGATGTATACCTCCATTTCCAGGTTCTAAATTGCATACAACAACTGAATGAAGTACGTTTTCAAGATTTATGATTGTCATCTCATGACTTGATCCGTTCCAGCGTGGATGACAAGCTGGAAAGACAGGTGTGATTTTCATTATCTTTGTCAGATCAGCAAAGCTAAGAACCTTGTCTTTTTTTCTTGTTCCAAAACCATTTAATCTCACTCTCAGATTTGTCAGCTAAAAACAGAATTTCTTCGTGGCAGTATCTCTCCAAACTCGTTTTAGTTGTGGGCTGAACCTGGTCTCAGCTCTTTTGCTGGGATCAAAATTGAACTTTCTTCTGACTCACAAGTTTCTTCCAGTGGTGTAAATCTATTCTGCTGCAGAATGCCGGTATTCACTGCTGGCTCACTGTTTTAAATAGTTTTGATTACAGCCTGCTGTTAATTCCTCCTCTGCATGGGGGAGAAATTTCTCTGTAGAACCGACTATTCTATTTCATCTAAGTGCTGAACTGTCCCTGAGAAATTCTTTAGTTTTGTACCAAGAGAGATCCAGGAAGGCCTGCTCCTCGACCCGGTCCCTCTGTCTTTCATATCATTAACTCCATCCACAGCCTTCTCACTGTTTTATGCACATGTTGTCTCACTTAAAGCATTCATCACTTTCAGAAAATGAATCTTAACTTCCAACACCAATACTTCTGGAGAAGCTGGATTAAATCCTCTTTGGAAAAAAAAGAGCAATATTGAAAAGTCGGCTGTCCTTGGTCTCAGCAGTTAATGTTTCAGAGCACTCTCAGCTTCTTCTACAGGAGTAAAAAAAATCAAATGGTTATCTGTAGGGATGCACCAATATGAAAATTTCAGCCGATATCGATATCCAATATAAATATTGCTGTTATGGTCGATAACCGATATTTACCGATATTACACAAACACACAAATTACATTACATATGCGCACAAACACACTTGGGTCTTTTTTGATACTATAAATAAACGACCAGACCTCTGACATGGCTCCCTACTTCAGTTATTCCTGGCTGTGCAACGTAAATATCACTATCATGATCAAACAGATGCCGCTCAACCAATTATCTCCCCTCCCAAAACAGAAACACAAAGCTAAAATGTGGGAAATCAATATCGGATGGTAATATTGGCCCACTTTTAAATATCGGACCGATACCGATATTTTAAAAAATGACCAATATCGGCCGATACCGATATCAGTACTGATATATCGTGCATCCCTAGTTATTCAAGATCAACCAATCGAGTTAGGGTGACCAAAACTGACAGAAACGTGTTTTTACTGGGGGCAAGAGCAGACCAAGAGACAATTTCAGTTTTAGACTTGAACATTTAATTGCACAAGAGTAAAGCCATACAAATACCTTGGCTGGACCAAATTACAGACCTTTATTCAGTCTGGGGATATTTTGGTACTGAATCAAAATATTCCATACAGTTTATCCATTGTCTTCAGGGTCTGGCCTCTCCTCAGGGGGCAAGACATCATGTCGATTGGGAGGATCTTCTCTACCTCGCGACCAGACCCATTTACAACAGCATTTAGATTATCACAAATTGTCTACATCTCTCAATAGAAAACAAGAATGTGTAGTGCATTTAAGAATCTGTGTTAAACAGAATAAATAAGACTTTAAAAAGAAACTCAAAAAAAAAACTCCTTTCTTGTTTCTTACTGAGAACACTGGCAAATAAAATGTTGGCATTTGCCAAAACAATAAAGCACAAAGAAAAAAAAAATCAAATGTTGGATTAAATAAAGACTAAATCACAGGGAGTGAATTACAAGTCTGAGCACTGAAGACAGATAATACATCCAGATTCAGTGACAAACATCGAGCTCCTCCACATCAAGTATGTAGGCAATGACTAACTCTTCCTCAGAGACTCCACCTGCGATGCATCGATTCTCACTCACCAAGCAAACTGTGGAGGATGGGTAGCTGTGTTCCCTCATTGTGACGGGAAAACGAACCATGGTAGCTCAGCCCAGAGTTGTCAGGAAAATCTCATGCAGACAGTAAACGAAGCAGAGGTGGCAGTGGGGAAAAAAAAAAAAGAAATTCTACATTGCATAACCAGCCTCTTATCTGAGCACTATTATCTTGACTGGGTGTACAGCTGCCAAAGCTACCATCCAAAACACCGAAGCGACAATCCATGTTTGGCTGTGCCTGCACACAGACACAACCAACATACCAACAAACAAGGAGCAGTAATAAATTACATCCTGTGCAATATTTCTGACAGAGCACTGAGCAACGGTTGTCAGCATCCTTTGGTTTGAAAAGACTATTTCCCTCTGAGGTGGGATTGATAGCGAGTGCTGGTGGCAGAGGAGCATGTCGACAACTGTTAACGCTAATTACTTTCACACCAAAAGCGATCTATTAAGAAAACATGCAGAAAGACTCTTTGCAATGTCACGACTGTGTGAGTCATGCCTTTGAAATCGAGGCCCTCCTCAAAACATGACCACATGGGCTGGAGGATGATTAACAAACTGCATGCTGATTTGGAGTACTTCAGAACTGTGCAAACATTACCATGTTGCTGATTCATCTCTTGGGATTAGAAAGGCCTTAAATTGTGTAATCCAAACTGGATGCTTTAATGCACTCTAATTAAAAGTGGCATTTTTGTCCAAGTTGTAGAGATTCTCGTCTTCCTGCATTGTCCTAATTTGCTTTGAACAAATTTATCTTATTTTATAGCGCTTATTCAGTCAGATAACTCATCTTCAACAGCATGATGTCTTAATAAATCCAACTAGAGCACAGTATCATCACATGCAGAGGATACAAGTCACCAATCCTAAACTAAGAACCCAAGTTAGTTTGTAATCTGAGACTTAAGCTTAGAAACTTGCTGCTTTTATTATTCAGACAGTAGCTCATCGTGTCGGTGTCATGTGTGATGTGATCTGTGCAGTCACAGTAATATTCAGCTGAGAACTGAAATAGTGGGTTAACATGATCCAATACTGATGTCTGTATGGTCTATTCCCCATCAAGGTGATATGAACCAGTGGTTCCCATTCCAACCTTTTTTCCTCAAACCCCTATTGAACCACTGATATAAACAATCACTTATTTTGGGAAAGACGCCACCAACTTGTAACTAATTTGTCACACTTGTTTTATTTTTTTTAAAGGTTGAAGATTTCAAAAGGATTTTAAAAGTAAAATGAATGAGCTCGCTCTAGTAATTGATTCTTTAGTCCAATGTCTGTAATTAAAAATAAATGAATTATTTAAATATAATTTTTTTAAAACATTACTATTATTCATCACTAATTTTCTGTGAATCCTTCCACAGTCATTGCCTTGATGATGTCATCATTAATGGCTCCTGTAGGGTTTTGATCATTGCAGACATCAATAGTAGGACACATTACCACAAAACTGTTGCTTTTTTACCAACTTCGATCTAAGTTATTTTAAGTGATTGGTTTTGTGCTCCTATTTCTATTATTACCTATGACACACAACTGTTGTATTTATAGGACACAGTCAAACAAAACAAACTTTTTTCCATTAAACAACCATCAGATGAAAATCTGATATTTGCAGCTGAAACTACCTGATCAACCAACCTTTATTTTTTTGTTATCTGTTGCTCCACGGTGTTAAACCTGTACATTACTGCTCTGTTCAGACTTTAACCACATCTCACTATGTCAGTAAATTCATTCATTAATATTCATGTTGAGTATCATTAAGCATATCTACGGCACAATGATGACATCCAAAAGTGAACATTACGAAGTCTCTTCCTCTGTTATACATTTGTACATATGTTGATTACCAGACTGACAGTTGTTTTTTTTTACTTTATTATGATGATGTTCTAAAAGCTAAAGCTGAGAAGCCTGCAGTCAGCCTCAGTTACGGTTTCTTGGAGACAAGCAGCAAAAACATTGCTCTGATTTTATATTAATTTGGGCTTCACTGACTCAGAACTGTCTGTCAAATCACTTTTGCATTTTGTCCTTTGTATGAAGCGTTCACCTTGGTTTGCAGCAGAGCCCAGTGGAAATCACTATTAGCACTTCTTCCCCATAAGCACACACACCTCTCTAAGAGCAGTCAGCAGACCTTTGAGCTGAATGAGTCTCCGAGGCTGGAAAAAATGACCTGCACTCGCACGCAAATAAAATGTCAAAAACGGGGATTCAAGCGATGTGAACGCTGAGGCAAGCCAGGCTCTCGGAGCTCTCGCTTTGCTCTCTGTCAGCGGAGGACACGGATGAAAGGGAAAACAGCCATTACTTAATGAGCCACTTAAAGACTGCCCTCTCTATTTACGTTCCATTATTTTTATGGTAAATCCTTCACGGCCCTCGTCTATTCGTCATTCAGAGCGTCTGTAGCCAAGTACTTCATTTCATATCAACAAAACTCACGGGCTGGAAAATACCACAGCTAACTGACAAATATGATTACTGCGAGTTTATATTCAAATCAATTCAGTTTTTTTTTTCAAGCTACGTAAATGAAACTGGTACTGTTAGCATTGTTTAAAAAATACATAAATCAAGCAGGCGAGAAACTGGAAAAGGTTTGTGAAAGGTAATGCTGGGGGGGTACGGTTGAATCAGCTGCTTATAATTATGAGGCGAACCTTCGAACAGTGTGGCCCCTAATCCATCGCAGGCTCAGAGACAGCATCTTAATCACAGCATAATAACATCCTGTCATTCACCACAATATCACCACTGAGACAGGAAGACAGACGAGGGCTCAGGACGACAGGCAGGAAATGGATATATGTGCCTACAACAATCAACCCACGTGCTTTTATGTGCCACTTAATATGTCAGATATGTTGTAGTGGATCCACGTCTCTGTTATTCCTCTCAAGTGCCTGGGAACAGAAAAAAGGGGCTTCTTTTTCTGACTATTATTCTTTCAAAGAGTCCCTGCGTTCAGACTGTAGAGTGATACTTCAAAACAGACAACTGACAGCGCTTAAGAGCAACCTCAGCAGGGAAAGCCGGCAGTAATCCAACTCTTTCTCAACCATCAAGGATTACGAAAACACAAACACAGCTATTAATCCTAGATCATTGTAGAAGGTTTTTTAATGACTTGGAAGCGTTTGTACCACTGATTCAGCAACTGTCAAGAACAGCAAGCTGGCATGGAAGCGTGCGCTCAGAAAGTCTTTGGCTTTCGCTACAGTCATCTTAGCTGAGGGATAAAAAGTTTTCTTGTAAACAAACTAAAAATAAATTGTGTGTTCCCAGGAAGAATATCAATTATGTCACACAAAGGCTCTCTTATTTTTTTACAGTCAACTCGTACAGAGTATTACTTAGCTCGCTGTGTTCATCACTGCCTTTATTGGTACCCTGGGATACGACTAACTGTTGAAATGAAGAATGGGAAAAAAAAAAAAAAACTTGTGTGGGTGTTAGCTTCACACATGACTAGAACCCACCTGGAAACAAGATCAATCTTTATACTATCCAGTCCACTCTGGTTATACTTGTTCCTCCATTGTGTGATTCACCACCTCCACTAAGCCTGCTTTTTACATTCAATCAGATTGTTCAATGTTAACAATTTTTGGGTTCAAGCAACCGGTTGTTCCCTTCCGCTAAAGATTACCACACAACCAGCTGCAAGAGTAAAAAAAGCAGTAAGATAGGGACACATTTAGGTTATTGCAAAGAGTTCTGAGTTGTGGACTGGTAGGTTGTCCGGTCAACATGGTAGTGATGATATCGTAGGGCTGGGCGATTAATGTAATGTAATGTAATCAATTAATTCGAATTTGCCATTTATAAAGATTTAAATTTGGGAAAATTGAGATTTTCTTCTCACCAGTGCACTCTTTGGGGCTTCTGTAGTTCAGAGGTCACCCTACATGTCCCCCAAAATGCTTGGTACACAACATGACAATATGGCAGCTAGCAAAGAGGATCTACTTCTCAAAAACGGCACCGTTTCTTCAGTTTTCTGGAACTGGTTAGGGAATTTGGGATGAAAAAAATTGGAGATTTTTGATAACCACACCTTCTGCTGTCCTCATCTGGAACAGCAGACATCACTAAAAGGCCAGTCCACTTTCCATACACAATCCTTTATACTTCTTTTAAAATTCTCAGCAGAGTTTTTAGAAATTATATGCAAAGTTATACCACTGCTGCATTTAGATGGCAATCTTTTAACTAAATGTATTACTGCTCAACTGTGAAGGAGACCTTCAGATATCAAGATCAGAATAAGTAATTATTATACTTCATTTCCGCTTCCTCACAAGTACCTTTAGAAAATGAACTTTATATTATTACTATTTTACAAACATCAAGGCAAGGCAACAAAAATAACCTTAATATCAGTATTTACTAGCACCTAAAATAAGTACCCCCCCCCAAAAAAAAAAAAAGAAAAAAGAAAATGTAATCTCTTACTAATTCCTATTTAATTAGCTATTGCACTTTCCTTTTTCCACTTTTATTTTCTATCTCATGATGCATGAGTTACATGCACATACAGTTATCATGAAATTATTATTTTTTTCTTCTCCTACTGTTTGTTTGGTGCCAGACAAAACTTCCACATTGGACACAAGTGAGGTTTAGCTGTAAGTAATAGTTGTCCTTCCAGGGCCACATCATCACCCTTCCACAACACACAAGACCCTTTCTTCAGTGGATATATTTAGGTCACTGGTCGATGGTTTTGGACAGAAGCACAGACATGTGCCTGTGTGTGTGTTTGTGTGTGTGTGTGTGTGTGTGTGTGTGTGTGTGTGTGTGTGTGTGTGTGTGTGTGTGTGTGTGT
>JAUBOC010000001.1:6364484-6380070 GCA_032275365.1 Anablepsoides cearensis
TCTTTCTTTCTTTCTTTCTTTCTTTCTTTCTTTCTTTCTTTCTTTCTTTCTTTCTTTCTTTCTTTCTTTCTTTCATCAAAAAACTTTCTGAACTGCTAAATACATTTTATAACAACTTTAAAGACATCTAGAGTTCAACTGATTCACCTTGGAGTCAACCCAATTCAAGATGGCTGCCACAGTCAACTGACTTTAAAAACACAATCAAAAAAGGTCGTAACGCAGTAATTTTTTACAGATATTGAGCTAAAGCATGGTGTGGTAGAAGCTGATATTGTTCCCCAACACATAATAAAATGAGCAAGATCTTCGGTAAAACAATTTGCCATTAAGTGTTTGCAGTAAACTTTGTCTTATAGCAAAATATGTTATAATACATTACAATCAGTAAAACAATCATTAGATGTGCATTTATAAAGAAAAAACTATTGCGTTGACCCAATTTAAGTTAGTTATCAGAACCAGTAGGCTTTACAAAACAAACATGCAAACAACAAAATGCCTTTAATTCCACTAATTTTACAAAAAATAAGCCTAAATTTGGTGTCAAGCTAAAGCTGAGAGTCCTTAACAACACATTTTCCAAGTAACATTGTGAAAGATCTTTGTTTAAAAGTTTAACATTAACTTTTGGAATCAAAGTTGTTTGTTAGCAACTTATCTCATGAACTGGACAGCTTTTAATAAAACTCTCAGAAGGTAATAATTAGATGTGGATCTACATCTGATTAACCTTTGGAAACAATCCAATTAATGATGGCTGCCACAGCATGCTGAATTTAGCCAATACCAACATGCTATAACTCAGATAATTTCACAGATATTGAGCTAAACTTTGACATGGTAGTAGCTGAGAATTATCTACAACTTATACTCTGAGTGGGATATTCCACGGGACCACATAACGTTATAAAAAGACATCTATTACTTCCTCATTTCTTCACTTCTTCATTTTGTAGGAGTGCTAGGCCTTTAAACCTAAGTAAAATGTCCTAATGACTGTTCAGCTAATAAAAAATCTGATGTATTTGTTTATTGTGTATACAGAGTATTAATTGTTAAACTGTAACTTTTCCTCACAATTAGGTCAGAGTTATAATGTAGTCTATGATCAATATCATTTTTTTAATAAGCTGAAGTGCAAATATTCATGATAACAGTTTCTCATGTTTAGCCACATATTTAAACAGCAAATCATCAAATTGCCATGAAATTTGGTGCATTTTTCCACTTTGTGATCCCATAGCTTTTCACGCAGAACCATATTCAAGTTCATCCATCCTCTAAAACTGCTTCATCCTGCTTAGGGTTGTATGGGACTGCAGTGTGTCCCATTTCCCATAGGAAGGATCACCCTAAAGTAACCCTGTCGTCAGGCTTACACTGGGTTAACAGAAAGCAACAAAACACCTACACTCAAAAGCATAGCAAATTAATCTTATACTGTAAGTACTGGATGTCTTTAGAGAATGATTGGCTATCAGAAAATAAACAAATCATTCCTACTGACTGCAGCTGAGGTTTAAACCAAGATTCTCCCTCCTATGAGACCGAAGCATTACCTAAAACCAGGCTGCCTCACCATTGGGTGAAATTTCTGAGCCTGTAAAATCACCATCCTTTTTTTTTTAAACAAACCAATCTTATTTAGTTGATGTGTTGAGGACATGTTAACATTTTTTAATACCAGTTAGAATGACAGCAAATCGTTGGTATTACCATAAAGACAGATTGCTCACAGGTACAACCTCCCATTGATTACATTTTTTTTTTTTGGTTGTTAAGCTGCAAACGACCATCACCTCTGTTAAAAAAACAGCTGTTTTAAATATTCAGCAGCTGGATTCTAACTGAGACATCTCTGTTTGCTGTCCTAACTGTCACTGAGAAATTACTGTGAAGGAAAACACAAGTGTGTGTGTTTTTTCTTTCTGCCTATAGGGCTTTTGGGTTGCCTCTGTGACACATCACGGAGTAATTCACTGGTTTGGTGGCAATTTACAGGCAGACTCAAACAGAAACCCGCCTGGGGGCCTTCGAGCAACAAGCTCTCTCTTGGGAGGCCATGACAAGCTATAGGATTCCTGGGACAGGGTCCTGCAAACCACCGTATGAGACAAAACTTACACATCTTCCCTGCCATCATTACAGTCATCCCTATCACTTTATTATCTCCCCCCCTGCTTTATCTCTCCCACTTTCTCTGCCTTTATGTCATAGTCTTTGCTTTAAAGCCCACACTTGATTTCATTTGAAAACAGAAGCAGGCTTAGCCTAAGTAGATCAATAAGTGCATGTTTAAGGTGAACGTATTCAAAGCCCTCAAGCAATAATAAATTCCTCCATCTCATCACTGGAAGTCAAATGGATGTCAGCAGCTGAAATAAGCAGCGAGGTGTCAATAATATAACAAAGTAGGTTGTGGATTCAAGATCCTTTGGATATTTCATAGCACTGTGGAGCAAAGTTTAATCAAACAAAAAGGACTGGCTCCTGCTGGCCTCTGAGTTGTGTGGGTGAAAGAGCCGAATTTATTGGCAACCCTTGAACAGGCCCTAGAGCTTTTATTACAGGCATAATTCAAGGTGGAATTAGCAATAAGACCAGTCATTTTAAAGAAATAAAAACCGAGCAAAGAAAGTGATGTGGATAAATGTCATGTTAAATGTCACCATTAAAAACTGTTTTTTTTTTCTCCCCTCTTTCTCTCTCCTATAAAAAGATCCTTCATGTCCAGAATTCCTACAGCCGCCTTTGCCTGCCGTAGTTCCAGACGTTGCCCAACATTTGGAGAAAAAAAGAAAAGAAAACGCTGTAATGGTTTTTATTGATCTTTGATGTCTATTGTGCCTCCTCTAATGTTAAAGCAACAAAGCCTCTCCCAGTCACTTCAGCAGATGTTGCAACAGCACAGCTTCTCATAAAAGGACCCAAAAGCCAATCAATGTTTCCCTACATCAGTGCTTCCATCCCCGTCGGTCGGTGGAAAGACACAGTTAATATCTCTTTTCAGTTTACCGCTGAGGCAACCGCAATCGCACCCCGTAGCACCTGCTCAGTTTCATCATTTTTGTCTGGAAGAATGTGTGTGGCAAACCATTTTACCTAAACGGTGAATTTGCAGGGGTGCAGACTGAGCTCCAGGGAGGAGCCATGTAGAAATAGGCGGTGCTTTGTACCAGTTTAGGCAGCTCCACACGGCTACTGCAGGAGATTCAAGGATTTCTCAAACATGCGTGATTGAGTCAAATCAACACTCTGGGTATGTTTTTAATGAGGGAATGACATTATCAGGGTTCCCACGCCTTGGTCAACATCAAATTCAAGGACCTTTTAAGGACTTTCCAGTACCAATTTCCTCAAATTCAAGAACCGCAATTACCTACTGTTACCAATAAACAGGTTTAATATAATGTAAATTCAATGAAAAACTGAACAACATAGAAATTTTTGAGTCAAAAAGAATGAAAGAAAGTGTTTTAAATGTATACCCTACATTCATATCCACAATAAAGTGGGGAGAACAAGTATTTGATACACTGTTGATTTTTCAAGTTTTCCCACTTCACAAGCATGTAGAAGACTGTAATTTTTATCAGAGGTACTCTTCAACTGTGAGTTATGGAATCTAACACAAAAATCCAGAAAAATACAATGTATGATTTTTAAATAATTAATTTCCATTTTATTGTGTGAAATAAGTATTTGATACACCAGAAAAAGGAAACTTAATATTTGGTACAGAAACCTGTGTTTGCAATCACAGAGTTATCCACCGCAACAAGTTTTTATTTTATTTTATTATTATTAATTTTTTCTTTTTTTTTTTACAGATAATGAAAATCAGTCGTTTGAATAGAGAACTTCAATCCCCCAAAAACATTCAAGGACTTTCAAGGACAAGTGTAATTTTTGGCTGTTTTCACAAACTTCCCAGGGCCTTGAAATCAATTTTTCAAATTCACAAACTTTCAAGGATATCAAGGACCCGTGGGAACATGATATAAGTAAGAAAATGTTGCATAATACCCCCCCTCAAAAAAAAGTAAAAAGGATGCTTTCAACATTGAAACATTGAACCCTGTGTCTTTGTTTAACAAACTATAAGCCTCAAAGGGTTAACTCACTTCTTCAAGCAAAACATACTCAGCTGAGTAAAATAATAACTTACAAAGTAATTAAATATTTGCATAATTAGCAAGACATTGGTGTGCCAGTAATTAGATGGATGGTGACCTTTAGATCAGCAGAGCCCAGATACTCTGCAACTATCTCTGAAATGTTTAACAACGCATGACCTAATAAATAACTCGGCTAAGGCAGAGACTGATAAGGCGAGAGGTGAAACATGTCTTATTTGTGGAGCCTTGTGAGACCTGGACAAACAATGGCACCGTTACAGATAGCCCTCACCCTGCAGTGATCATTTCCAAGTCCCTAAACAGTCCTGCCTTCCCTAAGTACACAACACATTCACTCGCTCCCCTTGAATTATTGCTTGCATCTCACTCTGGGCTTTTCGGATTTACAGGGAAGCAGTAATGTAGCTCCTAACTGCTCACAGGTAGCACATTTTGCAACATCAAGGGCCAGGTCACACTGTGCCACATTAACAACAGAAGACGTTTCCTCAGCGGCACTCAACAAACGTCCACAAAATGTCACACGAGTGGGCCTCCCCACCTGGGACCTCATTTTTAAAGAGTAAGTAAGCGAGAAGCACAAAGACCCAAAACAAAGAGAAAGGGGAAGCTTGTTTTAGCTGGTTTTGAACACAGATCTGCACAGCTACATGCTATAATGAGCCCAATGTTAACAGAACGAGTAAACATGAACAGGTAGCAGTCAGGACTGTGTGTTGTGTTTAACGAGGGCGATGCCGAGACGAGCCCACGTTTTTCTTCATGGACTGAAAAAGCTGTGATAACTTCATACAGCGTGTTATGATAAATAATGACTTTTCTGCTCACAGTGATACAAAAGGCTGCACACATACAATACATAAAGAAATGACACATGAAAGAAGTGATACCAAGTGAGATATCGAACAAGGAGAGGCAAACCGTCACAACGGAGAAATCTAAGAAAGGGGTTAGAGAGAAAGATTAAAAGTCGTGATCGTTTTAGTGGTGTTATTTTTGATGTTATCAGGACCACTTTCTTCCACCTTTCCAATATTACTAAAGCTAGAAACATTTTGTCTCAAGATGCAGAAAAAACTGATCCATGTATTTATCACTTCTAGGCTGGACTTATTTCTTAGTTCTTTATTATCTGTGTGCCCAAAATCTTTTTTTAAAAAGTCTTCAGTTGATCCAAAACTTTGCTTCCAGAGTTCAGTTGCGAGTTAGAAGGAGATCATATTTTTCCATTTTCAGCTTTTCTTTACTAGCTTCCCGTCAAATTTACAACAGAGTTAAAATTTGTACTAAGCTCCATCGTAAATAAAGATCTTACTGTTTCATTTTTTCCAAACAGAGCACTTCGCTCTCAGACTGAAGGTTTACTTGTGGTTCCTATGGTTTTAAAAGTAAAATGAGAGGCTTCATTTTTGTTATACTAACTTTCAGCTTCTGTCCTTGAGGCTGTGTCACTCTGACTTTCAAGGCTTTGAATTAAATAACTATGACAGACTTGGGTTTCCTGAGCCATGCCTTAGTTAAGCTGCTCTAGAATTAGACTACTGGAGGACAAACTGATCACATTTCCTCACTCTGCTGTTAATTCCCTCTACTCTTTATGCTTGTATTTGTAATTATTTATATCATTAACATGTTTTTCTTTCTTTCCGTAGAACCTACATCAGGACCTGTCTGTATCTCTCTCCTCACCTCTCTAACCCCAGTTGGTCAGGGTAGATGGTCACCCATCCTGAGCCTGGTCCTGCTGGAGGTTTCTTCCTGTACTGATTGGTATTTTATAATGTATGTGGATGTGTATGAACAGTGCCATGGGATGACTTTTGCTGTAAATTTACACTATATAAATAAATATTAGTAAATGAAATTGAATAGTTTTGGAGCTGATTCAGAGATGAAACAGTTATTGGTAAATGAAAAACAAGGACATTTTCATTATTGTTTTTACACCAAAATGCAGACAAACCTACTGAGACAAGCTGTTAAAATCGATTCCCATTACGTGAATATGTGTGTTTACACTTATCATATTCTGAAAGCTCAGAACAGGAGGAGTTATGTCTTTGAACTACTGCAGCACCTCATTGGAAACAACAGTAAGTACTTGGATATGTTTACATTAATGATGCCTGAAACCAGAACTGACCAATATACACAACTACTGCTGACTAGTTCATATCATTTAGATGCTGATTAAACACTTTAAGACTGCAGTGAAAAGTCAGATCTTAGTGAATGGTTGTTGTTTTTTTCAGCTGTTGGCAACATTCTGAGGTGGTTTACAAGAAGCAAAAAGAAGAACTTGTACGGGACTAAACCTTCAGGATCTCGTCTCTGGTTTTGCATATGATGGAGTTCAGTCTGTAAGCTAGTACCTTCAGTGTGCACTGCAGCAGTTGTACCAGTTCACAATCAAGTGTGAAGTGGCATGAGACTCTGTTTTTCTAAGTCTGAGGACGTGGTTCTCAACTTGAAAAAGATAGAATGTTCTCTTTAAGCAGGGGGCAAGTTTTGGCTTCAGACAGAAGAGTGTCTTGTTCATAAGTGAAAGCAGGAAGGAGCAAGAGATGGATATCTGCTGTAATACCTTTTACTATAGGGGTAAGAAATCATTTCATGTTAGGAGGTTAATAAAGTTCATATTCTATTCTATTCTATTCTATTCTATTCTATTCTATTCTATTCTATTCTATTCTATTCTATTCTATTTGCATTTTTCTGTCTGTTCCCTAATCGCTAATAAAACAAAGAAGATGAATGAATTAAAGGATTAAAATTATTTTTAAAAATGCATGGGCAAAAGTCACATTTCCATCTAAATAAAATCACACCAAGATTCCAAGTGGCAGACCTGATATTTGAGTAAATTGCACCAAAGAGCTGAGCTAGCTAAATTAATGTCTCAACAGATGATCATTAGTGCCTGCTGGTAGTGAAACACTCTGTTTGCTTTATATAAACACATCAGTAGGAGATTTAAGTGTTTCAAACCACGCAAAGAATTTTCTGTAAAAAAAAACAAAACAACAACTTGCTGTTCACTCATAAATATTTGAACAATGAAGATGCAGCAGATAAAACCTCACTTGTTGATGAATTTCCGCCTACAATGTTTTCTCCAGAAATCCTGCAACAAACTGAACATCACTAATCTCGGATGCCAGTCACTGAGTTGTGAATAACACGCAACGGCCGCTCTAGAGCTTGACAGATTCGTTTGACAAAAAAAAGTGATAATAAATGAAAAATAAAACGCCACAGCTTCCTGTCCTTTGAGCGGCACGCAGACATGCACTATCTCAAGTGTTAATGCAGCTCATACACTCTAACAGCAGCCAGGAGGCTCGCAGAATACCAAAAGAGAGTGAAGAATGGAAAATCATCCACTGTCAGATTGAAAGTTAAAAGGCTGTAAAATGAGCGTTTGTTCACACAAACAACGACTCACACAGAGAAGGATGAGCTGTATTATACTCGTCTTCTCATAACGGTCCCCTGGCCTTCACAAAGCTCTTGATTAGCAAACAGCAGCCCCCCCAAGATAAAACACACTAACACAACCAGAATGGATTTGCATGTAAAGAGACTTGGAGTTTTTCATGCATGCATCCACTCCAGGCAAATGAGCCAACATGATGCTTTTGATGCTCGCTCTCTCTCTCTTTCTCGCTCGCTCCCTCTTGCAGGAACCTGTCTGATTTCCTTTGTTGTTCTGCATCATTATGGGTCAGCTTGATACCAGGTGTTTATTTTTAGTCACCTCTAACAAGTTACCCCGACACACTGACAGTGTGTGTTTTGTCAGTACGTGATCTTACAGGCTCTTCTTTGTGACTGGGGGGGGTGAACAGGTGCACCTTTTTCATGCTAGGGCACTTTTATTGTTTTACACGCCTTGTTTAATTACACGTGTTGCAAAACAGTACATAAGCACTTGAATGAATGATTGCTGAATAAAAGTAAAATTTCATTTATGCTATAGGATGCACAAATATTCCCCTTCACATGTGCTGTGATTGTGATCCTCTGGCCATCAATCCCAATGCAATGTTTGACACAAAGGTAATTTTTCTTACCATACTTAGAACACCATTGTGCTTTCGTGCATGATGTTGGCAGCATCATGGTGTGGCGATGAAGAAAAGATGAATGGAGCAAAATAGAAAGAACTCGCTGAGGGGAAACTGTCAGGAGTTTTTTTTTTAGTAATTTGGGACTGGGATGGAGGTTCACCTTCCAGAAGGACAGTGACCCTAAACCCACTATTAAAGCAACACTCAAGTGGTTTTAAGAACAAACAGGTAAATATCCTGCAATGGTTCTGTCAAAACACACATCTCACTCTAATTTAAATCTTTTATTAAGATTTAGGAGTTGCTATTATCGTGAAGATTGGACAAAAATCCCAGTGGTTAGATGGAGCTGTACCCAAAGAAGCTTGTTACCAGTGGTGGGCACAGTTCCCCTAAAGCACTTATAGGGGAACTAATTTCCTGATTAGTGCTTCAGGGCTTTTGTTAATTATAAAATGTATTAGTGGATTAGCACTTGCTAAATTTAGAAGCACTAACTGAGGTTACTAAATGTTATTGATCAACATTAATGTTAACAGCTGACAGTGAAAGCTGTTGCATATTTTGTTCATACTCTATGTCACTTATCCACTAGGTAACAATATATGAACCTAAATACAGCTGTGGAATGTCAATGATAAGTCAATGACTTGCCAATATGTGACCCATGTTGTCTGTTGAAGAATGTTCATGGGTTATTTTAGTGCTTTAGAATTAGCTTTTGCTAAAGGTTTTAGTGCATTAGTGCTTTAAAATTAGGGAACATAAATATGTGAGTTAGTGTTTTAGGGAACAAATTTTTTGATTAGAGCTGCCCACCACTGCTTGTTACTGATGCAAAATGTGGCTTCCCTGGTGAAAAAATATTATACGAAGTATACTTGAAGCCGCACTAATCATTAGTATACTTAAAGAGTGCTATTTTGGAACAACTAATCTAATACTAAATATACTTTATATTGAAGTTGTACTAAAGCACAACTTTAAGTGTATTAAGCATACAACTTCAAATATACTTAAAACAGTTTAAGTATATAACACAAAGCTATATACTTAAAGTGTACTAAGTATATTTGAAGTGGTTCCATTTTAGTATTTAAAAGTATACTTAATAAGTTGTCCTTTAGTACAACCTAAATACAACTAAAGTATATTTAGTATTAAATTAGTTGTTCCAAAATAGCACTCTTTAAGTTAGTGCGGCTTCAAGTATACTTAGTATGCTTAGATTTAGTATACTTAGTATAATATTTTTCACCCGGGTTTATAAGTGATGCTTTTGAGTGAATAGTTACACAACTTTTCACGTCAAGATTTTTTTTACTACCTCATCTACTTTTGTTAATTAAAAATATTTTTTTGACGTAGGTCCATTATTCATTATCATTAAATTGAAATTCCAGGTAGGTGGCGGCACTTTGGCACAGTTGGTGGAATTGTCGCCTCTCAGCAAGAAAATTACCTTCTCGAATCCCGGCCGGGGACCTTTCTGGGTAGCGCTTGCATGTTCGCTTCATGCATGATGGGTTTTCTCCAAGTACTCCTCCCGCAGACCAAAAACACGACTGTTAGGCTAAATGGTAACACTAAAAGGTCCCTAGGCGTAAGTGAGAGAGTGAATGGTAGGTTGTCTCTATGTAGACCTGTCCAAGGTGTCCCCCGCCCCTCGTACGGTAACTGCTGGATATATGACCCTATAAAGAAGAAGTACAGATGATGGCTGGATGTATTTCAGGAGGAATCTGGTAAGCTTCAGGGTGTTGAGTGTTTGCAAACTGCTGAATACAAAATGGGAGTTCTGCAGCTGTAGACATTATTCCACTATTTAGCCTTGATGTATGTGCGTAAACGATTGCTAACAAGTAGCTTAAGTAGATTAGAAAAAAAATGTGTTTCACTAAGTGTAAAGCTTTAAATATATTGTGGTTGACAAATGGGGACATGCAGCTCAGCATACAACTTTCATACAAAACCTACAGTCGCTTTTTGACTTTATCTCTTGTAATGACTTTCTTAAATATAATTTATGACTTAGATCATAAGTTATTCAGCAAGCTGCTGATGAATTATTTAAGGCCGAAATGTAATATCTCTGGTTATGTGTGACAGTAGATTTCCATCGTTACAGATGGGGGGAGCTTCCACCGACCGATTTACACTAAGCAGCTTTCTGTTGTAAATTGATACAGGCGCATTTGGGCAAACATATATACATATAAAAGAAGTGTTTATCCTCGTGCTTGATAGCATAACACTGAGGGATTTTCTTCTGCAACACAATGTGTGCTTCCATTAAAAATCATTAGTTCAATGCCAGCGCTTAATCCCTCATAACATACAGAGGATAAAGACTGCAGAAGATAAGCAGATTTCATTTTACTCTCGTTTAAGTGTAAAGGCCACTTCTATTCAGATGATTGAATCTCGTTTGTGAAAAGTGCTCAATTTACAGCTCTGGACTGAGGCAGTAAAAGTCATTCAGTTATAAAACCTACGACTGGAACAGGCAGGATAAAAAAGAAAAAAAAAACCCGAAGCTTTCATTCGCTTCCCCCTGCTTGTTTAACTTTTCACTTAAAGCACACAAAATCCATCTTCCACCCAAGTTTTGAGGAGCCTCAGCACAGGGTTGGTGCAGACAGCTTGTTAAATATGTATTGACTGACCGGTGGGCAACCCTGTGAAGTGTCTGCGAACCTCCTCCTGAGTGACTAGTTGACAGATTCTACAGTAAATCCGAAACCTCATCCACGTCCGGGTGAACGCCACGATGCAGGGTTTCTCAGTGAAAACGCTGCACCGGAACACGATTGACAGTTTTATTCTGTTCTGCTTGTCCTGGGGTCAGGGCCGTTAAAGCTGATTCAGTGCGCGCGCAGATCCGCCGTCATTCCCTTTTCCCGTTGGCTCTTTCAGATAGTCGACGTCTCGGCAGAGCTGTCTCCCAGCTGATGTGCAGTTAATCTCTCGGAGATCTCCGGTGGAAGGAAATGATAAGGTGAGGAGGAGCGGGAAATCGAGTTACTCTCTGCTGCTGCTGCTGCTCGATGAGATTTTCCTTCGCCAGGACTCCCCGGGGAGCTCTTTCATGTCCAAAACTCTTGCAAAACTTCACCAGCTCAAGTGATTATCCATGTAGCACTCGTGTGTTTGCTCATTTACAAATTTTTGACTACGAGTTCTGCAAACTTTCTACAAAGCCATTTGTAATTCTACAAAATGTAAGGACAACTTGCTCTGGTGTGGCACACGTGTTCACATATTCAAGGTTAAAGGTTAGGAGCATCTTACCTCTGAAAACATAATGCTGAGCCAGCTTCTGGTGCGTTTTTTCTTAGAAAGATGTTTAGCTGCTCAGAGTCTCTGCAAAGTAAGTCACCAGGTACAGTCAGACAGACAGGATCGTTTCTGGTGGTTTTCCGGGTGACATGTCTGACAGTTCTGGGCTGTTCTGCTGCAGGCTCTGCTCACTGATCTCTCTCCTGAGGTGGTCTTCAGCTCAAAAAAAAAAAAAAAAGAAGAGAGAGATCAGCCTCAGAGATAGCGCTCAATCCATTTTATTCCTCTTTATTTTCTGCTTTTTTAGCTGCTTGAAACGAAGCTTCTGCATGTTTGTGAAGCATCGACTGAGACAATGATCTAACTTCAATCCAAGCATGAACAGGAACTGGTTTGCACTCGCACACACACACACACACACTGTCCCAGCAATGCACGAGTTCTTCTCCTGCGGTGCCTAAAGGAGTTCTCACACACTGTACAAGATGAGAGGCTGAGAAGAAGGGAACCTGACAGAGGGAAAGGGAGAGGCAGAAAGAGATTAGAAATCTTCTCCACCTCGCTTCACTTCTTCCCAGCACCCAGAGGCTTCTCCAAAGCTTTTAGGAGGAAAACAAGCAGCTGTACGATGGATCAAACAGCCGCAGCAGCCACGTCTCAGCCCACCCAGCAGACTGCCAGCTTTGATACTTCAGTCACTATCAGCACTCGTGTTGCATCTTTTTTAAACACTGTCGGGTAAATGAATCTTTTCCTTTCGTCTTCTCACCGCTGCGCCTTCTCCTCTTCCGTCGTCAGTTGTTTTGTACACACTACAAGCTGCCATTCAGCAGCTCTTTCTGTTTGTCCCAGGTTTGGCTATCAGTGAAGTCGGCCATGTTTGTCAGTCAGGTGCTGGTCAGAGGTGAGGGATGTGTTGTAATTACCGCCAGCCATGTGGGGAGAAGGTAAAACAGCCACTTTGTGTGGGACTGAGTGACAGAATCCCAAAGCTTTCAGTGACATGAGCTCATTTCATCACTTGAAGGTTTAGGACACAAAATATCTCTTATCAAATTAAGGCCCCATCTACACTAAACCAAATATATTTTAACTGTAGGCCGCATTAGTTTCTCCGTCTAAAAATTGTTAAATTTACATGCCGTGGCAAGAAAGTTGGTAGTAATACTTACTTAGTCATCCTTCATAGAAGGCAACACTATGATGGTCAAAGATTTTCTCTTGCTAATAATCTAATGTGGGTGCAACTACTGTATTGTTTTTATGGCACCTGGTACTCCCACCCAACTCCCAACCCTGTTTAGCTTCCAACTTCTGACACATACAGGGTGGTATGAGCGCTTATAATAATAACACACCCAGTTTTAGTCAAAACTTCCTTAGCTTTGCTGAATCTCCTGAAGTGATCGCTTGTTCCCCCCAGTTATTACTGTTTTCAGCACATGAACAATATTTAATAATGAAAAGATTGTTATGAAGCAAGAAAGTTGCTGACAACCAGTACACAGCATAAACAGTTAAAATGTCAGTGTTAAACTTTTGGGTGTTGATTTAACCCTGCCTAGTGTTATTTTAACACTTTCTGAGTAAACTGACACCCAGTGTTGGTGTCAATTCACAGTGTTGAGTCCCTCAGTGTTGTATCAACACTGGACAGTGTTAAATAAGCTCTGCCCACTGTTAAGTCTTATATAACACTTAACAGTGTTGTTATATAACACCATGCAGTGTTGAAAAATGTGTTCTGAAAAGCCCCGCCCTCTTCCAGCTCATGTCAGACAGACCAGGATTTTCTCAGCAAGGAATGCTGGGTAATCTTGTAGAAATGATGTGTTTGTATGTTTATGACTATTAAACAAGTTCATGAGAGTAAAACTTTGTTGTTCTGGTTAGCTTTCTTGTTCAGTTTGATCAAGTTGTTCAAGTTTAAGTTTGTGTTATTGACCATAAATTGACACCATAAGTGAGAAGTCTGTCCTGGTGTGTGAAGAGTGACTCCATTATACTTTTCTGCTAACTACAGAGTAGTATTGATGCTGCACTACAGAGTTTGATTTTAACTCTGAGTGTTAAATTTACACTCTAAAATTTATGGTGTATTGACATTTTCCTTTGTTAATAATAATACCCATTGTGTTACTTTTAACACTATATTTTAACACTAACACTATTTTTATGTTAATGTGATGCCCAGTATTGTTGAATATTAAACACTGTTTGGTGTTAAATTACCAAAAAAAAAAAACAAAAAAAAAAACGGGTGTTATTTTAGCACCTGTGGACACATATAGACACTTTGTTGGTGTTGAAATTAACACTGGCATTTTTAGCTTTTTAGAGATTCAACTGAAGCTGACCAAATCAATCAGCAGTAGATTGAGTCAAGCAGCTTTTAGCCAATCAAACTATTCCATCCATCCATCCATCCATCCATCCATCCATCCATCCATCCATCCATCCATCCATCCATCCATCATCACCTTTTTTCAATCTTTCAGGGTCAACGGTAGGGGTGGGAATCTTTTACTCTCTCACAATTCGATTCTGATTTTTGGAGCCACAATTCGATTCAAAATCAAATTTTCATTCAAAACTGATAAGCCCTTTTGCTGTGTTCCCCAAGTGCTTCATCTTCATTTTGTAAACCTAGCTCATGTCAAACTCAGACTCAGTAAAAAAAAAAAAAAAAAAAAAAGCCCAAATCTTTGCAATCAATGAAGACCGGGCCAGTTGAATCTCTCTTTCCTCCAGTTTTGTAGTTCCTCTTTTTTTTTGTGCTTTCTAGGCATTCATATTTTATTTTATATTTATATTATTTATAAAAATCGATTTTGGGACATTTTAAATCGATTCTGAATCTTTGTAAACGAGAATAACGATTCTGATGTAAAACGATTTTTTGGTGCGCCCCTAGTTAATGGTGCCGAAATCCAGCAGTCACCATGAGAGGGGTGAGGGACACACTGGACAGGTCACAAGTCCACCACAATCTGCAGCTGATTATTTTCTATTTAATTTTTATAGTTTACTTTTTTTTCAAGTGAATGTTTGCAGGTGATTTTTTTTTGGCAAGTTTGAATTAAAAAAAAAGAAGAAAATCATATATAAATGCATATGTGTTATAAATTCAATGTCTCAAAGAAGTCTGATTCTAATAAGACTATATTTCTTTGTTCCATATTTTCCTAACAGAGCACTTCACTCTCAGACTGCAGATTTACTTGTGGTTCCTAGAGTTTCTAAAAGTAGAATGGGAGGCAGAGCTTTCAGTTATCAAGCTCCTCTCCTGTGGAACCAACTTCCCGTTTCTGTCCATGAGGCTGACACTCTGTCTATTTGTAAGATTAGACTGAAGACTTTCCTTTTTGATAAATCATCGGTTTCCTGAGTTATTCCTTAGTTCTGCTGCTACAGACTTAGACTACTGGAGGACAAACTGACCATATTTCCTCACTCTGCTGCTGTCTTAAGTTGTTCTACTCTAAACGTTTGTTTTAAAATATTTCTATCAATAACTTGTTTTCTTCGTCTGTCTTCCAGAAGAAAATACACCTGGACAAGTCCTTCTGTGTTTGTCTGTGTCTCTTTTCTGTCCCCCCAAACCCAGCCGATCAAGGCAGATGGCCGCCTTTCCTGAGCCTGAGCCTCCTCTCCAATGTCACCAATGAGCTACTCAGGATGGGAGACTGTAATGAAGTGATTTCATTTATTCTGCTGGCTTGTCTCAGTGTCTCAGAGACAACATATGTTGTGACCTTGGGCTATATAAATGAACTGAAATGAATTGAAATTAAATTTCTTATATACACAGTATATATTAGGGGTGCAACAACACATGTATCTGTATTGAACCATTCAATACAGTGCTTCAGGTTCAATACAACATTGTATCAAACAATACAGAATTTTTAAATTTATTTTATCAACTTATCTTCTGAAGATGCTCTGTGTTGAAGGATCTGTGGATCTGTGTTCGACTTCTCTACCTGGGCTGCATTGTCGAGCGCAGATCCACTAAGAAACTGTGTGTGTGTGTGTGTGTGTGTGTGTGTGTGTGTGTGTGTGTGTGTGTGTGTGTGTGTGTGTGTGTGTGTG
>JAUBOC010000001.1:6396028-6416053 GCA_032275365.1 Anablepsoides cearensis
TCTTTTTTATAATCATTTGTTCATTTCATTTAAAAACAAATACTATACATACAACAACTAACACAAATCACAAATAATATGAAAGGGGACAGAAAGAAGAAAACATTCTTATTACCATCTGCCCATTCTTTCCAAAATTAAAGAAGAAATAAAAATATATATTGAAACACGTCTAATCTTTAATAACAAAACATAAAAAAATACTTTAACTACTTCTCGAACAACAGTTCTTATGAATGCATATTATACAAATTCATATTTCCTAAACAATCTGACTTAAATCATTCTCTTAAACAAGTTTATTGAGCTAGCATTTTTATATATTTTTATATTAAATTGACTAATAAAACAGCATAAAATGGTCACTGCAATATGAAGTCTGTATAATGCACAATGTTATCTCATTAACTTTAACAACAACATTATGACAAATACTGATGTGAATAATCCATGTTAAATTTAAATTAAAGAAACTTTTCTCTCACACATAATGCATTTGCTGCTCCAGGGTAAAACGTGCTTGGCTGTAATAAATATTTGAAAAATGTATCTAATAAACATTATTTAAATTTTTATTATTTTTTTACACTTATATTGACATTAAATTTAACCCTAAAATAAAGTTCAATTAACTAATGTAGAAATAAACTACTGAATAACCATTATTCTGTTTTTGGACACTGCCAGTTTTCTTTAATTGACCACATAAGCAGCTTCTGTATGTAGTAACATCCTTTCATTGTGTTCTGTAGGCTCTATACATAGAATCTCATTAGAAAGTGATGAATAAAAGCTTAATGTAGGTGATAGCAGCATAGTATGGAAAAGGTTCTAATTTACTTGTTAGCTTTGACAGTTTCTATCAATACATTCTGCCTTCTCTCGTACAGAAAGCAGAAAGCAACACTTTTGACAAAGAATAGCTCAACATTTCCACATGAGTCATTACTTGGTCAGAGGTACAACGCTATTCAGAGGTTCAGCATTTATACAAAAAAAAAAACAAAAACGCATGTATATGAATTATTAAAAAAAATTAAATATAAAATATGTTAAGTACCTTACATTTTGATTACTAATCAGCTATTATCTTAACTCACTTCGTCTTTTCAGGGTCACAGGCGTCCATATCCAGCAGTCACAGTGCGAGGTACACACTGGACAGGTCGCACGGGGACACATAGAGACAAACAACAGGACTAGACTGATAGGCAAGTTTGTATTAACAGGTTTTAGTAATTGGCTTGTTCTGATTGTATTGTATCATATAATTGAAATGAATAAATAAGAATCTGTGCAGGGAAATGAGCTGCAACTGGAAAGCACAGAAATAAAACTGAATGTAATTGTTGTAACAAGTAGCCTCTGTGGTTAAATGGGCTACAGTTAACCAAATGCTGGTTTTGTTGGAATGTTGCCACTTTGAGAGCAAATCTTGCCTCTTATGGTTTGAAAAAAAAAGCAGAGTTTCAGTCAATGCATAACATTTAATGCATTCATTCCATATAAGTGTAAAATTATTATCAGTTTAAATTATTATTTAATCTCAAATGCATATGTTTGACTGTACATTTAAACACCAGGCATTATATGTAGGCACAAGGAAATCAAAATCTTAACATAAAAACTACTCCTCTACAATCTTTTAGCAAATGGTGATAAAACAGAACTAAGATGTCTGATTTAATGATTTGCATAATGTTATCAGCTGACTGTGGCTGAACTGTGACATCTCACAGGTTTTACCTTCAGAAACTGCAAAGTCATCTCATCCTCATCATCCCTCTGCAGCTGTAAGAAGTGAAAAGTAGAAAAAGATGTACTTTCCCTTTGAGGGATTTCAAATAAAATGAGAGTCCATTTAGTTTAGTGCCCCAGACACCTGAAGCATTTTATCAAAACTTTACAAAAATAGACCCCCCCCCCAAAAAAAAAAAAAAAATAAAAAAAAAATAAAATCTTTTCCACTTCCCATCCTACATACTTCGTCTGTAGTAACAGTGAATAATGCAGCAGGATTGACCACAGACCATAATACACATTTTCTAATCACGTACAGTTCAGCCCCTCCTCCTCCACTGCAGGCAAATTACAGTCACATTTGACCTACTGTGCATGAGGTGTGTTAAACACCAGCTCAAGATCCTTTAAAATGAAACCCAGCCGGCCGAACCAACCTGCTTTTAATTCATTGTGAGAAGGGAACATGTGCTCCAACACGCTGTGGTGAGGCATGTGTCTTTCTCACTGCTTTCTTACTCTCAGTGTGAGAAAACAGCTCCTGAAGCCATTAATCGGGCTATCATTTTGGAAAAGTTAAATTGGTGCATAAAGGAGAGCGTTCAGTTTTTTTTTTTTTTATGGCGATGGGATCCTCTTCAGCAACCCACGGCGACAGTGGCTGAGTCGTCCCTGCTCTCAGAACAGCAGCTGAAACGAGAAGAGAGAAGGATTATTAGGTACAAACGACGTCGCTGTGCTCCTGGTGAGGTCTGCTAATTAGAATAAAATGATGACATTAACAGAACCTGTGGTGTTTGGTTGGTTTTGTGCAATCATGGCAGATGGGGGAGTGTGTGATGTGACAGCTTTTACTTTGAATGTCAGTAGAATAATTGCAGCTTTATTAGATCTTCGCAAAAATGAAAGAACTTGATGTACTTAGTTTAGGGAAAGGCAAATAAATGCAACCATTTTTTTAAAGATTGTTCACTAGACTGCTGATAAATTGAGGACTGCTGCACTGGGATTGTGCTGCACCTGTTTTTTTTGCTAAGTTTTTCTCCTATTCACTTTATCTCATTGTCAAAATCACAAAGCAGAAAGTGCTAATTACTGCAAACACGGTTGTCCACAGGTGTCCTTTCTGCACAATAAAAATGTGACTGTCCATAAAAAACACAGCAGGCAAAGTGACAAAACCAGAATAATGTGCAAGCAGAGTCATCTCCAAGGCTTAGCTGAGTCCCTCTTTAAAACTGCATCTCACTGTAACAGAGAGATTTCATGTTCAGGATAATATTGCTAAATCAATAAGTAATATTTTGTGTTTTTAAATTTAATGTTTTGAACTTAATAAATCTAAAAAAAGAGGATCCTTGGTTTTTATTCCAGTCCATGGGGTATGCAATTAGTCTGTTTGTCTTTTAACCACTAAAGCTGAGGGCAAGGGGGTCTTATTGTTCCACAAAATAATTAATTACAAAGGTTAACAAATATATTATCACATTATATTTGTCAGCTTTTGCTTGAAAAGCTGCAAAATCTGAAATGTTCTTCCCTTACTGCGCCATTTGAAGACTCCTTCAATGCGGCCCACAAATGTGTCCTCCTTTGTACCCCTATTGGATCCTTGCAGCCCAGCCTATCCCATGATGCATTGTGGGCCGACTACAGATTATTATTATTTAATTTTTGTTGCTTGTAATGGCAGGTGAAGTGAGACAAAAAGGAATACAGTTTAAACAAAAAAATCTAGCAGTATAAAAATTGAAAGTTTCAAATGGTTGTGTTGTTGATGCTTTTGTTATCGGCATGTTTTCAAATATTATTTTTGTCAGAAATCAAACAAGCTTGTACGGTGAAATAAACATGCACAGACATAGTCCATTAGTTCTTCAAGTATTGCTTTTAAGCTAATTTTGTTATTTTATCATTTTAATAATGCTAATACATTGATATTTGGCTAATTTCAATCTATTTTTGCTTTTGTTTAGGATTGTCGCAGGGGTTTTCGAGGTTGACCAAAGACCCGGCCTACCTGCCCCTAACTTTGGACACTGCTAATTTCTGCCCTTTTCTGATATTTCTACTTGTGAGATGCAGAAACATCATCTTTCAGGGGATAATATATATTTTATACTTCTTGAGTTCTTCAAACAGAGCTGGTTTTTATGACACTTCTTACCGGGGCAGTTCTTAATACGACAGGGTTTTCCTTGAAATGCTTGTATATTATTCTATTTAAACAAGAGATAAGTGAGGTGTGGTTGACAGCACAGATTGAGGCACTCATTGTCTTTTAACACAGGAGTGAATTAGACAGATGTGCTAAATTTTGATGAATCTGGGCCTGTGTTATTAATAATTCAGTATTTGAGTGTGTCCCTGTTTGTGCTGCTGTATGCTTTTATTATATGCACCAATCACTATACACCAAAACATGATTATAGAACCTAACATCAATCTTATAATTAAAGAATATACATTACCACACGAGAAAAACCACACCAAAGGAGCGGCAGATAAAAAAAAAAGTTTCAAATAAAACCATGACATGTAAATCCTTCTTGAACCCTAGATAAGGTTTTATGGACAATAAAGTCATCATTTCAGCTCTGAATATATGAATTGCCAAAGAATATTAGCCCTAAATCAAACAGAGTGTTTTAATGGCAGCCACAAAAAAAAAAAAAAAAAAAAAAAATGAAGTGATTCTGGGCCAGAGTTTGCTCCTTTTGTAGTTTTGAGATAAGCTCCGAGAATGTCTGTGAAAGTCTTCTTTCTTATCTTGCACTTTTTGTTCATACTCTGCTGTGTATCACACCTCCTCAAAGAGACAAGCTCAGACTGCAGAGAGAAATGGGTCACTTTGAGACACCACTTGTAAGATAGAAAGGACACACAGAGGTGAGCAAAAGTCCTTTTTGACTGTTTGTTCCATCTTTGTGGACTCTGACGTTTTAAAACTTTTTTTTTATTTTTTCTTTGAATAATTTCTTTGACATATACCTCTGTTTAAAAGTTTAACAGTACAGTGCTCAATGTCTGTACATATAAAATAATTGTGGGAAACTACGTATATGCTTTTGAACAGGTATAATTTCACATGAAGAACAAATCACAGAATATTTATTTCTCTTTTAGTCAGTGCTTTTACTCATACGGAGGGAAAAGAAAAGCTCCAATACAGTAAACTGTTGGAGCTTCAAGCTGCAGCTCTCTGAAACTCTGAAAGCATGAATGAAAGAGGAATTTATGAGGACTAAACAACACCAGGGAGAGACTGTGTCTACAACGCCTGAGATAAGAAAAATGGAGGAGAAACATATGAAACAAGCATTTAAACGCCGCCATCATTAAGTGGGCTTTTTTTTAAGCACATTGCATTTTCAAAGTCTCTGAACTGGAACTTTGCTCTAGGAGAAAAGAGTTTAATGGCTCCTGAAGAGCAGTTTGTGTCAAAGAGACATTCAGTCTGGAACATTTGTGATGATCAAAACCGAATGTCCGTAAATTATACAAATATATCGTAAAAATCTTATGGATTTTTTAAAAAACTTTCCTTGAAATTTATTTCATGTCTCAGAGCCAGTGGGCTGGAAGGAAATGAGTGACGAGAAGTTTGTATTTTCTCAGAGAGCCGGCTCTTGTGCAACGGCTCCCAAAGAAGAGCTGAATCTTTCGGCTCTTGTTTTCTGTAGCCTCATGTTTTAGCTTAACTCAGCAAATATGAATGCTTTGTTTGTTGATTAACTTATTTGCATGTAATGTTTTTATGAGACGCCTTATAATTGCCTAGTTTTGTGTGTTTGTTCTGTTACAAAAGCAGGCCACTTTCTTGTAGTAATTTTTTCAATCAAACGTGTTTTAATGTGCTGGGTCCTTGAGGGGACGGACAAATGCTCCACATGATTCTCACATCAGTCCCCCTCTCTGTTCTCGTGTAATAATATGATCTGCAACCCTGGTCTACAAGGATCACTTTCCTGCATGTTTTGTTGCCGATTCAGTGATTGAATTACCTTTTCAAGTTCTGCAGAAGCTGATCAATAACCCGTTCATTCAAATCAGGTGAGTGGAGCAGAGAAACAAGTGAATCATGCAGGATAATGGCCTTCAAGGACCAGGATGGCCCACCTATGTCCTCTATCCTTGCATGTGATTGGTCAAAAGTCCAGTGAAAGGAATAGGAAAAATTGGGAATTAAAAATAAATAAAGAGGAATGTTCCCTTCAATTTGGTTCTCATAGTTCATTTTAAAAAGATTCTGATTGTTTGCGACCGTCACGTCTCTGTAGAAGAAGCTCTGAAGGGTGTTTTCACTCTGAGATTATGTTATGTTGTGTATGATGTTTTTACAGTTAAAACCACAAGAGGCTCAAGTAGCACAGGTAAACATCCGCTTAGGTTGCTGTTGTGTGTACGGCTGATTACACAGTAGCTGAACTTAAACATTCTACAGCCTGCAGGCAGGTCCAGTTGAGTTGAGGTTGATGGAAAATCATTGATCAAATCTAAATATTTTTGTATGTTTTTCCTAATACTCTGCTTTCATTTTGAAAGCACATGCTGTGATGTTCAGATTGCTGTAATTCCTGTTCTAGTGTCAGGAACTGTTACTGAGTATTTTTAACAAGATGACTGCATCTAAAGTATCAGGTTATCTTTTACTTTTAGAAAATTAAATTATTACTGGTTAAAAATCATATTTGAACAGCTAAGAGTCATATTTTTCCCTTTTTTATTGACTTATGTGGACTGGACACATTTTACATTTTACTCAGCATTTGCCAATAATGTGTTAATCTGACTTGGCTCCAAAGTTAACATAGACGTAATGTAAAAAAAAAAAAAAAGCAGCCCATATCAAACTTTGACTCTGCTTTGATATGAATAAATAACCCAAACCAAAGTGTGTACACATATTTAATAAATAACAGGTGAAGGTGAGTGGCTGATCTGTCTTGTTGAAACACAGAGGTGTGGAAAACATTACAGCAAACAGAAGATTTGGTATCCAGAGCTCAGCTTAATACTTGACCCGGGTGCCTCGGGCGTTCTTCGCAGACTTCTATTCTTTTCAGAGTAATGATTAATAAACCGTGCACACATACAACTCCTACAGTTGGCAGGATTGTGCGTTTCATTTTACTGTTCAACTGTCTGCTTTCATTTTAACATGTTCAATCAATTTGCCCCTCCGTCTCCCTTTTCTTTGCGAGCCACATAATGACTTTCAAAGCTGCCGTAGCGCAGTGCTGCCACATCTGCACAGATGTTCTCAGATCTATTATCCCACATTACTTAGCACAATTTAATTACCTTATTTTAAACGGATAAGCTCTTTTATTGTGATCACATATTAATTAACAACTCACCGGGAGACAGGAACTTTGTTTCCAGTTAAAAAAAAAAAAAATCACATTTTTCCTCAGAATGACTCAAGACAAATATACTAATCAGTGCTATAAATGATAATTATTTGGAAGCCTGCAGGTATTTAAGTTCGGACATGAACAGACTCCATTTACACCTGTTTAGTCTTCTGCTTGCTGTGGCTGACTCAGCCGTGTCACGCTGACCCCTGCTTCATGGTGGTGGACTGATAAAACCCAGCTGATATCAGCAGACAGCTGATGTCAAGAACTCCAGACAGCAAGGGGCTGATAAATGAGTTTGCAGATTTTTCTGCTCTGTTTGTGCTGAAACTAATTACCAGGGAGAGTGTCTGTGCTCTGAAGCATCAGATACTGACAGTGAATTGGTGTATTTTTAAACAGGCGTAATGATTACAGCCTTGCAAGCAGTGTAGGTCAATCCTGGTTCCTGTGTGGCGTTTGAAAGCCCCCTTTGTCTATTTCAAAGAAATACTGGGTCATAACCACTGGGTTTATAGCTAGGAGGCTTCGTTGTCCTAAACTGTTTAAGTAACGGACTCAAACCTCAGCTCAATGACATTGATTAATGCTCCCATCAGAGTGTAACTCTGTTTCTGTGGCAGATTCCTATCAGAGGACAGCGTTACAGCAAGGACAGAGGCGTTCCCTGTCTCTCCGCAGTGAATACAGCTCACTACAAAAGACTCCCGTTTGAGCACAAAGTGGAAACATGGCTGCTCTCACTGCGAGGACAACCGGCTTTCTGCCCGAAAGCGCTCCCCTCTCGCATGGCCTGCTCCTCCTCCGAGCGGCCCCTGGTGGAAGAGCTGCTGAGGCTGCAGCAACAGATCAGCAGGTCCCTGATGGCAGGAGCACAGCGTCCATTACCTCACAGCCGTGCGAAGTCAGGTTTGCAGGGAGAGAAAGCGCCTGTTTGCTGTGGATGTGGCGTGCAGCTGTGCTTGGTATACGTTCTGCTCGTGTGATTCTTTGCAGGCTCCAGCTGACTGCTCTCTTTCTAATAGACCTGCTCCGAGCCCTCTCTGCCTGCGTGACCCGGGTGATCACTTATGGCTGCCTTGCTGGAGCAAAGGGATTTGATTAATGCTGTTTAGATACACCGCCTTGGTGTTTTTACGCCACTAAATCAAGTGCCCGAGGAAAGTTTATTAAACAAACTAGAGGAAAATGCATGTTTTACATATTGCTTTAACATTCATGAACAACACTCCTATTTATTTCTGAAGGAGCCCCAAAAAATAAACACTTGATAAGGAGACTTATTCATAACTGTAAGAAAAATGAGAATAGGTTGATTAAATAGCCTGCAAGAAAACATATTTAATGTGTCTTTTTTAGTTTATTTTCTAATTATATTTAAACAAATACAGAAACACTTTTTTGTTGGTTTGTCACAAGGGCAGATAAACACTTTATTTTAATTAAAAGCTTGTGCTTCAACTTTCTGTCTCTCTATTGCTAATATTACAAGTCTGGAGCTATCATAAAGCAGTTTTCATACGAATTATTTGACGTTTGGTCTTAACCAATAACACATGACTGACAGTGTGTTTACTGATAAGAAGCGTCAGGATCTACAGTTATTCTGCTCGTTGGTTCAAAGCTCAGTGTCTGCCTGTAAATAATCACAAACAAAAGGTTGGAAGTTTTTGTTTTCTTAGTAAAACTATGATGTTATTTTACATTATTATACTTGTTAGTTTCTGTACATGAAGCAAGAATGGAAAGCTTAAACAGTCTTATTGAGCGTTGTTAAAAGGAAAGATGATGTAACACAGTAACATGTTCCTGTCCCAGCTTTTTTGGAACATGTTGCATGCATCAAGGTCAAAATAAGTGAATATTTGCAACAAAAAAATCAATAAAGTTTATTAATTTGAGCATTAACTATATTGCCTTTGTAATGTATTCAGTGTAGCTTAAAAAGTATGTTCAAATCAGTGTATTTTGTTTTAATTCTGTTTTACACATCGTTCCAACTTGTAGCTCATGACGGATTTTAACGAAATTTTCAGAAAGTCATTTTTGCATGCACATTTATAGTTAATTTCCTTTTGGAGTCAGTTTTATTCAGACAAGTTTTACAGATACTGAGTTACAGGTTGATGTGAGGGTCTTGTTGTCCATCTATCATCTACACCCACTTCTTTTCTTTCAGGGTCACTGGGGTCCAGATCCTGCAGTCACCCAGAACAGGTCTCAAAGCCCGTCACAGGGTCACACAGAGACAAACAACTAAACAACTTTACTGTCTCACACCTAGGGATAATTTAGAGTTACAAACATTCATGTTTTTGCTCTGTGGGAGGAAACCAGAGTACTTGGAGAAAACCCACAAATGCACGGAGAGAACATGCAAACTCTACCCAGAAAGGTCACAGGGCTGGGAGTCAGTCCCACAACCTTCTTGCTGAGAGGCAACAGCTCTACGGACTGAGCCACCGTTCCACCGTGCTGTGTTGTGCATAACAATGTTTTCAAGGTTTGAACAAAAGCAATTAACTTTGAGATGAAAGGAAGCATGGGCCTTTAGTTTATAATGTATTGGTGTAGTTTAAACTTTGGAACAATCCCAGCTTAAGAACTATCTCCTCAGCTGATTGCACTAGGGCTGTCAGGATGTTAGGATGATGGAGACAAAATAAAAGACATGTGAAACTTGTCTTGATGTTAAGGTGGGTGCTGTTTCAGGAACAAAAAAAAAAAGTCAAAATATGATAATTAAATAGTCTATTGGCTCAAGTGCAAAACATCTTTAATCCTTATAAACTTTCAAAAAACTAAATATAATTCACATTGTAAAATGTCTTCATGAGATTATAGAGGAAACGTTGTGGCTCAGATGTTAAGAACACACAGTGATGAAGCTGATTGTTCATGCAGCTGTAACACACAAAAGCTTGTGATGAATTACTTTCCTACCTTATTGCTTTTAATTTCTCACCACACACTGTGAGAAGATTACATATTGTAAAAAGTGCCCCAAATGACCTGCTGTTTAGCAGAGAAACAACATTTTCTTTGTGAAATGAACATATTAAACCTTACGGTTTACCTTGCAGTCAGTATTCTCATATTGGAAAAAAAGTTTCACTTCAGCCAATATTTTGTGAGCAATGTGAAAAACGTAGCGAACAAAAGGTGGGAGTTTTGTACAGAATACTTAGGCCTGTCTTAGAAAACAAACTCTAGCAATAAACACCAGAGTGCATTAGGTGCAATCAGCTATTTTCCTTCCACACCGCACAGACGTAAAGGGGCCAAGTTAACTAATTATCCTTATTTACATCCCACTTCTTTGCATTAACAAACGCTCAAACATACATTTACACTTGAACAGCATAAATGTGCAGTTTAAATGTATTGTCCCCGAGTGCCAGAGGGAAATAACAGTCTGCAGTAGCTGCATTTTAAAGGCATATTTTCTGCTGCTAGTGCTGGTTCATATAGTCCCAGGAAGATTGTATAAAATATTGTTTCTACACAGTGTGGCTCCAACTGGTCCATTTAGTGTCAAACCTGACTAACAAACTCCTTTAAATGTGTACAAGAAAAACTGGAAAAATATGTCAGAATGTTACTATTTTTTTCACATGACTTGACATGACAAGATTAGCTGACTTTTTTCCCTCCTTTTCATAAACTGTCTTAGAAATTGTAGTACACTTTGTCATAGAGTGGGTATTCAGCTAATATTCAACTCCTTGTGAAGTCTTCTGTTCAGCTGGGGTGCAGCATGGTGGCTCAGTTAGTAGAGCTGTTTCCCTTAGCTGAAGGTTGCCAGATCAAACCTTGTCTGGGGACCTTTCTGGGTAGAGTTTGCATGTTCTCTCTTTGCATGCATGGGTTTTCTCAGGATATTCCGGCTTCCTCCCACAGACCCAAAAACATGACTGTTAGTTTAATTGTGGGGCTAAAAAAACGTAGATCCCTTTGATTTTCTTCCCTAATTACTGTCGTAATTATATTAAACTACAATGTAACGTTTTGTTCATCAAGGACACCCCCATGTCTGGTGCAAACCTCACCCCTCTCCTCATGCTATGAACACCGTCTCCATAATGAAGCACGGTGGTGGCGGCAACATGCTGCAGGAGAGTTTTACATCAAAATAAACTGGGAGGCTGCTCAGAGCTGAAGTAAAGATGGATGGAGCAGAAAATAGTGATACAATCTTGAGAGAAACCTATAGCAGCCAGATAAACTGAAGGAGCTGGAACAGTTTTTTTGTGAAGAATGATGTTTGATGTTTTGAGCTCATGGAAACATACCTGAATATATTTGCTGTTGTATGAAATGTCTTGAAATTATTCAAAAGATTTTCCCCATTTAATAATAATAGAATAGAATAGAATAGAATAGAATAGAATAGAATAGAATAGAATAGAATAGAATAGAATAGAATAGAATAGAACAGAAATAGCCTTTATTGTCCCACAGAGGGGAAATTCAGGTGTCACAGCAGCATCAGTACAGAGTTTTACACACTAGGTATTTTACAAGCGATAGTGCACACAAAAAAAATATTTTAACATTGACTAGCCATAATACATGCAACTACCATTAATAAAAAATATAAATCATAAAGAATTGTGCAAGAATAGAGGAAGATATGTCCAAATATTATATAATTTTTTAGAAGTTTTAAAATCCGTATAAATTCCAGGTTTTGAGGCACCAACATTAAGCACCAAGTGACTTTCTTCTTTTGCAGCATATGCCAGATGCTTGGCTCTTGTTCGGAAAGTAGTACCAACAGTGACAAAGATGAAAATCCACAGTTGTTCCAAGACACTGATAATATGTAGGACTAATATATTGTGGAGCAATAGGCCGACTAGCCCACTCATCTCCTTTTGCTTCCATTATTCTCAGCTGATAAATGACTCTCGCAGCTGCCCCTGATAAGAGCCTTCCCTGCCTATTCATCAGCTCTGGGTTCAAGGCTGTACAGCTGTGGGATAAAAAAGAAAGAAAAAGAAAAAAAAACAATATGGTAGGGTTAAGGACTCGCGGTCTGCTATCAGATAAAAGGTTACATCACATAAACCAACAGCTGTAAACATACTCACATGTATACATTCAGGGTTAAAGTGGGAACAGTGTGGGAGGCTGAGGCCTGTGTGGTTTCAGGGTTTATATTTGAACTGTTTGTATCAACAATATTACTATTCTTATGTATTTGCTGTATTTTTAGTATCATATGTTGGAATATTAATGAAAATGATCGAACACATAAATTAGACGTTTCTTTTCAGCGTGCTCAACCACGATAAGTTAAGCTTCAACAACTACTATAATTCAATGTAATAGTTCAGATCTTTTCAAGCAGAATTCTGGGGAAAGGTTGTACTTACTTCCTTACCACCCACAGGGAGTTAATCAGATGACTTCAGTTTGGAAAAAAAAAAAAATATATATATACTATATGACAGCATGGGCAAGCTAAAAGCTAGTCTAAGCAGGTCCAAAACTACCATAGATGCAACCACCCTATTTTTATTTTAGAGATATTCATCAATTTGTTTAGGTTTAAAATGTATTTCCACAAATTGAAGTCATTCAAAAAATTATGCTCAACCCACATTAATAGACCTAATCGAACAAATGTACAGTATTTTTTTTTAAAGATTTGTATTTTGTAAAGCAGAATTTTGTATAAACTCTTTCCGTTTTATGTCCTTACACAATAATGCCAGAAAACTTCACAAAAATGGTAATTTTTCTGAAACCATATACAATAAAGGCTACATATTCATCAAAATTTATTAATAGTTTACTAAAAAATTAGGTGAAAATCTTGTTTTTTTTAATGTAAATTGTGTTATTTTAAATGTAAAACATTGGCTAAATGAGATCTAGTTTTATGAGCAATTAGCAAAAAGGAGGGATCATATGCTGTGGCTTTATCAAGACCTCTACACTTTTAAAAAACAAAACAAAATGGAATGTTTAAACACTTTCTCTGAAGGTTTGTTTAAATGCGTTGTTTAAATTGCTCCGCAGTCCACAGAGATGTTGTTCTTTTCATCAGACATAATTTCCCTTTAGACTTGTGACTGTCACAAAACTCCACCACAGCCTTAACTGTACATTTAGTTTCAATGCTTGCTTTGCTTCTCTCAGTAACAACAGAAAACTATTTAGAATGCAGATAAGACGCATAGGTAGAAACACAAAATACAACTGATTTACTTTACTCTGGCCTTTGTTTGCCGACAAATGAAAGTTAAACAAAAAAACAGCATATTCTTGCAATTCCATCAGCCATGTGTTGCATCAGCCCTCAGTACAGCTGGCTCAGTGTTTACACAGATAAGAATGGGCATGCACTGTCTTGCAGGTTGAACTCTCTTTAGCTACTAGAGTTTGTTAATGTCAGAAGCTTTAATAGGGCTCACAAAGCACTTCTGGCCATCTTGGTGTGATTTCTGAATAAATTACACCAGGGTGGTCCCCCTAATGGGCCGTTGAGTTGCGCAGTGAGGTATCAACAGAGCTGAAACAGTAAACATATTCACTGATGTGATACAGTGGTGACATCTGGTCTGTGTGGTCAATTGGAATTTAACAACAACCACCTTTATTACACCTATATTACAGAGAGAAGATTGATGAATATGCTGCTGATATTTTGTCATGTTTTGAAAACAATTTGAGAAAGACGTCTCACATATTAAATTTTTTGTGCTTCACTTCAACACATCTGAGTTTATCCCTCTTTTTGGTTACACAATGCACATGTCTATGCAGGGCATAGGTGATTTCCAGAAGCAGCCAAAGGATAACCTGGTCTTTGCTACTAGTTCACCAGCCTGATCATTGCCTTCCTACGCAATTCCACTTTATAATCCCCCTTCACTGCTCTGTCTGGGCTTTCTCCCATTGACATGGATTTCTCTGGTAGAAGCACTCATTTAAAGCCATCATGTTTGGCACAGTATACTTCTCACTTTCCAGTAGGAGATGGCTGTTTACAGCGCACGCTTTTTCCGGTAAGCTTCAGCTCAGCTTCCTTCACGGTTGAGCTGTAGCACTATACGTCACGGCCAAACGTTAGCGATTGGGTAAAATCAGATCCAATTGTTTAAAACTTCAACGCCTCTAGCAAGCAATTGTTTCTCAATAGACAACGGTCCAGACCCTCTGTGTGGAGCAAAGCAAAGAACAAAGGGCTGGTTTTTACTAGGCTACCATTTCACAGAACTGTTTTGTGAAAGAGTCCATAGTTTTAAGAGACGTGTCAATCAAAACCTGGGGATGTTGTCTGCACTCATTAATACTGCAAAATGCCCATTATATTTGATCTGAAGCAAACAGTCGATGCTGTTACATGGTGTTGGATTCATGCACACCTTTCATAGCCGCTGAGCTCCTGGGAAATCCCTCTCGCTGTGGTACACGTCACTGCACAGGGTTTCTTTGTGATGGAATCTACACTTTGGGTAAAAAAAACCCCAAAAAACTCTGATATCCACCGTTGTTTTGTCCACAAATCTGTCCCACGTAAAGTGTAAAAGTTTTTGGTAGACATTCCTCCGTGTTCATCTGTCTTGTCACCATCCATGAGTTTTTGACCATTTGACTATCTTTATAGGTGTTTGCTTTTGGGTACAACAGTCAGATTCTGGAAGCAAGTAGCTGAAGCAAAATGCAGCGTTTGAGTGCTTTCAGCATGAACAAACATGTCCACAAACATCTGACCACACAGGAAGTTCTTATGCAGAGAGGGTGAAAGGTACTCCCGGAGGGGCAGAAGACTCAAAGCTGCAGACAAAATGAAGAAATTTACATCATGCAACTGTGACAATGAGAGATGATTTTGGGAGTCCTAAAGGAGTATGTGGAGGCCTTAACTATGTATTTGGACATATGTGCTTAGTGGTGCACCCTTTGCACCTTTTCTTCCCATGGCTCTGTCACGTTCACCCCTCAAAATCCTTTCTTTGTTAATAAAAAGCACCTCCTCCGAGTTACAAACCCCACTATAAGGAAATCAAGCGGGGTTTCCTAATAAGAGGCGCAGTCTAGAAGCAAACTCTGACTCACTGAAAATCCAAGATGGAAAGCATGTCAGTGACCGTGTGTATCTGTGCTGTCACATCCCATCCTGCACACAATGCATCATTCCATACATAATACAACCAGGCTTTGATGTGCCTGAAGACACCCAGTTACACTCTCCTCTTAAGCTGATAAGTGGGTGGATCTCGCTAATCTGTACATCTACAACGTTCCTCATGATCAAGCACACAAACTTGAAATAAGGGCTGCAGGGCCAAAAGAGTGTTCAGCAAAGGAAGGGCAGGGATTTATGAGGCATAATTGCCACTAATAACCTCAGGGCCTGCTACATTTTCCTCCCTCTCTTAAACTAACGCTGCTTATGTAAATATTATCTTAAAGCCTGCAGTGAATTCAATAGTTTTCCTGGCTGGTGTTGTTTTGTGCAAATGTGGAGGGAAGAAATAACAGCTTTATGGAATCAAATTATTGTAAAGAATAAATATACTCTTGCTGGGAACAGAGCGATTTGGCTTTACTTTAATACTTAAGTAATTTTCTTCGAAAGATTTTCTACTTTTGGTCCGTGTGTGTTTTCTAGTCCCCCGGAAATGCAGACATGCTGTGTCGTCTGGCCAAATGCCAGACAAGGATCAATAGTCTCAGTCTTCCTCTCACCCTGACTCAAGCATCTGGGATGGATGAAGACGGAACTAATGAGCAGTACATGCAAGATTGCCCCCCCCCTCCACACACACCCTCCCCTTCCTGCCATTGATTTGAACCCATCAAAACCTCATTGTGAGAAAGTGTGGTTAGACTCAAATGATTTCAACTGGCTTCACTCAATTAGGCTGTGAATAAGGCTTTCCAAGGCTGACACCCCGGCTTGTTAAGATGACAGTGATGACAGGAGACATCGGATAAAGGATATTGATGAAAAACATGTTGATTAATAAGTCAATGGCGAAGCAGCGGCTGATGAATGTCTCACTCATGTTGGCTGCGCTGCGGACTGCAGATCTGTTGTGGGAACATGTCAGGATCAACAAAATTTGATGTTATTACATCACGTCGGCAAAGCGGGAGCTGCTTTGTAATCGCTGTTGGCCAATCTGCATCAACTCTGTGAAGAGAATTCACAGTCACAGTGTGAAAAGAATCTTCTGTAATATGTGTTCAAGTTAAAACATTTTCTAAATTAAAGGCTTATTATTCCTATTCTTTGAACACAAGGGTACAAGGGTGACTCTCAGCCACCACATCAAACTGTAACTCAAGATTTGTAAAATTGACTGATGTTAACTGTGGTGGTTTGAAATGGATTGTTTGTAATCTAATGATTACTTTCCAAGAGTTTCACTAGTGCTCGAGATATTTTGCTAACAGACAAAAAGCCTGGCTCTAAAAGGTTAAGCCAATGTTTTGATGAAAGATCTTAAGTAAATAACATTTGAAATATGTGGTATGAATGACTTTTACCATCCTCCATGAAAAGAGGCACTCTATCATGTCATGGCCTTTGTGTTTGTGTTTTTTTGTCCATTTGTTAGCAAAATATCTCAGTTGGATTGATTTTATAAAATGCATTTAACTTAAACATTGAATGCACATTTACAGCCGATTAACTTTTGCAGTAACCATATTAAAATGTTGACCACTGAACTTACCAAACACACAAAAAACTGTAATTCAGTCATTTTGACAGATATAAGATTAAAATTTGGTGAGGAAGTATGATCATCCCAAAGATTTACGCTGAGAACAAACTACATCTTTGTTAAAAACACTGGAATGAATTGAAACAGGCAGTAAGTTTTCATTTAAATAATGCCACATGCATTGTTTTATTTGAGCTGGAGCAGGATAGCAGACCTAAAGGACTTGAGTTTGACCCTCCTGCCTTTGGATGTTATCTTGTTCAATCGATTTTCAGGCTTCATGATGGTTTTTAGAAGACTTTTTAAAAACTTTGACATATAATAAACCAGTGAACATGACTTTACACTAATAGTTTTTTTAAAGAGCCAATAATATGTGTTTCTTAGGCATATATTTCAATTCTGTACCATGTCACATTCAGTTTGTAATGACAATGCTGTTTATATGTAAAAATCAAAAATAAACTTGACTTCACATAACAGTCATTTCTAAACACCGTGAAATTGGCCTCTGTCTCTAAGAACCTCTTACCCCTTCTGTCACGCCCATTTCTCCAGTCATCACAACAGCTTCAGGCTGTTTACAACCTGGAGTGTCGTAGCCTACTTTGTTGTCATAATCATAATAAAAAAGCAGTAACAGTATACAATATTGGTTTTGCAAAATTGCAACTCAGAATACAATTGATCCTTATTGTCGGACTGGAAAGTATGTTTTCTGATGAACCAGAGCGAGTAGAGAGACAACGCTTCAGTTTGGTAAGATATCTCCCAGTCATCCTCACACACACATCAGTGTTAAGCTATTTTATTTATTACTAAAATGTGGTGTAAGCCAACTTAAGATCACACACCATATTCTAAGTTATGAATGCTAACCATAGATCACAAAACAAACAACCAAACAAAACAACATGAGTTGTTTTTTAGCTCACCTGGGCAGAAGACAACAGTGTTTGTTTCTTGCTGAGTGTTGGAATTGCATCCATTGTCTTTTAGTGATAATATTGTTATTAGTTCACTGTTGAATTCCTTTTTGTTCAGAAAGGTATCATCTGTAAAGAGGCTGACACAAATATAGGGCAGGTGTGCTCTGTGATGCAGAAGCTCAGCTTGGAGACACAGCCCAGAGGAGGAGCTGCTCCTAGAAGGTGGTTCTAAGCCCAGCCAGTTGTTTTTGCTCTCCACCCTGGCTGCCTTTAGGACACTACAGGATTTCTCAAACATGCATGAATGAGTCAAAGCAAGATTCTGGGTATGTTTTTGATGAGAGGATTATAACATGATATAAAGCTTAAAAAAGCTGATTTTACATGTTATTGCACCTTTAAGGTTTTGCATGTGAATAAATGTTCTGTGTTAGTTCCCTATTTTTTTAGCCAAATCATGTTTTCTATATAGCATTTTGATGAATTTCTTAAGTAAGTTTTATTATTTAAACCTGTATCATCTCTCTGCAGAGGATCACAGTGCATTAGGAATGTAATAGCTGTTCAGAGTGAGCACTTTTTATAAGTTATAAAACACACAATTTGCTACTAGTAAAAAGGTTAACATGGATGTTTGCCATTGTTCAGTACTGAACTGTGGACAGACCTTAAGCCACTGGAAAGGAAGTTTTGATACAGCAAAATACAATAACAGTTAAGCCACTCAGGAACAAAAAAGTTTCGTTTCCACTATTTGTTATATAAAAGGATCATACAGAAATGAGAAAAAGTAAACGAAGAAAAGTTGCAGCATCGATATAAAAACACAAAACATCTCAGAGTAAACCCAAGAAAAGCCCAGGCTCCTATCTCCAGCAAGGATATGGCTGCATTTGTCTCCAAACAAAACAATAAAACCAGCCAGCCAGTACTGTTAATTTCCTCTTTGCTTCAATCGACTCAATATGTTTTTTCCCTCCCTTTGGAGACAGCAGCAGCTACTCTACAGGTGAAGGCAGGAGGAGGCAGAGAGATGACAAAGAGAAAGAGATAAAAAGCCAACAGCGAAAAAGCAATTGAGGACTTGACTTCCTTTAAACCTTAGAAGTAGTTAATCTGGGGCTGCCACGAGCTCAGCAATATGTTTCTCCAGTGAAGATGTTTGCTCTGTTTTATTTCAGACTTTGTGCTCAAGGACTCTGAGTCAGACAGAAAAATTATAGGTACATACGACTTTACTGTACCAGAGGAAGTTGTTGTCTGTATACGTCTAAATGCTGTTGTTTCAATTTGATTCATGATTCAAAAAATCAGCTACTCCATCTGTTATAACTGATCCTTCAGGACAGAGATCTTAGTCATATTTAGCACCCTTCCTTTTATAGCTGGTTTCAGTGTGATCCAGGATTTTATGCTAATTCTGCTTTAAAGCTTGTTGGAGAAATACAAAAGCATTTACTAAATGCCTCATCTATAATGCAAAGTTTTGTTACTAAATGCCATGTTGTCAGGATCACACCATACGAGGTTATCACACTGATATATTAGGTCAAAAGCCTGTCCCCTTTCTATTTAATAAGCTTTTTCATCCAGATTCATACGACATACAGTGTTTTAAATGGAGGGGAGAATATGAATTTTGATTATAGCAGAGCCGGTGAAGGCAGAATTATAACCAGCTCTTTCTAATAAAGAAGTCATCCAGCACTGTGACATACTCCTAATTCTAGGGAACTTTTAATTAGTGTTTGTCCTTCAAGCCTGTTCCTCGTAGCTATCAAGGCCCTTAAGCCCTTTGCAAATTAATTATATAAGACCAGGCAATCAGAGTAATTCAATTTAGCCCCGGGCATCAAGCCTGGTCTTTGCCCCAACTCCACAGGGGACAAAAATACATGGTAAGGTGAGCCAGAGCCTGAAGTGTTTGTACATGAAATACAGCATGTCCTGATGGCGTGGAGTTTAACCAAACCTTCTGCCTTTTAAAGTAGAGCTGGTGATATTGTGCACTGATCTCGATAAATTAAAGATGTTAATCTGTATGCATTTCCTAAATTTCTGAAAAAAAAAAAAAATCAGCTGTAATTTTGTTGTGCTCTGTACGATGACAATAGAGGCAATCCAATTTAAATACAACCTTTGTGTCATTATTTACATAAATATATTGTTAGTTTTTGTTGTGTTTATCAGAGATTTATGGTTATACTTTGTGTTTTCATAAAGCATTGTGTCTGTTTCTCTCACTTTTTTGAACTCCCCAAATGCCATATCCAACTTTCTTTTAGATTACTGTGTAGCTTTGTGGTACAT
>JAUBOC010000001.1:6463543-6474304 GCA_032275365.1 Anablepsoides cearensis
AGAGCCAGTCTCCTCCATGTTGTTCTGTGTTCCTGTTGTTGCAATAAATCTCAGCTGATCATCCCACAAAGTATCTTAATCCTTGGACCACGTATTTCTGTCTTTGTTAAATAAATATTTCCACGACAATCTCCATTTCAACTTTTGACACGGGAGACTTGAGCCTAAAAATATTTCTTAATTGAAAAAAGCAGTTTCGGATTAGTCCAAGAGAAATTACAAATTGTATAAAAAACATAAAAATATGAGGTATGCACACTGAAGTCTGGACAGTAATTTGTTAATGATAGTCTTTTCTTCACATACAAAACACCAAATAGATTAAATCAATAGATTTTTAGGTTTAGTACATAACATAATAAAACATGACGTTGCTAACAGGTGTACCACACAAAGGTGTTGTTGGATCATTATAATATAGATCAATGATCTTTTGTTTGTATGCTCTAACTGGAAAATTCAAATGTTTACAGATGATACTGTAATTTATGTATACAATATATATTTTTAAGAAAAATAACAGAATCAGGTTTATTGGCCAAGTATGTTGACACACACAATAACTTTGTTTCCGGCTGTTTGTGTCTCTCTAGTATTAACAATATAAAAGATACTATACATATAATTAACACAAATTACAAAATATACAGAAAGAACACAACATACAGAAAGAAATGGTTAAACAACACCCAGATTTATTGAGTCTAAAATGTTCATAAATCTAAGTTATTTTTAACTTATCATAGTTTTTTTGTCCTGTAAAAGGAAACCAGAGTGCTTAGAGAAAAATCTACATTCTCAAGGGAAGAATATGCAAACTCCATATAGGAAGGCCACCAGCCAGGAGTCGATCCTGCAGCTCTTTCAACCACTGAGTCACTGTGCTGCTTGGACAAGAACAAAAAAAATGAATCTTTATATTCCTAAAAGCATTATAATGTATATGTATGTCACAGTGTTCTTTTTTTTCAGTTCTGTACAATTTGGCCACAGACAAACATAAATTTATTGCCTGGTCTACTCAAATCATACTATTTTAAATCATCAACTTCATCTTCACAGTTTTGCAAGTGTTAATATATAAAACACAGTAAGACCTTCTTCCTCCCCCACTTTATGGATCTACTTCTGTTCAAATTACAGGGCTGCCAGAAGCATTGGAGGAGACATGTAGGCTGGTAACCCATTCTTCTGAGTCAGTCTCCTTTTGTTCCAGTGAGCCCACTCATTGATAATTATCATGTCTTGTTTTAGGCAGAAAAGCACACAACCCAAATTTTATTTAACTCTAATGCAGGTGACTGACACCAACACAGAGACATCAACAGTGCAACCTTCGCACTTTTGTTCCCTCCTCGCTTCTCTCCTCTTCAGTCTCTGTGGTCTGTTTAATGAGCTCACTCTGAGCTGTGTTTAAGCTCATTAACCTTTGTGGGTGGCAAGTCCCACCGAGAGGGAAAGCCATTGATATACAGACACAGATGTAGAGAGGGAGATCTTTTTGCACTTCAAACACATAGCTATTCAGACCTATTAGAGTTCTGCAAATTACACTCTGTCTTGATAGCTTCAAAATACAAAAGTCTTTTGAACTGCGAATATCAAGAAACGTAGAAATGTTTGTGGAATTGAAACGACTTAAATTATTTCGGCTGTCCTTGAATATTTAAAGAGGTGAATAAATGTTCATTTTTTTGTTCTCAGAGATGAAAATCCTGTCAAAATAGCAAATACAGTTAGCAGCATTTATATGCAGTCAATTCATCTGTGAATGGTTTTCTTGGGTACTTTTTGCTGTGTATATACAGGTTTAATATAAACGTACAAACCTGCATGACTTGGTATATGGAAACATGATTATAACTTGGTAATAACTGAATAAAATCTAAGAAGTAAAAGCTTCTTTGTCTGCTGTAATGTCTTTACATTAGCACTTACCTGGTAATATATTACAATCCATTGTGTAACACTTAACTCAGTAGATGGTAAGTTTGGCATAGTTAAAGTTATTTCATTGCAATAACCCACTAACTATCTGTAATTGCATAGTAAGACACTATATAAAATGTGTGTTTTTTGTTGTATTCTCTTGGTTAATAGTCAATTTAGGTACTATTGAACAGTAATTTGATTGTAGTTACGCAATAAAATTAGTTTAACCAATTTACTATGTACCTTTTTGGTAATGACATGGTAATTAGAGACTGTATTATGTAGAAATTTAGTTAATAATCTGTTGATAAATGCTATACTATTTTTATGTTATTGAATAATTGAGATACTATTGAACCATAATTGTAATAAAATTATTGCTACTAGTTTATGAACAGATTAAATAGAAACACGGGATTACATAGTATTTGTATTAGTTCTAACCAAGTAATTACATAATACATTCTCTGTAATTACCAAGTAATTGCATAGTTAATTATTGTTAGTTACTATGTGAATACTAGTTGATTGTATGGTAAAATAAATGGTTACCTTAAAGCCCATGTCACCTGAAAAGCTCTGTATACATCAGATACAAAACAAAATACAAAATTGTAGTAGTGATAGTAGCAGTGGGGTTTAAGTTACAATATAGAACAAGTTAAGCATTATTTATGTTATTAAATGTGATTTTTTATGATAAATATATTTTATTTGACAAGATCTGGTTTATTCACTTCAAAGATGGTGGTAGAAACAGTCATCAAGTGCATCAAAGCAGTTTTTCAGAAGAAAATCTTTTCAAATACAACTAATATTTGGACTGAAACTCAGTTATTATTTGATGTTACATAATAACAGCATAATGACTTGAATGAAAAAGCATTGACTTATCAGTATAATTAGAAAATTATCGTTTGACTGCCATAAAAAGTTTATGAGAAAACATATGACGGCCAACCTTTGAGTCTCAGAAGTGGCGCCATTTATCTTGTGTGTAAACACAGCGAGTAATGAATGCTTTACAACAGAAAAGTTTCACCCAGAGGGGACTGTGGGTTTAAATTAGCCGAGAGCTCTTGTGTTTGATTTACTAGACGGTTGGGGTTCTGTGTCGTCTCATTATAACAACTTTAGCTCCCAGTCTGCTCCGTTTAGTCGTACTGTATCATCAGCAGCTTTGCTTTTTGTTTTTAGCTCCTATTCTTTAGGTTTGGCTCCTTTTGAGGCCCGACATGCCTTCACACAGACACTGCTGCAGATTATCTCTGTCCTCAGACAATAGCAGTAAAAGCATGTGAAGTGCATTAGCTGCAGCTCTGACATCACAGTCTCCATTACCAGCTGCCATTAGAACCGTTTTTAGAGCCTCGCAGCGTTCTCCCACCACCCAAGGCCAAGAAGCAACAGGATCCTGTCTGCACTTGTGAACTCTGATTTGTTTGGCAGTAGCTGAACCCAACTTCTTATTTTAAAAGCATTCAGTGCACGATTCTTCATCACTGCAGTACAGGCTGCTCAATATTCATGTCAAGCTGTATCTAAACAATGCAAGTTTTGTGCACACTTAGCACTGCTTTTGTGTAGCAACAATGTTTTTTTTTTCTTTTTGGTGGCACATTTATTTTCTGTCATCGTCTCCCTTTTGTTTCAAATTTGCATGGCTGTATTGTTTGTTGGTTGGTACTGTGAAGGAGGGGGGAAAAAGTGGCATACATATTAAATGACGACACAAACTGACAATCCTGTCGAATAAAGAAAAACATCCTCTCTCCGGCTCTCCTGTGAGACTTGTGGTTTTGATGCGTGTCTGGTTCTTCAAGAGAGCCTGCTTGTTTCCATCCTTATGTCTATTTCTGATTGTCTTTTACAGCCACTGTTCCCCGGGGAGGGAGCCGTCACACTGTTTCTCCCTGCAGCAGATGCTCTCCTCCTGCTGTAATCTATCCACTGCTGAGCCAATATTATTAGGCGCTGATTTTTACAAGGGGGTGGGTGGTTGTCAGGGGCTGGGGTGGGTGTAGTCGCATCTCCCCCTGCTAAGTTCTCTTATTCTTTAGCAGAAAAGGTTAAGAGCTAGTGAGACCAGAGCACCGGATTAGTGGTGTGAGAATTGCTTTTTATTGCTGTTAAGGTCACAGCCATATTTAAAATCCATCAGAGAGCAATGCTGGTGGATATGTGGCCAGCTGGGAGAGCACGTCTCAGCCCTGCTCTGCAGAATCAACCCTGACTTTGATTTGATTAAAGACACACTGTGAGGCTTTGTATGAATAAGAGGCAGCCACACAGGAGCAGGAGATAACCGCAACAATGGTATCAGTGATCGCTGGAAATCCAACTGTAGCCACATGGATGGAGGCAAAGAGACTGTTTGTGCCATGTGATATAATGGCTCGAAAAGGATTACATCATAGTTTTGGATGTAGGCGGGGAAGGGAAGGGCGAGAGAAGACCTAGACTGCCACCTGGTGTCCGACTCGACACCTGCAACATCCTCTGATCTGCTGCCTGTGGGTACTGCTGCAGGAGAACATTTGGTCCCTCCACACATGCTGAAGGAACAATTACCATCCTTGCTTCTTTAATCTAGGTGAAAAAAGCAGGTTGCAAAACGCTTCAAGAAGGAGCTGGTGTTTTTCATGTCAAAGCACGTTCTTTCACACACTCCCATTTCGCCTGAAGTTGTATCGTTTTGGCGATGCCATAACACAGCTGTGTGAAGCTGCAGCATAATGATGCAGAGGACTGTATTTAGCACTTGTCATTACTTGGTGATTAGGCCAACTCTTCCAAGTCGATGAATCTCCGAAGAGCCTGCAGCGTGCAGTCACGAGGGAGCAATAAAAGCTCTGCCTGGCAATGAGACAGCAACATGTTCTCACATATTTCCAGCAGAGCGAGTGCATTCGTGTTTGTTTGCAGGCTCCAAATTGGAAGCAAATCTCTGAAAAGCTTCTTAATGGCACTTGTAAACTAATAGCAAAATGGCTTCACTGGATGTTCACACTCCGTAATACTTTTGCAGTGTAGAGAACCAAGCATTTGGTGCGTATTTGACCTTTTCATTTGGAACCTTGCTCACCTGATCTTGATGAAATTTGACAGATTTTAGGGTTAACCAACTACCATGTGATGCTTTACTATGTCATGCTACTTATAGGTGAAGGCGGATGAATGTGTTTTTCTCTTGTTTGTGTACATGGGCAGGTATTCACTACTATGTGGGGACAGTTTTTATCATGCAACCCTAGTTGGGGGACCAACTGCTACTTATGAGGACCTAAGCAGATGGGGGAAATGCAATTGATGGGTCAGGGGTTGGATTTAGGACTAAGGTGTGATTTGAGTTTAGGTTAAATCTAGGGTTCATTATCTACTATTATGAGGTTACAGGGCTATTCAAACTGGCTCACCAATACTTTTAAACCTAATTTAGTATAAAGATTATAAATCATCTGTAAATGCAAATGTATCATTTATGTTTCAATGCAACAAAATGCAACCCTCATCCATCCCAGTGCTGTCAGGACCCCTGTTGGCATTAAGTAACTGTGGCCCCTGGAGCAATTTAGTTGAATAGCCCTGGTTTAGGGTAAGGGGTAAGGATTAGGCCAAAGAAATGATTGGAAATGCAAATGCAATGCAAATTCACTTAAATATAATAAAACTAGACCGCACGTGTGTGTGCGGGCGTGTGTGTGTGCTTGCTTGTATTTCATTGTTAAGCTGTTACCAGTACATATTGGATGTACAGCTGAAGTTAATTCAGTTCAAAAGAGTTGCAACAGGTATTGACAATAAAAAACACAAAAATGGCTATCAATAAATCAATTTTGCAGCTGTTTAGCTAACATTTGATGTGGTAGTAGCTAAGAGACATTCACAAGACAAGGCAAGACAAGGTTTGACCAAGACAGTTAGAAATTTTCTGAAAGGGGGGCTTTTTATGTATTTCCAGGCACATGGTTCAGTTCTATGCCACAATCAGGTGACTGTGTTACCTTCAGTTGTTATGAAACGGCTGTATATATGAAAAAAATGACTTTGCATCATAGCTTATTTAAACACCTTGAAATTGGTCTCTGTCTCTTTAAAAACCTCCTACTGTTTTCAACACTACCTGGTAGAGTTGTAGGGGGGAGGGGTGCTCTGTGGCACACCAGCTTGGCTTGGGACTGAGCTCCAGAGAGGAGCTTTGTGCAAATAGGCGGTGCTTTGTACCAGCAGGCATTTAGGCACCTCTGAATGGCTACCGCAGGAGATTCAAGGATTTCTTACAAGTGCATGAATGAGTTAAAGCAACACTGGGTCTGTTTTTGAGGGAATTAATTTATAACCCAATATAAAACTCAAAAAAAGTTGATTTTGCCTAATACCTCTATTTACAATCCTCAACATAAGAGGATCATAACCTAAAATGTTATGAAATGTAATATAAATCAAAGTTGGCAATTATTTAAAAAATGCTAGGCTTTTATTTTACATATTGTTTTTAGTAATGCTCTTTTATTCTCAAAGTTCAGAATGAAAACATTTGTTCAAACTGATGAACTTGATTAATCTCAGTGGTTTTCCATTATTAGTTATAGCCTTGATGGGTCTGTTTTTATTGGACTAAAACAACAAGACAATGAAAATATTTTTGACAACTCATTTCAAAAATAAAATTCATGCTTGTTCTACATTATTAACTTTAATGTGAACAATAAGCATTGCTTTATATACAAGACATGCAAATGTAAAAGCTCTATAAATTTAGACAACTTGTGAAAATGTTTGTAGTACCTTTAAAGTTTATATATTTAATCTAATTTTTAGCATTACTTCCAAAAGACATTTCCAAAGGCCGTCCATTTTTAACATAATCATCTTCAGTGTTGGACAAAATTTTTACAAGTTTGAGTCTAAAACACAGTGAGAGGGTTTTAGTAAACATTTTTAATGGATTGCTGGAAACAGCGGATATGACAAGTTTTGTTTTTACAATCTTTATTTTTTTGTTGCTTTATTTTGTTATAGAGTGTTTAATAGTTTTTAATATACACTAGCTTGTGAATAAAAGGAATCCTTGAAATGACAATGGATTTAATGTGAACTCCTCTCTGGGACAAGCCTAGTTTAGACTTGCAATATTTATTTTTTTAAGTGAGTGCACATTCCCACACCGCGCTTAACCTAAACTCTAGAAGCTAAATTTTTTTAATACACGCGAGTGGTTCTAAAACGTTTTCATCAGTTTTAATAGTATTTGGAAGCACCGTTTGCATGAGAGATTCCAGCAGCAGCGCAGACTACATCTTCCTGGACCTGCCACTCTGCTCATTCCCACTGAGAATGTAGCAGAACTAATAACTCCAAATATTAGTACAATCATTCACAGCGGCTAACTGCCAGCACCAAACACTCCACAGGCTGAGATATTTCATCCATGCCTGGTGATTTCACAGCCGCCTTGCGAGTGCTGCTTAGGATCTCATTTCGGTTGCTAATGTATTCACGTTTTTTCCAACTCGCTTTGTTCTCCGGGTGGAAAGCGTTTTGCCAACCGGGGTAATGATTTTTGAAAACGTGGTGTTTACATGCTTGAATAAGAACACTGGAATCAGAGTGAGGGAGGGCCTCGAAATGGATGTAAATTTAATTAGGTTTTTAAATCCCAAATTGATGATGTCTGTCCCGGTTTCAGCCTGGACATCCTAATAAAGATGACGCCTTTATAAGACGGACAACAAAGAGACGATAAAAAGGGAAAGCAGCAACTTTTTCTTCTTGGTTCCTTTACATCTTCTTGTATGAAATAAAAAAGAGCATCTTAGAAGAAGAAACAACCTTATTTCCATAACAGAGGGTAAATGTGGAGCTACATTAGAGGAGCAGCTAAACGGTTTGAACAGATGACGCAACAGCACTGAATGAAATAGTTTTGTAGTTCTGTAACAGTGCAGAGAATGCACAGACTACAAGTACAAATAGACATGTCCATGAGAGCACACGCAGTCATAGCATGAAAGCAGGCAACGCTAAAATTGTTATTCAGGTCAAGCAGTGTGCTATGCTACTGAATGAGCACATTTTTAATAGCGCTGGATCCCTGCGGCAACAAACTCTATTCATATTCCAAACACAGCGCTTTCATTTACTGACCTTGAAGAGTCTTGTTTATACAAATTGAAATTAAATGCCAAAAGAGGAAGGAAATCATTCCTTGGCTTAATTTACCGTCATGAAGTAAACAGATCACACAAGGAGAGCATTACTGTGCACAAAGCTGAGATAATGAGCAGCATAACACTGACAGGACTGCATACATATTCATTGCATATTCATGCCGAGGAGACCTGACCTGTGGAACAAAAAGACAAAAACCAACATCTCCCATCTGGAAACTTGTTGAAATCTTGCTCTGGGGTGTTGTGATTTGTAGTCTTTGTGTTTTATTGTCTATAAAAGTTGCTGTAATAGAGCTGCTTGGATGGCAGGCACGGTGGAAGAGGAGGGCCCGCATCTCCAGAGCTGCCTGTAAAAGCCTGGTTCCCCCAGAGTCCTCTATATGTCACCCAGCTCTGCATTCGTGAGCGCTCTGCCCGAACACACAGGCCAACCTTTTGAAATGTCAGCGCAATAAAACCCAATGGATTCAATGTGCGCGACCTGGTGGTGTCAAATGCCATTAGTTTAAATCCTATTTGTGGTGAAATTGCTCTTGAAAGGTAAAGGGATCTATAAATGTCCAGGGCCTCGGGCTTGGCCAGTGTAAATCTCTCTGTGTGCTGATGACTCCTCTGTGCAGTTTTAAAAGGCTGAGATGATCAGTGGGGAGACACCATGTCCCAGCGAACTCCCGGCTAAATAATGGAGCAGTAGTTGTTGTAGGAGGCCATGCATCTCACTGCAAAGTGGTGAAAAAAAAAGAGCTGTGCTTTCCACGCTGCCGCTCACCTTTTCCGAAGGCCAGAGGAGCTCTGGGATTCAGTGGGGCTGAGATGACTCTTTGCTGTGCTGTGCCTTTGTAAACTCAAAAAGCTGCTGTTCCTTATACTTTTTTCTTGTAATGGACATTTGGGATGAAAAAGAGAGCAAATATGTGCCTTACAAAACGTTCAGAAGGAAAGAACAGGCTAGAGTTGATTCAGTAAGAGGGTTTAGTTTGTGGTAGAAATAGTCACATAGAATAGGTGTACTAATATACAAAAGGTTGTACAGGAGTCTTGCTGTTTTATGAATGTGGTCTTTAAAGTATTTTTTCTCATTTCCAATGAGTGTGAGCTATGACAAATAGTTTAAGCAAGCATAAACAAGTTGTAAAGGGCTTTTTCTGTTCTCCAGCCTGTGTATATATATAATTACAAATCTTGGAACCTTATCTATACTTCAAGTTAATTGATAAAAAATGCCTTATTTTAATGTGCACAGCTTTTGTTTTGACCAAATGAACCACTGTAAAAACTGCATTAAGGTAATAGCTTTGGTTTCACAATGCTCTAAAATGTTTTATCTGCGTTTCTAAAATTCTTTGTTCTTTAAATTGGTTTGTCCATGAGGGGTTAATTATCTGCTGTTTATTATTGGTCGAATTGTGGGAGCAAAAGATCTCAGGCAGGCTCAGACATACCTCTCCCCAGAAACACACTCCTTTTTTAGGTCCCTCCCCCAAAAAAAGAGACAGTGTTGACTTCATCAGTTAATGCTGTTCAATGCTGAGTGTGTTGAAATGACTCTCAGCTGAGTTAGCTGTGGCAGCCATTTTCAATTGAGGTGACTCCAAATGTTGAGTTGTATTTCTTTTAATTTTTTAATTATAACGTTTTAATCAAAAAACAAACTTCTTGTGGACTAATAAATACAGAGCTGTCCCCTTCTGTCATTTTCAAAGCAAATGATTGTGGGACTGAGTACAAGAGTTAAAACCATTATGGAGACTATGAGTATACACTGTATATCTGAAAAAATATCTATATTTGTTTTTTGATTCACATATTACAGATGGACAAGATGGACCTGATTGTAAAGAAGAGGCAGGGTCAAGTGTTGGACTTCTGCATAAACCTACCAGCACTGTGAAGAAAACCTACTGCTGTGTCGAGTGCGGGAAGAGTTTCAGGTTTTTAAGCTATCTGAAACGTCATCAACTTAGCAGAAGAAAAACCTCACAGCTGTAATGAGTGTGGGATGAGTTTTAATCCTTTAAGTAATTTGAAACGCCATCATCTTACCCACCAATGATGTTTTTATCATAGTTTTAAAAAACTTCTCACGAGGACACACTGCACATGCAGCACACATCACCTGCAAAAAGCTGGATCAGCATTAGAGCCATGTTAAAAAAAGGGATAACCTGGCTATTTTTAAAGCAGGGTTGCAGGTCAAAGTTTATAACAAAGACCTCACATGATGTTAGTGCTTGGAGTAGGCTAAGTTGTTTTTAATAGGGGCAGATATACCACTTTTTCCGTTGTTTTTCCCCCTGTTCATCCAATAATTGATTTACTTAGATACACTTTTTGAAGAACTTTGTTGTTTTTATGAAATAAATAAATACTCTAAGCTACCAGTCTACATCTGAAGCTTTACGGGGCAACCTCAGCTGCAAATGACTCTTCTCCTGCCCTGATTTACAGAACAGGATGTAATTTTTACTGGAATGTTTTTCCTCTCACAAAGCAAAATATTATTTGTTGAAACTAACATGTCATAAAAAACAAATAACTGAATAGTCTGGGATAACACAGTAGGATTAGTTTGCAATTTAGCTTTTTTAGTCTTTATTTCCAGTTTTGGTTATTCATAATTACAGTTTTTGTTCACAAAAGTAAACATTAACAAGCA
>JAUBOC010000001.1:6590630-6602621 GCA_032275365.1 Anablepsoides cearensis
AATAATAATAATAATAATAATAATAATAATAATAATAATAATAATAATAATAATAATAATAATAATAATAATCTTAACTGTGGCACTATTTTTCCCTTTTTAGACTGTTTTTACCCCTCAGCAAATTATAGTTACCTCCATTTCTCCACTGACAAACCTGACTCAGACACAATCAGGAATTTCACATTGCTGAGGAAAAGCTAAAAATAGTTTTACAGTCAAGGCTACACGTGATAAAAGCTGAAAATCACGCCCACATTATCAGAAACACACAAATCCTGGTTAGTGAAATGAATAGCTATATTTAGGTTCTTTTTTGCAAAAATAATAAAAAAAGATGTTTGTTGATTGAGTAGGCCACTCATAAACACAATGTACTTGTCACGTTACAATCACATGGAACCAAACCCATTCAATCCCACGCAGAGTGACTGCTGGACACCAGTGACCCTGAGAGGAAGAAGTGGGTATAGATAATGGTTGGATGGATAATCTAAGAAAATTTGCTGAATTATTTTTTTGAGTAGCTATAAAAAAATAATTTTGATCAGAAAACCCTCAAATTTTAGTCCTTTTTTTTCCTGCAAGCATTCTTAATATCCAAATATTGTTTGAGGTTTCCTCTAAAAAATAATGTCAAAAATTCCTCAGAACATTCAGGAGGATCCAGGGATCAAAATGTAGTTAAAAAAGCAGGAATCTGAAAATGTGCTGAGGTCCTTTTGACCAAATGTGATATTGTTTAAATATTTTTAAAGGAGCAATATCATGTAAAATCAACTTTTTTGAGTTTTATATCATGTTATAATGTTATCCTCTCATCAAAAACATGCCCAGAGTCTTACTTTGACTCATTCATGCATGTTTGAGAAATCCTGTAGTGTCCTGAGGCAGCCAGGCAAGGGAGAAAAAACAACTGGTTGGGACTAGAACCGCCTATTGGGATCAGCTCCTCCTCTGGGCTGTGTCTCCAAGCTGAGCTTCCTCATCACAGAGCACACTGCCCTGCCCACCCCGTGCAGAAATGGGCGGGACAGAAGCGGAAGGAGGTTTTTAAAGAGACAGAGTCTAGGAGTTTAGGAACAGATATGATGAGAAGTCAAGTTTATTTTCTATTTAAACATATAAACTGCATTTTAATAACAACTGAAGGTGAGATAGTTACTTTATTATGGTATAAAATTTAAATACATGCCTGAGAAACATATAGTATTGCCCATTTACAACACTCATCTGTGTTGAGTTACAGATTGCTTATATAAAGTCACAGTTTATTATATGTAAAGCTAAGAATGCAAATACCTTTCATTCCAGAATTCTTGTAATTTTACATAATTAAACAGTTATGTGAATCAGCTCTGTCAACCAACATGGTTGTGATAAATTCCGGAGGGATATATTATGAACAAACTACTTTATAAACTATTTAAAAAGTTACATTCACTGTCTTATGTCTACTGAGTTAAAGCCTGATTAAATCAAATGTATTAGTAATACCATTCATCCCCTTTAGCTGTTTATTCCTGGTGAGATTTTTTTCTTTGTAGTGCTCGATGTCTCATCAGATGCAGGTAGCATAATTAACATCCCTCCTCAGATAAAGCCTGCAGAGACACTGGCCGTGGTTGGAGATTTAATTGAGCCTCGCTCTATTCAGTAGCAGAGTGAGCCTACTTTGGCTCTCTTATCAGGTTCATAAGGCCCTCTGAGTCTGACATTTAGATCCATTGTTTCTGGTTTCTTTGACAACAGCAGCCTTTATAGTAACCTTTAACATAATCTCATTTAGACTGATCAAATAGATTCCACTTCTGACTGTTGTTGGACTAAAACAGATTAATTTTAGGGAAGGCGGAGACTGAAATATCAGGGCTTCCTCTTCCTGTCTGTTCAGTTCTTAAAGTGCAGTAAAGTCAGCATAGAGAAGTGAAATGTAGTGATGACAATCATCTTTGTTTAGGACACATATTTTTTCATTATTCAAGATTTAAAGCTACTTGCTAACATTAAAAAGTCAAAATTAAGAAAAGCAGACTCACTGGTTGTATTATCAGTTGTAACACTGGTCTTTGTTGGACATTCTGCTATAAAATGTTGTGAACCTGAAAATATGGATGAATTTGTCTCAAACCTATATTTTATTTAACCACAGTCTTCTACAGTTATGGATTTTATTAGTATGAAGAACATATTTAAAGTATTTACAACCAGATAAATGTCTGTTTGCCATCTTGGATTTTTTGTGATACTATGATGTTGTCCGAGCAGTTAGGAGGATCCTAGTTTCATCTGACAGAAACTGGAAGAAAAAGTCAAACGGTACCAGCTTCTTCAAAAACTGCATGTTACCATAAAATTTATAAATATACATGAGGTCAAGTTTGTCCAGCAACATCTTCTCAAATATTTAGCTACATTTTTTATAGCCTTAATTTAAAGGAGGATTCTTTTTATTCTTTTGTTCCGTTCTAGTGGAGCTGAAATTCAACTTGGACCAGTATGTGAACAAACGCTACCCAGGCCTGGTGAAGATCGTGAGGAACAACAAGCGGGAGGGTTTGATCCGAGCCAGAATCCACGGCTGGAACGCAGCCACGGCGCCTGTTGTCGGCTTCTTTGATGCTCATGTTGAGTTCAACACTGGCTGGTAAGGAAAGGTCATGTTTAACAGGAGAGGGTCCAAGCTGTTTCTCTGTCCTGTCTGCCCTTTGGCTTCCTGCTTTGCTTTTTCTGTTGTTGTTGTTGTTGTTTTATAGCGACAGAGGCATGTCGTGCAGATTTATATGTAAAACACAGACAGCAGTTTGGTTTGACGGATAGCTTTATAAGCCGCCATGCAGCCTAGGTTTTAACTGAGACAGCTCTTTAGGCAAAATTTATTACTTGCAGGTTTTCTTTTAACATTTTTAAATAACAGATGCATGAAAATGTGTCCATGATTAAAATGATACCACTGACTGAGAGACTGTGAAAGGTGAGAGCAAGTGGAGTTTCAGAATGAGCTGAATGAGGCTTTATATAATTATTATAGTTGTGGGATCTGGGCACAAATTGTTATATTTAACTACTTCTGGTGGTCTCACTCTGAATATTTTCAGCTTAAATTCATTTGGAAACAAGTAGATGGAATTTGTGCCTAATTGTGCCTGTCATGCTGTCAGGATTTTAAGTAGAGTTGACCTTTTTTTTCTGGAAGCTGCCTGAAAAAGGTGCCGAGGGATGGAGACAGCTAGAGACGGATGTGTGTTCAACTGGTAATATGAGCCACCCATTTTAGTTAAGTGGATGGGAGAAATGCAAGCAAAATATGAATACATTACTCATATTTGATTGACAAGATATAAGAAACAATTATGTTTATAATATCAAAGGAAAAACACATAAAAATAATTTATTTATAATTTATTTAGTTTAAAATATGTCTAATTGTCAGTAAATTTAACACCCTTCTTGTACGGTGAGTCTCAGACATTGGATCAATATTTTCAGACTTTCCCTCAGTGTTTCAGTTTGCGGCCGTCTTCAGCCACTGAAATGAATCTGCAAACAACCATCGTTAACCCAAATTAACATGTTGTTGCCAGCAGATTTATTCTCTTACATCTTTGTTTGTTTCAAAAGTGAAACTGTTTCATTGCACCATACGGTGTGGTACTGGAACAAAATGTTTGATTTGACAGCGAACAGGAAGTGATAATCTGACAGTGAAAAAAAGCACATTTTTATTCAGTTTTTCAAATAAAAACTGTGGCTTTGTTCCTATTATAATGCAGAGGATAAAGCCTTTTTTGTATTTTAACTACAATTCAGACTGACTTTCGAACCCTCTGTCAAAATGTAAAGGTTATATGTTTTATGACTAGGTCACATTCAAGTTTGCATACATGTTCACATTTTCACGGATTAGTCAGCAACCCGACCGAGACCCAATGACCTTGTGACCCTTGCAGATGAGTGTTTAGATGAGCCGGGAGCTGGCTGCTCATGGTTTGAGTCAGAAGGCCAGATGTTGCACGAGGCCGGTCACCCAGTCAGCATCAGCTCTCAGTGAGAGAGCTGCATCACCGCCTCATCATATGGATGATAAGTGATACCCTTGTGGTTCCCTTAACTGTTTTCCCATCTGTTCCCTCCACAAATAGATGTGCTTCTGCTGCCGCCCCACACACAAGCCCTCTCACCTTCACACAGGTTACACTGCTCTGTTATTGTGCTCAGCATCTTGCCCATTTTTTTACCGTGTTTGCTCACCTGCTCAGCTGTTTCCTGCAACCAAACACACACGTATATATCACCTTCATCTTCATTTGACAACCTGCAGCCATCGGATGGCTTTCCTTCAGATTTGCTTTTGTGTGAGTTTTTATTTACAGAAGTCGATGAAAAGTAGAGCAGATTTTCTGTGATTTTATTTTATTTTTTTCTCTTGCTGGGTGAAGGAATATAGCGATGGAAGAGATGACAGGTGTCTTCAAGAGAGTTCTTCAGAATGCTCAGATATATCTATGCAAATTTATTATCTGCTGTATACGTGCGAACATTCTGCTCTTCGTTGCTCAGATAAATCCACTCGTGTAATCGGCGCTTTTCTATTTGTTCGTATGGAAAGAATCCCTATTTATCATAATATGATTACTCACTGTGGCACGTACGGTGATAAGTGAGATGGATGGTTCCTGTAGATGTTGTGGTGAATCTCCCTCAATGACCTTGCATGCACTGCCTGTGCATACTGAGCTGGAGACGGCACCGTCAGATCTCAGCTGCAGCAGACTGTGATTCATTTGGCACGATCTCACACCCCCGGGGGGGAAGCTGTACATTCGCAGCTGAAATATATTGCTGGTTCACGTTATTATTAAAGCAAACATAATTGTATCGTGCTGTATGTTGCATTTGGAAGCAGTTTCCCATTCCCTCACACCACAATGATTTGTAAGGATTTTAGAGGCGAGCGTTGTTGAACGATGGTCTGAATTCCGTATCTCTGTTTTGCTTTAATGTGGTGATATAAAATTGCAGCCTATGGTTACAGTGCTATTGCATCAACTCCAAATTTATTCCACCCCCCTCTTTTTGACCACCCCCATTTCTTTTTATTTACCCTTTCCTTTACCAGAAAAGAGACCATCTATCCATCCATCATTTTACCCACGTCTTCCTTTCCGGGTCACTGGTGTCCAGGTCTAGCAGTCACAAGTGTGCGAGGCGGGATATAATTCAGACAGGTTACAAGTCCATCACAGAGGAAAGAGACCTGAGAGTTAAAATCCCTTTTGCAAAATTGTCCAAGTCAAGCAGGCTGTCCAGATGAAAATACAAGGGTCATATTTGAAGAATGTTTCACTTTGGAACCTGGTTCCTAAAATACCATTTTGTTACTCCTAAAACATAATTTCTGTGTGGGTTTAATGTTGAAATATTACAACGACTTTATTTATTAATAAAAGAAAGATGGACTCATTCAGATTCAGTTGTTTTTTTGAGCTGATTTCAAAGTGAGGGGAAAGGTTTTTAATTTTTTATTTTGTTTTCCTTTACTCTGATTAACTAATCTGTCTATGTTCCAACCCACCACCTATTGTCATGGTGTTTGGATCACAACCAATAGGACCAGATCCTGGATACAAGCAGCCAAAATGAGCTTCCTTCATAGGATGGCCAGTTTCAGCCTTAGAGAGATAGTGAGGAGCTCCTTCATCCAGGAGGAGCTCGGAGTAGAGGCACTGCTCCTCCGCACCTAAAGGAGTTATTTGAGGTGGTTCGGGCCTCTAATTAGGATGCCTTCTGGACGCCTCCCTTTAGAGGTGTTCCAGGCATGTTCCCCTGGTAGGCCACCCTGGAGAAGAGCCAAGATGAGCTGGAAAATGGTGCTGGGGAGAGGGAGGTCTGTGTTTTGTCTCGTAGACCTGTTGCCTCTGCGATCCAACTAAAGATAAGGGGTAGAAGATAGAGATGGGGTTTTCCCTATCCCAGTTCAAGTCCTCAGTCCAGTCAAGAGGAACAACTCATGTGTACAAACACACATATGTAAATATAAATGGAGAAGGCCATGGCCAGTTTTGTAAATGAGAATGTATCAAAGGTGTGATCTAATACAGCGTGCAGCAATGCGTGAGTTTTAAAGCTTGTAACGAAACTCAAAGCTGATTGGTGGACTGATTCAAGAGTAAGCATTGTGACAAGGCATGCAGGTAAAGTACATCTTTGTAGTTGAATAAAGATATAAAAGTAGAATCTTTGTTTTACTCCAACGATAAAAACAAGATTTGATTTTTTAAAGAAATGACTTTTAGCTTGTGTTTTTTACCACGACCATAGTGACAGATGTTGTGATCTAAAACAGGACTTGTTTTCCTTCGCACACTGTAAAAAAATCATGACTGACTAAAGAAAACACATTTTACTCAGGGCCTACTGTACGCCAGGCTTTAAACACACATTTGCAAAGGGGAGGTGCAGGAAATGGATGTTTATTTGGCTTTTAAAGTCCCTCCACAGTTGCAGTTTCAGGTTATTAATGATTAGATGAGTAACAGCTGCTTCATGCTGAGTAGATGCTGAAGATGATAATATCATTGCAGGGAGGTTGGAATGAAAGACATGAATCAGACAGCAGAGCTTTGATGAATGTTGAATGTTTCACCGTAGTGTGATCTGGTGAGAAAACCTGTCAACAAGAGAAATTGAAGCAAAGGTTTAAGACAACCTCCTATAATTATTTAGCATGTAATATTTGTTGCTTGATTTGACTTTTTATCAGCTATTCCCAATAAAGGTTGGTAATAATGTATGTTTATCTGTGGAGGTTGGAAGTGTTTGTTTACCTGTCTGTTAGAAAAAATATCTCAACACATTTTAATTTTAACTAAGCACTAGATGTTTACATCTACAGCTGATTGATTTTTAAAGTCATGGCTGTCACATCTGGTCAACATTAGCTATAAAGTCCAAACTCACAGAAAGCTGAATATCTGGAAAGTTATAATCATTCTTGTTTTAGATGAGATCCACAAGCTGTGGCGACCATCTTGAATTATGTTAACTCCTAATCTTGATGAGTTGTAGATGTACATCCAGTGATTACTTTCTAAAAACTTCACTAACACATGTCTAATGGTTCACAAGATGTTTTGTTAAAAGACAGGCAAAATCCAGTGGTTAATGGGAACATTTTCAAATCAAACCTTGTTCTGTCAGTTATTGATCTGTCAGTATCTGTAAAACGGACTGACTTACAGCCTGTTTTTGAATATCTATGGCAGACTTTTTTAATCAGGATGACACCAACAGGTAATTAGTTGTATACACACTGCCTGGCCAACAAAAAAGTCACATCCTTGATTTAAGGTCTATGATGTGAGGTTGCTGCAGGTGGTCAGGTCTAGGTTCAGCAACAGCCTGGGCTCAAAGAATGAGGTCAGCTGACCTGAATATACTGAGTGATCAGGATATTCCATCAGTGGATTGTTTCTTCCCTGATGGCACGGACATATTCCAAGATGACAATGCCAGGATTCATAGGACTGGAGTGGTTCAGGGAGGATGAGACATAATTTTCACACATGGATTGGCTCCACAGTGTCCATTGAGAATCTTTAGGATGTGCTGGAGAAGACTTTGTGCAGTGATCAGACTCTACCATCATAAATGCAAGATCTTGGTGAATAATTAATGCAACACTGGATGAATTAAATCTTGTGACTTTGCAGAAGCTTATCCAAACAATGCTACAGCGGATGTGTGTCGTAATCAAAGCTAAAGGTAGTCCAACAGAATATTACCAATACATTTTTTTTTTATTGGTGGCAACTTTTTTTTTTTTGGTCAGGCAGTGTATACATCTAATGATTCTTCTCTAAGAGTTTCAACAGAATCTGTCCACTGTCCACTGGTTTGTGAAATATTTTGTCAACAGACAAAAACATTGGCATGCAAGGCAGCAGAGAATATGCATTCTTTTAAAAAAGGCTCCTTTCATTTGTTAATGTCATGGAGCTGTTCAATGATTATGTTCTGCGGTTGCAGGGAATATAATAATAAATCCAATGGTCCTGTTATTCTTTTATACTAACACTTAATTGTGTTTTTCCTGTCAGTCTAGCAGTGGCTGAATCGAGGTGAATAAAAAAAAAGTGTGATATTAATGAAAGCTTCGGAACACAGGCCAGACTGACCCCCAAAACCACAGAAAATAGAAGAATGTAAGCCTCTACATTCATGTATCATGTTGGGTTCAGCACTATTTGATGAAGAAATATAAAAAATATAGTGTTGACTGATATGGATCATTTTCCAGTTTTGCCTTCAATTAAGAGACAGTCTGTGTGAACACCATTATCCATCTATCCATCCATCAGGTCTCAGAGGAGCTGGTGATGGTCCATCCATCATTGTGTGAGGGGTGGGGGACATGTGGGACGGGTCAGAAAGTTAATCACGGGGCCACAGTGAGACAAACAAGCATTCACACTTTTCACTCACACCTAGGGACAATTAAGAGTTACCAACAAACCCAACATGCATGTTTTTGATCTGTAGGAGGAAACAGGAGAACCCATGAGTGCAAAGGGAGAACATGCAAACTCCACACAGAAAGGTCTAGGGGCAAGTACACGCCATTAGCTCCTTGAAGTTCACCATGTTGTAGGAAGCAAGAGACTGGCCAACTTTAATATACTGTATATGCACCATATCTGTATGTAAAAGCTGCTCTTTAAACTGCCAGGCAAAATGACACTGAATAGTTTCACATTTAAAGATTTGATGCTTTCAGAGATGATTACCGGCCATTTCAGGATTAATGTCCCAACAAGCTGCACACAACAAACACAGATTAACACTGTCACAATTTACTTTAGCCTTTTAAAGCTGTCTGAACAATCAATAAATGAAAACATATTTTTAAGTAAAAAAAAAAAAAGTTTCATCTGGAATATTATATTATTTGTTTATATATATTTTTTTACTTTTGCATTCCATTGATATATTGTCATTTTCTACATCATTAAATAAGCCATTTCAGTTTTTTCTTTCTGATTAAAAACATGTATTTTTATTCATATCACATCAACTATTTCAATTTTTACAGCCTCAGAGTTACAAGACAGTGTGTCTGACCACTTTCTTAAGTTCAGATAATTTCTGAAAAAGTATTCGAACAAATGTTGCCTGCGGCGGTTAGTTTGGGGCTATACTGCTAGCTGGCAGGCATTGACCCTGAGTCAGTTCAGGCATTAATAAATCCAAGTCATTTTCTTCTGCAGTTTAAAGAGTTTGATATAGCAAATCGCTCAGTGATTCATTCTGATTATTGTCATCACCTCATTAACAGCTGAAAATAAAATTAAAAACAACTATAGTTCATTTAGAAAACAGTCATTGACTTTGCTTTGTCATCAGTGACAACTAGTTAAAGTCTGTGTGAATTAAGGAGTTTGCCTTGAAATATATAAAGCATTTTTTAGCTTTAAGATAATAAAGTGTGGAATTAGATCCTCATAACAATGAGAATTTCAGAATGTCAGAAATCTTTATTAGATCATTAAATGATGACCTTGACAGAATTGCTTCATTTTTCTAAACAGTCGACCAATTAGTCAAACGCTTACTGAGAAAGCTAGAGTTATGCTCAGTAGATGAAAAGCTGAGTCATGTTTGACAGGAAAATGGGCCGATGTTGACTGAAGTTGTGCTTGATTTTTTTGATCTTGTGAAGAGCTGTGGTGACAGAGAGCTGCTGATTAGCATCAGAACCTGCCTCTGCAATAAATCATACTGCAACTGGAACTTTTACCAATCAATCACTCAACATTTATGTGTATAACTCTTTCCAGCAAACTAAAGGTACAAAGTGCTTCACGATACAAAAGTTAAAAACAAACAACAATATAAGAATGCCAGAAAGCCACTAGGTTCTAAAAGCCTGCTTGAATAAAAAAGTCTTAAGATTAGATTAAAAAAGGCCCAGATCAGTGAAGTTGGTTCCACAGTCTGAAAACAACAACAACACTTGTAATTACAGTAGTATTAATCAATCCTAAACTTATTTTATACTTCCAAAATGCTACAGGACCAGTTAAGTATCTGTGAGACTATTAAGAGCTTTAAAAGTGAATATTAAAAGTTCAAAATAAATTCTAAAACCGACTGGAAGCTGATGGAAAGAAAATAAAATAGGGGTGTTGAAGACGTCTGACAGTAGTATGTGCTGGTCACAGCTAAATGGGGGGTTATTTTCCAGTCACATAGTTCAATTCTGTACTACAATCAAATATTTTACCTTCAGTAGTTATGAAAATACTGTACATATAAAAACTAAATTTTACTAAAATCTAAACACAGTGAAACTGCCCTCTTGCCCTTTAAGAACCTCCTACTTTGTCAGACACTCCCACTTCAACACATTTTTACAACTCTTCTGGGGAGTGGTGCTCTGTGGGGTGGGAGCACATCTGCAGACTGAACTCTAAGGAGGAGCTTTGTACCAATAAGTGTTTAGGCAGCTCCACATGGCCACAGGGGATTCAAGGATTTCTCAAACATGCATGATTGAGTCAAAGAAACACTCTTGGTATGTTTTTGATGAAGGAATGACGTAACATAGCATAAAGCTCAAAAGACTTGATTTTGCATTAGAAAAATCTACCCCTCATTTCTGCCTCAGTCCCTCACATACATCTGTCCTATTTGTCTCCCTGCCAGATGTTTGTAATTTATGCACATTAGGGTTTCCTTTACATTCTGTCTTTCTGCTTGTTAAATGGTCCTGTATTGTGCTTCTCATGAGCCAGTTGCCATTTCACTCCTGTATGCCTCCCTGTGTTTTCAAAGTAGATCTGCCATATCAGCATTTTAAGTTTTGATATAAAGCATTTAGCTTTGTTCCCTGTGTTCCTCATGCTTTTCCCTGCACTCTTGAGTTTTGAACCTACCAGCAACAATGACACTTAAGGCTCCCACATAATCTGGCGCACTGTGTGTAGTCTGTGAGCCGCGCAGACTCCACAAATATTGTCCGCATACTGACCGCCGGACATATTCTTTAATTTCTCGCAATTTCAGTCATGATGTCAAGCATGAGGAGGAAGAGACATTTATCTTTTTAGCTTTAAAACAACAAAAGGAAAAAGAAAAAAAGAAGAGAACTACCTTACCCAGGATCTGAGCTATGTCCTCCCACAAATTTGTTGCTTACTGAAAGTCCTTTTATTCCTTTACTGACGCATCACAAAGTTTGCTAATCTCCTCCATGAGACGCTCTTCAGAATATGACTCCATTTCGTCCACAAATGACACCGATTCTCAACTTTATCAGCTGTGTGTCGCATCCAAAACAGTACGGACATAAAAAAATGATCTCTGCGTTGACCAGTCCGGCGTACGTCAGCTTCGAGTCCGCCTCGAGTCATGGCGAACCTCCGCAAAAGGAAGTACGCCCGAGTATGTGTGGGCCTTTACTTTACAATTAGATAGCATTGTCTATATTTGAAAGGCTAACCCTATTGTAAACTTATGTTTGTTCAAGATTTTGACACCACATTTGAAACAATATTAGCAATTTTTTTATTTCTAATTTTCATATTTAGTGCTTAAAAATGTTTGAGTTGAGCTGAACTAAAAACATTTACTGAATTAGATTTGATGATGAACCAACTACTTTAAGCACTGATGAAATGCTCCTTTAAATTTTGAGCAAAGCTGAATCCCAATTTGTGATATTTTTTCTTGCTAAAGATTATTTAGATTCACAATATTTTCACTGTGGAAAATGTAAGTTCAACATAAAGATTTACTGTATATAAGCACATATTCCTAGAGGGGATTTGTGCAGATTTTTCATATTAACTTTAGACAAAGCTAAAACAGAGTGCAGCACCCTCTGAGGTTCTTCTGCCGAATGGAGTAATAGGGGTGGGAAGTGTGTGTGTGTGTGTGTGTGTGTGTGTGTGTGTGTGTGTGTGTGTGTGTGTGTGTGTGTGTGTGTGTGTG
>JAUBOC010000001.1:6639095-6658063 GCA_032275365.1 Anablepsoides cearensis
TTACAAATCCAAAAGTTACAAATCCTAATCTACAAGTACAAAGACTGATTTACAAGTACAAAATCCTTACGACTAAAAGTTGATCCCATAATTGTGCAGTCTCACAAAATATCATGTAATGTCATGCTTAGTATTATGTTGGGAATGACTCTGCTACAACCACATCAAATTTACAATATTTATAGAAGTTGTTGGCATTGAGTGTTATTTAATGTTGAGTGGCAGGGGTGGCCATCTTATAATGGGTTGTCTCTAAAACAGTTGTAGATGTACGGCCAATGATTACTTTCTGCAAATTTAATCATAATTCATTTTAGTTACAGACATGCAATGACTCACAGACAGCCAAAAACATGATTGTTTATCCTATCAGCAGAGGGCATTGATGAATTAGGCAAAATAAAATGGTGTTTGCATCATTTTTAAAGTTTTTGACATTTAGCACCATATACTTTCAACTTCCTAGAAAACAGAATTGTGAAACATTTTGCTATTGATATTACATAGTACACTACAGTGACAATATGTGAGAATTTGTAGTTGCTGCCAAAGAAAAATCAAATCATAGTTTTGCCTCATGCATTTTCTTCCATTTGTTCTAAATAAGAAAACACTCATTGTTTTTTCTTTTTTTAAATCCAATATGCTTGAAGCTTTAAAGTGATTCACAGAAACTATTTGCAGTTTCATGAGCCTAGTTAGCTGATGGGTTTCTGACCTGCTGGAAATGGTTGAGGAAATATTGATCTGCAATTTGCTTTTAGTGCCTGCTGCTTACTGCGATTACACACACACTCATTCACAATTATCCACAAGTGCTCCATGCACATATCCATAAGTAGTTAACACTCATGCCTTCACACACACTATAGATTTTACACCTCAAACACAAAGAAAGAAACCAAAAGAGAGTGCTTTATAAAGATCTTGCATCCAAAGGTGATGAATAGGAGCTGCAAGGACTAAAAACCAATAAATTAGTACTGCACTTATGTCTACAAAAAAGTACCAATCGTGAGGCCTTTTTGGGGGATAAAATGCAGGTAAAGCTGACTCTAGAGCGCTGATGGATTTTTTAGGCCAGGGTCAGTGTGATTGATTATTGAAGATGTGGAGTTAGCTGGTCAATAGATGTGTTTCTGTATTTTTTTTGTTTGTTTTTTAAGCTTGCAGTGTGGAAAAACAGAGAGATGCCTCAAATACATTTAACACAGCAACAAGTGTGTTTGAATATTGCAGAAACATGGGAACTTAAGTGAAAACTGTAAAATCTTACTTATATTCTGCAACATTGTGGCTCATTAATTCAAACATATTTGGTTTTACAATTTGATACAATTTACATTACTATTTTGAAATATTGTCATCGGCATTACAATAGTTTGACTCGCTTCAAATTATCTTACTTGATATTCTACAATCATAATATCACTAAATACTAAAAAGGTTTCTTGAGAAATTGAGAAAAATAATAAGCGATGATTAGTTTATAGATGAAGAATTTGTTAAATATAGCAGAATATTGTTTCAGTTTTCAGGCTTTTATTATGTGCAAACCTTTTTATTTTTTATTTTAATAGTTGTTATTTTGGACTTATATTTGCCTGCATATATATCTATTATCTCAAATAGGATATCTGCACATCTAATTCATTCATTTACATTACAGCATATTATGAAATAGCAATAGATGCAACTTGATTTTTTGTCATTTTCATCTAAAATTTTCCTCAAATGTTTTGAGTAAGTTTAAATCTGTGGTGGGGACCACATTGTGAGACAGACTGTTATGTTGCCATCAGACTAATAAACAACAACTTCAGACAATGAACAAATGCAGAAATATGATGTTGTAGCTACACACTGAATGCCCGCAAATAAAAATATTTCACTGATCTATTCTAAAAGAATTCCCATGGTTTTAGTACAGATGTTATTTTGCAATATGTGTATTCATTTAATATGAATTAAATAATTCCCCTCAGATGCTAAAACCAGTTCAGCAAAATTATTTTATTAACTGACATTTCCTTCCTTTCTTGCCTGTACAATAAAATAATAAGGTGTTCATAAAAACGATATAAACAGTTTTGCATGTTGTGAAATATCATTAAATTATAACATTATTAAATCCTTTATAAAGAGACTATTACTGGGAAATGGTACCAATCAGATTACTATCGAGGAAGGACTATAGGGTATCCAATTCTGGACTTTAAGGGTCTCTATTCTGCATGTTTTAGAGGTGTCTCTGCTCCAACATGCCTGATTAGAATTAAGGGGTAAATTCCAGGCTTCTGCAAAACCTGAAGAGGTAATTCACGTACTGACTCGGGTGTGTTGAAGAAAATGTTGCTAAAGGTCAAAGTGACAAAGTTGCCCCTGTGAGTAAGGACAAAAAGGAATCACTGCTGAGCAAAAAATTACTAAAACCTGTAACATCACAGAGATGCTGAGTGTCAGTTAAGCTCATTAAATCGCATTACCTTTCAACTCTAAAATCTTAAACATAAATATATTAAATATGTGCACAAGTAAGGACAGGAGAAACTACAAGGCTACTGATATGTCGATACTAGCCCAATGGGCTATTAGCATACATTACCTTTATGAAATATTAAATCTCAGTTTTACCAGTTAATCCAAGGCTGTTAGAATGACCTTCATGCAAAAAGAACTCAGGTATTCCCTTACATATATAAAGTAATAAAACATACACTAAGACTTTTATTTACCTGATATGAATTGTTGGCTGCATATTAGGGGTAATCAGTGCCCCTAAGCCCCCGTTTTTTTCTTCACAGCTGCCGTCCGTCGTCTTTTAGAAAACAATAGATCTTTTTGTCTGAATGATAAGAATATTGTACAGCAAAACTCAAGCCATTGTGTCTCTGTTAACTTTAAATTTGCCTTTAAAAAGTTAGCTCACAACTTATAAACACCACAAGTTTGATATGCAAAGATTTTGGCATCAAACATTATCACTAACATCATCAAGGTGACATTACTGCAAATCCTCATTTTATCTTTTGATTGATGTTTTGCTTTATATTCCATTACTGCATCCTTTTGAACTGAGCTGACCCTGATATGCCATATTTGTCAGTCTAAAGTCTGATGCATTTTTCTGCCATAAAGCCCTCATGTTGTAACAATTAGGAGCACATTAGAGAACTCTGTGTCGCTGAGTGACAAGTTCTCTTATCAAAAAGAAAAAGGCCTCTGTATAGTGGTTTATGCTACGTGAGGTCACATTAGCTGCCCTAGTAGGAGTACCAAAAAGATCTATAGAAAATATGTTCTTTATCAGTCAATATTACACTAACGACTATGGTATGAACTCTGAGCATTTATTCTTTAAATCAAAGATAAAATGTCTTGATAACAAACCTCCAATGTATAAGGAACAGCTTGTATTTTAAAGAATGCACCTTAAATTTACACAAGGAGTTTAATATAAAAAAAAGTTGCAGAAACAGACACTTTTTGGGTTATTCAGGAACAAACCAGAAAAGATTGTTTGTTGGTTGGTTTGTTTTGAAGTGTATTAGCACTGTTCTAGTTTTTCAAAGTAAAAGACATTTCAGATAAGTTTGTTATATGTCTCAAACCAGCAGCTAGATTTTCCTCCAGATCATTAAACACAGTCACTTCCAAACAAGCTTCGCTCCTTTTTCTGCAGGTCGTTGAAATCATCATCTTTAAGCTCTGTGCAGTGGGCATTGTTTCAGGGTCAGGGAGAAGTTAATGGACAGCAGCGTCTGTCACGCATCGCGGCAATCGTCATTAAGAGGCCGTGGATGATGTAGGTGGCGGCAGTTTGTTTGGCTGTGAAGACGTCACCATATGCTGTGGCATTCTGGTGGTTTTGAGTCAGTATGTCGCGGCTGGACCACGTTCACACAGTATGGCACTGATTTGCAGATATGCAGACTGTAAAGCAAGGGGGAATGCTATTTTTGTAAAGTTATTTTTCCCTATCATTTGAGAAATTACTCTTCTATTTCTCTTTACCTTGAGGATGTAGTTGAGGGTCACAGCAGCCTTCAGTCTACAGTTTCCTATTCTGTTCCACTGTGATTGATGCTTTTAAAGGTGGCATTTATTCAGTGCTTGTTTTTTTATAACTCCCTGAGCTACACACTCGAGTTATCAGGGTTTTTTGGTTGTCATAGGTAACCCTCTGAAGACTGTATTTATGAGCTGAAGGCCTAATAATCTATTTATCTTGTTTTTGTTCTTAGTTCAGCAAAAATGAAGCAAAATGACTCTATTTCCTGAACATATCTTTAAGTAAATGTTTGGTTTCTCAATCTGAAAGAGAGACTTAAACAAAACCAAAAGTTACTAAATATAAAGTTAATCAATTTTATATACAAAACATAAAATTATGTGTTTAGCTAAGTTAAGGAATTAACTAAGAGTAATTAAACCTAAATGTAAAATATCTGTCTATTAAATATACATCAAATTATTGTATTTATCATCTAAACTGAATCAATCACAGTTAGATTACTACATTAATTATTCTCAGAAAAAACATTGTTTAACCAAAAATATAAATAATGTCTTAAGGCAATTTTTTAAAATCCTAATACAGAAATGAAAACCAGGTAAAAAATACTAACAAAAATAATGTTGACTCAAATAAAGAGCGAGCTAAACCCAAAGGGAAAATAAACAAACAAAAAGTTATTCATTAAATTCAACTCCCTTATCAAAAGCAAAGATATGAAGGATTCAGAATTTAATTATATATCATTGCCTCCAGCTTTTGTGTATTACTTTTCAAATCCTAATACTCTCACATGTATTCAGTAAATGTCAGAGTTCAACACACATTGTGCTGTAAAAATTTCTTTATTTTTCCTTCCAGCTTATGTTCAGGGTCTCAGGTGTCCCAGAGGTGGACTATATACAATTCTCTGGACAGGTTGTGAATGCATCACTGAATGTGATGATGATTTTAAGGGGGGGGGATGTCCGACATAGAAAACAGGCAATCTCGTAAAGTGAAAATACAGAAGCTGGGTCTGGTTTGGAGCAGGCTTATATGTGGGTCAGAATGTTGCTAACTTACAGGTGCACCTGGTTTCTGAGAACAGAGCCGTAAAAAACAAAGTGCAAATACTTCATTATCATACGAAGCAGAAACTTTGGTTATCTATACTTTACTTCAGTAATTGTTTTTCAGACATCAATTTACTTCTACTTATAGTTTCATGCAATTATACTTTCTACTCCTTACATTTTATTCTTAAAGTAAGAAATCAAAGCTCTTCACTCCAATTTCAGTTTGGCTTTTTTTTATGCTGGCTTGTTAGTGTTAAAAAAATAAAAACCTAAAGAGTGAATTTAACTGTGATTGGATGAGACGTATTTTCCGTTCTGACACCTTACTTGTTTGTATGAAATCCATCATCATCACATCATGTCACTCCAGCAGGACATACTATAGAAGAGGTATGGAAATGATTGTGGCAGAGATATATTATGATATTAAGATATATTATAGTCATTATTGCATTTAGAAAAATATTTTTTTCTGGAGAGGTGACCTCCAAATTATAACAGATCACTTATTCTCAATACTTTTATTTTTGATACTTATGTACAGTAAGACTTTTACTTAAAGTGCATGTGACATCAATTTTTGGTAATAAATGTGAGTGCGTTTTTGTAAAGAGAACATTGATAACATGTTGCAAAACAAATTTCATGCCATTGAGATGAACAGTTGTTGAGGTATTTGCATGTGAAGAACGGGAAGTGATGTCAAAGGGGAATGTCTGCATGTAAACAGGGCGATGCTACAATATTTAGAGAAGAATCTGATGTTTCTTTAGATTATTTTGAGCCACTATCAGAGATGAAGAAGAGTTTAAAACAGATTGTTTCAATAAACAAAGATTAGAGAGTTCCTTTTCTTAAAGAGTTCCCCTTTGATGCCACTTCCTGTTTCACTTTGCTGAGCCAAATTCAAGAGAAATATATACCAGTTATGAGACAGAATGGGTAAAATCATGTGTATTATGCTAATTTCTTTAAATATAAAGATGAATTATTTGACTTTTTGTATTCGAAGGATAAGCATGTCACAGGCCCTTTACTTTAACTTTAACCCGTGTAATTTTAGGGTAAGATACTTGTACCTTCAATTATCACTTTAAGGTACTTTATAATCCACTGTCTGATTATCTCAGTCAGTTACGTCTATTCTGAATGATTTCCAGTTTCAAAATAGCAAAAATGTTACGGTTTCTAAACGGTAAACGGTCTACAATTGCTTTTGTACTTGGATTATTCCCTGTACAGTCTGATGTGACTTCACTGTCATTTTCATCACGGTTAATCTTCAGTACTAAGCCCTGTGTGAATAAATAGCAACTCTTCTTCCTGTTGTCCAGGTGTGGCAGTGTGGAGGGAGCATGGAGGTCCTGCCATGTGCCAGAGTGGCTCACATCGAACGCACCAAGAAGCCCTACAACAACGACATCGACTATTACGCCAAACGCAACGCGCTGAGAGCCGCTGAAGTGTGGATGGACGAATACAAATCCCATGTTTACATGGCCTGGAACATTCCGATGAACGTAAGACTTGCTTCGCCTTCCATCATTCACTGCCTCTCAGTAATTGAGAATCCTTTGCCCCTCCTCACATATTTTCTTCTCACTGTTGACTTGCAGCCTTGGCGAAACACAAGTCAATAAAAATTCCAAATTCAGATTTCATCCTGTTTGACCTTCACACTTCCAACAGCACCTAGAATCAGCCCAAACAGACGAGTGCGGTGGGCAAGTGAAGGAGACAAGCCTCGTATCTAATGAGGATTTTCATACACGTCAGTTTAGTTTAATTGCTTTCAAGGGTCTTTTGAGATGAGCTGCACAACAGTAAACAGATGCTTTCATTAATAAGAGGTTTAATATTGAATTGTAATCGCCTCACAGGGCATGCAGTGTGAGATGGTTTTCAATGAAAGACAGAGGAGAAGAGCTCAAAAGCTGCTGAAAGCTACATGTTGGTATTCAAAACTATAAAGTATTTGCTGGAGTGCGTACCTTCCTTCAAAGCAGCCACACAATAGTCTCACAAATTTGGGTTAGTGCGAGTTAGAAGGACTGAGAGCAGGAGGATATGTGTGCAACATGGAGAAGTGCTGTAGAGGTGGCAGGTGACAAACTAACCAATCAGGCCACATCCCTCCACGAGTATTATTACCAACACAGTGGCACGGCATGTTATTACCCCTGCTGTCCTGTGGAGTAGAGTTATTTTGTGTACAGTGAGGAGCTAATGCTACGATTATTCCATGGAACCCCCTCCAAACTGACCCACACACACTCACTGATCCTTGTTATTGTCTGAGGTACCTGCTGAGAGTCCAATTACTTTGAATTGGAAAGGTTTTACGATTCCCCACAGTGGGCTGCCCCGGGTCCAAATGCCACACAGCCTGACAGTGACACCGAGTGTGGTTGTTAGTGTTGCTTTCTGCTATAAGCTGTGAAAACAGGTGGTCGTTTCTAACTAGAATCCGTTATTAACACATGTTGAAACGGGGTTTCACAGTTGATGATACAAAGGACTTTGCTTAGACACATGAGAATATGAAGTGTGTATGTGTGTAAGTAAGGGGGGGGTACAGTGGTGGGTGGGAGGGTTTTCATTCTATAGGAGGCTTAATGCTCTTCAAATGGCATGTTTGGTGTTTTATGTAACCATAGAGAATGATTTTTGTATACTAATACACATAAAATCAGTTTCATGCCTTCACAGATTTATAAGAGCTGTGTGTTTCTGTGTGTGTGTTTGTATATGTGTGTTTGTCAGATGTAGGTCTTATATGCAGTTCAGCAATTGGGCATTGCCCCAATCAATCTTGGAAATGTCGGCCATAATGCAAGCTGGCTGTGAGGGCTCATAATTAAGCAGCTGATTAGAATTTGCTCAACACAGATCATTTCTAATGAAGGAATAATGAAGGTCCTACACGACAAGTGCATCCGTCACCGAATTCAACGCTTGTTTTGCCCTCTATCAGCACCTTCACTCCCTTGTATATTTTTAAATTTTTTTCTTCTTTTTGTTGTTTCTGGTTTCGCACCATTTGCTGACAGAACCCAGGTGTTGACTTCGGAGATGTGTCGGATCGTTTGGCCTTGAGGAAAAGGATGCAGTGTCGGAGTTTTCGCTGGTACCTGGAGCACGTTTACCCAGAGATGCGGATCTACAACAACACCATCACATACGGCGAGGTGAGAAAAGCAGCTGGTAAACAAATGCTTGGTAATAAATGGTACGCTGATTTACTAATAATATCATTAATAACCCTCTAACAGATAGAATGAATCTGTGTTAAAGACGATGCAGGTGCAAAGTCAGCTTATTCAATTCAGTTAACAATGGAAATGAGTTTTATGAGCAGAAGTAGCACATTATAAAAACTTTGTGTTACTCTCATTTAAGCTAAAATATTCAAGAATAAATATATGATCTATGTTGGTTTTTACTTTTATTAGTCCAAAGCCAATTGTTTAAAAAGCTAAAAGCTGATATGTGCAGATAAACAACAGCCAGGTAAGATCACTGATCCTCTCTTCAAACACCTTTGCACAAAAAATATAGAGCTCCGCTGCAGGCGGTCTCAGGTAAATTCATATTGTTGCTATAGCAATGCAACATCCCCACATAAAATTAGATGCAATTTCCTTTTAATGAGTTTTAATTAAACACTTATTAGTTTTCTATTCCAACTTGATTGCCTTGGGCTTGGTTGTACACTCAGCACAGTGGGGGGAACCAAACAGGCTTACGGCACGATGAAGGATTGAGAACACTCCTGAGTCAGACACTATTTGGAGACTTGCTGAAATGCTGCATTTTTTTCCCTCATATCAATTTCAAAAATGGAAAATCAGTATGCCCTGGATGCCAGCAGGCATCAGAATTACCCTTTATATTCATCAGAGCTTTCTGAATTTCCTCCTCCTTTGTTTCCTCTGCCGTCTGGTACCCAGCTAATGGATTCCTCAGAGTGGCATCCACTCAAGTGGCACTATTTCAGATCTGTCGACAAGCTGGGAAGCAGTTACCTCGTGTTGCCACACAGCTGCTGCAGCAGAAGTGAGTCTCATCTGTCACCAAGCATCAGCACTGCTCTCCACTCAGCCATGCTGTCCGGATCGGCCAAGTGGAACCTTCCCTGACAACAGCGCATGATAGATATGTCACAACCAGGAAATGAAGCCATACACATTCAAATCACAGAGAGATCTGCAGCTCATGCTAAACGCACACCGTCAGTCTGGCCCAGGGAGGAAGGAGAGACGGAACTGAGGCTGGTCACTGCATGGTGATATCTTATCATGGCCCAGCCGTCACTTTGAGTTAAAATTCTGTGAAGACTTGAAGAAAAAGTCAATGTGGAGAAAGGAAATGTTGCCAGATTTGAGATGCGTTTGAGCTTCAGCAGCTCAGTAATAAACACAGGGGACTAAGTTACCTGAACTACTTTGGATTTTATTTGTGTGTTTGAGCTAAATTTGAACATTATAAGACTAAGATATGTGATATTTTAATCCGACATTTTTTTCTTTTTAAAGAGGATTCATTTTAATCTTTAAAAAGTTAGTTTTACTTTGGGTTTTCTCATGACAAGAGTTATGGATGATTTATTTACCCAGAATATGTCCCTTTAATGTACCACCTCATGGTAATTCATCCCACAGACCAGAAACATACATGATAGGTCAGTTGATGACTCTAAATGACCAAGAGCATTAGTGTTTTCTCTAATTCTGTGGACCTGTGAGGGATTTGCACTCTGTCCAGGGTGTACCCCAGCTTTCACTCAATGAAGCTGGAGGTAGACCAGCTCTCCACGACTCTGCACAGAAATGTTGGCAAACAAAATTAATGGATTTATTACGAACTTACAGTGCAAATCCTGTTCTGTTTGCTAAAACTTTGGTCACATTTAACCCTGTTTCTCTTGGTTTGCTTTAAATAAAACTAAATATACTGTATAAACTGCATTACATGCTGTATTTTGGCCATTACATCAAATACATTTTAAATAAAAGCTATTCTGATTAGATTAAAAAAAATAAAGATGCTGTAAATACAATTAAAAGATGTAACAATTCTTAAAATAAATCTGACACCTAAAAAAATAACTAACAAGAGTGAAGTGATGGCGGTATGTGGGATGAAGAAAGTTCAAAATGCTACATCAGAGTTGCCATGTGGGCACACTCCCTCACAGGTGTTTTGATGATTAGCCCGTTTGACCTACAAAGGGCTCATTGTCTCCACCTGGCATCCCAGGTGTGCGCCCCTCCACTTTTAACTTCCTAATGATGTCTGGAGTGCCAGACTTTGTCCTACATCTTCTGCCAGAACCACTTCCAGCCAGCAAACATGGTGAAATGTTTATTTTCTTTTTTTTTTTATTTCAGGATTTATGTTTTTGTGCTGCTTCAGAGGCCAGCTGACTTTACTCTATTTTTCCCTCTGCTGACATGAACATTTAACTCTGATGGGTTTTTGAACAGTTTGTTGTGTTGATTAAGCTGCTAACTCTACTGTAGTAGCAGATAGCTTAAAATGGGTTTGGCGTCTTTGTAGTTCAGATTGGTATGAGTAAAAACCGTTGTCTCAAAGATGATACAAACTAAAATGAGGAAGTAGGTTGGCCATTTTGAGCAAGTGTTTTCACAAACTCATATATTTAAACAATTGTTAATAAAAAAATGAATGTAGTTCCAGTATTATTAATATCAAAATAACTTGTGTGTTGTATTTTAGGTGAGGAATAGTAAAGCTAGTGGATACTGCCTCGATCAAGGATCTGAGGACGATGACAAAGCCATCCTCTACCCCTGCCATGGAATGTCCTCTCAGGTCAGACTTTACTTTCTGTATCTGCTGTTGGTGCATTCAGTGTTCACTCCTGCTAAAGTGCGAAACATTATAAAGTACGACAAATCACATGTAAATAAAAATATATTTGTTAGTAATAAAAACTATTTTAATGACTTGCAAGGTTTAAAACTTTTTGCACACCACTGTACAGATGAAGTATTTTGCATTTTACCACTAGAAGGCTCCCCTCAGAGGATATAATAACCTTGCTCACCATTTTACAACACAAGGAAGTTGTGAATGTCTGTGTTAAATACTGTAGCTGTGTTCACAATACATGTATGTGTCTAACACTGTAAACACACCTTCGTCACAAACAGGAACTTAAAGCTGGAAGCTGCTGCTCTTATATCTGAACTTATACTTCTGAGCACAATTACTTACAGTTTTTCCTCGGCACTTGGCAGGGAGGTTCTCCCAGGAATTCTGAGAGCTTGCCACAGTTCTTGTGTGGATTAGGTCTGTGTGTCTTTTGTCTCTTCAAGTTGTCCCAGATGGATGGCATAATGTTCGGATCAGGGCTCAGTGGGGGCCGTCCCATCTGTTACGGGTCTCTTTGTTTTACTTCTTGCTGAGTCTGGTTATTTATAACTCGGCTGTATGTTTGCTGTTGTTGTCACTCTGTGCGTGAACAGGACTAAGAAAATACCAAAAGAATACTTTTTTATTAGTGCTGCATAATGACGCAAATTGAAAATATCATGCCACCTGAGTTGAAGGCATTTTTTTTGTAGATTTCTATATGTTGTGATGTAGGTCTTAAATTTCATTCTTAATAGTCTTAAAAAGTCTTCAATTTGCATTTGGTGAAACTTGAAGAAACTCTGCCTGAATATCCAGGTTTATTAAAATGTTTAATAGGAAGGTCCTACTATAAGTTTTAATACTTAAGTAAATATTTGATGCTTTGCCTTTTAAAGTGTAGGTCAAAACCGAGATCCAAACTAGCTCAAAGAATTAATGCAGGGAGTATAAAATGTGTTGAAAAAGACAACAAGCTGTAATTGTTTGATGCCGATTGCTTTAATCCCCCCCCCCCCCTTTGTTGGTAAGATCAAGTAAAATACAAGGCTCCTCATCTTTGTAGTATCTTTTAAAATATAGTCTAGATGTGAAAGAATTTTGCATGTAATGAGAAACGTCCTGTAGGAAAGTGAAGATAAAAAAAATAATGTGAGTTCAGAGCAACCTTAGCCTGAGGAGATACCAGAACAAATGACTCAGAATCATCGGCTCTTGTCCTGTTCTGTTTTATTGTCGAGAAACAAAAAGCAAGACTAGAAGACAAACATGCAAATGTTATTCAGGTGTATTTGTCTCACATTCCCATCTTGCCTATTCACCGCTCTCTTTTGCGAGCGACATGTTCATTATCTGTTATCTGATGGAGTATTATGAGGACGCCAGCGGCTCACCTGCCTCCTTTCCAGAGCTCTCTGGGTCATTTTAATCCTGATCCCAGGGGGAAGTGAACAAATGGAGGTGAACTTTGCATCTCTGTATCATTAGATTACAGTGATGATCGACATTACTGTGAGTCGACAAAATTCAATTTTGTGGGACGCTGTGACTTTGCATTCGCTACCTTTACTTGTGAAAAATAAAATTGGTCTAAATAAATCCTACTGTGCTCTGAGCCATGAGTCACTCTGCCAGCACTTTCTTAAGAATCTAAATCACAAGTCACCTTTGTTCAGTCGTGAAGTGAAAACCTGATTATAAAGCCTTTTTCACCCAACACAAAAAGCAATGTCAAGTCTTTAAGAGGTCCTGTAATGTCTCATTACAACATATCTGCATGACAAATGTTACACACACACACAGGTGAAACCAGTTTAAAATATAAAAATTCCATGTAGATTCAAAGTAAATTCTTGATCTTTTCAAAGAATCAGCTTTATACTGCAAATTAAACTGTACTTTTGTACCTATTAACTTAAGAAAATGTCCAGCTGTTTATCATATAAAAAAGGCTTCCTGGTTTCTTATAACATGTCATTTTGCAATTAAAAAAAGGAAAATTTCAAGCTGGCACACAAATAGGATTGTGTTACATATAACAGAGGTTGATGGGAGCAATAGAAAATATTAACATACGGTTGGAGAGCAGGTGTGAATTGCAGCTCAAACGTTTCCTGTTTAGAATTCTTCAAGTTTATTCATTTAACTTGTTTTAAAAAATGGTGTGGTCTGCTACAATAAGCAAAAATGAAATTATTATTTATAATAATAAAGATCATTGGGAAATCAAAGAAATTCTAACAACAAAAAAGCTTTTCTTAAATAAAAACTCACACAGAAGTCAATCCATTTACAGTATCATCTAACATTGGGTCGGGACCTGACGAGGCAGCAATGCCTTCTTTATTTATTAGTCTTTTACCTTTCAATGTTATATTTTCTTTAGCTCTGAGTAACATACCCCTTCTTTTAGCTCAGCTAGTTTTTGTGAACTTTGTCAAGAATATGAGCTGCTTTACTAGTTTTATGCCAAGGTAACTTTGGTGTACACACCATGAAAAATAACATGTAATTCAACCTTTTTTCACCAGCTGACTTCTGAAATGGCTTCTATTAACTCTCCCCAGACTACTGGGATGAACTATGATCAGTAATAAGTCTGTGCTCCCACTATTATTCCCAGTTGGTGCAAAGTGCTGTGGCTACACTTCTTAGTGATGGAAACAGGCCCAAATCCTGCCCCTCGGGCACCAATTTCCCCATAACCAACTCACATTTCTTACACACAGTCCTTGTGCCTTCGCCTCCAGTACACACAAACACACACGTTTGTTCTTCTATCCCCATGGGGACTTTGCATTGACTTCCATTCATTTACCAGTCATTTCTATAGCCTCACCCTGACCCCAAACGCTAAATATAACTTCACAGGTAGATACTTCACCGTAAACCTAACCTAAACTCAGTTTACATTAGTCCTAAACCAGATCCCTGACCCACCAAGGATATTTCCCACAGTGGGGACTGGGCTTTTGTGAGGAAAAGTGGGTTTCCTCAACAGGCTGTGTGTATCAGGATAAAAGGTCTAAAATTTCACCCAGCAGGTAGCAAAAACATGTACGTACACACAGATGGACTTACAGGAACCATGTCCCTACTGGACAATTGTTCAGCAATTAAACTTTTTGATTATTTACTCAATATTTGATCTTACAGTACTGATTTCACTGCAGTGTGTGCGCGTGCCAATAATTATACGTCTTTTATTTTTTTATTGAATTATAACACCTCACTTTTTGTACTGCTTACCTGGTTTCAGCATTGATCTAAAAATTCTACTGCTTATTTTACTTGGTCATCCTCCAAAAGCCAATTTTAAACTGCAACCTTTGGTATTTATAATTGTAATTAGAACATAGGCAATTTTTAGTTGCAGTTTCTGAAGTTCTGAATTTGCCCTAAATCTGAAGTAAATTCAGCTATTGTGACAGAAAATTTGTCACACTTGGCAAAAATATTAACTCAGAGTTATGTTCTATTGGGAAATCAGGCTTTTTCTCTTTCAGCTTTGAATATGAATGTTTTTGCATACTAAACTTGGGTATACAGAGAACCTGATTCACAGAAAGATTGTGTGTTTTACAGTTGTAAAACAGAAACAACCAGAGATATTGAATATCTAATGCAAAAAATGAAAAATGGTTAAATCTGGATTGCCAACCAAATGGCAAAACCCCAGTGCTGAAGTGTTTTGCCAATGAGATTTTATGCATGCAGACAAAAATAAACAAGTAAAAAAAACTAAATCCAACTGATTTGTTAAAGACCAGTTTGCAACAATAAGTTAGGGTGGAATAGTTTCTGTCTTCAGAGCTGCTTAGACCTGCACATTACAAAGAAAAAGTGCAGCCCCTAAAAATGAGACAACGTAAAATAAAAAAGATACAATGAAGGTTGAGGAAAAAAGTTTTCTATTTTCTGTCTATATAGCAAAACCTTTCAAAAAGTGACTGCATTGTGAAAGTAATAACATAGCTACAACCCATACTCTGTGTGTGTGTGTGTGTGTGTGTGTGTGTGTGTGTGTGTGTGTGCGTGCTTGAATCAGCATTTTAATAGACAAGCTGCCGTCAAACTGAAAACCGTCCTATCACTGATATCTCATTTTCCAGAGAGGATCACTCCTTTGTCTCGACTGTATCCTTACGTAACAGATACGTATCAGCACAAAGCCCTTCATGTGCAACATTAAACAGTGAGGGATCAAGTTTTGGTTTGCAGAGTTATTCGTGGCTTAATGAGCTGTGGTTTCCATGCAGTACTGTAGACTAAGCAGTTCAACAAAATATGGAACTAGGATGCAGGATGTTACATGACATTATGGTCTTATTTGTTTCAAAAGAAAAGTTCAGCGAGGCTGCAGCGATGGGGCTTTTTGTCATTTCAGGAACATCATGAAATTGTCAAGGGATAAAGAGAAATATAAAAATTATTGTGAAAGTATTTGTACAAAATTTAGGTTAAACTTAAAGAAAGGAAAAAGTAGAACCAGTTTTAATCTTGGTGCCTGTTTATCTTCATGCTGAATAAGAAGCAAATTATTATCAAAGTGCTGAAAGGAAACTGTTGAGATGATTTGAGAGTGTCAAAGATCAAATAGTTTTATTCATGTTTTCCTTTGGTCTTTAATTCCCCTGGTAGTTTTTGCATACAAAAATAACAAATGATGGTTGTTGGTCTGGTTTGAACATCCACATTTCCTAATATGAACCTTTTTATTGTTCGCTTCTGCTTGGCTGGCGTGGATTCTCAACCAGGACACAATGTCAGCTAGAAAAGGCAGATGGATTAAAATCTTGATTCTTGAAGATGTTTCACCTCACATCTTAACCCACACATTTAACCACTTTTGTTAGGGACAAGCATTTGGTATCCAATTTGATTTGTGGCAGATGGTGTGAGTTTGAGGATGGGAAGGTGTAGCTTATGTGTTTATAGATGTGTGATAAAGTACAGGCTAACTGGAACGTAGTGTTGATTTGAAGGACTCTGGATAAACAAGGCCAACAAATGCTCAAAAAGAAGATTGTCTTTTGTTTCATCAATGACTTTGCTTAAATGGATCAATATAAATCACATTCAGACATATTTTCACCATAAAGTACATACAAAGCATCTGATTTTTAGAGATGCAATGAATTATTATTTTTTTTCCCTTTTGTATAGTTTAAAAGCATGATTGTTACCATAGTGCTTGACCCTGTAGTGTAACAATGTTTAACTGGGTATTGCAGCTTGCCCGCTACTCTTCAGAAGGCCTTCTCCAGCTTGGACCACTGGGGTCGACGACCTTCCTGCCCGACACAAAATGTCTCATCGATGACGGCAGAGGACGCACTCCAAGTCTGAAAAAGTGTGAGGTCGTCTCGAGGGTTTCTCAAAGGCTTTGGGACTTCACACAGGTGAACATTAAAACCACATATTCTCTGGCTGTGTCTCAATTCATGGGTTGTAGCCGACGTAGACAGTTTGTAAAAACTCATTTTGTAATAACAGCGCATTATGTAATGTAATAAAATCAGGCTTCAAAATGTAATAAACTTGCACTAAAACCACATTATGTAATAATTGACGCAAAGTGTAACAAGTCTTTGACGCATTATGTAATAACCTTATTACATTTTGCGGCAATTATTACAAACTGTGCTGTAATAATCTGGTGCATTATGTAATAAACAATCAAAAACCAGTAATTATGTGCATCTATGTACTTGTAATAACTGTCATGTTGCAAATACTACATAATTAAATCTTTATAACTTTGGCCAATAAACACTGAACTTCTCATTATTTATCTGCATTTTCAGATTTACTGTCCTGATTCCTGTTACAGAAATTATTCCATTTTGTAGACGACTCCCAAAATATATCTAAAAGTTAGTTGTACATACATGTCAACCCCTTCAGACGTTTACTTGTATAATGAGCCTTAAAAATCTGTAATTTTCATGAAAAAAAAAAATCTGTATTAATCACACGCAGGAGGGTTGGGGGGTGTAGGTGGACCATCAGCCGTGGAGGGGAGGGGGGCGGGGTGCAAATAAAAGATGAAAAGTTCGATGTTTATTGACCAAAGTTAACAGAAATACATTTTTGTGATTGTTTATTACATAATACACCAAATTATTACACCACAACATTTTGTAATATGTAATAACGTTATTACATAATGAGTTGACGTTTATTACATTTTGTGTCAATTATTACATAATGCGGTTTTAGCGCGAGTTTATTACATTTTGAAGCCTGATTTTATTACATTATTACATAATTGAGTTGTTATTACAAAATGAGGTCTTAAATAAATAAAAAGTGTTAATTTTGAGTTTACCTCCAATTTCTTCGGTCCGTGATAAAAATCAACTGCTTCAGTCTTTGTTTTCCTGTTTAATTTGCTGATGGGGCAATGACTTCTGGGATACCGTCAGCTACGTAGGATACTCAGATGTAGCCTACGTTTTCAGGGTTTTGTCGGCCACATGATTAGGCACCTACGAATTAGGACAGCCTACGGCGCGGGCCAGTAAGTGGCCAACAAATGCGGCCAACATTTGCTGCTACCCATAAATTGAGACACAGCCAAAAAAAAAATGTAATAACAACTCAGCTTTACTGTAATGGTACATCTGGTTCTCCTATTTCCTTTTTTTTTCTTTCTCTCTCTCCAGAACGGTCCGATTATTAACAGAGACACTGGTCGGTGTTTGGAAGTCGAAATGTCTAAAGATGCCAATTTTGGCTTACGTCTGGTGGTCCAGAGATGCTCCGGCCAGAAGTGGATCATTCGAAACTGGATTAAACATCCTAGGCACTGATTTAAAAAAGAATAAAACTTGTGAACAATTTGGGCAGTGATTACAGTCAAAGTTGGCCTTTGAATGTGGAGAGCTCAGGGAGGAGCAGGAGCTGTGTGGTTTTTCACATGACTGACTCCACAATACACTGATCTTTTCTCTGCTCACGGAGCTTTTCTCACACCGAGTCTTAAAGAAGAATATCATCAACTCTAAGCTTGGTGTTCAAACCAGACATTAAGGCCAGCTGCGGTGTTTGAAACAGCCCACTTTGTTGACCTTCAGCCATATGTATAGAACACATCACCTCTGCGCAGTCTCCCAACACTGCTTCTATATCCTACGGGAGGGTTTCTACTGTAAAAATCTCAAATCTTGCGGGGGAAAGAAGGTGCGTGTGTGCGCCTATATGTCTCTATTGACTTTTGTCAGAGCTCACTGGAGTAAATTAGAAGAGATAACTGTTGTCATCGGCTACACAAAATTGATTCTTTTGAGAGGTAATTTGAGGAAATGGCTGTCGACATAATGCACCGCCCAGGACAGACGTGTAATAGGCTTTAAAGGGGCTGGCCATCATCCAGTCAAAAGGAATTTCACCTGCACTCCCACAAAACCACTACACTTCTTGGTTTCTCCAGACTATATCGCTCACTGTGGACAAGAGCAATCATGTGCATTTTTTTTCTTTTTTTTTTTCTGCTCCATCTGACCAGGGAATGTCAGCCCCGAAAAAAGCATGTACATTTTCTTTTTCTTTTTTTTTTTTTTTGGAGAATTAAATTGTAAACAAAATAAAATGTACAAAATCATTTACTGATAATAATATATTGTAAAAAAAAGTTAAAAGCTTATCTGTCCTCTGATAACAATTAGGATATTAAAATCCTTTTTATCAAGTCTCTGTCTTATCTTTTGATTTAATGTTATTTTTCGTTCAGCTAACTTTCTTGTCAAATCTTGTGCCACTGCTATTGTGTGCTTTAAAAAAAAAAAAACATCAATTTTGTTTTGTGCACCTGCAAGGCCAGCTGCTAGGAACAACAGTACAGCATGTGTTTTGATGAGGCTTCTCTTAAAAACGCTCAAACCTCCATCAGCTTTCTGGCCTTGTGCACTCTAATTGCTCTCACTCAGCCGCTGGAAAAAAAAAGAGGGTCTTCAAAAAGCACAGGTGGGTTTTTTTTTCAAGGATTGTATTAAAAAAAAAAAAAAAAAAAAAAA
>JAUBOC010000001.1:6658163-6669726 GCA_032275365.1 Anablepsoides cearensis
GCTTTGGACCTGCCGCACACACGGAAAACGCTCCTACCGCGTGCACCGCTTCGTACCGCGCTGCTCAAAACGCGCCAAATGTGCTGCTCGGTTGCTAGACGCCCCTAGATGCGCGTCCACCACTGACTTTGCATGTAAACCAGACGCCCTGGATGCTCAAAACGCGTTTGGTCTGAATGTAGCATAACCTTTTCTGGGAATGGCATCCTCTACCTGTACAGACTGCTGGGTCCCAAAATTCAGCCCTGCATCGAGCTGTCCATGTACGGTACTATTAGAAATGTGTGATTATGTTGCATATGCAGTAGTGGAATGATGTACCTTGTATGAAGGGGGCAGTTTCTATGGGTGGGACAGCTCTTCTGCTGGATCCCTTCTATAACAGGCCTCCAGCTCCTCTGCTGGCTTAAATTCTCAGGATAGTGGGCCACCCCCTGAGCCGACACATGAGCCTTTTTGTAATGGCTAAAATAAAAACAGAAATGAAATATGTGAACAGCACCTTCTAGTCATTAGTACAAGTAAAAATTTCTTTCAGATAGCAGTCTGTTCTTATATTTAACCATGACCTATTGCCAAGTCCTCTTTGGTCCAGTCATGTCTGTATAAATATTGATAAGATGTGTAACAAAAAAGAGTAACATAAATGAATTCACTCATTACATAATCAACGTCCCCTGTTCAGTTTTTTAAGTTTAAAGTTGTTCATGTTGAGCAAATGACAAGTAAGTCCTTGAATGATATGACTACAATGTTTTCTGTTAATGATTAGAAAATCTAAATCTTTATTTTAGGCCTTCAGGTGATCCATTATTTTTTGTCATGCCCTTTGTTGCTACTGACAGGGTTTTTTTTCTTTAGCATAACTTATGCACTGGTTTGTGATCATTATATTTTATTATAATTTAAGAGCAACCATCCCATTTTGTAACAATCGCCACAAAATGTAATATTACTACATAATGCAGCTGTGAGTATCATAAAAACATGTTGAAGACTTTTAGTACATTTTGCGTCAATTATTACAAAATGGAGTTTTAGTGCAGTTATTTTATGATTTCATGACAAATTGCGGCGTTGTTACATAATGAGGCGTTACAGGGCATCCTTAAGAGTGTCAAAAAATTGAGCCAAAAATCAGCATAATTATCTTGTCATGTGAACCAAAATAATGGGGGTGTGGCAAGGGGTATTATATAAAATTATCTTTTTTTTTAGCTTTATATCATGTTATAATGTCAATCCAACATAAACAAACCCAGAGTGTTGATTTTACTCATTCATGCATGTTTAAGAAACCCTTGAATCTCCTGTGGTAGCCATTCAGAGGAGCCTAAGTGCTTGCTGGTACAAAGCACTGCCTATTGAGACAAAGCTCAGTTCAGTCTTTCTACAGCTCATGAGCAACCAGCAGCCTACATGTATTGTATCATTGACATACATGGTGTCCTGTGTGTCGCTAATAAAAATGAGTTGGGTTTAAATTTTTGTCTGAAAAAAAATCATGGAAAAAAGTCTCAAAGTCTTTATTAGGCTGATTCTTGGAGATAAATTCATTTATTAATTTATTATTTATAAACCTTATGAAAACTGTTGAAAGTTGCTGATTTTTTTTCTCTCCACGTGTTTTTGACCTGCTCTAAAAACATCTGTTTGAAGATTGAAAATATCCTAAAATAAAATATTAGATTAATTTGACTTATTCAGACTTTTCATTTGCACTTGTCATAGAAGTAACATCTCAGGTATTGGTGAAATGATTGAGTTCTAGTATCTGAGCTACAAATCCTGATTATTTGTCAGCATGTGGAACTTTAGGACTTTTGACATGCCTTCAGTAGAATCTCTGAATATCAATAGTCGGTCTAGCTTTTGGGGAGAAAAAATATTTAAAACAAGACAACTGCAATATATTCATTTTTCTCTAAACATATGACACAAATTTAATAAAAGTTTGGTTTATCTTGATCACAGAACATATTTGTTACGTTCACATGCTCAGCCTTGTTCACTATACTCCAGCGTAGTTATGCAGTAAAATTTAAGCAACAAAGAAAAGTGAAAAGTCTTTTTTTACCTGAGTTAGCCATGCTTTCCAACCTCCATGTTCCAAAGGCCCATTTTAATTTGGTTTCCAGTTGGTTGACCCTGAGAGATTGCCTCCACTTGCCACCGCGTCATGCTTCTTTGGCTCTAATCATATCACATAAGCAATGCATCATCTGTGTGTCCTCTAAACAAAGACCGCTCCAGTCCTCCCAAGGTAATATCTTACTCTGGTCTCCGACAAGGTTTACAAACACACTGCCAGGCCAATGTCTCACAGCCTCTTTGTCAGGAAATGCGTGGACCAAGAAATTATTCCAACAGTATGCATTTCCCCAGACTCAACACCTGCAAAATAATGTTATCACACTTGACAGAATAAATGTATTCAGCAGGGCACAGCCTATGCTGCAGTAGTTCATTCACGGCATAGATATGTACTACAGTGATGTGAGTGTGATGTACCTTCAAAATCAAACGTTGCAGTATTGTGACTGTGTTTTACAAAAACAATACACTGTACAGATAAACTAATCCACAAAAACAGAATTAGAATAAATTATGGAAAAGTTGCAAGGGGATTAAGGGCAGCAGTGAGTGTCAGGTTTAAGCTTCAAGAAAAAACATTTTGGGTAGATTATGTCTTCAAATTAGTACTATGAATTAAAGTTAGCCCCATTGATGGAATCACAATTTTAATGAGGTGAAATGAACCTAAAGGGGTGTTTCATAAATTTGGGAGGGTGTCCCACTTCTGTGACTTCGGTGGAGCAAAGCCAGAAAACAGGTTGACTCATCCAGAATAAGGAAGCTAAGCCTGAGTGGGATCTTGCTGGACAGCTTTTTGAAGCACTGGCTTTTGGCCAGAAAACACCACAGTTCACCACCGCCTCTTGGACCAAACATCTGCAGGTTGTAGAGTGAGCCAACTGGCAGGTGAAGGTGGGGGCCCAGGGGGTGGGCTGAGGTTGAAATTCAGCCCAGGAGTTTGGTTTGGAGGCCTTTTATTTGATTCCCTGACGGATGCAAGTGGAACCATAACCAATGATACAAATAAAAAGCAGAAATACATTTATAAAAGCTTATTAAACAAGCAGCTTTTTATATAAATCTAAGCAAATATTAAGGAACAAAAAAACAAATTCCAAAGAGACACACAAAATAAATAAATTACTCTCTGCAAAGTGTTTGTCTTGAGCTGGTAAAAACAACTATAAAACAAAACAGACTATTTCCTGAAATATGTTTTTTATATATATAGAAACATCTTCAGTATGGATTGTTTTTAATTTTAGTTATTAAAGCAGAGATTTATGCACACGTGATGTAACACTCCTGACAGGCTGTGGTTAATGTTCTGTGTGACCTGCATCCAGAAACAAACACGGGACCATTTGTCTGCATCTTGCACTAACTTTTTACATTTTTTTCCCCTTTAGTTTCTTTGCTCCACCCATCACTTTGTCCTTTCTTTTTAACCTGTTTGGTAATTTTACCCGCTCATCATTCTTCCCTCTTTTTTCAAGTTGGGGGGGGGGGTCGCACCTCGTGACGCTTCCATTTGATGTTCGATTGTTCCACCAGCTGTGGCTGCGAGGGCGGCAGCAGCTGAGGCGGTCTGCGGCCATCAGCATTTTATAGGGTTTGAGAATCTTCCTGAATACCATCATGGCCACCACTCCCCTGTGGGCACCTACACGTCTGAGCTCATGTACAATGTTACATCCCTGGCAGTAAAGGAGGCAGAGCTGGTGTGTGAAGTGAGTGATAACAAGTTGGACGCACCTCTGTGTTGGAGTTCTTCCCAGCTAACAAGAGATTCACATCTCTGCAGCTCTGAGCCTTAGGAGAGGAGTAGAACAAACCTACATCACACTTTTGGCACAAAGTTGAATCATATATCATGTGGGCAGAATCTGAGTCTGCAGGTTCTGGTTTGGGAATCTATGGTCACATTTTTGTTTTTTTTTCGATAATGATGCAGCTGTATTAGCATCTTCACAACATGACCTTAAGTGTGCACAGGAGAAGTTTGCTGAGCATGAAAGGCTTATAGAAGTCAGCTCCAGAGGCCAGGGTTTCTAACCAGCTGTTGAAGAAGAGTTGGGAGTTCAATGTTGTGTTCAAGGGTAGACATATTGGTGGTTTGTGACAGAGAAGGAAGAGATGATTCAAATACATAAAATAAAAAAAAACTGATTTTGATTTACTGGTTTATCTTTATTCCAACCTTCACTTGTGATCATGAGGTATAAATCACAACTGGATAAATAAAGTCTCTGAGGAAAGTAGCTGAAATGAACTTTCTTTATAGAGTCAGCAGGTTCAGGCTTGTAGAGGCGGAAGTTCAATCATCCAGAAGAAGCTTCAAGTAAAGATGATGTTTCGTCACAATCACAAGGGTCAGCTCTGGTGGTACAAGAATCTGATTAGATTGATCCTGGATGCCTGGCTTTAAATGTTCTGCATCCTACAGAGAGAACACCCAAACCTGCTGAAATGACTCCCTTCTGGCCTGGAAACCCTATGTGGGGCTTCAGGAGGAGCTGATGATTGTTGCTTGGGAAAGAAATGTCTGGACTTCTCTTTTTGACCTGCTGCTTCTGCAAATCAGCTTCATATAATCAAAAATGAATGGTTAGAGAATAATATGCACAGCTAGATAAAGTCTTGTCACTAGTATAACTTTACAGGAGCTCCAGACTCATATCCTGGTGATGCTGATGACTCTTTTTTTTGTGCCTGGGCTGCAGCCAAGAGGGAGAGGTCACTTCTGTTGTGGTGCAGGGGCCACTGGGTTTCCTTTTAGCAGTGTCAGACAGAAATGCTGCAGAAGGCAGCGTTTCCATTGTTAGTCCAACCCAATGCTTTTTTTTTTTCTTGGAGTGTCAAGTAACTGCTTGCATTTAAAAACACTCAGAGCTATCAGAGAACCTTATTTATCCACACAGAAGAGGACGTCGATTAAAATCATGCCTGAGAAAAATAAAATAAATAAAATGCCAAAAGTTTTAACTTGCCATCTCTGTGGTGCAAACACCTTTCTAAAAATAGCTGATAGATTTATTCTAAGAAAAAATATTAGCAAACTGCTGTCTATCTCCAGCTGTCATTGTGTGAGAACTCAAGGCACGTCTAGTGCGGCGTGTTTCGAAGTGGTAGGTCGGGTTTGAGCGTTTGGCATGCATCCATTAATGTTGTGTCGCCTATAAAACAAAATAATATTCACATGTATTTAATATTTTGATTACGCTCAAATCAAGGTGGCACTCTGCTCAGTGCAAACACAACCAGGGCTGGGGTAGAATAAGGCCAGGCCGGTCTGAGGGAAAAAACCAGAGTACTGGATGAAAACCTTCACATGCACAGGGGGAAGATGCACGCTCCACACAGAAAGGCTCCAGACTGGATGGTAAGCCTGCAACTTTGTGGTTGTGTGGTGACTGCAGCAGCCACTGCACCACTGTGCCCCCTTTAATAATCCCACCTTACAAAATATATTATATTTAAATGACTTTTTGACTTTGACTTCTTGAACCTCTGGGATTTAAAAAAAGAGAAAAAGAAGTCTGTATTTCCTCACAGCTTGGATAACAGCCAGACTTTATGGTAATTGTCACAGAGTCATTTCTGCACAGATTAATGTCATACAGTTTATGAGGCCTTCTTAAGATGTGATATATTTTTTTCTTTACAGTAATTCAACTCTTTATTAGTTTTTATACAATGCAGCCAACTCACAGTGAACTCTGGGCTTACACAGCAGGGACCATTTGTCACATTAAACTCACTGCTTAATGCAGAATACAGAAAATATACATTCAAACAAACATCTTAGGACAACCCGTGAAAATGCAAAGATTATGAAGAGAGGTTATTTTGCAAAACAAACAAAGATACTAGATATACAGCTGTGTGCAGGGTGTAATCACATTGTAGCAACAAAAAACATTTAAGAGAAGCATATTTTTGGCTCCATCTAAAGTGCAAAGTTATGCCTGCTAACACTATAAGGAAGATGAAATTTGTACAGATACAACAAGTTCACAAACAAGATCAGAACAAAGTCAGAATCGTGCACAAACCCATAGTTGCATTTCTTTGAAACATAAAAGGCGTATAACACAGAATGCAGTCAGCTGCTGTGATGTAACTGAACAGCAGTTTGTGGTGGAAGTCATATGATTGTTAACAATAAACACTGTAGGAACATGGATCATGTGGATTAGTGTTAGGGTTAGTCATGTTATTTATGACAGCATCAAACATGGATTATTTTCCAATGATCAGAGGATGTACTATATGAGTTCCACGCTCAGATAAAAACTGTTCTTTCTCCTCTAACAGTCCACAGGCCAGCAGTCAGAAATTCCAGCCAGATCTTTGACCAGATCAATATGATAACGAGGACCCCAGATCCTAAAACCCCATTTCTTATCTGACAGTGATCTTCTCTGGAATTTGATTCTCAGAATCTCCAATTTTCTGTGGAACTCTGAATAACCAGCGATTTAAAGACTTTTGAGTATGAGAGGACTAGAAAGTTAAATTTTAAAGTTTATGCTTTCTTTTAAAATGTTAAAATTAAATATTTATTTATTTAAAAATATTGCTTGTTTGTTTTTGTTTTTTTGTTTTGTTTTATAAAACAGCAGAAGAGAAATGTGTCTTTCTCTCATTGGTCAGTTCATCTAAACATGGTCACATTGCAGGACCAAATCATAAAACTGTCCTAATCTATCACTATAAAACCCTAACTTGTAGCTTTGCTCTCCATCTCAGTTTTTAGGCTTGTTTGAGTCCCAACAGAGTCTTGTTGTGTCTCCATTCTGGTTCTGAAATGAATGCTCTTCCTGAATGCTGTAAAAGAAGAAATGCTCTCCCAGTACTTGAACCGAACAATCTTGAACTGAACAGAACCAAAGCGAACAGAAAGAGACTCTATCAAACAACTATTATAATTATTTTATTTTTTACTTCATTTGAGAAATGCTTTGAACTGTACTTTGAAAGCCTTTTACCTGCTAAAACGGTGAAAACCAGACACAGCTGAACCTGAAACGTGTTTGTTGAGAACACCCTACATGTTCTCTTCCATCTGAGGAAATCACCTCCAACAAACTGGGTCATTTGAACTCCAGACCAACAGGAGCCCTGAGGTACCAAGATACAAACACTGTTCCTGCAAGCAGAGAGGCCCTCCTGGAGCTGTGCCAAGGTCTTTCATACATCCACAGGAGTCCAACTTGTAAACGTGTAACATCCATTTTCAGCTCCTCCTGCCTGAGTCAATGGCCGCACACGTTAGTGAGAGGAACCTCCTGAAGGTCATATTTTGTGCTCAGTTACTCAGACGTGTGTGAAGGACAAGGCAAGGTGTCAGAATTATCTAACATTTGTTCCGGTTTATTACTGGTAATTGCTATTCAGCAGTAGTTTTATTGTGCTTTATCATTCTGAGTAAACCTGTAATCTTGGTTTTCTTTAAGTTTGGTTTCTGCTCCTCTGCTTCCACAGTAATCTAATAATATAAACCTGTAGTTTTCACCTTAAAATATTTAATTACTTAGACTTATAATCACAAATTATTGGAACCATCATACTCATAATTCATTTCTTGGTTTGTAAATAGTTTGTAAATGTCCTTTTTAGTAATAAAACAAACATTCTGTGTGTTAATTATTGTGTATGTGTTTCAGAGAGTCTATCTGTGCTATGAACCTAGATTCCAATGCATAGATCTGAGCTAAGGCTAAAGAGCGTTCAGTATCAATGCAGAGTATTACAGTAAATATTAATATTCTTATTTGTGCACTGAAGGTGCAGTCTGAGACTCATTTAAGAATGTTTTATATGAAATGACAAGTTCATAGATAATGTTGTGCTTCAGAAACAGTTTTTATGTGATTGTAATGAAAGTAGATTATCTAGCAGCTCATAAACATGGCTTGTTGATTTTTGCTATCAGCCCTACCAGGGATTTGTTCTGCTTTATTTTTAGCCAGAAAAATGGCAAAGGGTTCTGAGCTTCTTCACATAAAACTATACAACAGATCAAATGTAAACTTTTGCAATTAGCTTGTTCAGACAAATCCAAGTGGAATAGCTGAACATTTAGGCAATAAAAATTAAAGTTTCTTCATCAGTTGTGATAAAATTTTGGGATTATCCCAATTTAAATTGACAGCTAATTTATTTAGTAAACAAAAAATTGCTATAGTGTAGTCAATTTTCACACATAACGTTAGATTCAACGTTTGACCAAAATGATTATAGCTCTGTCATTTCTCAACATATCAGTATTTTAAATTGAAGTATCTGACTGCAGCAGGAGATGTGCATTCATTCAAGGAATTCTAGGCCTTCAATTTCTGACATTTTTACTTCTTTAGACACAACTTCATAAATTTCAACTGCACTTTTTAAATAAAAAAATTCTTTCTAATGTGTAACCCTCCCATACAACTGCAGCCACTGGTTATTAAGAGATATAATGCTCTGTTTGGTTATATTTAGCAAGACACACAAAAACATCTGCAACAAATCTAAATCTAAAAAAATAATAAATAACCTAAAATATTTAAACAATATTATTTCTAACCAATACTTTACTGTTGTTTATTTATTTATTTATTTATTTATTTATTTATTTATTTATTTATTTATTTATTTTTTGATGTATTCGTTCTGTGGGGGTTCTCATAGTGAGCAAATTGAAACGTGAAAAATCTGGTAATTGTTTTTTGCTAGATACCCGTCTTGATTAAGACAAGCCTCAAACCTGCAGCAGGACCACTGAGCTACCATGACCCTGGGTCAGTGTGTATTCTCTCATTTATCTATTCCAATTTAAAATCACCAGTTTTCCAAAATGCTTTATTTTGAACTGTGCAGGAAACCAGATTACCAGGAGAAAACCAAAACATGCTCAGGAAGAAACATGTAAAGTTCAAACAGAAATATATTAGCTTAGTTTCAAACCTGGGATCTTCTTGCTGTGAGATGAGAAGAGTAACCAGAAGCACCACAGTGCTGTTCACAATATATACAGCATCATTCACTGAAAAAAATATTTTACATCATTAAATCATTGGAGTCATTAGATGTAACATCTCACCCTGTTAAGCAGGTTAACCTGGTGTTTGTTTAATTCATGTTTTAGAATAGGCAACAGATTTGTCTTTATTTTGCAGTTTTCCTGGAGCTTAGAATGACCTTACATCTCCTGCAAAAGAAAGGATTTATTGTAGCACCTGTTAAATTAAATCATCTTTTGATGCTAAAGGACTGCTTCAGAAATCTGTGATGATTTATGCTCCCGCATGCTGCCTAGAGTAATCCACAAGGTTGTTTCACAGCAACGCCTCTTCTTTGCTGGCTGCACAGAGGAAACTTTACACTCTCCTACCACACACATGCATTTGTATCTCTATTGTCATGGAAGATGAGTACTTTGTATTGACTTCCCTTTGTTTCTGTAGCCTCCAATCACAACCTACATGAGTGAAGCTGAAAAATGAAGAGGATGGAGGTATGTGATGAGGGAGAGGGAGAAAAATTAATTGGGGGAGCAAATAAATATAGGATGTCAGCTCCCCCACTGACCCCGGTAGGCACCCCCAAGACCCACCCAGGGAGTGAGGCCCCAGTGCCTCTTCCTTCAGACAGACCGCCAGGCCCGGGGAACCCTAGACCACGGACGGACAGAACCCAGAGGACCGCCAGAAAGCGGGACCAACAGATGATGTGGTGCTGTTGGTGTCATCATGCAGTGATCTACAGCTCTCACTGGAGCGGTTCACAGCTGAGTGTGACGCGGCTGGGATGAGGATCAGCACCTCGAATTCTGAGTCCATAGTGTTCAGTTGAAAAAGGGTGAACTGCTCTCTCTGGGTTGGGGGTGAAGTTCTGCCTCACGTGGTGGAGTTCAAGTATCTTGGGATTTTGTGCACAAGTAAGGGAAATATGAAGTGTGAGATTAATCGATGCAGCTTCCACAGTATTGCAGACACTGTACTGGTCTGTTGTGGTGAAGAGGAAGCTGAGCAAAGCTCTATGTTTACTGGTCAATTTATGTACCTACCCTATGGCCACAAACTTTAGGTGGTGACTGAAAGAACAAGATTGCGGATAAAAGCCATCAAAGCTAATTTTGTCTGCAGGATAGCTGGACTCTCCCTTAGAGAATGGGTAAGAAGTTCAGTTAACCGGGAAAGACTCAGAGTTGAGCCACTGCTCCTGCACAACGAGAGGAGCCAGTTGAGGTGGTTCTGGCATCTGGTAAGGATGCCTCCTGGATGCTTCCCTTGGGAGGTGCTTCAGGCATTTTCCATTGGTTGGAGACTGAGGGAAAGACCCAGAACATGATAGACTGTCTCTCATCTGGCCTGGGAATGCTTTGTAATCCACACAGAAGGGCTGGAAGAGTTTGCTGGGAAAAGAGAGATCTGGGCCCCCCAACTTAAGCTGCTGCCCCCGAGACATGACTCTGGAACAAGCGGTAGGTAATGCATGGATAAATGTATGAAAGGAATACAAACTACCTAATATTGCTCCTCCTTCACCACCTGACAGCTCAACAACTTCATGAGTATAAGATAACTGACTGAAACCCAATACCAATATTGTTCACAGTGCCTCTACAGTCCACTGCCATCTAAATGCCACATAATACCAAAGTAAAATCATTTCCTATCTTAAAAAACAGACTTTATTGAAAAAGCCATGTTATTCAAAAAAGAAACAAGTGCTTAGCTATTACTTTTTCCAAAATCATTGAAAAAATGTAGCTTAAAATCAGGCCTGTAAATTTATCAAAGGCATTTAAAAATAAAGAAATTGAGACTTAAAATGGTTACATATTTTTAAAAGCAGTATAAATGTAATGATAAATGACTAAATAAAAAAAGGGACCAGGTGCAAGAGGGAGATGAGTTATTGTAGGGCTTAGAACAAATAAGGATGAGAAATTTGCCCTGGCATTTCTAATTTTACTCTCAGAGTTTCTGCAGTCTGTTGCAGTGAGTGCTGGAGAACACGGACATATTAGGGCCACAAGGAGAGATGGTTTTATTAATGGTATCAAAGCAAAACTTTAGAGTTTTTCTTGTTTGAAGATACTAGGTGAGCAAAATAAGCAGCTGCAGAGGTTGTTTTTTTTCATCTCATTTAGGGAACCAATAGGTTCTTTAAAATGTAATATGTGGTGTTTACTGTGCAGCACAAGATTTTTAAAAAACCCTCGAAACATTGAATTTTAATATGAATAGGTGCAAATTTTTTTCTATGTTTCTATGTCATGATTCTTGTTTTATTGTTCTTTTTGTTAGAATTTTTCAGACTGTTTCATTGTTTGGTACTCTTGTTTTATTTTCTCGTTTCCTGTTAGTTTTCTCTGTTTCCGATGCCATGTTATCCTCAGTCAGCGGCTGTGTCTCAATTCATTGGGTTGCAGCCGATTCGGCCGCATTTGTAGGCCACTTACGTCACTATCCCGCGCCTCGGCCTGTCCCAATTT
>JAUBOC010000001.1:6730346-6744799 GCA_032275365.1 Anablepsoides cearensis
CATTGTTTTTGCTCAGCGACTATAAAGAGCTATTCTATTCTAATTGTGCAGAAAACCATGTCAGTTCCCAGTTTAAGAAGTTTTATTCTTCAGATCTAAAAACTTCATTCATGCTCTGTGTCTGACCCTGAGTCTAATCAGCACCCCAAAAAAAACCCCAATGGCTTCTCTCTACTCTCCTGATTATTTTAAAATGCCACGTGTCCCTACAACTCAAAACAGTACAACACACTGGTCATACCCCTGAAGGGCGGTACCTTTTATGTCATCACTGTGTCATTGGAATGTCAACAAGTCTTTCTTCATCCTGCAGAGAAGGGACACATTGAGAAGAAACATCATGATTCTCCTCATGTTTAAAGTAAATGAATATCATTGATCACAAAGTGTAAAATATAAAACTGTATCTAAAATTCAGTTAATCAGACACACAATTTCCTTCAACCTGTTAAAGAAATGTCAAACTATAGCATTTATTTATTCCGGCTACCTGGTTAGCTAGTTATAAAGTAAAACGTGTTTATTCATCACGTTATCAAATCATTTAAGATAGAGCTAGATTGCTGTGGAAATTATTTATTTAACAAAAAACAGAAAAATACAGACTCGAAATTAATACTTACACTCTCATCAGTTTTGCATTCCATGATATTTTTGGCTGAAATAATACCAGAGAGCACCGGATGTGTTGCTAGCTGCTGTTACTGCTATGTGTGCTTAAGAAAGACTATAGCAATATATTTAATAAAATGCAAAATTGACATTGGTCCAAACTTTTATAGTTTAAAGCAGGGGTGCCCAAAAATCTTCCCAGAGAGGACCAAAATGAAAATCTATCTAAGTGCTGTGGGCCAAAAGCAATAATATAATGGATGAAATGCAAATACTTTTTAGTAAAGTCCTATTTATTTATTTATTTATTTATTTATTTATTTATTTATTTATTTATTTATTTATTTATTTATTTATTTATTTATTCATTCATTCATTCATTCATTCAAGTTGGGAGTCAGTGCTGTTTTTCACATTTGTTTCTTTTTAACTCGTGCACTTTGAGAAAGTTTGACACTTGGCCAGCAAAGGCTCATGGGACATTTCAAAATCAATCAAATATGCACTACAGCTCCTTTTATAGTCATTGATAAATACTGTAAGTGCAAATATAATGTTTTTACACAGGATGACAGATTACAACCAGAGCAACTGCTGGCGGGCCAAGTGTTACCCGCAGGCCACACTTTGTCACCTCTGGTATAAAGTTTGTATTATCTAGCGTAAAATTTTGGAATTTAAGAGTTGTTTTCAGACATCAGTGATCCTCAGTCTTATATACTGAGTTGCTGAAAGGAGAGGATTCGGCTAACCATGTTTCTATGGTTACATAGCAAGCTGCTTCCCTCCTGACCACAGCAGGTGATATATTCAGGATGAGAGAAGACTGACATGACAAGGTCATATACATTTTATTATAATATTAATGAAATTATGTGCTTTTAGCCCGCATTTTTACCATTAGCTAGTTGAAAACAGTATCTTATATTAGCTAATATTTAATGTCATTCACTTTGACAGAAACCTATAATTTGATTTATGAAAAAAAAACTGAAAAGTGTCAATCAAATGCTGCACTCAGACATGGAGCTAAAGTGGCACAAATTATTGCTTACAGGACAGATATGCCTTACAACAGACTATAATGCTGTACCAAAACATCTGCACCTAAAGGGGACATTGTGTCAGCTGTCAGGTTTTTTTTTGTTTTCTATGATGATTTATAAATTAATATGTCAAATTATTTGCAACAGAACAAACAAATAAGGTCTGGACTTACCGACTCATCATCTTCATTCTCCTCTGGCTCTGGGTCAGACTCTGGCTTCGGCATGAGGCTGGATGGACAAGTCTTCCCTTATTGACATTTTTTAAAGTGGTAATATCATGTGTTTCTTATGTATATATTTAAATTATATACTATAATAAAGTAACCATGTCATCTTCAGTTGTTATTAAAATTCTGTATATATATTTAAGTGGAAAATAAAATTGACTTCTCAACATATCAGTTTCTAAACTCCTTGAAATTGGCCTCTGTCTCTTTAAGAACCTCCTTCCGCTTCTGTCCCGCCCATTTCAGCATGGGCCAGGTGTGTTTTGTGTGTGCTCTGTGATGAGGAAGCTCAGCTTAGACACAGCCCAGAGAAGGAGCTGATCCTAAAAGGTGGTCCTAGGCCTAATCGGTGGTTTTTGCTCCCCTGCCTGGCTGCCTCAGGACACTACAGGATTTCTCAAACATGCATGAATGAGTCAAAGTAAGACTCTGGGCATGTTTTTGATGAGATGATAACATTATAACATGATATAAAACTCAATAATGTTGATTTGACACAATATTGGCTTTAATTAATTTGGAAATAAAACATTTCTGCACTTATAGATAAACGTAAACCCCTTTATCAAACCAGAATGGACCACTGTGGAACTTGGAGGGGGGTGAGGAGTGAAGCACCATGTTTGGATTTAAAGAGACAGCATCAAAGCGAGTAGATCTGAGACACACCTCAGAACAGGAGTGAAAGGGGTGCTTGTGGAGTCACAATAAGGAGGAATTCAGACCAAAGCATTACAGTTCCACTTTAAATAGACCCCAACTTTAAAATAAAATCACTTAAATGTTTACCATGAATTCTGCAGTGATATAAATCAAAAATTATTGAATTATCTAAAACACATGGAGACCATGTTTCTGCTCCAGAACTATTTCATGTATTTTTCTTGTGGATCTCGTAGAATACCAAAGGTTAAACATTTAATACCTGAAATATACAACAAGGCAGCTCCTGTAAAACAGTTCCTGCTGGTTTCAGTTACAAACAAGAAGGAGAAGTGGGTGCAGTTAGTATAAACTGTCTATTCTCAGCAGACATACATAAGCATTGTAACGCAGACAAAGTTTGTTGGAGAAAACTGCAACAAACTAAACAAATGGTGTCATTTGGTTTAGGAGAGTTGAATTTTTTTGTAAGACTGAAAAATGATTAATGATCTCTCCTTTGGTTACCCATTAGCCTAGCCTGGAGGAAGACTTCTGCCCTCTCTGTGACTTGTGTCACGGCCCAGAAGGAACTAGCCATTGATAACCATTTGGCAGAACACAATTTCAAAAGTGACCACAGTATCCCTTTAATGATGCAAAATTCAAAGTGTTTTCCTCCCTAATTCATTTGAGCTTTCGCTTGGAATCATCGATTAGCCTTTCATAAAGCTATCGATGAGTTATTCATGAATGGGGAGTCATAGTGAAACGCTCCTTCCCGGCTCTTTTCAATCAGGCGACAGCTTCCAGTCGATAAACATGATAGAAAGCAGCTCTCCCACACAGCACAGCTGGCTGGAGATGTCAAAGACTTCCCACGGAGAGAAGAGCTCAGATAGATTCATTTTGTCTGCCTGTACAGCCGCTCTCAGAGCTGTTTTGATGGTTTCAACCTTTTTCCATCAGAGAGGAGTGGTGAAGAGTGTGTATAATGGCCCCACTCTGCGTCCGTCCTCTGAAAGCTTCACGGTCGTTGGACGTGATCGACTAAGCCCGGGGAATCAGTAGCAGCTGTTATTCCTGCCACATTTCTCAGCAGGATATCCTGTTACTGGCTGATGCTCAGAGTTTTATAGCCGGAGTGGAGAACTCACAAAGCCTCATTACATAAGCATAATGTTTGAATAGCAGAGAAGCTCCATGGCTGTAATTAAGACTCAATTGATCATTGAATTAGTGCTCATTTTTAGTTTATTTGTGGAGGGGGTGTATCTCGCTCTCAAAGCACGATGCAGAGCATATCTGCTTGGTTTTATTGAGTCAGAGCAGCAATAAGACCCATGACAAGGTTTATATGGTCAATGAAACAAATAAAGATGGATGTTTGGATGTCTCTAACGTTTTGGCCTTTTTGTTTGTTTTATCCAGAACTGAATGTCTCAAATTCTCCAAGAGTTTTAACTGATACTAAAAGCAGCACCCTAAATTTGTGTTTATGCTGTAAACATATCTTACATTAGTGTCAAATTTCTCACTTGGATCTGGTAGAGATTGGGAAATATACAGTACTTTAAATTCATTAGATTTTCACACATTATTATTACCAACCACCGGGAACATTGGGCAATAATGTTGGTTGTGTTTTAGCAAAATATGTCACAGACCTTGATTGTAATGAAACTCTCATGCATTTGCAACTCAAACTTTTGAAGTTGGCTGCAGTTAATCTTTAATAGCAAACTAAAAAAAATGACTAATAGTCAATTTTACAGATATTATGCTGTTATTTGGTGTGGTTGTAGCTGAGAATCATCTCCAACACATGTTCTGAACACAGTTGAAAATAGCTGCCCAGCTAATCAAACTTATCAAACACAATAATAAAAGCTTTGACTCTGTCCAGTTTGTCATCACTGAGCCCAAATTAGGTGTGGTAGTAGCTGAGTTATCTATTTTTTGTTCTCATAAAAGGTTGGCAATCAACATGAATTCAGAAAAATGCAGATTTTATTCATGTTTAAACTTACTTTGAGACTATTACATCTGAAAATCTCTGATTGGTAGTTTATTATGCAATTTAATTGCCATAATAAATAGGTATACTGGTCAGAGTCACAGCCATTTAGTTCTGAGGCTGCAGGTTCGAGCTCTAATTGCATCAGGAAAAGCATCCAGTGTAAAAGCAACTGACAAATTTTTCATGTAAGTTCACTCACTGTGGCGATACCTGCAGAGGGGAGCAGCCGGAAGAACAATAAAAATATGTATATGTGTACTGTCCGTCCTTGCATGAGTATTACTTTCTGTCCTGATTTTCTTGCTTTGTTGTTGGAATCAGTAAGTTTAAAGCACTAAGTACCACTCTGAGCTCTGATAATCCGTTTTGTTCCCCCACTCTGTACCACTGTTACCTCACACCTAACTAGAAGGAAGGCCACATCGGCGAGGAGGCTGCTCCATTAGCAGGTGTAATTGGAGTGTCTGAGTGCTGCAGCACACCAGATGAAAGGTAATCACAAGGTGTGCGGTCTGTCAGAGGAGGTGTTAAGAGAAGGTTCAGCTCTTAGGGTGCACTGCTGCTGTTATTGAGCACTCCCCTCCCCAGACCAACAGAGCTCCCAAAAATCAGAGGTACAGCTCATCTTTTCCATTACTGAAACTCTGCGCAGAAGTTTCACTCACGCATCAAGTAACACTGCACTAACAGCCTTACATAAGGGCGCGTTTTTCTCTGTTCTGTCCGTGTCTGAGAAGAAAAACATTAGGGTTTTTAAGATAATCTATAAAATCAAACCTGCAGCGGTGAGAGCCAGATCAAACTCTCACAGTAGCTGGATCAGGCTCTTAGGTGGTGACGTTACACCACACAAGTGAAGTTTGTTAGAGATTTGAGTTACTGCATGTCCTCATGTCAGCACATAATACTCATATAGAATGAAGCTCTGATTAACAAGACGTGGACTTGTAAGTGCATTTTTTCCACTATTGTTTTGTGAAAGTTCGTTAAGGATGAGTATATCATATTTAACTTCCCAGTATGACTGGTTCAGATATTTGTAGTCTGTTTACATTCTCTGGACTTGGCAGCAAAAGAAAACTATATTTAAAGCTAGCTATAAATTTGAATTTGGCAGAACTCATTTTAGTCTGCTCGTCTAGCTCGTTCCATAAGTAGCTCTATGGGAAAAAGAAGTGCCCACTCCAAGTTCTATGAATTTCCTTTTAAAGTCAGTGTTTTAATCATTTTCACAATAGCGACAATTTTTACAAGCTGCCATCAGATATTAATTCTGATCTCAATTAAGAAAATATGAAACAAAAAATAAATTGCAACTCCTACATAAAATATAGTTAATTAATAGAAAAGAGTTGTCCTGGTAAATCTGGCTTTACTAATGAACTGATGACTGCGATCTTGTTTTTTTTTTTTTTTGTTTTTTTTTAATGAGAGATTTTTTTTATTTATTTATTTTTTCAGTCATGTTACTTTACTGCCTGGATGAGACTCTCTGGTTGAAAACCTACAAATCATCTTGTTTTAGGTTCAACCCCATTCAAGCCACCACAGCTTAACGACTTTAGCACAATAATGGGTGTTATTTGCGAAGGGGGTTAGGAGGGTTATCCACACACACCCCCAATAAACTTTCATCATTTGCTCTAACACAATACAAATTAATTGGTTAAATACACAGCTACAATACAAATTTAAAATTTCTGATGTCATATTTGTACGTTTCAGCATAACTGTTGAAAATGACATGCAGGGTTTTAAGCTCTTTTCACATTATGGCTGTATTTGTTAAATCATGTTGTAATTTATCCTAACCAAATTGTAGGTAAATACATAGTCTTGGAAAATTGAGCAATTTATGATAAATTAATAAATAGGCAGAGAGCTCTGAATGGAAGATCAGAAACTGTTTTAACAAGGTTTTAGCAAAAACTTTTTTTGCAGTCGACCATTGAATATTTCTTCGTTGCTTTCCATTTTTTTCTCCCCCTCTCTTCTTCTTCCAGATTTAATAGAGGAAATACAGTAGAATGTGAGTGAAGCATGTGATGGGAATATCAGACAGCCTCTGCCAGACCTCTGTGACACACATTCCTGTGTTCCAGAGTCACGTCCAAAGGCGACTGGTGGTGCAGCTCGCTATGCAATTAAAGCCAAGGACAAAAGCACAGCCCCCACTGCGAGGAGCGGAGATGGGATAATGATCACTAATTAATCATGCACTGGGGTCATGTGGCTCATCTCCTCACCACCGACACAGGAGCAGGAGGGTATGACTCACTTCCCACTGAAAGCTCCACATACAAGCAGCTGAATGAAGTGAGACCCTGGTGTCTCAGCAAGACACATTTTACAAGTCACAACCAGTGATGCTAATGTGTTAGCTGCTCTAGGGAAAGGAAGGGGGGGTATTTATGCAAGTCCACTCATTTATTAATTAACCCACATGTATTTAAGTGTGTCTGTGCCTGCAGGATGTTTTTTGTTGGAGACGTTCACACTAAGCAGAATAATAAACCCATCAGGGCAAAACTCTGAACTCCTGAATAACAGAAGTTAATATAACTGGGCATGTGTTGCTTTGGAAAAAATAGTTCTTACTTAGTAGAAGCAATTCTATTCCCCAAGAACAAACTGGCCGACAGTCAGCAGGCATTACTGGTAAATTATATCAGCGTATTTGCTTCAACATACAGTATTACTAAAACTGCATTACCAAGTACAGTGGGAAAAGCTACAGTCCTTTTTGTTTTGTGCTATTTGCACCACATGTGATAATTTTTAAAATTTGCAACCCAGGACATTTACATTTTGTAGCAATCATTACAACTTTGTTTTTATAAGTTCACACACTTAGGCAATTACTTTCATAGTGGAATACTTGATTATGTCTGATTTTTTAGTTTGATTATTAGGCTAAATCATTTGAAAAACATTTTTATTCGTTATTGTTTGTTATCTGTTGGATTTTTTTTTTATAAAAAGCATGTAAATTTTCTAGTTTAAAATTACATCTAATCAAAGCCAGAATCTTGTTAGGATGTATCTTAGAAACACATAAATTAATTTTTTTTAATGCTGTGTTTTGTTACAAAATTGTTTCAGATCGACTTAGCAAAGTTAGTAAAAATAAAATAAGTTTCCTCTTCGTAATCAACCTGAGCATAAAGATGTGCCTTTCTGCAGAAATAAGAATTTTTTTTTTTTCTGCCACATCAGCATCTCTGGCAACCTGAAGCCCCAGAAAATCAACTATCAACTCATAAATAAATAAAGTACACAAGCCTATTTCTGCCACTCTGAAAAAGAAAACAAATAAATAAAACCCTGTCAGTCGTAATGATGAGATCACAAAACAAGGACTTAGCTCAGGGATGAGCAACTTAAATGATGGAAGGAACCGCAATAGTTGTGGACACTACCAGAGGGCCACATACTGCTGCACACGTAACCATCCATCCATCCATCCATTGTCTATAACCGCTTATTCCTTTCAGGGTCACTGGTATCCAGCTGTCACAGTGCGAGGGGCGGGATACACCCTGGACAGGTCACAAGTCCATCACAGGACTAACACCTAACCAAATGTGATAAAACTGACATCTCAAAATAGTTTTATACATGTTTAAGAAATCAGCACTCAGTGCAGTAACTTAACATATTTCATACTAAAATGCATGTACAACAGTTGTACTCTTGTTTCATCAATATGAATACAACACATTTGAAGCAAACAAAAATAAACACTTACTTTAGTGAGTTGAAGTGAAATGTTTGAAGACGTCTCGAATGCAGACTCCTGTGGTTGTGGTTCTGGTAAAAAGTTGCTGTTGTTTGTGACTTCAGTAAACATCTTTTATTTAGCTTTGTGTAACATGCTGTAGTGGTGACTTGACAGACAGAGTCTCTAAGCAGACTAAACAAAATTGTTTGCCTTTTTGTATAATTACAATAAAGGAATTCTTCTTGACATGATAAATGCATGGATCAGTTCTCTGCAACATTTGTGGACAAAATGTTTACATTATATGTTTGTTTATTTGTTTGTTTAAATGTGTGATTAATTCAATTATTTAAGCTTATTTTATCAGGCAAATCCCATGAAATTAATTGATGTATTTTGCCAGGTTGATCTGGCCCTGAAGACGTAATCGCACACGGGTTTTCTTTTTTTTATTTACTAAAAGGATCCAACTAGATGTAGGTGCAGACGTTTCTACAACTCTTCTAGATCTGAATGCAAAGCGTGATGATGAATAAACTGCATCAGGTTTGATCAGAGCTTTGTGTGTTGACGTGCCATCTGTATGTAGAGAACCTAACATCGCAGTTGTTTCAGAGTGCTTCATTGCGTTCACAAGATGTTGTGAATATCACACAACGCTGCACATCGTGTTGCTGGAACTTATCAGATCACTTTCTTTCATTTTTCTCCACACGTGAATCGTTTCTAAGAATTTTCTGACTTCGATTTCCACAACGGCGTACAGAACTTCAGGTAAAATATGTCTACGAGTCGACCTGTCCAAAACGAGACTTTTTGACTTACCAGAGTCAGCTTTCTGTGGGAACCATGAGGATTTTATAGGGGCTTTTTATCACATGTTTATACAGTTTAACTGCCAGTTCTTTAGAAAACTCTTCTACTTTCTTATCGTTAAAGTCAACAATAGGTTGACTGCATATTTCATCAATCTTATGATGGATGGATTTATAAGTCAGATTGGAGAACCCTGAGGTGCTAAAAAGTATTCCACATGTCCTGGGTAATTTACTTAAAAAAACATTTTTATTTGATGATTGTCTGGTTTTAGACATTGACTTTGTTAACACAACCTTTGATTTTAGCCACAACTTCGGTAAACATTTTTTTCAGCAGAATTAAAAAACTGCTTTTTCAACGAGTCTTTGTTGGGAGTGGTATTTTGTAAAATCTTTGATTATTTCTCCAACATGAAACACAAATTCTGTCAAGTTCCTGCTGCCATTCAATTGATTGTTCTCTGTTTCACAGTAATGCACGGTTTTTGTAGCACTTTCAGTTACTGTTTCAGCCAAATATTTAATCTGAGAGTCACTCAGACGCCTTGTAGCCTTTGCTGAATAGGTTTTTAGAACCTCTTGATCTGAATAACTACATCTGGTTGTAAAATACATTCTTTCAAGTCCTTGTATTGATCTTCTTCTGCATCGGTGTCAAAAATATAATCTGATTTCCGATGCTTTCTAAAATAGAGATCTGAAGCTTTATCATTGTAAGTTTTAAAGATTGTATCTGCTGGTGGAGAAGTAACTTTAACATATTTGCTGAAACCGACTGGATTATTTTAGGCAGCAAATTTGAAAATATTTCTGTGTCTGAGTCTGGATTGCCCGCTTGCAGTAAATGCCATTGAGGCGATGAAATTTTGTCGAAATACCAAGAAATGAGATGACTCCGATGACAATTGTAGGTTGAATAAAAATAAATACCTTTCATATCGTTTATCGGGAAAGATGAAAAATATCTCGAGATGAACGCTCCTGTTGGAATCCTGGAAAATAACCACTCAGCTTGTTTCAGGAAGTATTTTGATGCTCTCTACGTCGTGCTTGTGATGTGAGCACACGTGCTATCCTGCAGCAGTTCAAAGACACGTGACTAATGCACGTAACTTCTCACAACCCAGCTCCTCCTCCTCTACACTCTACTCGTTCTACACATAGAAATAAATAAATAAAATAAATACAAACTTGCAACTATCTTGGGATGCTGGAGAAATTTCAATCAGGACGTCTCACCGCTGATATCCAAGCCATTCGTCTCTGTTTTGTTATGTCGGACACATGAGCCTCCTGGCGTTGCTTCAGGTGTGAAAACAATAAAATGAGAGCCTGTTTTCAATCTCTTTACCACACCGGTCCTGTGGCCTGACATTACATCCAATAACGCAACAGGTCCGTACCATCGCTAAATTGTATTAACTTTGTAATATTAAAAAAAAATGATCAAGAGAGTTTTGTTTTGGTTGTAATGTTTGGACTTTCAAAAATGGTGCTTGAATCCCATCAGCCACTGGGCTGCAAACCACGCCTACAACAGTGACATCAGGTTCCAAAGCTCTATTGCAGTTTTCATTTGGTTGTAGGTTTTTGCTTCCAGCCTCTTTGTTGTAATTGCAGAATGTTTCTATCGTAGCATTTTACAGTTTTTTTTTGTTTATTTATTTATTTATTTATTTATTTATTTATTTATTATGTTTGTGTGTTTATGGTTTTGCGTCGTTCATGTGCTTACAGCACGCTTTGCACCTGTCGGCCGAACAAACTTCCTGTTCAAAACATCCCCATTATATGCTCATGTAACGTATACATTTTTGGTCAAACTCATCCTTCAGTTCTCACATCTGCTTCTAAATAACTGATGGTGAAAAAAAAAAACAGATGAGGTTTAGAAACATCCCCAGCCTACAGTACGAGTGACTGCAGGGTCTAATTATGTTGCCCAAAAGTTAAACAAAAATTTTTTTTTATTAGAATACTTATTAATTACGTTTTCATTTCATTTTGTATTATTTTGGCATTTTTGCCACTCAACCTGTTTGACTCAGATTGACTCAAGGTTTATCGAGAGGTGTTCAGGGACAATATGGTCGACAATCAAGGAAAAATCCAACAAAACTAATCAGAAAGACTTATAAATACTGATTCTTAATAACACACAATGGTGTGTGGAAGTCTAATTTGACTTGTTTGTGATCTCTGGAACATATTGAGTTTAACTTGATTTTAGATCCAGTTCCTTTGCTTTTTTAAGTTTTGTATAATTTAAAGTTGTTGTTTTTTTAATAAAACTAATGTATTGAATGTATGTCTGCATATTTTTGTGCCACAAAATTGCATCAGATCTGAGCTTTGTTGCGAACATACAACACTTTTAATCTTCCGGTGCGCAGCGCTGTAATTACCTTTCCTTTTTCGCTCTTGACTCCCAGTTGGACTCCCATGGTAGGCTGACATTTGACTGCTGTGAGTTGCTTTCATAACAGCTGACATTTTGACAGGCTCTTTGGTTAGCTGTGATCCATACCTTCACCAGTAAAACAGCAAGAGTGAAACCAACAATAGAAACAGAAAATTAGAGATAACAGGACTGGTCATTAACGTTTTGACTGTGTGGCGAGAGTCTGAAAGATGAATTATAACAAAAGCTTTAATTACAGCACGCTGAGTTTCCTGGCAGCTTTTCGTAAACAAGGCTTTGTGTCCAGAACATTTAAATGAGACGGGAGAGGGGGGCATCTATAAATCCTATGATGAATATCAAAGCTGTTTACAATTTCTCACGTCTTCGGCATTAACTCTTTAAAAAAAACGCAGCCGATTACACTTGTATGCAGTTATTTAATCAGACGAGTACAACTGTGCCGCATGAAGGAGGGGATTTCTGGAACATCTTCAAGTACGAAGGTTCACTAATGAATATTCAAGAAGGCACTTGAAAGGTTTTTTTTTTTCTTCTTTTTAGAGGAAGGCGCTGTTAAAGGAGCTCCAGTTGTTTATGACACTGGTTGCTAAATATGTGCTCCTCATCATTGGCAAATGTTCACTATTACACGGCTACGAGAAGCAGACATGATGTGTCAGAGTTTTTAAAGGAGGTCACGTCATAGGTTTAAATGTGAAAACACAAACAGAGACAGTCAGGGTTAGAATAACAATCGCCCATTATTGCTAATGGGTAAGTATCTGTGTTTAGGTTTCATTAAAGTAAAGTGTTTTCTGTTGCTATAAGTACCAACACCAACAGAACTGTGCTCCTTCCTTTATAATGAGAATCTGAACATGTTGGCAGCTTAAATCTGCCTCTGTCTACTGAAGAATGACTTGTATCTTACCTTTTTTTTTTTTTGCTATAATATATTTATATTTATTTGGGGCATTTTGGCCAATTATATCAGTTATAAAACATAATGTGAAAAAAACCTGCTTTGCATTTCTGTTTTACATATTGTACATTTCTATATGTGACTTCTGTCTATTAAAGGTGCTGCTATTTAAATGCTTTTACTTAAATACAATTCTGAAGTTGCAAGTGTTAGACGAGTCCACAAACTTTACAAAGTCTATGTTCCATGTTTTAGAAATGTTTGCACATATAGTGTGGTAAAATGTTGAAAACATTACAGTAATTCCTTAGTTGTTCTGGCTGCAGGTTATAAGGCAACACAAAATAACAATGTGCAATAAATTTGACTAAAGCCAAAACCATAATAGCCCCTCAAAGATGAAGTGTTCAGGCAAGTGTTTTTTTTTTGTTTGTTTGTTTGTTTTTTAACCAACAATGGCAGACAGATTTTAAAAGCCTTAGCATGCATTCTACAGTCTGTCATTTTGGAGGCATTTAAAACTAGCAGTCAGTTTTAAAGGTTGCCTCTGTTCCATGCAAAATTGTTCACACTTTGCCTTACTAATGGAAAGCCGTTCTTTGATGTAATATATTCATGTTGCAGGAAAGACTGAAATTCTTCAAGTCATATTAGAATAATGATGCTCCGTGCTGAGAAGGCACTTCGTCAAACGCCAAACCGATGGCTCCAAAAGCACATGAAAACCAAAAGCTTTTTCTGAGCAGATTTGGGCCAAGCAGCGCTCACATTTTGGATTGTGCGACGAGCAACGAGCATAACACCCTCGCAATTAATTTCCTGTCTGTGGAATAATTACTCTCATCCTTTCAAGTGCTTTTTTGAGGATTTAGGAAGCTAAGCAGTGAAACATTTTGAGGTACATTAAATGCAGGAGTTTGAAAGATAAAATTCCAAAATAAAAAAAGGCTTTCTTGCAAGGGGTGGCCAAGGTGTCATTTAAGGAGGCACATACAATATGGATTTTAAAATTTAACATAGCCACCACCGCTAAACTCTAATGCCTCTAAATTATTGGATTATTATGGTTTGAAATTAGTCTTATTATTATTATCTGCCTTTTATTTTATTTTATTTTATTTTATTTTATTTTATTTTATTTGTATTTTTGTTTTATGTGAATTTGTTTTGTTTTTTAAATGAACGTAATAATAAAATTTTGTTTTTTCAAAAGATATTGATCTGATTATTTTGTGTGATTGTAGCTAAGAATGATTTCACAATTTAAGCTAACCACTAATGTTTATTTGACAGAGCTATACTACTTCAGCCATTTTTAGACCAACAATGCTGAAAATTAGTTTAGTAGTAGCTGAAAACAATCTTCAGCAAAAATTCAAGATAGCCACTAATTTTGAATGGTTAAGGTAATTCAGCAATTTTTAGACTTATTGAGCTGAAACTTGTGGTGTAGCCTAGAATGATCCCAAATGCCAACTAATCCTAACAAAAGCAAATTACTAACTCTAATGCTAATGCTAATTTTACAAAGGACTCTATCAGTGCTATTCAACTGGTGGCCCGGAGGCCACATCTGGCCAGCGAGTGACCAAAGTTCGGCCCATCAATTGGTTAATTCATTTCATAAGCCCAAACACCCGGTTTTCTACTTTAATCACTATAAGTTATTTTAGTTAAACATAGTGTTTGGTATCTACAGAAATGTTAGAATCTTGACTAGAAGCTGGTAAAAATTATTTCTATGCACATTCAAGACTTAAAATTACAAGCAGTTGAAAATAAAACTATGAAAGTAAAAATAAAATTGGTTTAAAATTTTGGCAAATCAGAGATGTCAAAATATGTGTGTCAAATATGAGACATAATGTGTTCTTTTTGGTTTTGAAATTGCTTAACTATCACTACTTTTACATGGTTCTGTATGTTATAGTCATAGTCATAGGTTTCCGATTCGCGAAATGACTAAACGGTGATAACAACAAAGTTTTCACTACCTTTAGCATATTGATTCTGCTCTAGCTCAAAAACTACAGCACCT
>JAUBOC010000001.1:6765418-6780226 GCA_032275365.1 Anablepsoides cearensis
TTATTGAAAACTCAAGACAGCCATAACATTATGTTTCTTTACAAGTGTATGTAAACTTTTGACCACAACTGTAACACCAAAAAAATCCCATTAACACTTTTTTTTTCACCAAATTTATTTTCTGCATGTTTATTTTAAATTTTTTTATTAATTTTTAGTAGCATAAACCATCTGTCTCTGATTATATTATCTGAGATTAAACCTCTGGTATGTAAACCTTTTATCAAAACTATATCAAGAATTATCAAGTGGACTGACTTTCAGACAGAACATTACAAGGGGATGATGGTAGGTGTCATAAAAGGGGAGGGGTGGTACCTCATGCTAAATATCATGCTTTTTTTTGTACCCCATTATGGCAGAAAATGTTTTATCAATAATTATTTACTTGTTTTCTGACACACAGTGAGTTCCCAACTCCAACTTTGGAAACTGTAACTAGTAAATGTGACCCCTAATATTTACTGGTCATGTTAATACATTTAGTAGCGTTAAGTATTCACCATAATAACAAAAGTAACAACAATGACTTGAGCTATGCTACACAAACACTCGGTCTACACTGCCGCTGTAACAAGGTGCACTTGTGATGTTTTAATGCACAAAAGGTGTTGATGCTCTTATCTGTCCTGTTACAGCTGAGTATCAGAGGCATATTCTTTTGTGTTCTTTTCTGAGCAGATGTATCTTATAATACAAAACTGCCCACAGTGTCCTGTGCTTACTGCTGCACACAGATTGTGTTGTTGTAAGAGTACCAACAATGTCCAGGAAGTGTTTGTTTTTATACCCACTGGATGCTGTGTCTGATCACATGATGTGTACCTTTAAATGGCCAACATTTTTCACTTCTCATTCACTGCACAAACATGAAATATAAGCTCATGTTGTGGGTTTGTTTTGGGCTCAAAGATGAGGGAAACAGAAAACAGATTTCTAGACTGAGCTCTGCCAGAGAAGAGCAACAAAGAGAACGAGTAAGAAGACCCAGAAAATAATGATTATTTGCTATGTACTGTCATCAACGCATGTTCCCATGCAATGATGAAATCTGTGCTCTGCATTTGACCCATCACACGTAAGATACACCCAAATGGAGCAGCAGGTATGAAGAAACGGTGTCTTGCTGAAGGACACCACGGCATGTGGGCGTGGTGGGGATCGAACCTGTGACTTTCTGGCCCCAAGACAACCGCTGCACCACAGCCAGCCATTGGCAGGTGAGACCATAATTAAACGCTTACAGAAAATTCAGTGGTTGTGGCTCAGTGTTGCCAAACACTAAAGATGCACTGCAGCAACAAAAGGACAAAACCTCACATCAACAAAAACAACAAAGCAATTAATACAGAATACTATAAGGCCTACACATCAGCACAAGATGAATGTTACACATTCCCATAGAAATAACTTTAAATAATTTAAATTCTTTGTGCTGTGTTTCCTGTGAACTGTGCTACTTATCCCTGAGTTTTCTGTGTGTGTGCATTTTTTGTTCATTTTTGACCATTTCCTCAGTACACACAGTCTGGTGAGGACCTACTGTCCTTTATAGGGACAAAAGCCCAGTTTCCAATGGAGAAAATGTCATTGGTTTTGAAGGTTCGATTTAGGACTAAGGTGTGAATTGAGTTTATGTTGGGTTTAGGGTAAAGGGTCATGCAAAGTCCCCATGTGTATAGAATAACAAGTGTTTGAGTGTTGGGAGTAAACTCTCACCTGGAACCAATGCTAATACCAATATCAATGGTGATATTAATACCCCATTCATTGATAAGGCCTTTATTGTCATTGTACAGAGCACAATGAATTGTGTTATAGTTTACATGTCAAGTGAGAAGTTTGTCACTTGTTATGTTACAAAGGTTAAAAGAAAGTTAAAAGAAAATCTTTGCAACAGTCTACACTGTGCTGTACGTTGTAGGCGTAAGGAAGGAGAGTCACCTTGTTCTTACTAAAATAAATGTGTTTTTAAAGTCACTGAGTAATGTTCAAGTTCTAACTCTGTTAGTACTTGGTACTGGTACTCAGTAGCTGTTCTCGGTATTTGCGAGTACCCAAGCTGAAGTATTTGTACTCTTATTTGGTTGGAGAAAAAGTAGTTTTGGGACACCCCAATTAACTCTGTTTTCTTCCCCTTTTAACCATCTGCAGGGTGATAAAGCACTACTTTAACCTTAAACTATATTATTTTGCAAAAGGTGAATCATATAAATCACTTGAGTTGTTTTTTTAATCAAACATATTGAGAATGTTTGCAATAATAACAACACAAGAGGCAGAGAACTTTATTTTTAGCTCTACTTTATATAACTCGAGTGCTATGCAACTTGTACAAGTACTGTAGTTTCAGCTCACTTGACACTAAAGTCAGTCACAGAGAAAAAAAATTACAAGACTTTAATGCTTAAGAAGAGGCCAAAAGGCTTGCTCTTTTCTTATTGCGTTACACTGAACTGCTTCTTTGCAGAGCGGGTCAACTCTGAGTTTGAACAACAATTAATACCAAACCCGACTCACAAAACACACTTGATCCTGAAGCATCTCTTTATGATGTAATCCAAACATGTCTAAATGTTTTGGATTGGTCATGTCATTCCACTAAACAGTGATGACCTCTTCAGTGGGCTGCTGTTCATGGAACGATGCTGCTCTGTAGTCAAGAGACTCAGAGGAGATGAAAGCAAAGAACTCTCACAAATGTAGAGGTAAACACAGTTTAACTTAAAAAAATATTTATACAAGACTTAAGACAGACAGGATTAGACAACTGTTGGTGTATTTTGAGCACTATTTTAATACAGCAGGCTTCATAATTATGAGATGCATACTAATAGATGCCTGTCACAAAAATGTACAAAATGTATATTGTTCTTCTTTTAACCATTAAACATGTTGCTCCTTCACGCTCATCAATTGGCTTTAACTAGGATTAAAGAGTCTATCCTAAAAAAAAAACATAAATTTCACCCCTGCATTATTTTTTTTCTTAGTAATCCATTATGTCACCAGCAGGGACCACACCACTACAAAGTGAGTTTCCATCCAGTATGTTCAAAGTTAAAGAAGTAAAAAATAAGAGAGTGAGTTAATCTACAACTCAAATGTGGCCTGGTACATCATTACATACAGGAGCTTCAAAGATGTATTAATGTCTAAAATTGTATGCTGCTTTAAAGCCAACATACATCTCCCATAATGCATGTTGATTATTTTACCTGAAAAATAATGGCTTCTCAGCACTATTTGAAGGTGCACAGGGTTCAAAAGTTGCCGGTAGCCATTAGTTAGTAGCTGGTATAATTAACCATTAAAATCTCCATTTCACTACATTTTCAACAACTACTTTTGCTGCAGTCCAGTTGCACTGGTTGTAAATCTAAACTGGAACACCTCTCCAGTGGTAATTTCTTGTCGGAAAGCAAAAGAGTTCAAAATTCAAGACGAAAGCTGCCTAACCCAACAGTGAGTGAAACTGCCTTACTTTTAATTTTAATTGTATTTTTTGACTTATTTGTTTCACATTTAGTCGTACAGGTAGTACTTTTCAGTGTTTATAGGATGGCATGTTAAAACGCTGTCTCTATGCGTGAGATACCATGTAGAGCTCAGTCACTGTTTGTTAGCGGTGCTCAGCAGTGGCAATGAGACGAGGACTGTGATGTTTCATGTTTAGTTGAAGTCAACAATAAACATCAAATTTAATTACAACTGGCCCTTTGAGAGCCACCATGATGCTCACGTGACCCCTGGTAAAAATAAGTTTGACGCCCCTGATCTAAAGATTGAAACTCATCGAGGAATCTCATAGTTGGTAGCTAAAGAAAGAAAGAAATTCAGAGTGGGGGTTTGGTCCCATTTAGCCAACACTCTGGCCAACTTCAGCTGCAGATGGATAAATAGATGTTAGCTGTGATGAAGGCCATAAGAACACATAGAGTACTGGACTAAACTGTGTAAACTCCTAAAAGGAGTTGAGCTGAATGAAAGAGCTGACGATGAAAAAGAGGTATGAAGTGATGAGATAAGTAAGAATTATTGAGAGGAATGGCAGGGTGAGTGGGTGTTGAAAAACTACCAGAAGGATCAGTCGACTATAAGATGATAACAGGTGTGGTTGAGTTGTGACATGTGTGCAAACACATACAAGTAACGTCAGACACAATTGTACACACTATTTAATACAGTCTTGTACACAAACACTCAAATATACATATGTTTTGATAAATGCACTGACGATATTTAAAAATGCACTGCTTAAAGTGCCTGTGACGTGCCTATTCTTCAAATACAAAAAATCAAAAAAACATCTTTATACTTAAGAAAAATGGCATAGTACATATTATTTTACCCATTTTATCACATAACTGCCTATTTTCTTTTGAAATTGGGTCAGCCAAAGTGAAACAGGAAGTGACATCAAAGGGGAACTTATTAATAAAATAAACTCTCTGGTTTTTGTTTATTAAAACAAAGTTATTTAAACTTTAACTTTTCTTCGTCTCTCTTTGATAGCGACTCAAAATAATCTAAAGAAACATCAGATTCTTCTTTACAGTCTGTGTTGTTGGCCTTTGTAGCAATGATCTGTTCACATGCAGACATTCCACTTTGACATCACTTCCTGTTACTTCACATGCAAATATCTTAACAACTGTTCATCAAATTTGTTTTGCAATATGTTGCCAATGTTACCTTTCCAAAAATGCATTCATGTTTATTACAAAAATTTGATGTCACAGGCACTTTAAAGTTCTTACAGGAAAATGTATCACGTGACAGACAAGATGCCTTGCTTTAACACAGACAAACCACCCTGTTCACGTTGCAAAAATGGTTTATTCACACCATAGAAAACTCCTACCTGTAAATGAAACGTGTTCATTGATAAACAACCACCCACACTCACACCTCAGGCCTGTTTAGAATCACCAAATTACCCCAACAGGCATGTTTTTGATCTGTGGGTGAAAAACACACGCATGAGCAGGGAGAACATGCAAAACCACATGGTTGTTTGTTGATGACATGTGGTGTTTTGTTCTAAAAACAGCTGAACAGACTGCATATCTTTGGGTTGTTGCTTTCTGATTACTTAAAGAAAAGTTTTATTGAAAGTACAATAAAGGAGCAAATTTATGCCTCCCAGAATGCAGTCATGTGTCTCAAAAGAATAGACAATAAAAACAATCAACTGTCAGAGCTTTTATATTTGAAATTTAAAGGCAGCTGATGGATTCCCATCATGAACATAAGGACAGATTATAAATCAAGAACATCTTCATCTTAAAATCATAAAATGACAACTAGTTTATAAACAACTCTGTTCTTTTTTATGTGTTGAGTTATATATCAATATGATGGCACTGTGAACTGAAGTAAACTCTGGCTTTAGTTGCATTTAAAGTTGTTTTACCTCAGATAACAGACTTCAGGTAAATAATTTTACACTTTTTAGAATTTGCACCTAAACTAAGCATTTATGTGTCTAAAAAGACACAAACAGGCTTATATAAAAGGAAAGACTGCTGGAAATAAGAGATTATTTTAAGACCTTGGCTGTTTAAATAACCAAATTCCTTTTTAATGTGAAGTAATTTATATATTGAATGAGATGTTATCAAGAGTTTGTTACCAATTAGATCAAATACTTTTCTAAAAACCTGCCATTAGTTTGCATCGCCTTACAAAGACACGATTTTATTGATGTCGTGCTCTTTGTGCACTCTAGTACTCTGACAGCTCCACACTTCAGCTTATCAACCCTTTTACAAATAGTTTTGATATGAGACAGCAGCGCTGTAAAGATAGAGAAGAGGAGCTGCCGGGTAAATCTGATAAAAACAGCTTGTATGTATGTGTCACTGTGGTGAAACTCCAGTGTCTGAATGTTTAATTCCTCTGCTTTCTGAACACTTTAGACATGAAGAGTTGCTTACAACATAGAGCGATGTGTTATCTGCATGTTTTCTGTTTCCAGTTTACTTCTTAGGAGATTTTTACAAATTAGTGTTGAGAAATAGATGTTTTTTTTAACAGGACACCTGACCCTACCTACTCACAGATAAAAATACTTTATTATAGGATAGAGTAGTCAGTCAAAAGTTGTTGTTTTTTTTTAGATGATCAATAACAAACAGAAGTGATTTGAGTGATGTTCTTTTCCCTCTTATTGTGACATTTGTTTTTGTTGAGAATTAGTAATATTTAATGTGAGAAACTTGGTGAATCGACTTTATGTCAAAAAGAAAAATCTTTTACAGCTGGGATGTCCTGACACCAATTTTTCTTAAACCAAGTAAGAGTGCAGGTACTTTAGTTTGAGTACATGTAAATACAGAGTACTTACTGAATTAAAACGTCAGCATTACATAATGACTTAAAAAAAAATTAATTTTCTTTAGAATCAGGTGGCTTGTCTTCCTAACAGGGCTACCATCCCTCTGATTGGATCAAATGCTGCATGTTACATAATTTTAAAACAAAAAAATAATAAATATCTGTATTGGGATGTCACTACTTTAAAATTTACTGCAGGATTTCCACTGCCTTTATAGCTAACACTACATTCATCCCAATCATTCTGCTACCAGCAAAGTCACTTCTATCAAAAAGGAATTTTACAATTAAGTCCTAATTTTCCTTACATAAAAGCACATCATCCACCACCTGTCATGCCAGAGTTTTAGACTAAGATCATCTTCTGATGTGACAGGATTAAGTTGTAGCCAGACTTTGTAAATCACAATGTGCGTACTCTCATGTGAAATCCTAGAAGATGTGCTAGCTCTTGACGTATGTGTTGAGGATAACTCACAGCTACTACAATACTAGGTTTTAGCTCAATATCTGTACAATTGTTGAAATAATAGCCAATTATCTGTTTGCTAAGGTAAATTCTCTGTGACAGCCATCTCAAACTGGGTTGACTCCAACAGGAAATCAGTTGTAAATCTGCATCCATCTTTCTGATTTTGCTTTGAATTCACACGGGCTGTTTGGGGACATGTAAAAGGCCAAATGTAGAATGTTGATTGTAAAATCCCCAAGTCTGGTTTAGCAAGAGGCATTTGGGGCAAGTTAAACAGATTTATTAATCACAGGAAGGAGGACACGCCCTCAGAGCTGGCTGGTCACTGAGGGAAAGCAGAGCAGGTGAGTTTTGGGGATAATGTCGAGACTTCAGATTAATCTTATTAAAGTTAGTTGGGGATGTAATTCAGGCTAGTGGGGCTGTTGTTTTCAGGCCTTCCCAGGTGCAGTAGCAGTGTTCTGAATCTGAGCCGTGACCCTCCAGGTATGTGGAGCAGGAAGGACACATAGATTAGTTTCCTCAGGCAGACATACAGTTAAAGGTAACTGGCTACAGGTGAGCATAATAAGTAATCAGAGAGGCAGGAAAAAAACAGCCAGACTACAAAGAAACAACCAAGAAAAGTGGGGCAACATACAATAGGAGTGAAAGAGACTGCAAAACCACAACACTAATGGTTGTGCTGTGGAGTCTGGAGTGTCGATTGGAACTGTGACTAACGACTCGATTCTTCTGGAACATTCAAATTTAAAAAATTTGATTCCTACTTTCTACACCCAGTCAGCCTACTGGAAGAAGTAGCGCCAAACAAAACATGTTGGTGAACCGCTGGAACACCAACAAAGAAAAAGTTGTCCGAACACCACTGAAGAAGAATCTGCAGGTGGTGTGTGCGTAAATGGTCAGTGTGTGGCAGCAATCTATAGTGTGGTTTAACTTTAAAAAATAAAGAATAAGGAAAATGTTGCAAAGGAGGGCCAACATGATTAAACAACACTGCTCAGGGTTCTGCTTATGTTCTGTGTGAGACTTCACTGACATTCATGGATGAGTAACACAATAAAACATGTCTAACACCAACACTGAGGCAGCTGACAAATTATACCAGACCTTAAAACTGTAACATCTTTTCAGTAACATGTTTAAGTAGCTGCAGCAGCATCAGACATGTGTCAGTGTTTTCATGAGGTTTTTAAAAATAAAGCTTTCTTGTAAAAGTATGTAATGCAAAAAAAAATGTCCATCTAATCCAGACTAACAATCTTATATCCAGACAAAAAGTATATTTGATCTTGTTTTGAGTGTAATATTAAACAAAAGCAGACTGTGTTAGATTATTACTAAGTGTATCTTATTGTACTGTCAGATTTTTTCACTTAATTTGAGTCTAAATCTTTTGAAACTAAGTGAAATAATATGTCAGTGCAGTAAGACAATTCACAGAGTACCCCTGTGCAAAGTAAATTCATAACATTCATATTCAAGTTCATAGGTTTGACAGTGGTTGAAAACAGCCCTGTGAGGAATTCTTAGTGAAGTTCATAAAAAGTAAAAAGTTCTTAGAATTAAAATTCTTAGAGAAGTTGAGACTATTTCATCCAAAAAAGAAAAGGACTCTGGTTAGATACCTCATTTGAACCGTGTAAAATTTTTTGACCATCGGAATCAGAAATCTTAGGAACCGGAATCGTTCCAATTGAAATGATGCCCAAACCTATGACCAGAGACAAAATGAACCCACGAGAGGACAACTTTACACACATTGTTAACAAGTTCTTGTCCAAAAAATCAAAGTACTACTATGACCAACAGAGGAGATAGGAGTTCAACCATTCATAAAAAAGGGGGAGTTGAGCTCAAAGTACATACTGTACATACAAATCATGAAATAATTATATAAATATAAATATTTAGTTTTTTTTATAACATTTTGCTCAACAAGACCCTGCAACTGAACTGCAACAGCTCCATGTTCAGTAAATCTACACAAAGTTGTAAATCCTCAAATTCAATTACTTTTTGTTTTTTTATTCCTGCCGCCATCGTTGAACCGTTTTCATCTAAATTTCTCTTATTTTCTAATGAAGACGATATCTTCTGCAGACATTCTACTTTTGTATCATTCCAGTGTAAGAGAAATGACAGCAAGTCTTTTCTATTTTTACTTCATGAGATGCCTTGTTAAATACGCAAACATGAGCCAGCAAACAGTGGCTGGGTGAAACAACACCACTTCATAGAGAGATGTGATTTTAATGAAGGTATAAAGATGCAGTCACAATACGACTGTAAACTAGTTCTACTCTGAGTAAAGAAAATGTTTGACTCGTTCTTTGTTTAAGGGTCTGCAGACTTCAGCAGATCTCAGTATTTGAGTTTGTGTTGGGAGAGGGAGGGGCACTGGAGTGGACCAGACTAAATCAGAAAGAGGTTCTTTTGATTTTGATTTAACCTTCATTGCATCCATGATTAGCAGGTTTGCTTCAACTGCACTCATTTAAGTTGTTTAAAACATTATAGCTCAGCTTAATTATAATGCTTTATGGGGGACATTAAAAATGCTTAATGAAACATTCTATACAGTAACACAAGAGACTGATAAGGTCATAAAAAGATGATTCATTAAATGCTGTTAAAAGTGATCTCACGGTGCTCAGTTCGATCTACAGTCCGGTAACTTCAGCTTGTTCAGGGTCACAGTGGTCTGGATTCTGTCAGGCGCTGAGTGAGAACCTGAACAAGCTGCCAGTCTTTCAAAACATCAGCACACCACTTTGCAAATCCCTGCATTATGTATTTAGATATAGTGCACCCGGTCCAGTTCTTCTGTATTTGCCTGTGTCTCTTTCCTGTCCCTCAAACCAGCTGGTCGAGGCAGATGGCCGCCTGTCCTGAGCCTGGTTCTGCTGGAGGTTTCTTCCTGTTAACGGGGAGTTTTTCCTCTCCACTGTTTGCTCAGGACGGGAGACTGTGATCAAGAGATTCAACGCAATCTGCTGGCTTCTTCTTTAGATTGTTGTTTTTTTCATATATAAGTGCCCTGAGACAACGTATGTTGTGACTTGGCGCTAAATAAATAAACTGAATTGAATTGAATTATTTTAGGAATAAATTTAGTTGATAGAGGCACTGTGGAGAAAAAAAAGAGCAGATATGAAACTTATGGAAAGCTGAGGCATTTGAGCAGGTGAAGAAAAGCGGGATGATGTACAGAATCATCCCTGTATAACTCAGGACAAAACCAAAACGGTCACACACACACACAAAAACAACATTTTCAGGGTGGACAGTGGTGGGCACAGTTCCCCTAAAGCACTAATAGGGGAACTAATTTCTTGATTAGTGCTTTAGGGCTAGTGTTTTAGGGCTTTTCCTTATTTTAAAATTTGTTAGTGGATTAGCACATGCTAAATTTATAGGCTAAATTTAGAAGCACTAACTTTATATGTTATTAATCAACGTTAATGTTAACAGCTGAGGGTGAAAGCTGTCACATTTTGTTCATATGTGTGTTACTTATCCACCAGGTGACAATATATGAACTCAAATACAGCTGTGGAATGTCAATGATAAGTCTTAAGAGAGCAACATGACAACATGTGACTCATGTTGTTTGTTGAAGAATGTTTATGGGATGGACAATAGTGAATAAAAATCAAATCACTATTTTATATAGTCATCATTTATATGAATGGTTAGTGTCATGGCTTCAATTTCTGTTGTTTCATTGTGTTTTATAAAACCCAGGCAATGAGTTGCCTTGCACAGCCTATAATAATGTCTCAGTGCAACTAAGTTCTTCATAAACCCTTCAAACTGAAAGAAAGTGTGAGTGGAGAGTTGGACTGCTTTGACTGATCTCAAAGACTTTTTCAATAAATTTTAGTCTGATTAAAGCTAAATAAAAATATACATTTTAAAACTTACCTGACTTCACCTATGTGTATTATTTACAGAACAGGAAACTGAACTTACTGTACTCGTGAAATTTGATGAGCACCGTAATTGCACAGATATTACGTGTGTCTAACTTGCTGTGAAGGATTGGTATTATAAATTATATTTTGAAGAGCTGTGGGGATAAAAGGCTCTGCAGTGAAGAAAAGAAAACTTCTCAGCCTGTATTACTCATGATAAGCTTGGGCTCTATTGATTTTGAGAAAGACAAGACTCCCTGCACAAAAATGGCTGTCACCTTGCAGATAGTGGGATGCACTTAAATGAGGAGGTGGTGGGTTATTTTTGGCCACGGCTGTGAGTCAATAAGCTTCAGTGATGTCTTACAAAAGACAAATATTGTGCTGCCTGTGTGAGTCTTATGTGGGCTTTTTTTTAATTTGCCATCAAGCTTCATTTTATCCCCATCCTGCTCATTTTCCTGTTAGGGTCGGCTTTGTTGCGCTATCGCATGAATAGGGCAAGATCATCTGGCTGGGTGAGATGTCATGAGGACAGAGACCAGGAGGACCAGCTTCAGTGAGCTCTGACATCTCAGGAAGGAAGCAGGAAGCAGCGCTGTCCTTTGAAGCTTGCTTCTGGAAGGTTATTTGGGTTGCATGAGTTGCATTCAGCCTCTGCAAAGCAGTGCTGCCCACAAAAAGGTCATAAATGCTTTTACAAATACCATAAAGCCAGTGTGTCATCAGTGGTTATCAAAGCAAGACAGGGACCGCATTGGGTGAAATCAATGTAGGAAAAAAAAATCTGTGCATTCTGCCTCACGTTTGATCAGGAAAGACAGATTTCAAAGCAGTGGTCTGCTAATAATGTGCATACATTTATTTTACTGGTCTGTGTTTATCCAAGCCAGCTTGAGTGGCTCAAAAGTCTGCAAGGTCTTCAGTCCGCCGGGCAGAAAAACTATTCAGCATTTGCTTCTTTTTGTACTTTTTGATTTTCCTCCACTTTGCTCGCCCAGCTGCAGCGAGCAGCTTTTCAGAGTAAACCTGGTTGACCTGATTTGATGCGTCTGAATGCATCTTGTGTAAACCCAGGCGGCTGCTGCTGTTCAGCTAATGCTCTGCTTTAGCCACTCAAACATTAGCCGAATCCCATTTCACTCCCTGCACTCACTTTTAAGCCCCGTCCTTGTACATGTTGGGTTGTGAAGCAAAGTCAAATGAACAGAACCTTTAAGAACTGAGATCCTGAGGGTCAATACTTCAAATCACAAAGATATAAATGTATAACGCATCACCGGCATGAGAATCATTGTAGTTTAGTTTCAAGTGTACCAATGCATCACATTTATTGCCATTTTTTACATATTTTATTGATATATTTAAGGATTGGGGAAATTAATTCTCTGCATTTTTCTCATTGCACACGTGAGCAAACGTGGAGCAGCGGGCTGCCAGTTTTAAGGGATTAAGGGTCTTGCTCAAGCGCCCAGGGTGGGGTTGGTTGGTCTGGGGAGTTGAACTGGTGACTTTAGCAATCACAAGCTCACCTTCTCTGACCTCTGCTCCACAAATCCCTAATTTACTTTGACAAACATATAAAAATGGCATAAATATCCATCAATCCATCCATCATATTCCACAGAGTCGAGTCACAGGTGCAGCAGCCTGATCAGGGAGGCTCAGACGTCTTTCTCCACTGCCACCTCCTCTAGTTTTTCAGGATTCCAAAACGTTCACAGCTGCGTCGAGCTCAAGATGCATGCGCTCGTCTCCTAAAACAGGTAAAAATGTTTGCACCTTCCTCCAGGAGGTGTTTGCAAGGTGGCTGCCGTGGCTCAATCAATCCACAGGCAGCCGTCTGCAGAGCGCAATACTCCACTTAACCCGCCTGGTGGATCTGAAAACACAGCTGGTGCTGGAAACGGAGGTACATTCGTCCAGCTGAATCATTGAGAACATAAAGGTAGCTTTACTTCAAGTCTCTCCTGGATAACTGAACTTCTCATTATATTTCTAAGGGAGAGTCCAGCTGTGGAGAAAATTCATTTTAGCCGCCTGTATCCATCACCTCATTATCCCGGTCACTACCCAGAGTAAACAAACACTATGATATCCATTAATGTAATTTTGTCACTGTGGACTTTTCCCAAAAAGAACAAGAAACACAATAAATATAAAATCAACTGTAGGCTTAATATCTGATTATATCACTAACAGCATACAGCTGTAACATCTGTTCTCATTTAAAACAGCTGGTGTTTTGTTGAAGGAGAGTCTCGTGACAATAAAAAAACTGTTGCACACCAAAAGCAAAGCTGACCTGGAAAGTTGCACCTGTAATAAGTTTGAACACATCCTCCTCCTCAGCACCGCCCTCATCAAAGTGATGGGGTTTAGAGTTACCAGGACTGTGAGCTTTTTTTTTTTTGTTTTAAACTAATTCTGAAAATACAGACTACATTTTATCATCTGCTGCACAGTATAAGTCGACTACTAGATGAGACGTGTGAATGTAGACCAACAAGAGTAATGTATCTTTTATTGTATAGTTTCCGTGCAGGATCCAATCAGAAGTTTGATGCAAAAAGAAAAAAAGAAAGAGTCCTATCAGAAGGACCCTTTCCTGTTCTGACTCACCACCAACAACAAATCTGAGTGAATGAGGGGCAGTGCACCGTCAGAGTCAATAGGAGCCAACAGAGCTGAGATTTGAGACAAAGACAAGGTGTCAGATGAGAAAGTCTTGCATCGACGTGACCCCACAGATCAGCAGCGATGTGGAGTGACAAGAGGCAAGATGCGGGTCGACTGCTACTGTAACTCGCTCCGACAGGACAGGAACACCTGAGTGTGCTTGGATTTATTCACTTACAGACCAACTGCTGTCAGTCCTCATTTGGCATCCAGTCGTGCTGCCAGAATCCTAACAAACTGACAAAGGCAAGCTGTGCAGTTTAGTTCCCACCTCACCCACACTTCACCACTTCGCTCACATCTCACTCTTTCTCACGCACTCACGCCGAGCAACTTTTTGTCTCGTTAGTGGCCGATTAACGGTGGATTCAAAAATTGATGCAAACTCGATATTTAGAGTTGAAGTTAAATGTACAACAGAAGACAAAGGCTGTCAGTGTTTGACTTATCATTAGCCATAATGCAAATTACTTAAAATCCCAACATGCAGTAATGGAAATAATATCGAACCAAATACTGTTTTATGTTAAAAACACACATTTGAGCTTTAGTGTAGCTGATGCAGAAGCTGAAGAGTATGGCAGAAAACACTACTTTTGGCCTGTAAATGATGCCTAAACCTTAAGTCAGACATACAACTAGTTTTTGTTTAAAAGGTTCAGTTAAATTTAGATCTTTTTCATGAAGGTCAATGCTCTGCCAGTCCAACACTTCCCTCTCCCAAATGTGCACTTTGTCAAATCTGATAATCACACTTTTTGTCAGGTTCATAAAACGTTGTGAGGCTGTATTTCTCCATGTGGACAACAAGAATATCCAAAACTAAAAAAAACTGTAATTCTGTTTAGTTTAGTTGTGCAGCTCCAATTCAAAACAGAAGTTTTCTCCGATCATAAAATAACAAAAAAAACAAAAAAAAAATCCAAATCCTAAATAGTGATTTAAAACAAATTCAAATTTAAATCTATTTGATGCAATATAACAAAATAACAATTTGTCATATTACAACATGACAAAAGAAACCTCAAACAGAACTGGGTTAGAGAAGTCAGGAGAGACAGACAAACAGACTGGCTCATCTAAGTGTAGTTTATATGAAAAAAACATGAAAAGTACGTGTAAATGATAATGTAAATAATTATGAATACAAACATGGACAGTAGAGTGAGGAAAAACAGCAGCAGGGTGAGGAAATGTGGTCAGTTTGTCTTCAAGCAGTCTCAGCCTAAAGCAGAACTAAGGAATAACTCAGGAAACTTAAGCCTAACTATAGGATTTATCAATAAGAAAAATCTAGGGTCTGGACTTTAAAGTAGAAGTCAGCTCAGTCATCCGGGAGGGACTCAGAGTAGAGCCGCTGCTCCTCCACGTCGAGAGGAGCCAGTTGAGGTGGCTCGG
>JAUBOC010000001.1:6782799-6794653 GCA_032275365.1 Anablepsoides cearensis
TATATTCATAAGCAATATCCCTTTTTATCTGTTAGTAACACACTGCTAACCCTACAGGTGATGGAAATGCACTTAGTTGTTTTCCCAGCCACCAGCTAGTTCTGATGGCCTCTGTGCACAATGACTGATAAATTAATAATTTGATGAGTACATCCATTCAAAAAATTCTAGACTATACCCTTAATGTAATTGTACAGCATTAGAAAGCCTGTTTTTAACTACATGTAACTGTGTAATAAAGTGACACCATGCCTCTATTAGATACGAGTTCACTGAATTTCTACTCATACACACACAAACATGTACACACACACACACACACAAACGTCCCGACTGGGATCACTGATAAAATACCAAACAACAGACAGATTCATTTGAAACACGTCGCGTAGGAGGGCCTCTTGGCAGTCTGTACTCTGAACATGTGTGCAAAAGAAGACTGTGAGTCAACACTCAGATACTTTGCAGCTTGAGTAAAACACACAATGCATGACAGAAAAATCTATACAACATAAGCAAAGAAATGACTGAAGTATACCAGGGTTGGGCGCCCCGGTGTACAGTTCCTCTAATCCAGGAAATCCTAAAAACAGTCTGATAGTGAACGTTGAACATTCCCTCAAAATAACTGGGAAAATAAATCATTTTGGTTGTCGTTTTGACACTGTAAAGATAAGTTAGGTTGTTTTTATGTTCATTTGCTTCAGGTCTATTCCCACAGGAAGTGGCAGAGACTTACAGCAGACTGGTACGCTGTGATTGGCCACTGGTAGTGGCCGTGGGAGGAAGTTGATTTTTCAAGACACCCGACATAAATCGGATTATCATATAATTGACATGTTTACTGGTGTATTTATAGCCTCCATTTGGTTGGAAAGTGAGGAGCATGGCTACATTCACAGTCCAATCACATTTGAGGATATAGCTGCTGGGCACACATGCCCACACTACACTATAAATCAGATTTAGTTCACTGTGGGCTTCAAATAAATGAGGTGGATTGATACAGTGCTGAAAATTGTAACCAAAATTGGGTGAATGGCCACTTTTATTCTAAATACAATGTAGGAGGATGTAGTCAGATACTGTACTTTAGAAAACATGTTGTCTTTTAGACTGTAAAAGTACATTAGTAAATGTAAATGTACATCAGAAAGTGCTTTATGAAGCATAAATAACCTCAGTGTGTTAACAGTGACGGTTGTGTTTTTTGAATGTTACTTCCAGACTGATGACAATTAAAATGTGTTTCTGCTGGAGATGGTCAAAGTTAAGTTTACTTTGAAGTTTTTGTTTGAACGTCTGCACACCCAAGAAGTTTACTTTTTTCCTTTTCTTACATTTTGCCATCAACATCTTTTTGGAAACTAAATAATATTTTACAACCAGAGAAGAGGATAGTTTAACCATAGTACTCATGACTGGTTCAGAACTTTTGAGTATTCATTGTATGGACCAAACACTGTATGTTCATGCTCATTGTGGTGCTTAAAAATAATAAAATGCTGCCCAAGTGACTAATGTTTTACGCAGCCTTACAAAGAGTATAACAAATACTGTAAACTTGGGTTATTTTTATGTAATAAAAATACATGTAGGGTAGAGCAAAAAGACTATGTAATTTTCTTACTTAAAGCAGTCACATATCAAACAGGATAAATACTGGTCGGGTCCGCATTCTACAGGGCAATGCAAAAACACAAGAGTGACTATTATCCATGCACAGGCTCACACGGTCCACTCAGATTTGTCCTTTAACTTAATATGCAAGTTTTGCAGGGTTGAAGGGACTAAGGAAGTAAACTGAATTATCTGGAGAAACATGTGCTTCCACAGACAGAATATGTAAGCTTCATACATGGTTATAATGTTGGGCAGAAGAAAACTCGATGTGCTGACTAAAAGAAATAAGCAAAGGTTTAAGGTGTTAATTTATAGGTATAATAATGAGCAATGTGCAGAGGTGATCTCAAGGACTCATCACTGGGAATGGATGGAAATTTAGTTTTGGTTTTAGGAGACTAAGCTATCCAATTTTCTTTTTCAATCAAATCTGAGAAGAGGGGGAATTATTCTGGAGTCTGAGGAGGTGAGGAGAAGGCAACAATGGAGAGTGGGCAGGCTGGCAAGTAAGGGAGTGAAGACAAGAAGGAAACTTAAAGGTTTATAGTCACAAAAACAAGCATGTACAGATCAGCTGTGTGAATGTTTTCTTACTAACTGGTTACGATAACATTGTTTTTTTAGTTACAAACTAAATGCTTTGTAAAAAATGTTCTTCAGTGCATAGATAGGAGTCATTATGGCTGTGTCTCAATTTATAGGCCGTATCCTTCAAAGTCCGCATTTGTCAACTGTCCCAGTTCGTGGGCTCCTTCTCATGCAGCCGACAATTGTGGCCCACTAAACCCTGAAGATGAAGGCTGCATCAGAGTATCCATCCTGGTCGAGGATATCCCAGGGTTCATTGCACCTTCATCAAACTAAATCAGAAAACATAGATGGCAGTGTTTTGTTTTTTTTTACCAAGTCTGTAGTCTGAAAATTTGTCATGCTCTGAAGAATTTGTTGTTAAATGTAAGTTTACCAACTCAGCTGATGAAATTTATGCTTCAATGTGATGTTGAATAAAATGTTATTACAAGTACTGACACTGGTGCTAAACCCAAATTATTAATGTTTTTTATTTATTTACGTGTAACCTTTTTAATCGTAAAGTTATTCCTCCAGTAAAAAGACATGTCAATATGTGTCACAGTGCATTTTAAGTCTGAAGGGACTTGATATAAAACATCTAATGAGGTAGCAAACGTGTGTCATTTGAAGGTAAGACCGTCTCATTTCACAGCTGTTTTATGCAGACTACCCAGACTGTGAACGCTGGGGCCTACATGGGTCAAAGTCTAGGCAGACTGCAGCCTTATCAGGACACACACTCAATCTACAGGTTGAATTGAGTCTCACAAAGAAGCTCTTTAAAAGTTCCGACATGTTTGGGGTGTGAGGGATGAAATTGCAGCTTCTAGTTCTGTTTTCCTATGCTTAATCAAAGTATCCACACATAATTACTGGGGCAGACTAAAAATAGCAACACTTAAGTGTCTATTACCTCATCAACCCCCACAGCCTGTCAGAACATGGCAACTTAGCCTGTGGGCAGCAAATGGAAAAGACTCATCTGTTACAACCCTCTTCCTTTTGAAGTAGCTATTTCTTCACATGTAAACATTTCACTAAGTTATTTTCTTTTTCCACTGATAGTGATGACACACATAAGGCCACAGCTAAGGAGGCAGGTGACACGAGCTGAGAGAGTAGGTTCTGTTCTCTGGCACAGAGGAGCTTGTTCACCAGATTTCCTTGTGCTAATACCAAATGTCATCAACGTAGAGGCATTCTCCCACTATTTACTTCAGTGTGTTTCAAATATTTTTTATGTAAGAGAGCCTGAAGTAAATCAAACTAAATCCAAAAGGATTTCTTTGTGCCTGGGATATTATTTTTATTTATTTTATTTTTGCAAAATTTGCTTTATTTGAATAATGTTTTTTGGTTTGAATAGGATTCTTAATGGAGATTTTCAAAAATATCTCTTGATAGACAGTAATTTGCAAGCATTTGTCAAGGGTTTCATTAATCAAAGACACTTTCTATCATTACAGTTTTAATTATACAGCAGGATTTTTAATTTAAAAAGATTTGGTTAAAATGCCTGACAAGCTAAGCACTTGCTGAAATGAAACTACACACTTCTTTTATGACATGAATCAAGGTTCACATCTTTTCAAAGACAAAAAGAAAGATTTCTATTAAAGAAAACTGCCAAAGTTTTTTCTTGTTTTGTTTAGTTTTTTTTTATCTGTGGAAAAAAAATGTAAAAATCTAAATGGATGAGCCGAGCAATTTGCTCTAAAGGTGCTGCACTGTAAATGAGTTAAAGGCTATACCCTCTCCCCCCTCCCCTCCCCCTGAGTTGAGGAGGGCAGAGGTTATGAAAATACATTGTTTGTATATAAAAATCACCAAGACAAATCCATTTGAATAACTAAAACTTTGTATGAGTCAATTCTTCTTTTTTTTCCCTTTTCCACACAAAAGTTCAGGAGAAGGGGTAGTAGCCTTGGATGGAGGGAGGGTGGCCCAGGTGGCTTAAAAGTAAGAAAGCCGGGCTTTAAGGAAAATACCACTTCTCTAAAGCAGGGGTGTTTGGTCCTGGACCTCTACAGCCACAATCCTGACACATCTGAAACATGCAGGACGTTGGCCCTCGAGGACCAGGACTGGACACTATTCCTCTAAACTACGATCATCTTTTTGCGTAATCTCATATAACATATCAGACACTCAGAGAATTCGAGTATGCACTCTTGAAGCATGTAGCAGCTCGTTCACCAGCCATTCCTGCGAGGGCTCACTGTGTTTGAACGTCTTCCATTTGTACACAGAGTGTCTGATTGTGGATTAATGGAATACAAACTCTTTAGAAACAGTGTAGTACAAGTTATTTTTGTAATGCGGGGGGGTTGTTGGCAGCGGGTACATTCCATAACTCAACACTGGCCCACAAAACAATCAACCATGCGCACACATCTACAGTAGGGTCAGTTTTTTTAGAAACACCAATTAACCTAACATGCATGTTTTTGTGTGAATTCACACACGCACAGAGCAAACATGAAAAAGGGTTATTTTAATGGATGTTTTTCGTCTTCTGCTTTGCCTTGTTTGTTACCAAGACTCATTGGCTACTATTGCTTCTGACCACAAGACAAACCACATCACATGTCAGACTTCAATTCATCTTCAAATCTCTGGACAGTTTTTGTCATGACAGTAAGCAGACCGCTGTCACAGCCGAGTCTGAATAAAAGATTTTGCTCCAAGCAAACAAAGAAGAAAGGAGTCTCTCTTTTTTTTTTGGGTCACCATTCTCTAACACATCTCCAGAGACTTTGCAAGTGGCAAAATAATCACAAGCAAAGCCTTGAAAGCTTCCAGCAACCCTCAAAGTATTTTTTTTTCTCTCTCGCTTATGGGAGACCCATGAAATAATTAGAATTGCGGATAATGAATTTTAAATGGCAATTTGCAGGAATCACACAAATTGTTTGAGAAATTGTTGGATACAAGGTTTTGAAGACGTCAGGAAGATTCTCAGTCTGAGAAACTAGAAGTTGAATTTACATGTGTTTTGCGTGAGTTAAGTCATGTGTGCCACAATAAGAGTTTCAGTGCTTCTTTATTTACAAAGTGATAAAATACATTGTGGCTTCCATGAACGTTTTCTCAAGGTAATGACAAAGCGATTCCGCCGAGCACTCACACAGAGTCATAGACAAATTAAATCACACGGTTTAAAAAAAATGATACAGCCGCATCACCATTTGGATAAAATATACAGTATTCTCAAAGAATTGAGGTAGAAAAAGCACAAACTGTTCAAATGATGGCATCTGGCAAGGGTATGTAGAGGTCATGAATGAAATCAAAAAGGAAGTTACCGCATTCTGATTCACATGGGGTGAAAGGCTAATAACCTTTAGGACAAAAAAGTTTTAAAAACTTGGCAACCGTTTTGTTGAAAAGGTCAATAACTAAATGTGGGATGAAACCAATAAAGATAAAACATCAAAAGTAATAAAAGTCTAGAGTATGGTGCTTTCTGCCACATACAAATAGGATTTTGTGTTCAATTCAAATGTGGAGTAAAGTGTTCGGGTTCACTATAAAAAAAAGGCTTTTGTCAAATTATTTATAATCAAATTCTCTTTTTTATTCCATGTTTATGTTTGACAAATGTACCATGCAGACAACCTACTTCCAATTTCTTTTATAACTATGAACACTTAGATTACAAGAATAAAATGGGTTCTCATTATGGCGCAATTTAACAGCACTCCTTTTTGCTCTCCCTTTATACATTTGTGCAACATTTTCAGGACTTCTATATAATTTAGTGGCAGGTTCGAAGTGAAAAAAATTAAAGGCAATAAGGGGAATTCAAATAATATTTAGTATTACCTTGGCACCACCTCAAAGTGTTCACGTCTTGCTTTAAAACCAAACCTGAGACGTGCTTGTGTCGAGATGAAGATAATCCGAAGACACTGTGCCACAAAACTAATGGCTCCTCTTATAAAACATTGATTTTGTTTATGTACAGGAATCAGTTTGATTGATTTGTGTTCAGCTTGAAAGCCTTGGGGTAATTGTGTTTACATGTCATTTACTTTGCTGCTGTAATCTAACGCCGTAAACCAGGAGCCTGGGTGTATTTGTGCCATATGCACGAAAGCAGCATAGGTTTGAGTGGCCCGTCAAATATACTCTATGATCTTCTGTCTGAAAAGAGAATAGCTGAGTCAGCAACAAACTGAAATATGCTGTTTCAATGCAGTGACTCTCATTCTACCAGTCTGTTTAATCTGCAGGTCTGCCATGTACACCATGTCCTTAATGTAGAAGTGTATAGGATCACCTTGAACCACAGTAAATACTGCTTAACCCCCCATGTTTAGACCTTGAGAGCCTCATGGACCCCCACAGCAGACAGCCGACGGTTGATGTTGCGATAACGGCAGCGTAGAAGGTCACGATAGGTGGAGCGCAGGTCTCGATTGAAGAAGGCGTAGATGAATGGATTCATCAGTGAGTTGGCGTAGCCCAACCAGAGCAAGGTGCGCTCCAGCCAGATGGGCACGCAGCTACACTCCACTCCACAAATAAACGGCCGGGCGGTGGACAGAATGAAGAACGGCAACCAGCACACAGCGAAAACCCCTACAATCACCCCAAGTGTCGTGGCTGCCTTCTGCTCCCGCTTGAAGATGGAGATGTTTTTGCGTTCTCGGTTCAGCAGGCGGGACAAGGCAGCGCAGTCCTCGGCCACGCCGGGCGGCTTCAGGCCCTGCATGCGCAGCGCCTCGTTCGCCACCGTTTCAAGGCGCTCGCGCCGCGACAGGTCAGTGAAGCGGTGCTTGGCGCCGCTCTTGCGGGCCGCCCTGAAGATCTTGTAGTACATGACGAGCATTACCAGCATAGGGATGTAAAAGGCTACGGCTGTAGAGTAGATGGTGTAGCCAAAGTCTTGGCTAATGAGGCACACGCCGGCCGTGTGGACATTCTTGGCCCAGCCACAGAAAGGCGGCAGGGTGATGGACGCTGACACCAACCACACTCCCAGGATCATCTTGGCCATCAGTTGCCCATTCTGGCGTGCAGGGTAGGTGAGAGGTCGAGTGATCCCCAGATACCTGCATGGAAAGGAGGCAGAGAAAACATCAAGATCATTCAAACCTTGTTTTTTAAAAGAAGTCTAAAATAAAAGGATGGTGTAACTTTTAAAATTCTTTTTAATCTTTAAAAGGGAAAAAGTTAAAGGCCTAACATTCTTTGGTATAACTTTTCACTTTTCATGACAGAGGCTTTGCCTCAATTCAGGGGCTGCAGCCGACATATGCCGTCCGCTTATGTCACTGCGCTGCAACATAGGCTGCAGCAAAGGTTGTAGGGGTGCAACAATACATGTACCCGTATCGAACCGTACCGAACTGCATCAAAGACTTGTATCGAACAATACAGATTTTTAAAATGTATTATTATTTATTTCTTCTTAGGACGCTCTGTGTTGAAGGATCAGTGGATCTGTGTTTGACTACTACTAGGCTGCATTTTTCAGCACAGATCCACTGAGAAGCTTGATGTTTCAGCAACATTTAATTAAAAAACTGGACTTTTAAGGTTAAACAAATATTTATTATTTATTTTAATAAATTGGAAGTTAAAAGGGCATAGAAATTTCTCTTTTTTGTATCGAAAAAATATCAAACCATGAGACTAAAGTATCAAACCAAACTGAACCGTGAATTTTCTGTATCGTTGCACCCTTAATAGCTTGTCCTACTAACGCAGCCGACATATGCATCTGACCAAACCCTGAAAACGTAGCTGCATCTGAGTATGCTATACAGCCGACGATGTCCCAGGATTCACTGCACCATCCGCAAACTGCACCAAAAAACAAAGACGGCAGAGGTTTTATATATATATTTTATATCATGAACTAAAAAAAGGTTTTAATAATACTGAACTTTGTGTGGCAGCGAGTACTCAAGCAAACATATGTCCTCCGTAGACTAGACCATCTCATTTTACAGCCGTTTATGCAGCCTATACTGGCAGCCTACAGCTCTCAAACTGAGACACAGCTAGAGTTCCATTCAAGATTCAACTGCATCTTGAAAGCTGTAGACACACACCCAGTGATGACGCTCTGAAAATTTCATTCAGATCCCTGGTTTATTTTGCTAACTGTACAGACAAATGAACACATAAAAAAAAACAGATTAAAAACTCCACAGTCCCACCTTACCCGTCAGAAACATATTCTCTTATCACTTACATCAAAGCCAGACACAAGGTCCTGTGGAGTTTTCTGTAAGAGGTCATAAGCTTTGTCCCTGCCTGGGGGGTAATGCTGCTTTACTTCAGCGCTCAGAGCTGAGCGGGTGAAGCTGGAACTATCAATCAAACAGGCAGCTAAGTGAATTCAAATAGCAACTGAGGGTGTCAGAGAAACAAAAATAGGTGTGAAAAGCTTGGATTTGTACCGAGATTGAAAAATAGCCACTATTCTCACTAAATGATAAATGTGTGCATACTTCTCAGCATATTCTGGCTCAATATCCACATTCATCTTAAGCAGTAAATGTGTCATTGATGAAAGTTGCATGTCTCAGGCTTACAGCTCTTTTTTTTCTATTTTCCACTTTGTTGTTAATGAAAGATCAAAAGCATTTGAAGGCAGCGTCCAATTCTACTTATCGCTCAGCTGTGATGCTATCGCTGCTGTGGAGGTCCCACTCAGATCGCTCAGCTTTGAAAGAATCTTTCATTTTATCAAATGCTGATTTGGCACAAGAGAAGTCCGGTCCTCAGATCTCAGTTTCACTTTTACACTTTAGCTTCCACGTCTCAACAACAGTGTTTTATGATTGTTACGAAAGCAGCGGAGCCTAATACAGATAAAAACAGACAACAGATGTAGCATTTTCAAAAGGAATGTGTATTTCTGTCCAATGGTGCCACGGTTTTAAACTCGTGTTAATGACAGGGATGTAGCTATTTTACCATATTCCAAGATATGTGTTGTGAATGACTCTCAGCTACTACCACAGATGATTTTAGCTCAGTATCTGTAAACCTCCCTGAGTTGTAGTCATGTCTGAGTGGCTAAAGGGGACAAGTTGTGGCAACCATCCTGAATTAAAATGAGTTGTAGATCAGGGCTCTTCAACTAAATTGCTCTGGGGGGCCACAGTTACTGCAGGTTAACAGCTCAGGGGCAAAACATCCAGCAATTAAAGTCATTATAAACCAAGTATTGCAAAGATCTGTTACCTTTGAAATAGTTTATTTTGCTGCATTTAATCATGAACACAACATACAGAACCATATAAAAGTAGTGATAATTAATATTAAAAACAAAAAGAACACATTATGCCTCCTATTTGACACAAATATTATTTTGACATGTCCGACTTGCCAAATTTTTAAACCAATTTTATTTTCACTTTCACAGTTTTATTTTCAACTGCTTGTAGTTTTAACTGTCGTGAGTGTTCATAGAAATGTTTTTTACCAGCTTGTAGCCAAGATTTTGATGTTTTTATAGATACCAAACATGTCTATGTTTAACTAAAAGAACCGAGAAAAGCAGGGGTTTGGGCTCAAAAAATGAGTGAACCAATCAGTGGGCCAAACTTTGGTCACTCTCAGGCCGAATGAGGCCCGTGGGCCGCCAGTTGAATAGCACTGTTGTAGATGGATATCCAGTGATGACTTTTCAAATGTGGGACAACTCTACCACCTGTGCCACTGTGCTGTCTCTGGGTCTTCAACAGATAATACCAAAGTCTTAAGCAAAGATCTTATATAATGTGTGGCTCTAAAAGCAGTGGTGGGCAGCACTAATCTACAAGTTCCACTAGCCCTGAAACACTAATTCAAATATTTAGGTCCCCTAATTCTAAAGCACTAAAGCACTAAAGCACTAAAATAACCCGGTCAACCTTCAACATGTATCACATGTTGCTCTCTTAAGACTTATCATTGACATTCCACAGCTGTATTTGAGTTCATATATTGTCACCTGTTAACATTAATGTTGATTAATAACATTTATAGTACACAGTTAGTGCTTATAAATTTAGCAAGTTCTAATTCACTAATACATTTTAAAATTAGCAAAAGCCCTAAAGCACTAATCGGGAAATTAGTTCCCCTATTAGTGCTTTAGTGCTTTAGGGGAACTGTGCCCACCACTGTCTAAAAGTATATGTTGGGAAAGACTAAAAACAACGGCCAAAATATTGTTTTTGCACCTTTGCCTTCGGTAAGGAGTGATAATTAAACAGCTTCACTGTCAAACATGTTAAAGGCTAAACTCTGTCTGAAATCCATTTCAATCTTTAGGATATGTTAAATGGAGTATACAGCTTCTCTGCTGCAGGCTGCAGCTTGTTAAAAACTGACATCTTCCAGTACATGTGGTATTGATTTTACTACAGATCATTTGAAGTGAACACTATAGATGTAATCCAGCTGAAAACACTCAATTACAGTAACACGCATGCAATTAAAGCCCGGCCTCAGAACACACAAACGTCTCACTCGTCAATATTTTTGTTAAACTGTCTTTAAAAAGCTGCACAAAGCCTTGTTTTTTTTCTTAGTTTAGTTTTTTTTTTTTCAGATCCTGTCTTGAGCACACATAATTTGAAGGATAGCTGAGACGTGCAGCCTGCATCTCATATCAGAATCTGTCACCATCGCCATGACAACCAGTTAAACATCCATCATTTAGGGTAGTCAAGATGGCTCATGTGGAGGAGAGCTGAAGACCACAAGACAGAGGAAGAGCCAAACACACACTGCGTTTTCAGTCAGAAATAAATAACTTACAGTAACAGTTTGTGGCACTGTTTTAGCTCAAATTTGTCAGTGGATGCTACTAACATGTCAAATGTGTGAATGACCATTTTAGCATTCACACTATTATTTTCCTGATTTTTATTTCTCTATCCATTTTTGGCAGTCTAAGTACTTCCAGAGTCTCTGTTATTTTAACTCTTATTAGATTTTTTTGGCATCCTTTTAGAAGACGACCTATGACATATTATGGTCCAAGGTTTTCTCTTGCTAGATTTTTTTTCCTATATGGGAGGAACTCCTACATAATTGCCCCATTTTTATTTTTGTCTTGTGTTACTTTTAGCTTTAGCCTACTGTTCTAATACTTTTAGCTGCTGTTTGTTACTGCTAGAATATTTTTTTTTACTTCCAAGTTTTTTGGTAATGTCAATGTCAATTTATTTATATAGCACATAAAAACAACAAAAGTTGACCAAAGTGCTTCACAATTCAACCAAAGAATAAATCAACAAATAGAAATGTAAACAATAAGATCAATTTAAAAGAGAAAAAAAGATTAAAAACATCTCATCAAAAAACAGCTAATGTTCTGTTAAATTTAGTTTATAGCTAGCCTTTTGCTAACTTTAAGCCAGACTGGCTGTTTTAGGCCTACTTAACCCTTTGCAAAACAAAATTCAGAGTTGTAAAGTAACTAAGTACAAATACTTTGTTACTATACTTAAGTATACATTTGGGTTATTTTTTTATTCATTTCAATCATGAATTGAAATATGAGTACAAAACAGCAAGTCATCCAATGATAAAAAAATATCTAATAAAACAATAGAAAAATTAAAAACTACAGTATCTGTACTTTACTTGAGTAATTATTTTTCAGCCTACTTTTTACTTCTACTTCTTACATTTTCACACAATTATC
>JAUBOC010000001.1:6807906-6818589 GCA_032275365.1 Anablepsoides cearensis
AAACACTATATTTGCCTATTTCTCCATATTCCACTTTTGGACTTAATCCTCGTTTTGATGTGATGGGTCACAAATATCCTCTATTTTTTAATAATATAGTTCGGATTTTGACGAAAGTTAGTCTGCCTTTGATGAATTAGTTTGAAATTATGGTTGCGTTCGTTTCTTTTACTGTTGGTGCATTGTGCAGTGTAAATGCTCTCAATAATTATAACAATTGTTTTTGTACTGCGGAGGTCAAGCCAGTGGAGCGGCTGCAGTGTAATGTGGGGGTTCAGGTCCATGTGTAGGAGGGAGGTGTGGAACTGTGAGTTCAGGCCACAGCAGGTGATCTGCTCAAATTTTAAATGCAATCATTTAATTTCACTATTTATATAGTTATTATTTATATAGTTACTGGGACCAACAGTCTGTTTTCTTATACTGAAAAACGAAAAGTTACATGTGTTCATCTGGTTGATGTGGATCATCTGCTCGGCTTATTCAATTCAATTCAAAAATACTTTATTTATCCCAGAGGGAAATTAGGTTCAGACTGAATATTAATTGAATGAATAAAAAATAAATTCTACTGAATGTTAAATTATTATCATTTAAAAAACAAGGTGACAGGTAAAATAAGATTGTGGTGACATTTTTTAACCCTGCAACAACCTCTGCACGGCAGATTGAGCAAAATGTTTTAAATTTTACTATTAAATACTGTTTGTTAGCAAAATGTCTTGTGAACTACTCAGCAAATTTTAATGAAACCTTTAGGAAATACTTATTTATTGGAATACACTTTATTGGTCATCCCAATTTTAGAGGGCTCCTACAACCAACTGAACCTGGACATGACAGAAATGGCTCTAACTCAGTCAGTTATATGGATATTTTAAAGTTTGCTGTTGTTGTAGCTGAAACTCATTCACACCGCCTACTTCAAGTGCTGCTCGTGTGAGATTCTTGCTTAGAAAGTAATAACAGGATGTCTATAAATAATCTATAACTGATTAACTTTAGGAGTTATTTACGTTCAAAATGGCCACCACAGCTAATCAACATTAACCAACACAACAATGGTTATAACTCAGACAATTTTACAGATATACCTGAAAGTGACATCTTAATGTTATTTACAAGATTTGACCTAAATGACTACAACTTTGACATTTAGGATGAACTTGGTGGATGGTGAATGGTGTAAAAGACATTGGGCAGTATGCATTGCTTCAAGAAAGGCTGGCCCTCTAACTAAGACAAGTAAGAAATAATAGTTAGTTGAGTATCTCTGACTACTGTTTCTATCACCTGCTGCATTAGAGTGCATGCTGGGCATTAAACTACATCAGCTAAACAAAACCAAAGGGTTTTACAGTCAAACACACTTATTAAACAAACTAAATTACTCATAGTGTTTTTGTCTTTTTTAAAGGAAGCATTTAAGTGGAACACACTTTGGCCTTCAGAGCAACAATAAACACTGAACACACTCGCTTCTCTCACAGGAGCTCTACCTTTGTGTACTCTTAAAAGACACACCCACACGATCCACCGACACCGTCAAAATGAATCAGACTTACAAGGTAATGAGTCATCTGGTAATCGAGGTACATTATGTGAACGTTACTCACTGCTGTATTTTTTCCACTTTAACTATTAAAGGAAATGAACAATATGATGTCCCAATTAAAGGGATTATGTATTGCTAGCTTTAAAATTGCCTAGTTGTTTCCACACTATCCCATGTTTTCTACATTTCAAAATAAAATATTAACACTAATAATTTTGGAACAGTCATTAATCTGAATCTAGATGTTGCTCCACTCTGACATCCACACTTGTACAGGCCACGGTCACTCACATGAAGCAGTGCTGTCTGAATGTCTACTCATCCGAACAAGTTCATTTAATTTACAGTTTATTAGTGATCACTGCTTTTTTATTAATTGGCAGATATAATTTGGAGGCTGTGACAAACAGCTATCATTTCCAGTCAGAAGTTTCCATCCACTCATCCTGAGCATGACTGTCGCATTAATTTAGGGATTTTAATGATCTGTGTGAGGCTTTTTTTTCAAGGGTGGAATGATTATAAAACATATTATTTTTATAATCAAGAATTGGGTGTGCAAGTTAAAATTTATTGTGGATTTTCTCTAATTCATTTAATTAAATTGTGCATATATGTTGCACAAATAAGTAAATTTTCAATGATTTAATGAGTGGCGATGAAAGCTGACTTTACAAAAGTCTACACACTTCTCATTAGTGATCATGATTGACTGTAGTGGACCGTTTCTCTTTGCCAGCATAAAAAGGTTTGTTTGGCAGCACTTGTTGGACTGATCATTACTTATCCAACACCCTGAGATGAAAGCAAAGGGATGATCAGGATCCACTCAGGAACTACCAGCCTGTCATGAACTGAGAATGAGAATTGCTGGAACACCAGTGGCCTTGTTTACAGTTTTACATCACTAAGAGTGCCAACCACGAAAGAGTTCCCTTCTCCAAAAGGCTCAACAAGGACAAGCCAAGTGTCTATAATGAAAGGTTTTATGGTCAGAACAGACAACAGGACGTATGTTTGGAGGAATCAAAGTGAAGTTTTCAAAACCTAAACACAGAACACTGCACCAGCTGTCAGGCGTGGTGGTGGTAGCATTATGATGTGTTACTAATCATCACTCAACTACAGGGAAATGTGTCTAAATATCAACAACTCAACAGCTAGATCATTCAAACTTGGACATATTTTGGTATACCAACAGGGGAAAAAAATCTAAAACACACAATCAGAAATGTTGTCTGACTGGATCAAGCACGCTCCATTTGACTGCCCAAATCATCTCTTGTGGTCGCAGTTGTGTGACGAATATTGTGTAATTTTGTTTGCATCTTCGAGTTATCCACCACTTCCTGTCACAACCCGCTGGGAGATCCTTTCACCTCCCTCTACATAAGAAATTACTGTGTGAATGGTCAAAAGTTTGTTGTTCATGCTGCGAGCGCTCAGAAGCTGCATTTTGCTTCAACTTCCAGAATCTGACTGTTGAATCGGGAAGCAGCTATTTATAACAATAGCCAAACGGCCAAAAACTCATGGAGATAAAAGAGACATTTTGCAAGAAAGAATATGTCTGCAGAAAAGTGTGGAGCTTTAACCAGGACAGATTTGTGGACAAGTAATGGCCGATATCAGAGTTTTGTTTTATTCCCCAGTGTAGACTCCCTTGGGATAAGACCCTGTGCTGTGACATCTACAACAGGGGTATCCCAGGAGCTCAGCTATAGGGGCTATGAAATGCCAAAAACAAGCAAAAGATCACACGTTCATGCCCTGACTGTTCGGCTTGGATTGAGTGTGTGGAGGTGCTTCGGAAATGGTCTTCCCAAAGCCCTGACCTCAACCCTACTAAAAATGTGAACTGTCTGCGCCCGTTTCAATTAACTCCACCAATTCTGCCAAGAAGAGTGGTCGAATTTGCAACCAGAATGTGTCTGAAGATTGTTGGTGGCAACAAAAAGCCTGTGGTTATGATGCAAATTGCTACAAAACATTTAATGAAATATTAGTCAGGGTGTATGTATATATACTGTATTTGAACACTCTTTTGTATAATTTATGACCTTGTGTGGATTAGAAAAAAATCAACAATAAATTCAAACGTTAACATTAACAACATTCAAACTATATTCTTGCTCTGAAAAATCATTGAAGTTATAGGTTTTTGTTAAAAAAACACTTCAAATCAATTATTTTAGGCTGAAATCTTTGTATCTTCAGATCAGCCTGTTAAAGTCAGTCTTTCTACATCTCCTTTGACAAACACACTGATTGTCGTGAGTCTGCCAGCTTCTAAATGTGGTGGTGTCATGTCTGAACAAGCACCTTGGTGCTTTGCTGTAAAAGTTACCATGGCAATCTTGCTGGGATACAGATAGTGGCATTTAGTTATCACATTCAACACAGCTCAACTCTGAACTGTGTGCAGTCACAGCAATGGATCTAGCTGCTGGGGTAATTCAGAGGAATCTGACAGATGAGAATAATTGCAAGCAGCTATGATTGAAACTTCCTACGGCATGGACTTTTATTTGTAACAGCATTTATAGACGCACCTAAATGTGTTTGTATTGTTTTATGAATTGCAAAAAAAATAAAACACTGGCCACTAAAAACTAATGTGAGACCAAAGTCTGCTTGTTAGGTCAACATAACATATGAAATGTGAGTGAACTCTTTAGTAAACACTTTTTCACATATTGCATCATACTGAGTATGCATCAACTGTATGTAACATTAAGTAGCGCTTACAATCACAAGTTAATTCCCAGTCACATGTTCTTTTTTGAGGAGATGTGAAGAAGTTTGTCAAATTTAGAAGCAGCATCAGTGAATACCGTAATTAGGTGAGTGTCTGCACAGTGGTGCAGTAGTTAACTCTTTTTTTGAAAAAGGCAAATCAAGAGCCTAGCTTTCCTTGAAGGATTGCCAACAGCCTGCCTCCTTTCATGCCAGAATGTTAGACTCAGATCAGATTATGATGAGAAGGGACGGAGTTATTGTAATTTTGGTCAAACCTAAAAATAACATTACACATGATCACATGCGATATTATAAGACGTGTTTGTAAAGTGTGTGTTGGGAATGAATAAGCTGTAGGTAGTTTATAAGATAATTTGACAGAAACAGACACACAGCCTTTTTCCCTTATATGGCAGACAATAAAAATGTGTTGGGATCTATTCTCAGGGGAGTCTTTTCTGTGTATAAAAAATATGAGTGGTTATCTTTCTTTTTGTTGGCCATGTGATGACACTCTTTTAAGACTTCAGTCTGCACCCCAACCTCTCCCTCAGCGACAGCAGAGATAAGCTCCACAGCGTCTTCAGGATAAGGCCAGTATAGAAGACAGATGGGTGGATAATCAGGTGGCGGCATCTTGTATCCAGAGGATTATAGGTAAACTTTGCTGTGACCTAATAATATCCTCTGAAACACTCTGTGACTCAAAGAATAATTAATATAACCTGGAACTGAGTTGCTTTGGAGAAGTCATTTCCCTACTCCACACTTTGGTTGTGTCTCAATTCAAGGGATGTAGTCAGCATGTGTAGGCTGGTAACTTCACTGTACTGTGCTGTAGGCCATCCCATTTTATGCAGCCAACAAAACTCTTAATCTAGGCTGCATCTGAGTATCACATGCAGTTGACTATATCCCATAATTCATCAGGAAACTAAAAATGAAAATGTTTTGTTTGGGGGGTTTTTTGGCAGCGAGTTTGGAATTTTATCATAGACTGAAGAATTTGTTTTAAATGTATATTTTGTAACTTAGCTGATGAAATGTTTTGCTAAAATGAGATGTTAAATAAAAGGCAAGTCCAAGTGCTGATACTGGAGCTAAACCCAAACCCAAATTATATATTACATTTTGTACATGCTTCAACTGAAGACATGGGATATAAAACGTAATATAATGGTAACAGGACAACAAGTGGTCACGCAAACATCCAAAGACCAGACCCTCTCATTTCACAGCCATTTTATGCAGCCTACCTGGACTGCTAAGTGTGTGGCCTCCATGGGCTGATGTCTATGTTGGCCCCTGAGTTGAGGCACAGCCATCGTCCCTGTGCCTTTGTTAATGCTTTGACATCAAAAACCCATTCCGGTCAGTTGGGTCAGGTGTATTTTTCAGGTTTCATAGCTTACCAGAAACAAAAATACCTGTATCAACAAATTTTGATGGGAATTTTATAATATTGGTACAACAGATTACAATGCTTTAAGTGAAGAGAGACAAACACTTTTTAATTATGTCTGATGCTGTTGCCCTTAAATAAAAAAAACTCATAAACACAAATATATCATACAACTGTATTTTACCAGTTGCAATAACTGTTTCATCAGCTTTATGTTGTCTGATTTTCTTTCTAGAAACAATGCTTGGCCCCGTGCTTCTGTTTGTCTGCATCTCTTTCCTGTCCTCCCCCTCCTGGTGAAGGCAGATGGACACCTATCCTGGTTCTGATTCTAATAGAAGTTTCTTCTTGTTAAAAGAAAGTCATTTCTTCCCACTGTCACCCACCACCCTGCGTTTGCACAGAATGGGTAAATAGTTCTAAAACAAAAAAAAGTGGTCTGTTTGAATTAAGAGTATGTGTTGGTGATGACTCTTAGCTCTTACCGTACCAAATTTTAGCTCAGTATAAGCAATAATGACTGGCTTAGAGCAATTATTCTGTTTGCAGACATTACTACATGATCACCCAGTGTACATAATTTCCTTGATACACAAGCCTTCTTTAGGACTGCATCTATATGTTTGCTACACTCAGTTACTCTTAAAGGTTGCTTGGCGGAGCTAGATTTGCTGAAACTCAAAAAGCCATTTCAGCAGCTTGATCCATCACTGTTTTCTTAGCATTCACCTGACTTCAGTAAGAGAAAACAATCAGGAGTAAAGTGGCATTGAATTTTAATCAATGAATCTTTCTATCATATAATACACTGGGGTGTAGGATGAAGAACTAATTGACACTTACAGTTGAGTGATCCACAGTAGTGGACATGTAAGAAGAGTCATGTTTAAGTGAAGGAGACAAGCAGTCTGTATGTCTGAAGGGTTCAAATATCTGTGCAGCATTTGCACCAATGCAGACAAATTATACAAGTTTTCATAAACACAACATGAATGCAAACAAATGCCCAAGGATGATTAGAAAATAAAGTTATAACCATTTAAAATCATTATTCTTACCACAATTAATGGACCGTATTATTATTCACTCCATGTGCTGAGATGAACCGAATGACAAAGCTTGAGTCATTGAGTTGTTTTACAACAGCATCAAAATGCTAAATGTTCGGAACATATCTGCAGTCCACAGCTTCATGTGTGTGTGAGATTGTAGTCTCAGCTCTGTCAACAGGAAACCCATTATTCCTCAGCTTTGTAAATGCTTGTTGAAGCTTTGTTCAATCTTAATGAATAATGGACTCTCTTTGTTTTTACCAAAAAACAAAGCATGATTGATGCCGCAATAAAGTCACTTAGCACTTTGCCCTTTTCTACTTCCTGTCCCCTGAGATTGCTGGGTAAACAAAGTGACAAGGCCAGAAATAGTCAAACAAAACTGTGTCAAAATGCACATGCAATTACAGCGAACCAACTCTTTTGCTTTCATTAAGAAGTTTACTGTCCTCAGTTCATGAAACCTCCTCGGATATCAGTAAATTAATTTTATTACAACTGGTTCGCAGTACCAGGTAAGTAACCAGTACCTATCTGTTACTTACCTGGTGCATGCAGTGCCTATAAAAGTATTCCCTTCCTTGGACGTCTAATGCTTTTACTGGTGTCATAAATTAGTTCTGGTAAATTCATCATCGAGGAATGCAGGGAATATGGGACATCTAAATTTACTAAGAACTGTTATCACAAACTGAGAGATTGTGCCAAAACGCCAATATACCTGTGAACACTCTGAAGGAGTCACAAGCTTCTGCAGGTGAGACGTGAGAGACAGAGCATCAACAGCTGTTGCTTGGGTTCTTCACAGTGTGTGGCAATGAAAAAAAATCAGTATTGACAAAAACTCCTAAAAACTCTCAACCAGTACCTCATAATAAACTAAACTCTAGGCATATCCTGGCACATATCCAGTACATATGTGGTAGTACCTGGTAATATAATATAATATTTACTTTATTAATCCCCAATAAAGAATTTCATTCTTTGCCTTTTTCTCATCACACATGTAGATCAGCTGGAGGGTTATGGGGGGATGTATTTTCAAGGCACATATTTCAATTCTATACCACAATCAAGTAACTATGTTCCCTTCAGTTGTTATGAAAATGTATATATCAAAAATAAATTTGACTTTACATCATATAAACCTAAATGCCTTGTAATTGGTCTTTGTCTCTTGAAGAACCGCCTACCATTTCTGACACTTCCACTTCAGCACGTCTTCACAACAAGGCTTCAGGGGAGGGTTGCTCTGTGAGGGAGGAGCTTTGTGTAAATGGGTGGTGCTTTGTACCAGCAAGTGTTTAGTCAGCTCCACATGGCCACAGGAGAATCAAGGATTTCTCAAACATGCGCTGATGAGTCAAAGCAACACTGGATATGTTTTTGATGAAGGAATGACATTACAACAAAATATAAAGCTCAAAAAAGTTGATTTTTCATAGTATTGCAGTTACAGTCTAACCTGACACATATTTAAAAGCACTAAATAGCTCATTAAAACTAAAAATATTCAAATAATGCATATACATTCATCATTCAGCAGCAAAAATAAAAATCCAGCTAAAGTGAATTTTCATTTTTAGATGAGGCAAATATGTTTGCTTACATCGAGCTGTGGGGTTTAAAAATGATACTGCAGTCAGTCAAGGCTCTCATCCATGTTGTTTTCAACTTTCACCTTTCAATCTTCTCTCTACTTATAGTCAGTGGTGTCAAAAGTATTCACATTCATTACTCAGGTAAAAGTATATGAACTAAGGTTTATATATACCTTTTTACAAGTAGAACTATCAACTCAAGCTTTTTACTCAAGTAAAAGTATAAAAGTAGTTGTAAAACTACTTAAAAGTATAAAAGTGAAATTAATGGGAAAAAACCTATAAAGGACAAAAGCTTAGGCCACAGGAATCTATATTGCACAACCACCTCCCAAAAAAAGCCTTGTTCTCAAGACCGTAATGACTACAATATTGATCAGGTTATCTTAAATGATGGCTTACATGATAAAATAAAAGCTTGTTGAAAATTTTAGGATGCCCCCTGAGGTTAGGAACCACTGGTATATTATTAACAGGCTTTTGCACGGTGAGCCACCTGAGTTTATGGACTAAGACTAACATGCAAACTCTACCCAGAAAGGTCCTCGGGCCGCCATGCGATCCAACAACCTTCTTGCTGAGAGACAACAGCTCTATCAGCCGAGCCACCATGCTGCCTCATATACAGTACGATGACAAGACAGAATGAAAACAAGCCAAAGCAAAATATAAATGAAATACTTTTTGCATTTTTAAAAAGTAAGGAGTAGAAATCAGAAATACAGTAAAAAGTAGACTGAAAAATATTTACTCCAGTAAAGTATAAATAACCAAATTTCTACTTAAGCAAGTTAACGAAGTATTTGTACTTCACTACTTGACAACTCTGCTTATAGTATATTTTGATGAAAACAAGTGGGTGCTCATTGTCCTTCAGGATCTAATTTTCCTTTGTGAAAACATTTGGCTTAATGTTTTTGTTGTAGTCTCTGAGTTCATTATCGCCGCTGGAATTCAGCTATAATTCGATATGAAGCAGAGCTGGATTTGGCTCAGCAGCTCACTCTGGATATGATGGTCTGATTTAAGAGGACATCTAAGAGATCCAATAAATTAAAAAAATAATTACAGTCAGAGTATTGATCTATCAACGCAGCAGGAAAATTATGCGCTGCGTACATGATCTTTGTTTCCCTGCACTATAAATCCAAACCAAGTCTGATGCAGATGAAGTCTTCTTTTTACTCCTTCCCTTTGATCCAGTAGGGACTCATTTCAGAAAATCTGTGTTGATTCTCTGTCATTTGGGGCCTTTTTCAGAGCTGAACATGTCTTTTAGATGAGCTGTAAAAAAAATCAAGAAAGGAAGCCAGTTTGACATCAATTTTAGCACTTTGTGTTTTAAGGAGTCATTGATGAGTTGAGTTTTAGTGAAAGTCAGACTCTCTCTCTCAGGAAAAGAAAATAGGAAGCATACATAATAAGAACAAGAAAACAGCCTTCCAGATGAAGACTACAAAGATGCAGACATTGGTGAAGACAAAAATGTCTATGCAAATGTACAGCTTATAGTAGTATTACCATACAGGAGGAAGTTCAGAGTACACTGAGACGTGCAACTAAGTGACCTAGAAAGTGTGTGGGAACATCTGAGCTACATGAAGGTTGGAAGTCCCCAGATCAATGCTGGGACAGCAAACATTAAAATCCACGGAGACTTTCAAGTTACAGACAGGCAAGCAGAACCTGGTTCACTGACATGATAGGGGGGAGGTTCACAAAGAGGACAGCTGGGCCTGTGCGATTGTAACAACAGGAAGAAGCATGAAGTACCAGGAGCTATTTCAGCAGATCTAAACATTTGGGTTTCTCTGGTAAAACACGTGAGGTGTTTGTGGAAAAAAGAGTGGCGGCTTCAGATCAGCTGACGGACTGTTCTGAGTCTTCAAACTCCTGGGACTCTCCCACCCTCACACTCAAAACGTGGGGGTGAGACGGCTTGTACTCAGTCCACTAATGACTCATGAAGTAAATGAGGATTTTTTTAAGTACATCATGTAATCTTGTGTTTTTAGGAAACAGAACTTTCTACATGCTTTAGATTGTGTTTTCTACTATGATGTTCCAAACATGGACAAGCAGTAGAAGATGGATGGTCAGCAGGGTGCTGTAGAGTAGCTGGTATTGTAAACAGGAAATCCTGGGTTCAAATTCCAGCACTGCCTTGCTGCAGAAGTTAGCATTTAGCATCAAGAGTTTAAACCAGGTGATCATTTTAAGTTTCAAGATCAGTTTCATGTTTCGACCACTTAAAAATCCCGCTTCGGATGGTATCATCCATTAAATGGACGTTATTAGCCAGTACCAGTCCCATACAATGGCTTCAGACTGACT
>JAUBOC010000001.1:6844693-6855063 GCA_032275365.1 Anablepsoides cearensis
GGCTGGCCTGGGAACGCCTCGGGATTCCCCCAGATGAGCTGGCCCAAGTGGCTGGGGAGAGGGAAGTCTGGGTCTCTGCTTAGGCTGCTGCCCCTGCGACCCGATCCCGGATAAGCGGAAGACGACGGACGGACGAAAAACATTTCACCCATTGTACTGACACAGTTTAATACTGTAAGACCGATGGGATGTGACCCAGTCTTCTTGTTTTTCAAGAGTTATGAAAATCATCGGACTGAAGCTGGTTGGCAGAAATCACTTTGATCCAGAAAGCGCGGTCATTATTGAAAAGCATCGGTTAGTAATGAGATTTTATTCCTGACAAATATTCCTGCTACTGTAATTACATTCCTGCTAATAATTAGTAAACTTTCCTGTGTTTTGTAGGCTTCAGGTGTGGCCAGGCTTTTCCACTGCCATCAAGCACACAGATGGAGGGCTGTACATGTCTGTGGATGTGACTCACAAAGTTTTACGGAATGACTCTGTGCTGGATGTCATGTAAGTTTACACAGCAAAATTACATCATGTTTGTAGTTGGGACTTTTTTTATTTTTAGTTTGTAATTTTCATGTACTACATGGCAGGGTTGAAAGTAAGCTGGTCCGGTACTGTGTACCACTAAAAGATTCTGTGCCAGTACCAGGATGAGGGTAGAGCGGCTGTCTTCTATAACGTCACAGCTGCACTTTGTGTCAGAATAGAACCGCTAGCAATAAGCAGTCTATAACACGACCTTATCAGTTTATAAATAGCATTTTTTTTATCTCATTCCAATTGGTTTCTGAACCGTCTGTGCTGTCCAGGAGCCTCAATCCTCTCGCGTTGCTTCTCTCTCCTCAGAGCTCAAGGCCTTTGTAAATGGCCAGCCCTCAAAATTTGAACCACTACTTTTAATGTCTGTCTGCTCCAGAGGCAGCCTGGCATAAAGTCTACAGGGGGTTTTCTCAGTGGGCCAAACACCCTCTCTCTTGCACACCAGTCATCTGATTTAGTCAATGCATAGCCGCAAAGTGGACTTAAACACGTAAACAATTGCTACAGAGCCAACTGGCTGCAGAGATCAGGAACCCATTCTATCAAAAAATCAGCTCTGTGGTGCCTCTTAATAATTCAGCATTCACGAATCAGAAATGTCTTGCCCCTAATACTGATACTTAAACTAAATCTCTGGTTGTCTCTCACATCTAACAGAGATGTGCTCGGTGCTGTGGCGCTAGCTTGTAACTCCTTTGTGGAACATAATCTATAGATCACCAGGGGCGCCACAAGTGGAGGTGACAAGGGGGAGCGATTCCCCCTCACCCAAAATAGAAGGCCCTACCACTTTTATCCTCTTTGGTTCCAAGCTTTTGTTTTGTGCATTTTAATTTCCCATAGCTATTTAGGCATATTAGGACCTTTTATAAATATAAATAATATAAAAAAATAACTAAGAGTTAAAAATATAAATATATATTTTACTTAAAATAAAAGTTAAAATCCAGTGTAGTTCGAACCCTAAGTAACATTAACTCAGCAGTTGAATTGGGCCAGTCTGTCAGGAACTCCCAGGGCCACTCTTTCTTCCCAGGCCCCCCCTGGTCTGCTTATTACAAAATATCCTTATTAAAAGCAAAGGGAGAGTAGTTGTTTCATGTTATTTTGCTCAATTACAACAACAAACAGCTAAAAAAAAAAAACAAATGCTTCTGTACTTATGACCGGAGATTTCACTTGCACTACACAAGAGCGTAAGCACATATACTTCCAAAATTCAGAGGTTGCTAAGGGGATTGATGCATTTGATTTAATGGACTGGAACATTTTACACAGGTGGTGCACAGACACAAATAATACGCTGCTTGCACTGGATTAGCCAATGATGCTTTTTGTCATTGTACCAGCAAGATTTTAAAACTACTTTCACCCCTTCAACTAGGGTATTCTTGTCACATTTTACTAACTGTTACATGTATCTTCTGTATTTAATGTTTATTATTAAAAAAAAAAGCCTGATTTTCACCAAACATCAAAATGAGCTTTCTAGATATCACCACTATTTGTTAAAAATGCTTTGAATGCAGTTAGACACGAGTCCCATTTGGTTCTGTTTGTTCTGCTTCCTCTGTCTGGAAACTCATGCATGTTTAAACAAAGAAAATACCATTAACAAGCCTTTCAGAACTGATGATAGATAAATACCAAATTTTATCATGAAGTTGTTAAAAAAAAAGCTTTCAGAATTTTTTATTGTCATCATATTCTCTTTTGAGAGAACTTTGTCTACTCTTTACTATAATAACCCTTTCCTTTGGACTCATTTTTAAGATGATTTGTTGTTACTTCATTGAATCTGTTTGGCAAAAACTGATCTTGCATGTTGCTGTCCTTCAGGAACACTCTGTACCAACAGAGCAAGGAGAACTTCCAAGACGGGTGCACCAAAGAACTTGTTGGCAGTATTGTCATCACCCGTTACAACAACCGCACATACCGCATTGATGACATTGAGTGGAATAAGTCACCAAAAGACACTTTCACTTTGATGGATGGTACTAAAACAACCTTTTTGGAGTACTACAGGTGAGATCCTGTATATTGTGAACTCAACTGCGTAGGGAAGTATGGGAAGTTAATTACAATGACAGCAGTTGATGTGTTTATCAGAAGTAAAAAGTTCAGTGGTGTATAGTTTTCATTTGTGTTTTACCTTTTTTGCTTTGTATTTGTTTCAACTATGTTCCCAGCAAAAACTATGGGATCACGATCAAGGAGATGAACCAACCATTACTCAAGCATCAGCCTAAGGAGCGGTCTAAACAAGGAGGGAGGGTAAAAGCTTCAGTCACCATTGGTTATATCAGCACAGAATATAAAGCTTTAAACATACAGTTATGTTTCAAAGAGTTTGTTCATTAATTTTTGTCACAGACTACCACTACCATCTTGTGGCTACAAGAAGTTTTGCTTTCTACCACATTTTTTTATTACAGAACTTGCTCATTTTCTTAAACACAGACCTTGTAGAATATATGTTTGAAGGAACTTGATCTACAGTAAAATATCTGGAAGTAAAAATTAGAAATCTGCATTTTTATGTGTAGAAATAATTTTCATTGGCAATGTCTCTTACCTGCAACAACAAAGTTTTTGCAACGACCTCCTCAGTCAGATTAAGAAATAATTGATAGATAAGTGTATGATATAAAATTTTCAACTTTATCTAAATGCAGGGTTTCCCGCAGCGCATAAATAGCCTGGCGGGCCGCCAGGCTACGACCGGGCTTTGACAGTTTCTGGGGGAAACCCTGTAAATGCATCAACCAACTTAAATAATTACTTCTTTTTAATAACCATTTTCATTGTAAAACATTTTTTTTGTTGTTGTTGTTTTTTTTCTTGCAGCAAATCATCACTGGAGAGATCCTTTTGGTGCCAGAGCTTGCCTTCATGACAGGAATCCCAGATAAAATGAGGAAGGACTTCAGAGCGATGAAAGTATGTAATTTCAGTGGTGGAGTACAGACTGTGGTCTGTTTGCATAGAATGACCATAAGCTGGTGTTTGTTCATAGAATATGAAATCTGTTTTTTTATTTTTAAAGATTCAATCTGCTTTTGTGTTTTAATAAGCAACTTACAGTTACTGAAAGTGTTTCTATAAAAGTGGCAAAAACTAGGTGCTTTGTGTTCAGAAACATCAACTTGATGCATTTTTAACACAATGGTAAAACAGGAGTGCAATTCTCAAGAGAAAACAAGTTGATACTGAAGAAACAACCAGAAAACATTCAGATAGTAAAACTTGTGTAAAACATTTGTCTTACTACATTACAGGACTTGACTATGCACATCAATGTGAGCAGTGAGCAGCACACCTTCTCAATAACGCAGCTTCTGAAGAACATCTCTGGCAGTTCTGCAAGCTTGAAGGAGCTCGACCAATGGGGACTGGAGATTGGCTCAGAAATCCTGGTGGTGAGAATATTTTACTTCAAGAAATGTGTGTACTTTTTTATGATGTACATACAATTCTATAAATTGTTTATTTAAATTTTACAAAAACACATTTAAATGTAACTGTCTCTGCGAGTGACATTTTATGAAGTTTATCTTGACCCCGACTTTTGATGACACATTGAGTGTGTTGTTTCATACAGACGTGTCAACTCTGCAGTGAAAATGTTGTGCTTCCCCTTATATTAACACCCTATTTGAGGGAGAAACTCTCCAGTCCAGAAACCACTGGGATAGGTTAGGAGAATGTAGTGTTGCTTTTATTAAAAATAATAATAATTTCTGACCTATGATGAATGGTTGCCCTTATTTGCTCATTAGAAGATTAAAAGAAGTACTTTTGATTAATTTCTTTCTATTTATCTACCTCGCTGTCTTTGTGAAGAGATGTAAATTTTGCTTCATCATTATCTAGATAACTTAATGATCTAGGAAATGTAAATCATTAAGCAGATGCAGTGCATCTGCAGTGTTTTTGAGAGCAAGCCTGCTGTGATATTTGCTTTTTATTAACAGTTTGACTAGGCAAAGTCATTTACAATTAAAACAATCTTTTTAAGAAATGAGTTTTAAAGCTTTTCCAGGTTTAAAAAAATTGATTATTGTTATTTTATTCAAATGAGGTTTTTTTTTCTTCATTGCTTTAGAATTTCTATTGTTAAACCCAGTATTTCTTCCAAGTGTTTGGCCTTGAGGGATAGGGGTGTCAAGACAAAGAGTTTGAGTTTTTGTCTTGATTTTAATAACTGCAAAGCGAAACATTTGATAACCTTAGTCCCCTCTCCATTGTCAAACCTCACTCTGTTCGGTTCAATTGCTTAAGGGTGAAATTGGACCGTGCAAATTTCGTTCCATCATATGTACCACATGTGATACGAATGACAAAGTCTCCTTGAATCCTTCTGCTCAGGGTGTATGTGTGTTTCCATATCAGTGTGTACCTCACTCTGTGGGTGTGAGTTTGGGCTGATCATTCTGTTGTAGTAAAAAAGTTAAACTTTTTTTTTTCACTAAAAATATTTATAATTACAGGATTTCAGCTCATGTTACAGTCCTTTTTAAAGGGGACATATACAACATCCACATTTTTAGCTGTTAGATGCATTTTGTTTTGTACTTTAAAGTCTCTGGGAATGCAGAAAAGTTTAACATAGTTTCTTCTGGTGCTGCGTAGATATCTTTATAGTTCGTTTGGATTATATTTTTCAACTTGTTCAGTTTTATCTATGTTTTATATGATGTTTTCAGAACAGCCAAATAAGATCTGGACTTAAAAACTACAATTTCCTAGTCTTAATTCTCCTCTCGTTCTGGGTCAGACTCTGGCTCCAACATGTAAGACTGGATGGACAAGTCTTCTGCTATTGACATCTTTAATTGAATTGTAAAATGTTTCTGCACTGCTGGAAAGGGCTAACCCCCTCTCTCAAACCAGAGTGTACTGATCTGGAAGCAGAAGGGGCGGGGCATGAAATGCCTTAAAAGAAGAGCATCAAAACCAGCTGCTTTTGACACACATGTCAGAAAAGACATGAAAGGGGGACTGGTAAAGTTGGAATAAGGAGGAATTCAGACCAAAGTATTGTAGTTCCACTTTATAAAGACACTAACTGAATGATTTAAAATGTGAAAAGAAAGGATTTAAGAGCAGGATATTAATTATAATTAAATACAAATTTTCACGTTTATTGAATTACATTTATTACAGCACAGCTACCTCACAGTATGGTTCTAACACTTTGTTCTTGCTACCTGGTGGAATAAACACTACTTAAAGCTGACCTTAAAAGAGAGAATGCTAGGGTAAACACTGTTACACCCCATTGGAAAAGAAAGGTGCACGTGGCTCTGAAGTTTTGTACATGTGATTCATTTAGAATTCCTGTGTGTGTTCGATAGATGCTAAATTAGCCATGTCCATGCGATTGTTCTATAGAACTTGCAGTTGAAAATATAGAAGTCACGACCGAGTTGTATTTGAGGTTGTCTGTTTTATGTGTTGCAGATAAAAGGAAGAACACTGCCTTTGGAGACAGTCTGTCTTCAGTCATCATCCTTTACAACCGGGCCTGATGTATCCTGGTCCAGAGAGATTGTGAGGGATCCATCAATCAGCTCTGTGAGTCTTATTCTGATTAAAGATAACATGAGTTCAGAGCATCATAGGCTTTCTGCAACAAAGTTGAGCAAGGCTTTTCACCAATGGGTTTTTTGTCTTTTTGTCTCCTAACTTATGTCTGCCTTGACATTGTAATGTCAGACTTAGTCATTAAAAACTCATTTTACTTGTAGATCCCTTTGAACATTTGGGCCATCTTCTACCCTCGCCGTTGTGCAGACCAGGCTGAAGAGCTGGTTTCCACCTTTAACAAGGTGGCTGGGCCTATTGGGGTACGACTGGATCGACCCCTTCGAGTGGAGCTGAGAGACGATCGAACAGAGACATATGTCAAGAGCATTCACAATCAGCTCACCAGTGAGGTATGACAAAGTGAAAATGTATATTAAAAAGGAATTTGCTTGTTAGGTGTTTGTCACGATTGCTTGCAGTTATAGTTGAGTATTTGAAATGTCTACTGGAAGCCTCTTTTGGACATATATTTATATACACACACATATACTGAAATGCTAACAGAGTGGTTAGGGGATTCGTCCAGTAACCGATGGGTTGCCGGTTCAATCCCTGTTACAACTGTCTTAGTCTTTCAGTCCTTGTGCAAGACACTTAACCAGCTTTGCCTACTGATGGCAGTCAGAGGGGTCGGCAGCGCCACCTCTGTCAGTCTGCCCCAGGGCAGCTGTGGCTACAATGTAGCTTACCATCATCGTGTGAATGAATAATCACACAGACATCTTTGAGTGTCCTAAAAAAAGCACTATTTAAGACGGTATTATTATTTATTTATTTATTTATTTACGGGTGTACTCGTTCGTGTATCTGTTCCTTTTTCACAGATTACTGTCACACATAGTGTTCAAAATGTGAAGCTATTAGGAAAGTTTACAGCTGCTGTCAATTCCAAGTTTGAGTTTCCTCTCTGTGTGCAGCCTAATTTGCAGCTCATTGTGTGCATCATGATTGGCAACAGAGATGACCTCTACAGTGCCATCAAGAAGTTGTGTTGTGTCAAAATCCCCATTCCTTCCCAGGTGTGTAATCTACATGTTTCTGAATTGAAGGCAGTGAGTGTTTGGTTTTAAACCTGTAACTGTTCTCATAAGGAAAAATAAAATGATAAAAACTCAAAAAAAATGGTGAAGCTTCTTTGTCATTTCTCATTAGGCCATCAATGTTCGGACCATATCGCAGCAACAGAAGTTGAGGAGTGTTGCACAGAAGGTTCTTCTGCAGATGAACAGCAAGTTGGGAGGAGAACTGTGGACTGTCAATGTTCCCCTGGTGAGTGTTGCGTTTTGTCAAGCAGAACAGTCACATCATACCTGATTGATCACCACAGTTAAAGAAGTCTGCCTCTTCTTGAGTTGATAAAACTACATATAATGTTAATCTGAGGAATGTTTTGATTTTTGTGATATTGATGTTGTTAAACATTTGGCAAGGAAAAACAGAACTTTATCTGACCTGTTGATTTAATGACTTTACAAGATCAAATCTTAATCCAACCAATTTGATTAGTTCCTCTTCTGTATAGTTGTGGGAAGTATTTTGTGTATTTAAATGCCTTGCTGTAAAGTGTTCATGTATTTGAGTTAAACAGCAGAAGAACAAGTTAACATAGCAGAACATATGCTGTTTGTCTTGGGGAAAAAAGTGCATTTCTGGAACAAGTACATAGTTAATTGTTTATTTTTCACTTGTATAGAAAAGCCTGATGGTAATCGGAGTTGATGTCCACCATGACACCAGCAAGTCACATCAGTCAGTGATGGGATTTGTGGCAAGTGTGAACAGGTACACTTACCTTTTAGCTCTGTTATTCTAGTTTTTATTTCATGTTTCCACAGTAGTTCATGTTAATAAGTGGCAGTCATTTCAGTTTTTTAGCTAAAACATGACTGCACTTTACAGTAATAAAGGTTTGCTTCATTTCTTAAATATTTTAAAAGTTTGCAAGTAGTGTATCAAAACTTTTCCAAAATAAATTTTAACTTTTATAACTATTAGGGGTACACCAACAAGTCGTCTGACCAACGAACTGATTTCTGTAATTTTAGAAGATTGAGATCAGCCAATACTTACATGCGTGGAAAATATCTTCTTCTCAGCTACCTCCAGAAAGGTCTGAAAATTGTCCATGGTCTCATTTTGCTCTGCTGTGAGCACTACCTAAAGTCCAGTTAAAACAAGTATTGTTTCAAGGGTATTGTTCAATGTTTGTGACTTTACAACATCTGACCGTGTCAGTCATTTCAAAAAATCTAAATCGGCTGGTCAGACTTTTTAAAGATCAGTGATCGGCTAGAAAACTGTTGTCGCACCCCTAATAACTATCAGTAACCTATCAGTAGCCTTTTATGTTTTTTTGTGACAGGTTACAATTTGAACCATTTTTAGTTAATGATAAAGAACTTGAATGTATTGAATAGAATTTTATTTAGATCAAAACTGATTAGTTTCTCTGAAATAAAGAGTGGGACAAAATGGTATCGTACAATTAATTGCAAAAAAACTGCTACCAGTCAAAATTTAGCACTAAGCGATTAATACAGTTAGTACTGCCTTTTAGCTTCCCCCTGTCTGAAAATGTTCTGATTGGTCCATCTGTCTGCTGTTCCACCTCCATCTTATTTAGCTGTGGCTCCATGTTCAAAAATCACCTTTTTATATTTTGATTCAAATACACTACAACTGACACTAGACAAACTAAACTACACCCTAACTATGAAATCCAAACCTCCTATATATCATAAATCTCTCAAGTCTTATTGCTCATCCCGTCTTTCTATCGCCGCCAAACTTCATTCAACTTTCGCTTCTTGTTTATCTTCCTGTAGATTTTTTTTGGCGCTCATCAAATTTCAGGCCTCACTCAGAAAGGAGTTTGTGGTTTTTCTGTTTGTACGACAGGATGGGGGTGAGACCAGATGGTGGATTGAGGTGGTGTTTTCGTGAATCTGATAATCTCACTGCCTCCCACTGCAATGCACTTCAAAAATTACATTACTTATCATAACATTGGTTTTATTTGGCCAATCAACAATTTAAAAATTGGTGTATAGCTTAAAGTCTGTACTTCTGAAACAATATAATTTTTGCCAATATTTCCCCCACCCTACACAACTTAAATTAAAACCTAATTGATATTCATTTGCATTTTGTCCCCTAGCTCTCTTACTCGCTGGTACTCCAGAGTCATTTTCCAGGCACCTACTGAGGAACCAATCAGCGGACTCAAAGTTTGTTTGCTGGCTGCATTACAGAAGTACTATGAGGTAACAGTTTGCTTTACATCTTCTTGAATAAAAAACAATCACAGAATGGCTGGAATAACTGGAAATTTATTGTTCTACGAAAGCAGTTGACACATTTTGCAATTGTTATTAGAATGAAATACACCAGGTGTACATACTTCCAGAACACATCACATTTTACCCAAAACTCATGTAGTAAAACTGCTCCCATCCCACAATCACACTTGGACCTGTTCATGTGTTCAGGTAAACCACAACCTGCCAGACAAGATTGTGGTGTATCGTGATGGTGTGTCCGATGGCCAGCTGAAGATGGTGGAGCAGTACGAGATACCTCAGCTGATCAAATGCTTTGAGACGTTCCCAAACTTTGAGCCCAAGCTGGTCTTCATTGTGGTCCAGAAGCGCATCAGCACCACCCTCTACTCCTGGGCAGCAAACAACTTTGGCACACCTCCACCTGGAACAATCTTGGATCACACCCTCACTCGGAGAGACTGGTCAGATTCAACAGTCAACAATAGTTCACAGAATAATTTGTTTCTTCGTTTAACACATTTTAGAAAGTCTCAAAAAACCTTGATTATGATGGGGAAGGTTTGGGATAATAGTTTACATGCATTACATAGATGGTAACATTGATGTTATACTGACTAAACCAGAATATTTTTTGTGTTTTTAACATTTAGGGTGGACTTCTATCTGATAGCACATCACACTCGCCAAGGCTGTGGACTTCCTACACACTACATTTCTTTGTACAACACAGCAAACCTCTCACCAGACCATCTGCAAAGGTATTTTCTCCACCATATCTACATGAGCGATTATGATGGTGAAAAAAAAAATAGAGCCGAGCTTATAGCTAAAAGTTTTAGTAGGCTGGAATTTCTGATGTTTCAGTCAGAAATATTATCTGGAACGGCTGCGTGAAGCTGACACCCCACCCACGTGAAAAATTCCGGAAAATAGATGGAATGGTTAGTGCTCCGTTTGTGC
>JAUBOC010000001.1:6877280-6892675 GCA_032275365.1 Anablepsoides cearensis
TCACAATATTAAATAATTGTATTTCTCATAAAATAAGCTTCATTAATTACTGCAGAACATGACAATTTTTTTATATCTGATTACTCGATTAATCGATTACTAAAATAATCGTTAGCTGCAGCCCTAATTATTCTTACCAATAAGTCAGATGTTTATCATGTTTCAACTTGATCAACTTGATCTTTTTTCCCCCACCTCACAGGTGCCAACCCTTATCTGACATTCCACTGTGCCAACCAGGGCACCGTCCTGATCGACCTGGCCCCTGATGACAAAGAGTACCAATCTGTAGAGGAGGAGGTACTGAATGCCTCCGTCACCTGTAAACATGTGACTCAGCAGGGATTTGCATAAAGCCAACACTGTTTGTGATGTTTCTCAGATGCAGAGCACAATCAGGGAACACAGAGACGGAGGCAACGCTGGTGGGGTTTTCAGCAGATACAACATCATCAAGGTACTTTTTCTCTTTCTCCTCCGTAGGTTTGTAGGCTTTCACACACCTGACTTAAATATTACTTCTTCCTCAACAGATCCAGAAAGTGGTAAATAAGAAGCTGAGAGAACGTTACGCCCACAGGCAGAAGGAGATTGCAGACGAGAATCACAACCATCACAATGAGCGCATGCTGTTTCACGGTAACCAGTTATCTTTGTGTCTCCTCTCAGTTTGTTCTAATACATTGTTGCTCCTCTAACGTCGTATTTTTTTCCTCAGGGTCTCCGTTCATCAACGCCATCATTCACAAAGGCTTTGATGAGCGCCATGCTTACATAGGAGGGATGTTTGGAGCCGGGATCTATTTTGCTGAGAACTCCTCAAAGAGCAATCAATATGTCTACGGCATCGGCGGAGGCACGGGTTGCCCGACGCACAAAGACCGATCCTGCTACCTGTGCCACAGGTATTTAATCGCTAATATGAGCCTCAACTGAAACTAAGTGCGGCTTTGGTTCCTGTATCTTTCTCTTCTTTCCACAGACAAATGCTGTTCTGCCGAGTGACTCTGGGGAAGTCCTTCCTACAGTTCAGTGCCATGAAGATGGCTCACGCCCCACCAGGACACCACTCGGTGATCGGGCGGCCGAGCGTTAACGGTTTAGCTTACGCCGAGTACGTCATCTACAGAGGAGAGCAGGTAAACTGAGGCATCGAGTTAAACTGGTCATCTAAATCTGGCCTAAGCTTTAGCAGGAAACGCATTAACGCTGCTCTCGTCTCAATGTTTTCCCTCAGGCCTACCCGGAGTACCTCATCACCTACCAGATCCTTAAACCGGAGAGCACGGCGCAGTCTGCAGCAGGAGCTGAGCAGAAGTCATAGTTGTGGTTCTGCACGGCCTCACATAGACTTAATGCTGTATATTTTATCCTTTGTATTTGCCTGAGCAGAGTTTTCATTACCAAACACATTTCCAGTCTCCTGCCCTGTAGAAGTCATGGTGACCAGTGTTTCATGAGCAGTTAATGCTGTACAATACTCTCCTAATATTTCTTTTTTTTGCATTGGCTGCATGTTTATTATAGAAGCATGTAAGGCCCAAAAGCGTGTGTGGGTCTGTACTTTGAGTATCCTTCCCGTTCATCTCCTCCTCTCCACGCAGGAGGACGCTTGTTGAGACTTTTGAAATATCAGCATTAACATGTTTGACACTCTTTGTTGCCTCGTGACTTTTGAAGAATCACAGAATCCCTCCTCACCAGCCTTTTGGACTCACACACATAGTTTCTTCATAAAAACCTGTCCCTGTCTGGTGGTGGATTCAGCTCCACCACCGGGCGAGGTTTAACCTTTTACAGACTGATACTGTTTAATGATAAATCTTTAACACTACCAGAGAGGTTGCTTTGCTGTATTGCTCATCTTTCCAACTTTAACTGAGGAACTCTACAGACACTGAATTGTTTAGTTTTTTAGGAGTTTTATTCTGGGCTTCACAAGCTGTACTGAGAAAGGGCTCTGTCCGATTACTAAATTTGAGACAATTTTATGGAAATATTGATTGCATGAAAGCGAATAAGCTTAGCAGTGCAAAGTAAGGCATCATAATGAAGCATGGTGAGACTGTTGTACATTAAAAGCATTATAAGTGACTGGGCTTTAAATGGAGTTGGTGCTTTGTGATGCCTTACAAGGTGAGCTCTTCAACGCACCCCTTTTTCTGTCGCCATGGTCTTACTCGCAGACATTCACACAAGGATTTGCACTTTTACCTAGAAACCTATTTAAGTTATTTTGAATTGAAATTTGTGGGACAAGATATTTGTATAGGTTGTGTAAATGGTTGTGTATAACTGTTGCTGTTTACCAGTATGTTTGCTTTAAAATGTAAAAGACATCCAAGTTATCTTTTCATGCCTCATTGTTTCTCCCCCCCTCCCTTTTTTAAAATAAATGTCCCATTAACAACCCTTTTGTTGAGTGTTTTTTAGGACAGAATATTTTGCACCAGAGTCTGATTAAAACAAGCCTGTACATGTGTGGTTAAATCAGCCATATCGTGCAAAATTCACATTTTTTTAGATGTTAAATGCATTTTGTTGTGTACTTGGCGTGTTTCCCAACCCTGGTTCTCAAGTCTTACTGTATGTTTTAGACGTTTCCCTTCTTTAACACACCTGGTTCAGATGATTACTGTTTAACAAAAGCCTGTTAATCAGTTATCAATTGAAGTCAGCTGTGTCGAAGCAGGGAAACTTAAAACATGCAGGACAGTGTTCCTTAAGGACCAGGGTTTGAAAACACTGCTCTAGATGTGCAGAAAAGATTAATTTAGTCTCTCCAGGTGCTGCGTAAATGTTTATATTCTTTTTTGGGTCATATCCTTCAACCCTTTCTCAGTTTTCTTTTTTATTAGGTTTTCTGTATTTGCAACAGAACTCCTAAATAAGGTCTGAACTTAACTACAAATTTGTTGTCTTCATTCTGCCCTGCTAGATAGTTGTATCTGCAATCAAACTAGAACAGTGTTTTTCAACCCTGGTCCCTGCTTCAACACAGCTGACTTCAATTGATAACTGATTAACAGGCTTTTATTGAACTGCAATCATCTGAATCAGGTGCGTGAAACCTCTAAAACATACAGGGCAGTGTGCCTTGAGGACCATGCAGGGTTGAAAAACACTGAACTAGAATGAACAGGTCTGGATGCTGGAGTGGAGCGGAGCATAAAGCAGCTTGCTTGGATAAGAGAACCTCAAAACAAGTTGATCTGAGAGACACCTCAGGAAAGTATGGGGTTCACATCTGGAACCCCATAAAAGAGGGGCTTAAATTCAGACCAGATGTGTTTCTACTTTATACAGACTCCAACTGAATGATTTAAATCATATATCATGTAACCTTTTAATGAGTAGAGGCTTTGACAATTTTACTGGAATAAAATTTCCACAATTTAAAGGAATAACTCAAAGATTTTGACAAGTCAAAGTGTGTTTTGGTGCATCAAGTTTAAACACCATTATTATTATTATTATTATTATTATTATTATTATTATTATTATTATTAAAATGTGCTTTAGTTTAAATTATTTATAATTTGAGTTTTTGCTACTACATAACATGGTAATCAGAATATTCGCACAAAAGCGTTCAGATGTTCTGGGTGTACTTTACATGAAAGACTACAGTGGGCTCATATATTACACGTCATCATCAGGCGACCAAACAGGAGCTGTTTAGTGACATCTTTGTTTTGTCGCGTTTTAAAGTTATTTATCGCAGATATTTTTGGTTAACTTACTCAAGTATCGTGTAAAATATATGTGTAATAAATATAACAAACCGTTTTTATTGTAAACCTTTGAATTAAAGGTTTTAAATTATTGCTCCGGGTAAAGCTCGTCTGTCGCAGACATGGTTTTGTGGGAAAGTGTTTCTCTTCTTGTTTTACTCCGGTGTTTTTCTGAAACGTCAGGGTTTTCGGTTGTCACGGTTGATGTTGGAAAACCAGAAAGAGAACTTAAACACTTCTGGAGGAGCACGGGTTTCTGGTGAGTCATTACAAACAAACCTCAGTGTGTTTACAGTCACTCCATAAAGCTCTGTAAACAAACGGGAAGAAGGATTTTAATAAAAATAAGTTTATTTTAGCCAAAATTCATTTAAATAGTTTCATGAATTTGGGGAGATAAAAATATTTTTTTACTATTGTCAAAACGGTTTGGATTATTTTCAGCTAAAATACTAAGAAAAATGTTGGTATACAACTTTGTAACTTGTTTCTTATTATTTGTGTAGCCCCCCGCTCCCCCACACCCAGGCTGACCAGTTTGACCTGAGCATAGACCAGCAGCTGAATCTAGCCTATGTGGGCTCAGTCCCCCATGAAGGGATCCAGCAGGTCAGGATACACTGGATGCTGGAGCTGGTCACAGCACAGTGAGTCTCCTGGCTCAACATGTCTTTATAGCTCTGATGTGATGCTGAGTTACAGCTTCATGGTTTGTTTTTCAGAGATATTGAAGGAAAACCTCAGTATAACTTCACTAAACTGGATCAGCTGATCGAGCTCTTGTGGGTAAATGGACTCCAGCCAGGTACTGCAAAACAAACAAAATATCTAAGATAATCTTTGTTTTCATTCTCTGGTTTGATTATGTTATAATTATTGTCACTAAAACTTCTCATATATGTAAAATACACATAAGAAGTAAAGTATATTTTTGTTCTGTTGCATTTTCCAGGTTTTGAATTGATGGGCAGCGTATCAAACTACTTCACTGACTTTGAAAACAAATCACAAGTGGTCGAATGGAGAAATTTGGTTTATCTCACAGCAAAACGATATATTGGTGAGTGATAAACCGTGCAGTCATTAATCTCTTTTCATTACTTATCTCTTAAATCTATCCAAATAAAACTATTTTATATAAGTTTTGTAGTTATTTTTCTGGATAGAAAATAGTTGAAAAAGAGTTTAGGTCTGAATAAGTATAACCATAATAAAAAAAGGGTTTTATACAATTTCTATTCAATTCAGTTTATTTATATAGAGCCAAGTCACAACATAGTCTCAGGGCACTGTACACAAACAAAAAACCCAATGAATCTAAAGAAGCCAGCAGTGTTGAATCTTCACTTCATCACAGTCTCTCATGCAAGTCCTGCACCTTTGTGACCTCTGCTGCTCGTAGCCTCACTGTTGCACCTGCCTCCCTCTCATTCACCCACATGGACTCTGTTTTCTGCTTTCATTCCTCTTCTTTAAAGCTCATACCTCCACTTCTCCAGATACCTTCTGTAACCTTGCCTTTAAATGCAACAGAACTCTTAGTGTTTGAACACAGCAATGTGATGATCTGTAAGAGGAGCCATAAAGTCACAAAAACATGTATTGATCATGTTTTGTTTGAACTGAATTTCAGATAAATACGGGCTGGGACGTGTTTCGCTGTGGAACTTTGAAACGTGGAACGAACCCAACAACCACGACTTTGATAACGTCACCGTTTCCATTCAAGGTAAAATACATTTCAGTGTTCTGTCAGGGCTTTGTTTCAGTGGAGTGAAAAAATAACGATATCATCATTGTTGTGCATGAGCTGCATCTTCAGCCTGTTTATACTCTGTCAGGAAAAAGACGTTCAAAATGATACAAACCTGCCGTCTCACGTCGTTTTAAAGTATAACCCAAGCTTGACCCTGCAGTGCTGTGGCCATGTTGGAATGTCTGCATGATCCCATTATTTTTAGGGTTTCTAAACTACTATGACGCGTGTTCGGAGGGGCTGCAGGCTGCCAGCAAACTGCTGAGGTTTGGAGGTCCAGGAGACTCTTGTCATTCGCCTCCTCACTCCCCGTACTGCTGGGCCATGCTGCAGCACTGCTACAACGGCACCAACTACTTCACAGGAGAGACGGGGGTCAGGATCAACTACATCGCCCTGCACAAGAAGGTGGGCCTCGTGAGACAGTTAAAACTGACACGAACTAAAAGTTTGTTCTTAGTTTCATGCTTTTGACTACTTTAAAAACAAAAAATAAAATAAACTTTAGGGTTATTTCTTCAATGAAAGTGTTACATTTTTAATGTCAATATTAGCACAAAATTATGTGGAAACTTAATGGTGCCTTCAAAATTTTTCTCACCTGGATATTTTAACTTTTTCATTTCTGTTAGAAATTAGTAATGTTCAATATAATCTGGCCTTTTTGACAAAACAATGTACATTAAAAAACAAACCTCTTCAATGAAGTAAAAGCTTATTTCTAGAAAGTAATGCAATTTAAATAAAAACAATGTAAAATAAGTCATTGCATAAATATTCATCCCCTTTAAGGTGACTCAGTTTATTAAAGTTAATTACAAATATTTTCCTTCAAATCATTATTTTTTAATCTGCTTTAGCTCAGAGTTTTCTAAACTTTTCCATCCCATGGTCCCCCAACTACAAAATGTTTTTCTCATTTTTTTTCCCCTCATTTTTATTCACTACTGAATTATTAAAGCATTTGTTTGAAATAGGAATTTTATTAACAAACATGATTTAAACACTTTTATGCCAACTTTTCAACAAACTAAAGAAATCAAACATCTTAAGCTCTCTTAAATAACATTTTAATATATTATTATAAATTATATTTTACAATAATAGTAGCTTTCTGAGGCTGCACAGCCCCACCTGGTTAACCCCACTTTGAAAAACACATCTTTACTTTACTTGCTCTGTTCTTGTCTTTTTATGCTTTTACTAATTTTACCTTTGTTCTATGTTATTTCTTCTTTCAGCAAGGCTTTGGTCTGTTTAACTATCATCTTAGCCATTTATTAACTACGTTAACTTTCATCTAACCTTTTGTTTTTTGTTTGTTTTTTTTGTTCCACTTCTGTTCTGTAAAACCCATATTCCTCATGAATCTGATGAGAGTGTGTTTCCATCCCTCAGGGAGGAGGTGAGTCTTTGCCTATCCTCCAACAGGAGGTGCAGACAGTAGCAGAGATCCAGGAGCGTTTCCCTGAGTTCAGCAGCCTCCCTGTTTACAACGATGAGGCAGATCCTCTAGTGGGCTGGTCCAGGCCTGAAGAGTGGAGGGCTGATGTGACCTACGCTGCCATGGTGGTGAAGGTGAGGCGTTGTGGGTGAAGACGGATGATTTTATGAATGAGGGTGAAAAGATGTTCTTCTCCTCCTGTCAGGTGATAAAGCAGCACCAGGATGTGCTGCTGGCTGACCCAAACAACACGGTCAACTACACGCTGCTGAGCAACGACAACGCCTTCCTGAGTTACCACCCTCACCCCTTCACCCAGCGCACGCTGACCGCTCGCTTCCAGGTCAACAACACCCAGCCGCCTCACGTCCAGCTCATCAGGAAGCCCGTCCTCACCGTCATGGGCCTGCTGGCTCTGCTAGGTGGCAGTCTCTAAATAAGAAAACTATATATATTTAAATTAACCCTTGAGCGATTAATGAAGTAGTTCTCACCGTGTTCTCAATGTGAGGCGAGACCCAGGTGTCGGCTCTGGTTCTAAACTCAGGAGGTGAACGAAATGGGACGGTCGGAGTTTTGGCCAGCAGCCACAGGCCTGCGGTTCTGAGTGGTTCTGACAGCTGGCAGGCTGCAGTTCTGATCTACAACAGTGACGACAACAGCACCTCCAACCACACTGATGAGGTCACCGTCACACTGAAAGGCCTGGCCGAGCAAAAAGGTATGTTTGACCGAACGCAGCTGAAAGCAGGGCCTTTAATTCAGCCTAACTCAGTTTGTTTGTTGTTCAGATCTTGTGTATGTCACATATTACATGGACAACAATGTAACAAACTCCTACCAGCTTTGGCAGAACATGGGCCGCCCCGACTATCCCACAGCAGAGCAGTTCAGACGCCTCAGGAGCGTGGAGGTAACATTAGATTTAATATGTCTGTAAGATCACCATGTTTTCTCTGTGTACTATAGAAATGTATTAGTTTTGAAGGTAAAACATCTTAGCATTAAATGTTGCAGCTTTAAGACACAGGTGATGACTGGAGTGGTTTTTATCCTATAAGCTTTATTTTCCTATTTTTGAAGCTCAACACTCAAAATACACCCATCTCTCACCCTGTGCCTTTGCTGCAGCAGGAAGTTAGGTTACGCACACAGTAAAACGTTCATTATCATCTCATTGATAGGCTTACTATGAAAGATAAACTGTTTATATTAAACATACACCAAATACTAAGTGTGTAAAACACAAAAACAATGTGACTCCAACAATGTATCATCCACAAAGAAACACCACTGCTCTAATTTATCTTGTGGCCACGCATCATTTGTCATGTCCACTAGTTTTGATCTCATGGACGTGCATTATCTTGTGGCCATGAGGTAATAATGCATGGCCATGTATTATTGTTTTTTATCAGGCACTGTACAAACACCTGCAGTTTCATTGCAGAATGTTTCTCTCTGTTTAGTTACTGATGCTGTGTCTCTGTTAGGACCCTCATATTGAAGGACCCTTTAAAGTTCCTTCTGACAACATTTTGACTCTGAAGGTCAAACTCCCTGTTCCCTCCATCCTCCTCATCCATGTTTGTGGCGTTCCCAAAGCTGCACCAGACCAGGTCAGTAGCATGTTACTAATTAATAAAATACATTTCACTCTCATTGTAATGTGACACATGTGCACACATCATGCATTTCAGCCTGAAAACCACTGAGTGTGTTCAGTTTAAAGTATTTATACACAAGTTATGATGTGCTGTTCTGTTTTGCTATATTTTATTTTGTTTAGGTCAACGGGTTACGCTTCATCAGCATCACCAGAGGACAAGTCCTTATTGTCTGGTCTGATCACTGTGTTGATTCAAGGTGCATAAAACTAATCAGGAATTTAATTTGTTCAGTGAAAGTTCAGATAACATTAAGAAACGTACTTTTCTTATGTTGTACACTGCAGATGCATCAAGACATTTGAAGTGGAGTTTCCTGCTGATCAAAAGGAGTTCAGAAGAATTAATCCACAGGACACCATTTTTACTTCTTATGTTTATTCACCAGGTAACAAACTCTTAAATGATATGATGTTGTATTGGACTCTCTGTCACAGAGCTGATGTTCCTGTTTTGTCTTGCAGTAGACCAGGAGGTCGGGGGTCTGTACAGAGTCAGAGCTGTGGACTACTGGGGCAGACCTGGGCTATACTCACTGCCTGAGAGGTTCTCAGAGGAACAGGCGGCGTAGTGCAAAGTGTGCTGGGACTTTCACTGCAAGGTTTACTTGTGATTGGTTGAGCTTCATCCAATCACATCACAGGCAGATGCTGCTAAACCATATTCTGACTGAAATACAGGAAATGAGTAAAAATTGTAATTTTAACAATTTTATTTCTGTAGTTCGGCAGAGGGTGGTTAATGTGTATATATGTTTAAATATATATTGTTTCCTTGTTTTTAAATTGGTTTTAATATTGATGTGTACAGCACTTTGCATCTGTAAAAGAGCTTTACAAATAAAGTTGGATTATGAATTCTCAGTGTATATAAATGTGTTGCTTTTGCGCCCTCTGCTGGAGAAAAACCGAAGTGCAGAGAATATCCTTTGTAGGCCACCCGATGTTTGTTTTGAGTCTGTGTTCAATGTCCAGCAAATGGTGCTTAATTATATATTTCTTGTTTTAAATTTGTTCCATTATTCATGCTGTGTTGAAGCATTTTTCTTTAGTTACAATAATGTACCACCATCTGTGCTCTTAAACTGCACTTTAAATAAGTTTGCACAGAAAATATAAGTACTTGCTCATTTTCTTCACCTTCAAAGCTTCAGTAAAATTTAACATATTTCAAAACAAATAAGACACTCATGAACTACCAATAAAGATGGCACACTAAATATTAAATTGTAAAATATTTTGAGTTTTTCTACAGTTTTGCACAGTAAACCCATTTTAATTATAAGGATTTTAATTATAATTATTAGAGCCAATGATAGGAAAGTGTGATTTGTTTGAACTTCTGACATCTCAAAGATCTGGAGTTCACTAATAATTGGGGAAAATGCTGCAGAAACCAAAGAAGATCCTGATCCAGTTTGACCTCAATTTAACCAATACCATAACCGAGGACCTAATTTTCACGAGCTCATCCACTCACCTTTTGAGAAATAAGCAAATAAAATTGTGACGTTACAATTTTGTCACATTTATCTTGTGTCACAAATCAGTCTAAGAAATACACGAGTCATCAAACATTTTATAACAGCACTCAGTTCGTCTCTGGTAAATGAGTTATAACTTTCTTGTGTAAATAACTGCAACCATTCTAAAACTAAATGTGAAAAAAAATAAACAACCAGTTTTATGTTGAGTCCAAAGTGAAAATAATCATAAAATTTCAATTTGAATCTTTTAGCATTTTATTTATTTTGAACTCTAGAAAGGTGACATCTGTTTAGGATAAGTCAAACCTGACCATAATGTCACATGTTGGTACAAACAAGGACTACAGGGATCAGAGATTTCTGTATTTATCATATTGTTTCATTATAAACATCAGCTTTAGAATTTCTGAGTACATTTGTTGTACAATGCTAAATAAAAGAAGCTTTTTTATTATAGTGAGTTTAACAAAATTACGTTAACAATCCAGAGGGGTGTTGGATCGGTCTTGACAGTGGGCACTTCCACAAAACAGGAGTGTCTGACTTTGTCATTATTACTCCAGAAAAAGGAGGGAGAGGTTGGTCATTTCACAGGAACAAGGACATCTTCATGAGCATTTATTTCAAAATGGTGTCTTCATTTGCTGTGAAAGCAGAATGGATAAGAGAGACATGTCACAACTGCTGGACTGTGCATTAGTTTTAGACGCTGAAAAGTCTGATGTGACTGAGCACAAAGACGATACCTTCTGCTAGCTGCTTAGCAATGCGCTCCTGCTCCTCACGGACCTTTTTCTCCTCCTCCTCGGTTCTCCTTTCCTCAGCCGCGATGGGTTTCAGGTAATCTGAGAAAAAAAAAAGGTAACAGAAAAAACAGGCTTCTCCAGCTGGACTTCTAAATCAAACCTGGGTTTAACTTCTAAACTGATTATTTTAAAAGCACTTTACCTAATAAGCTGTGTATGTTGACAAATGCAACATCTAATCCAAGACAATTTCATCTGCTACATCAAATAAAATAAAAAAATCTTATGTTTGGAGATTAATCTGCCAGTTCACATCAATTTAAGAAAGACTTTTGACCTAATATGTCCTTGTTTTTCCCAAATATAGGTTTATATATTATTTGGGTTCATGTCAAGTGTATGTGGATTGTGTAAATAACTTACCGTATCTCTTTTTTCCATAGAAGATACCAGCAATTAAAGCTGAATACCTGGCTGTCTGTAAATAAAGAAACAGATTAAAAACAAAAATAAAATCTCAAGGTGAATTGCTTCTATCTGCGATACATAAAACAACCAGCAGGAGGCGACAAACAGGGGTCACAAATTATTTTAAAACAATAGTCAAATTATAGGAAAACTACCGTATATGTACACTAATATAGAGGAGTTACATTTAAACTTGACATGACATATAACAACAAATAAATCGAGTAAGTTTATTCTGATAATTGTGTTTAAAAGAAAATAGCACCGAGAAATTCACGTAATTCACTCAATCCTGATTAATCGGTGCTCGGTCACACAGTGAACACATTGCACTACATTTCCAGATGACATATTAGCCACACAAATTTGTAATTAATTACTTTGCCAGACATAAGTATCGGTAATGTTACAACTCGATCCCTGCAAGAGAAAATGTCCCGTAGCTAACAGAGTTAGCAGGTTAGCTCGCTCTATATCACCGCTAAAAATACATTTTTTCAGTCGTTTAACAATAAAACATAAATAACTGTTTTATATTAACTCTGTGAACACAAACCTTAATCAAAGGCGACACTGCGACAGGAGGAGCCATAGTTTTATATGAGGCCAGTGATTAGCAACAGAGGTCACTTTAGCACCGCAGAAAGACTGAAGGGACGTTTCTTCTTCGTGAATTTATTTTTACGCAACGCTGAGCTTCATTCGGTTGACCTGCTGCCCCCCACTGGACAAATATGGACCTGCACGTGAATGTGCTGTAATTTCCTAAAAGGTGTTCTGACATCTTTTTCTTCATATTAATTTAATATTTCATGACTGCTAAAATTGTAATGCTCAAACTTATGTTTGTTTACAGCAGTGTGTCAATAAATCTTACAATTTTAGGGCAACAAAATAGCAAATATTCTGGCCTTTCCTGAATTAATATGTCAGCAAATAATCTGTTTATTTGTTCTTATCACACTGATTGCCAATTGTTATATTGTATCTATATAAAAATATATTACCTTTATTTGAAAGACTAAAAAGCCATTGAAGATCAAAATATTGTTGTAGGTTGTTCAAATTATACTTGTCTTCCTGTCTGTTTACATGAATAGTTTGTGTTCTAACTGTGTGAAAACATTTGATCACCAATTTAAATGAAGCGGCAAAAAGTAATTGTGAAATAAAATGATCTCCCATCTTTTTAAAAAGAAAATGTGTATATTAGAGAAGAAGAACAGTAAGAAGGAAAACAACCTGTCTTCTTGGACTTTGATTGGATTCATCCTGGTGGAAGTTCTGATCATTCATTTTTTTGTTTTATTTGTTTATTTGTTGTTGTTTTTTTGTTTGTTTTGTTTTTTGTGGCACAGACACATACTTTAGTATTTTTTTATATTATGTTTAATTAGTTTTTGCTTATTTTAATAATTTTAACGATAACAATGAGGAATTTAGAATAAAGTAAACTCAGCTGATCGTCCAGTTGCTACAGATGGATTTTATTTGACACAGCAATAAAAGCCTGGTGTAATTATTCCACCATTCTTTTTATTTATTTATTTATATTGGAACAAAAATTAGTTTAAGGATCGTTCCACTTTGACAGAACAGGGATCAGTTCATATATAACCTTGCCTTCCTACGCAGTTCCGCTCAATTCTAGTTTCCCTTCACTGCTCCGTGAAGGACAGGGTCTGGTTTTTACCAGGCTATAACCTATAAAAGCTGAATTTAACAGAGCTGAATTTAAAATCTACCTCTTTTGTTCTTAAAACATGACATCTGACTAATAGTCTCGTTACATACAGTATATCTAAATGAAAGACTTTGCAGCAATAATTGCTAAATGTTTTGAACCCAACATGTCAGCAGAACAAAACATTTGAAACAAGTTTCCTTTTCAGATTTTTATCCAAATTTAATCAGATGAGACTTTCCTAAACACATTGAACAAAACCTAAAAATTATATGCATTCACAATAAAAATGTATTTAGGCTTCAATTATTTGTTTTCAGTTTTCTTACTAGTACTTCAAGCAATAAAAAAGTATTCTTTCTAAAAACTGTATTTTATTGTCAGATGCAAAAAAAAAAGAAAGAAAGTAACAAGCCGTCATATATTTTTAACACATTTAAAATAATTTTATCATTTTATCACATGTTTTTATTAATTGTTGATTGTTTTGAAGGCTGTAGATTGTTCACATTTGAACATTTACACAGACAGTGGTTAGTTTTTCTTCTGACAGGCTGTTAAGACTACAAGCATGTAAAATAGTGGAAAACAACAACAATAATAAAGAAGAAAACCCAGCATGTATTTTCTTTGTCATTAAGTAAACAATGTACATTTCAGCATCAAACGTCCTCCTGAAGAAGTTCAGAAGACGCTCACAGCCATGATGAGGGGAGTGAAGACATGATAAAGTTGATCTAAGACAAATTTAATGAACTGCATCCATAATAAAAGCTAAATAAATTATAGAAACAAGCAGCAGCAGTCATTTTCACCTCATCCCTGATCTCAGAGTTTAAACACATTAGGTGTTTTTTAACAAACCTGTCTGAGGTTTACCGTTCATGTTTTACCATCCTGATGCCTCAAACAGTATAAAGTTGGTAATATCAGGAACTTTCAATTTAGAAAAAAATAAAAAATAAAGCTTTTTCAAAATTTGCTGACAACAATTCCATTGAAGTTACAAACCTATCTTATAAAGCTTCACTGAAGCCATGATTCTTACATGGTGAGAAACATTTTAATCCAAGATTCTATCATTTGTTAAACAGAATTAACATAAATAAAAAAGTGCAACTTTGTACAAGTCTTGTGCATCATTTTGGTGTTCTGTAACACTGTATTACAGGCTGTTTGTGTTCATAATTTGACTTTGTTAGACATTTTGTAATGATTACTTGGATTAACATTGTGGCATAGATGCTTTTTATATTTCACTGGAAATTGTGTTTTTACCAAAAAGCAGCTCATTAACCTAACATATCTATTGTCATACCAGCATGCACAGTTTCACAGTAAATCTTAGGAAATATTTATTTGAAAAGGAATTTATCGGGGGTTTCCAAGCCAGTGTTGGAGCTTTTCCACTGTCCTTCCTGCAAACCTCACTTTCCCTCGTTTCTTGCGGTAGGCGGTGTACTGGTTGGACTTGAGTTTGGAGTAATAGTCTGAGAACTTGTTGAAGAGGATGGAGATAGGCAGGCCGTTAAGAATTATTCCGAACGCGATGCAAATGAAGGCGAACACTCGGCCCAGCATGGTCTCTGGGTACACGTCCCCGTAGCCCACAGTGGAGATGCTCACCTGCAGGCGAGAAAGGAGAGCAGTCAGAGCTGATGAGAGAGCAAACCAACAACCATGTTCTTTTTTGTTTTGACGTCTTATTATTATTGCATTTAGATATTTAATATTATTGGATATTTGATTTGTGATCCCAATGTTTTTATTGTTTCAGTCCTAGTTTTCCTTTGTGCCATTTCTTTCTCCTCCTCATCCAGGTTAGTTCTGCTCCTCAGGTTTGCCATGTCAGCCTCACCTGTTCCTCATTCCCCTTCAGTCACAGCTGCAGTCACTCTTCCCATTTCCCCAAGCCCATATATTTATGTCTGTCATCGCACATTCAGCATGCCCTCTGCTCCTCCTCACATCTTTGTGTGTTTCCCTGTGCCTTCTTGAGCTACAGACACAAGTGTTTTTGTTGTGTGTACCAGGAAAAAGGTAATAAATTGTTTCCCCCAGCAGGTAGCAAGAACATGTACAGACTCACATGTCTTTTAAAAGAATAGAGAAAAATGTGTTAAGATCTGATGAATCTGAAGTTGATTTTTGCCACTGTTCCAAAAGACATGTTTGGTTCAGGAACAAGACTGTCGATCAGGAAAGAAGACCATCCCCACAGTGAAACATGGTGGTGGCAGCATCATGATGTGGAGTTGCTTCTCTTCAGCTGAAACTGCTGTTATTGTCAAGGTGAACAGTTCCAGTTTATTTTGGCTTAAAGCCTTTGAAAAGCACCCGCTTCGGATGTTATCATCCATTAAATGGACGTTATTAGCCGTTATCAGTCCCATACAATGGCTTCAGACTG
>JAUBOC010000001.1:6901368-6911462 GCA_032275365.1 Anablepsoides cearensis
CCCCCCCCCCCCCCCCCCCCCCCCCCCCCCCCCCCCCCCCCCCCCCCCCCCCCCCCCCCCCAAAGTTAGAGTCCAGTTTGTCTGCTACATGCCACCTATCATTGCTCAGCGTCTAGCACCTACAGTTTTGTGACACGCCTCACTTTATTTGTTTGTATACCCCTGAGAAGTAAACAGACTCCACCCACTTCCTGTTATGATGACATTAGATTTACGTCAGCTGCTGTGACTTAAAAACACAAGATGAGAGTTTATTTTTGAAACAGAACGTCTTTGAGCTACAGTACATATTTTCTTTTGGATGAGGTCCTGAGCTGATATCACACCAAGCAAATCCTCACCGATAAATACATGAACGGAAGAAAAAAAAACAAATAAATCCCACAGCACGTCTCTTATGGCAGAGGAACAGTATGATTTAAGCTTCTAATATAAACACCCCTTGTTTCAGGTTGCTGCTGGTTGCTGGGTCCTGCAGAGCAGAGGGGCTGTGCGCCATCCCCCCTTTTGTCCTCTCATGCCCTCCTTGTGTGTGTCTCCCAGTGTGCTGTTGACCCCGCACCCCCGCCCACCCCCTACCTGATCTCTCCTGTTGCCACTCAGACCTAAAGCCCACCCCCCCAACCCCTCTCACCCCATGCTTGGGACAACGCCAGCTCACTGCCAGCCCGATGACTGCCTGGATCGTCCTGCCTGTCAGCTTGGCTGCCTTCTCCATCACAGGAATATGGATCGTGTGAGTCACGACAAAAGAGCGCCTGTGTCTTCTGTCACATTTAAACAGATTATGTCCAGCTCTTTAGAGATTTATCCGGCCGAGTGCACATATGTAATCTTGTTTCAGGATATTTTCACTCCGCTGATGCTCTTGACATTTAAATTATGGCAACTTTTGCACCTGTAGGTACGCCATGGCTGTGATGAATCACCATGTTTGTCCTGTAGAGAACTGGTACGTGTTTACGTGTCATAACCCGGGTTTGAATGTCTAATCATGTCGTGTTTTTTATAACCACGTGGATTCCAGAGCTGCCGTCAGAGACTGAGCTCATTGTGTTTTAATGTTGCAGGTTTTATAATGTAACGTGTACAGAGGAGCTGCCCCGGCCCGGCTTCCCCAAGACCTGCTGCACCGTCCAGGACATCCCCCTCATCAGGTGTGCCGTCGTACCTCTCCTCTTTGCCACGGTTCAGGTTTTTGTCTCAGAATACAAAACCCGTTTTGTGTCGGCAAAGCGCCTTGGGCATGAATTAGCTTCTTGTTACGTTGCGGCTCTTTGTCAGTCATTAACCCACGCTTTGCATAACTTGAGTTTGTGTAATCTGCACAGAAGTCGAACAGAAACGCTAGTATTACAGCCCACTTTTTAGCTGTTCATGTCATCTTTTTAATAAATTTTGATTTTAAATCTAGATTAAATCAAAGTCAGCTGCTTTCATCTTCTTTGAAGCATCAAACATCTGTCAGAATTCAGTTTATTGTCCTAATAATTATCTTTGTGGGATTAATGAGTAAACTTTCTAACAGGCTCAGGCTGAGTGGATTTCGTCCTCTAGTATCCTTTAGACTCTGTGCAAACACCTCACTGATTTATCTGAGTTTATTCGCTCCAAATGATTCTAGAAAACCACTGCAGCTTCATCTGTCCACATCTTAACACTGATTACTGATATCCCCATCGTTTCTGCATAACTGCCAGGAAATGTGATGAAAATCCCGTGTTCAGCATTCAGTTTTGACGCTTGGATTGTTTTGTGCTCCTCCAGTAAATGTGGCTCCTTCCCTCCTGAAAGCTGCCTGTTCAGCCTGATCGGAAACGTCGGCGCCTTCATGGGTACGTCCTCAAAAAACTTCACAAAGTGGATCAATAAATGTTTTTTTATTCAGGGTTTCTGTTGATGTTAATTATCTAAAACTTACTACACTTTCCTCCTTTAACAAAGACATTTTGTAGGAGTAAATTGGCTTATAGATTTATTTTAGCTGTGTTGTTTTTTTTGTTTGCGACTTTCTTATTTTAAAATGCGTCACCTAAAAATGTCAGTCAGGACAAGGCTTCAGTGTTCACACAGCTGAGAGAACGTTTCTGTGTCTGATGCTGTGAAATAATTCATTCATCACAAATAGACAGATTGAACCTTTAAGCTGATGGAGACCAGAATGAGGTCAAATAAAGGTGGGATGAAGGTTTGCTATGTTGACATGTTTCTCTGCTTCCAGCTCAGCTCACTGAAATGAACTGGTCCAAGTGTGATTCTTTGTCAAAGACTCTAAAATGAACTAACAGGTTCAGGTAAAACATGCAGAGCAGGGAGGCGGCTCTGAATAGCTTGATTCACATTTTTACATGTGTAGCTGTTAACAATTCAGCTTAATAAACAATTACTGTCAGCCAAGCTTTATCAGCGATTTTTATCCCTTTCTGTCAACCAGCAGCAGCTCACTTATAAACTCTAATGTGGCTTTTAAAGATTTCTTAGCTGAGCACAGCTCCTTTTGTCAGTTCGAGTCCATTTGCAGATGAGCAAAAAAGTATCCAGAAAACCTTCACGTTGACCATTTCCTCTTTATCTCATCTTTATGGGATGTTCAAAATCCCCAAACTTTTTTTTTTCACTTTTCTATGTGTGAACTTGTTCAGTAAAAGACGGCTGTGAAAATATAAATATTTTGTAATTAGTCTTTGTAACGCCGCATGGCGCCCACAGACTGACGGTGTTCAGGACTTCCAGACATTATGGCTGCTGTTTCATCAATAATGAATGGAGCTTTCCTTCCACCTTCTCTCACCTCCTCCCTCCCTCCCTCCCCTGCATAAACCTTCCTTCATCACTCTTCTCTCCTGTCTCCTTTAATCACCAGTCACTTCTGCCCCAGTTTCCCACCCCCCCACCTTCTCTGTCCTTGATTATCTCACTCCTGTTTTCACCATCGCTCACCTTTCATTCACAGATTCATTGCCAAACGTTTTCCAGTCCACCATGATCTTGTGACCTTGGATTTGTAATTCTGCCCATGTCCCCCGTGCTTTTCCTGTCTGAAGTGGCAGGATCTTGGTTTTCTCGAATACTGATGATGTCATCATAAAACAGCATATTTTTAAACTAAATGTCCTCTGATTATCAAAGTGACTAATATAAAGGTGTTGAATGGATATTTTAATAATAACACGATCTAAATGCGTGTTTCTCCTGCAGTGGTGATGGTTTGCTTCCTGCGCTACGCCCAGGTGATCGAGCACAGCCATCGATGTTGGATTAACACTGGCACTCTGGTGAGCGGCTGTGCCAACGCCGTAGGTCTGGTCATGGTGGGCAACTTCCAGGTAAATCTCATCAGCAGACCTAACTGAAACCTTTGGTACATCCAGGGGTAAATGTCTTCAGACATTGTGAGAGGTGCAAAGCGCCCCCTGCTGACCGCGTGTCTCTGTACGGCAGGTCGATCACGCCAAATCTCTTCACTACGTTGGGGCTGGTGTTGCGTTTCCAGCAGGGCTGCTGTTTGTGTGCCTGCAGTGCGTGCTCACCTACAGAGTGGCTGTGACCGCCCTCGACTACTGGATGGCTCACTTCAGGGTGGCTCTGGCTCTGGGAGCCATGATCTCCCTCGTCCTCAGTATCCTTTAAGAATCAAAGGGGCGTGTTCTTTTATGACTCGTTTATTGTTGTCATGGGTTTGACTAGAACAGGGGTGGGCAATCATGGTCCTCGAGGGCCGCAGCCCTACATGTTTTACATTTTTCCCTGCTCCAACACACCTGATTCAGTCACTGAAATACATCTACCAAGTTCTGCAGTAGGGAGGACCAAAACTGACTTAATTACAAATAGAAGCAGAAATAGATAAATAAATACATTTAAAATGCACCAAATAAATTAAAAAGGAGAATTTTACCTCATGTTTTATAATTTATTTTTCCACCTTTGTTCCAATAAATTATATATTTTAGCACATAATTTAAATTTGAATGTTTTTTAATATATATTTTACATAGTTTTTCCTTTTACTTGTACATGCATTAAATTGAATGCTTAAATTGAATTATTTTTATAATTTTGTCCAATTGATTTATTTCTATGTGTTGCAGCTTGTTCTGCAGTTTAGCTTGAAGTTTAGTTAAAAATAAATGCACAGGTAATGTTTTCCTCCTTGCCGTTGTTTTAAACTAATCTTTAATCTTTTAGTATAAACATTTTAAGACACACAAATGCATGTACAAGTAAAAGGAAAAACAATTAATATATATTAAAAAAAAAACAATAAAATTAAAATTTTGTGTTCAAATATATGGACTAATTTATTGGAACTAACCTGGAAAAATAAATATGAAAGTCATTTAAAATATAAAAAGGAGATAAAGTTCTTTTTTTTATATAATTGGTGCATTTTAAGTGTATTTATTTAGTGTTTCTTATAATTCTGCTTTTATTTCTAGTTGTCAGTTTTGGTCCTCCATACTGCAAGAAGCCTGATAATCATCTATTCATTCATATCAGGTGTGTTGGAGCAGAGACTCTGACATGAAGGAGGGTTCTGATAAGAGGCTGTAATAATGTGAGCTAATTTCATATTTTAATTGCTTCATGCAGGTAAACGAGTTTTATTCATCTTGCAAGAAGCGTTTTGTCTTCCTTAATTTGTTCTCCTTCCAGGCGGCATCTTCTTCATCCACGAGAGTTTCGTCCTCCAGCACGCCGCCGCCATTTGCGAGTGGGTCTTCACGGTGGACATCCTGGTCTTCTACGGCACGTTCACCTACGAGTTCGGCACCGTCACCACCGAGACCATGATGGCCGGCCTGCAGCAGAGCCACCACGGCTCGGGGGTGATCATGGACCCCATGTCCCGGGCGTCCACGCTGGGCGGGACGACGAAGAGCCTGAAGTCCCCCGGAGGAAGCAGCACATCCACACATCTCAACTGTACCCCAGAGAGCATAGCTATGTTGTAGCTGGGCGCTCTGAGGAGTCTCTGCAGAGGTGCTTCACGGGCTGCCTCAGGAAGACACGAGCAGCATGTGGTCAAATCCTTTTGACGTTCAACCTTTAAACCCAAACCAGGTCTTTCTACTGGTAATGCTCTCAAATCTGTTTATTTTCACCCTCTATCCCCCACGTTCAGCACAGGTTGCTACAGGTTCTGTAGTGTAGATTGAATGTATGGAGCCAGTGTGAAAACTGGAACCATGAATGTTGATATCAGCAATCCTGCATGAGAAAAAGGCTGTTGCCTGAATCAACATGAGAAAAACAGAAAATTCTTTAATCCCGCCACAACTCTCATCCGATGCTTTGCTTGGCCCACCTGTTTTAGCCCTCTGCTTACCTCTGCACGGCCCACCTCCTGAATGGATCAAGTTTATGTTGGATTTTTTTGCATCCATAAATAGAAAATAATGAATGTTGAGACGTGAATAGTTCTAGTACGTTTTACAGGCTGTAAGCATAGACTATTTAATTAATCATGCATAAACTACTTGAAAGATGTTTTGAATAACCATGAAATTCAACTCACCTTTTTGTTTAGTTACGTTGCACTCCTGATTTGAATGCAAGTAGTGTTTTTAAATGATCTTTACTAAAACAGTCTAGGTTAATCCCAAACTATACATTTGTTCCGTTATGACTGGCTTTAAGCTGTCGTTACTCTTCCTCACACTGCATGATCGGTTTGTTTGTTGCATTGCATAAAGAATTGAGGAACAATCATCCAGTAATTTTCACTCCGCTGGAGTGAACAATGCCTTTTTTTGTTCAGCGTGCGAGACGAACGCAGAACTCGAGTTTCAGCAGAATAAGTGACAAAAACGTCTGAAGTGGCTGAAATCACATGATGTACGTCGGTGTGTGAGGATGAAACTTCTAATCTGACTGGTGTGTTTACTCAATAACATGTCCACACACTGATCTGATTCCAGGCTGGATCCTTGGAAGCCTTATTTCAGTAAAAAAAAAATCTTTTTCTTAAGTGTGAAGCCGCCTCGTAAGTTGGAGTTTTTCACCGGAGAGGCAGATCTGTTTTTACAGTGTTATTAAAAAAAAAAAAAAACTACTGCCATATAGGTTAATTTTGTTGTATTAAATTTTTTTGTTTGTTTTCCCTCCTTTTTCGTATCACTTCCTGTGTCTTTAAAATGATCAAGCTGACTGCCACAAGCACTTAATGAAACTAAAGCTACGACTAATCCGGCCCAATTAAAAGTTCAGAATCACAGTAACCAGAGATTTTTTTTTAAAGCACATTAACAGACAGTGTTCTGTCCTTATGGTCTTGGTATGTTTTAATTTTATAACACCAGATACCAGCAATACACATTTTGAAAAGGTCACGCCTCCTACCTCTTAGCTTTTGTGGGTTTGATGTAAAAAGGAAATGAAAAAATGAAAATCAACGTGAAAGCTGCAGCTTTTTCCATCTGATTGTGGTTTTAAATGTTTTTTTTCCTCAGTCTACAAACGTCTAAAGATGTATCAGCATATGACAGAAGTGTGGAAAGCTTTATGATTATGTGGAGTTTTCACTGTTTACTCTTGTTACGGATTTGATTTCCTGTTATGTGTTGGCTTACAGCACACCTTGCCAAAAAAAAAAAAAAAAAAAAAAAAAAAAAGACTGGGATCCACAGTGCTTTCTTCTTCTTCTGTTTTTGGGTTGTTTGTGTCAAATGGGTTTGAATTCATGTCAACTGCACAGTTTTAGCCTTATCCTTTGTACTTTGCCAGATGAGTTCTTTTTATTGTTAAACTTGTGTTTAAGCTGTAGCCTATTTCATCAATACTGTAACAAAGAGTGAGACCAAGTGGCAGCTTGTGTGAGGCCTCACTCGGGGGGGGGGTGGGGGGGGGACCGTTTCTGTACCATTAACACCATCCTCCACATGCCAAATATTGCAATGAAAGGTGGATTCTGTTTTTTTAATCAAAATGTGCACTCCATTGAGCTGTCAAAGACTATTTATGGGTGATCCCTGTATTTTCAAAGGTTGCCTGATTTTATTTTTTTTTCACGTTTTGAACACAACACAGATAAGTCTATAAAATGTACTCTGCCTATTTCCTTAGAATCTGAAATCTATATAATAGAATTGTCAAGAGGCGTCTGAGAGATGCCTGAAAAACAAGTCGACACAAATGATTTTGTTTTTATAAATCCTGTAAATATGTATGATTTTTTTGTCTATCATTTAGGTATTTTCATTTGACAGAGACTTATATTCAAATATTAAATAAAAAGGATAAATTATTAGCAAATGGTTTTCATGGAGTTATTGAAAAACTGAAATTTTAATTTTTTTCTGACAAAATCTTTGAATCAGTTTGAAGATGAGCAAATAACATCCTGTTCGTGGTGTGTATTTCTTGTAAAGGACAATTCTTAGAGTATTTTTTATATAGAAAATTGGCCCTTTTTAAAATAAAAACAAAAAAATCATCTTTAAAATGTGAAAGAGGTGAACTACATGAAACCATTAAAGCTTCTCATAACGTCTTCCTCTAAAATAAATCAACACTAGTCAGAACGATTTGAAACATCCTTTGTTGACATAACAGTAAAAAAGTCATAATGAGCTTTCATAAATATTTCTTTTTTGACAAGTGCAGCATTTTTTCAACTTTACAAATTTCAGTAAGAAATAAAGATTTTCGACTAACACGCTTCAGAAGGCTCAGCATTTTAAAATGTAAAGCTGTGGAAAAAAGAAAACATTTTTTTCTAAATATTCAGCAGCCGTGTTGCTTTTGCTACATTCATGCCTCGTTACGCCAAATGAAGCTGCCTCATCTCTCCACCGTGGCTGAACTCAATCACAGAGCATCAGAAACAGATTAGGTCTAAATTTCATACGTTTCATTTTATGAAACTTTTCATGATTGAAGCAACCAGTGATGCTGGTGGCTGTTTGTCCAATATATCTATTATAAATCCAATATATTTAACTCGATTTCATCTCCGCACTTGAATTAGGCTCTCCACATGAGTATGAATGCAGCAACTCTTGAAGCGTTTGTTGTACAGGAAGACTTCAGGTGTACATGGCACCATGTAGGTCCTCTAAACGGTGCTCCCTCTGTTTTCTTCTCTCCTAACGACACAAGGCAACATTTGTCTCGGTTCACACGTGAAAACATAAACAAAAAAAACCTGTTTGCAAACTCACCTTGTCCTTTTTAAACTCCTCGTATTCTGGATTGTCAGTCGGTAATTCAAGTCGACAGAGCGGACAGGAATTGGTCTAAGATGGAAATATAAAAAAAAGTTTCACAGCTGCCTAAAGAAAAAAAAGTTATGATAATCTGTGAGCTTTACCTTGCCCAGCCAAGGCAGTATGCATCCTGAGTGGAAAAGGTGTTTGCAAGGCATTTCTCGAATCGTCTCTTGTTCCTCAAACTCCAGCAAACACACCGGACACTTTAGACCCTTGTCTGTGTGAGCGACGGGAGAAAGCTTTGTTTAAATGTCACTAATCCATGAGATGTCTGCACAACACACACGCTGCACATTTAAACACATCACCTGCTTGTTCAGGAGAAACAACCACCACCGTGAGGGTCTGAACAGCAGCTTTGGCAGCTGGAGGAGGAAGCCGCTGGTCCCAGTCTGACAAGTCAAACACCCCAGAGTCCATCAGGTCCAAGCCCTGCATTAAAGACCTGAACACACAGACAGATGACAGAGCTGGAAGATTTTTCTACAACTCTATAGCTGGTACCGTTTTTTGCCATGGTATGTTGAGGGAACCACACTGGAGCAATTATCATTGGCTGCAGGCTCGACCAGATTTAAGTGGCTGTGAATAAAAAGATGTCCTCTTCATCACACACCTGATAGACAGCAGACTACAGCTCATCACACCCTTCAACAAAAAGAGATGAATACACACATGCAGCAGAGCATGGCTGATAGAGTAGTTGTGATATAATGCTCGATACACATGGCCATCATTTTAAGTGAAGGGAAGAGAGTACTACTGACAATTTATGCTAATAGAGTATTTAATGAGAAATTCTGGTCAGAGGGAATCTGGATGGTGAGGCTTTTAAGAAACATCTGAAAACTTTCTTTTACAAACAGGCTTTTAGCTAAGTTTTTTTTTATTATTACTTGTACTTTTGTAGGAATATAATGCTGTGGTGATGTTTTAATTTATTTTATTGTTTTTATGTGAAGTGCTTTGTGATTTTATATCTAAGAAAGGTGCTATATTAATAAACTTTACTTAAGTAGTAAGTAACTTTATTTATATAGCACCTTTCACAGTCAAATAGCCACAAGGTGCTTCACAACAACAACAAACATTAAACAGACTTACAAATGATAAGAAAACACAATAAAACAACATAAAACTCATACAAACATGTTAAAAAACCTGTTTAAAAAGTATGTTTTAAGCTGCCTTTTAAAAGTCTCCACTGAGTCCACAGCTCTTAGAGATTGCAGTAATGAGTTCCAAAGTTTGGGAGCTACAACCTGAAATGCCCTGTCCCCACTTGTCTTTAATTGTGATCAAGGAATGAAAAGCTGATTTGAGTCACTAGATCTAAGTGAACGTGAGGGTACATATATGCAGAGCATATATGTATACTTACTTACGTAGATTTAAAAAGTAGTGTAGTTTAAATTTAAATATAAAAATGATCCAAAACTCACAATAATAATGATTGCCTGTAGAATAATCCATAATGACAATACAGTGAGTCCAAGAAGTATTTGATCCCTTGCTGATTTTCTTTGTTTGCCCACTAATAAAGACACTATCCTTCTGCACTTTTAATGGTAGATATATTCTAACATGGAGAGACAGAATATTAAAAAGAAAATCCAGAAAATAAATCTTAGGAATATAGCAGCTGGGACCACAGTTTGCAAGGAAACAATTGGCAACAGACCAGTTAGACACTCCCAATCAACTTGTTACCTGACCTGAAGCCACCTGTTCTCACTAATCACTTGTGTGAAAAACACCTGTCCACAGAATCAGACAGATCACACAGATTTCAAGTCTCCAACATGGGTAAAACCAAAGAGCTGTCACAGGACCTCAGAGTCAGAATTGTTGACCTTCACAAAGCTGGAATGGGCTACAAAAAGA
>JAUBOC010000001.1:6911562-6923256 GCA_032275365.1 Anablepsoides cearensis
AAATATATTCTTTAAAATTATATTCTGGATTTTTGTCTTGATATTCTGTCTCTCCATGTTAGAATATATCTACCATTAAAAGTGCAGAAGGATAGTGTCTTTATTAGTGGGCATTGGCAAACAAAGAAAATCAGCAAGGGATCAAATACTTCTTGGACTAGCTGTAATTTACTTCCAGAATAAATCTAAAAACACAAACAACTTACACCTACCATGTGCACAATGCGTTATATATAGTGTGAGTTGCAGTGAGTGTATACTATATACACTCATCATGAACTCACAGTTTACACATCTTTTCCCCTACAACACAATCTCTGCCTCTGTTTTGCACAGTTCAACTCATGTTTTGCAGTTTTTGTACTGTTTTGTTGCATCTTTTTCTATCTGGTTTTTATTTAATCTGTCTGTTACTGGGGGAAAAAAATATCCCAGACTGGGCTTCATAAAGTACTGAAAAAGTACTACTTCATAAATATATATCTGGTAAAGTGAGGGTTTAAGATGTGTTTCAGGTGGGATGGTCTCACCTGGCCAGTTCAAGCAGAGCATTCTGTCGATATTGTTCCTCGGGGTTGGTGGGCTCACAGTCATGTTCATCAAAGTATGACGCCATTTTGGTCCAGTTTTTGTCTGCTGCACATCAAGGAGGAACATTATGTGATGTGAACTCACTAACATACTAACACACACACACATATGCTGCGGACGATTCAGCACAGACTGACTGACTTAATTAATATAAACAAAAGTAACACTCAGCCATAACAAGTAATACATTTATAATGAAACTGTATGAAATAAACTAAAAAGCTCCTCATATACATTAATATTTAAAGATGACTAAAGTGATACGTTCGACGGTTCACACAAGAACAAATAAATCTTCAAATAACTTCCTGAGATCATTTTTTTATGTTTTATAAAAGAAAACAACACAAAAAATGAATAAACTAACTCTTATTTATTGTTTGATTCGTTAAACACAGTTGTCGACTTACCAAAACCCTTCAGCAATAAACATTTGTCATTCTTCCGGGTCTGACCTTGTTTTACCACGTGACAAACCCGACCAATCACGATAGAGAAGCTCTTCTTCGTTGGATGAAAATGTCAAACTGTGGTCTGGGAATGAATGAATTTGTCTCAACAGCAAATTCATCTTTTAACCTCATTTAGGTAAATGTTTAAGGTAAATATTAAAGATTTATTTCCAGACATACGGAACAAACCTGTGGGAGTATTTGAAGAATTATTTTCCGTCCCTTTAATGAATTTGAGTTGCATAGTTTAGCTATGTTTTTTGTTATTTAGTTGTTATTTAGACCAGGAGCATTTACCTCATTTACACTAAGACCGTCAACATTAAAAACAACGGTTAGTGTCAGGGTCATTATTGATAAAAAAAATAAATAAATAAAACTAACTATACTGTAAATTCACCTTAGTTTTTAGCTGTAGAATCTCAAATTATTAGTACATAAATACCATCAGTTTATACAGAATTTAGAACAAATGTGAATTATTGATTTAAAAGAAGGCCAGAGTCAGAATGATACATATTTCTTACATTATTCAAACAACCTGCACTTATCTACATGCCTGAGGTGATGATCTAAATAGCTTTAAAAAAAATAAACAAATCAAAGTGTAAATCCACATTTTCTGTTTTAGATCTTTGAGATTTCCTTGAATTTTCTTATTGCTTTAGGTTTTGGTCAGTCTGAATCTTTTTTTCATGCTGGCAAAGACAAACTATAGCTGCAGTCAATTGCGATCACTTGTGAAAACTTAATAAACCTAATACTTTTTAAGTTCAAATACAAGAACCTTCAGCACCTCCTATTAACATACTTTAATGAATGTGTGTATACAGTACATTTGAGTCTGTATGTTTTTGAGCCTGTGTGGATCTGAGAAAGTTGATCATAAACTTGTGTAATATTCTAGCCTGTACTCTCTGGGCCCTTCAGTGGTCACTGCATTACATTATTTGTTAATATTTATATAACAAGACAAATCCCACTAAAACAATTAAAAACAAAAAATACAGAAATGTAGCTGAATTTTTTGGGCCAAAGCTTATTTTAAATGGACAGATATCCAGTGAAAAACTGTTCTGTGGTCAGATTAATAAAACATTCTTTGTTTCACAAGCCTCAGTATATACAGGTTTTACACATTATTACAAATATTCTGAAAATTATGTAAATATTATGAAATTCAATTAAAAAGCACTAAGTGCAAAAATTGACCTATAAATAATCTATTGACAATATTCTACCCAATGACCATAATATGTTAAAGTCTCATTAAACTGAAATATATACTTTTTAAATGCAGATTTATTATTTTGACACGTATATTTTAGTAACATGTATTTATTACAAATTTAAGTTGTGATTTAGTAGTTCTTGCAGGTTTCCAGCAGATGGCACTGCTGCTCAACCCAAATAACCCCGCCCACAAGTGACCCCGCCCATTTTACTGCTGTGGTCCCTCCCCATCTTATTGAACTAACCTCCAAATCTTATACTACACTTTGCAAAGATACAAACCTAATGAATGGCATTATTTTAGATGTAAATGTTACACTGATAGCAGATTGTTTATGCTCCTAATGTGTGGAAAAAGAAAATTTAAAAAAAGTAATTTTCTGAAAAATTTTGATAGCAAAACAGAATTTATTTGCTTAATCAGAAAACTGAAGAATCTCACTATTCATATATAGTGACATTCAAACTGAAAAGAAAAATAAAAATGAGACAGAAAAGGATTTGAAGGTATGGCTTTGGTTAAATGATCCACTTCACTGACATGAATAGACGCCCGGTACACGACATCTTAAATAGAAAGAATTACGGCTCTATAATTCCCTGAACAAGACAAAAGACCAAATTATCATGAATGTAGAGACCTAGTGGTCATACAGTAGATGCTGTAGGAAATGAGTCATCCTAGTCCTACTATTTAATCTGGCAGACCACCCGGCTCTTTGTCAACAGCCGACACATTTCAGTGGACTCACAGACTAACGACAAAACACAACAACTGTGGACTAATAACAAGCTTTCAGGGTGTTACTGACAGAGCACAACCTGTTAGCTGGTGTTGGAATACAAAGTTGATCATCCACAGCTGTGTAGTTATCAGAGGATCACAGACAAAGAGTTTACGGTTCATCAGTTTCTCAATATAATATAATCACAGCAAAAATATTTGAATATCTTAACGCCTTCACTGCTGCCCCTCCCTCACTGAACAAGTGGTTAAAAAACAAATGCTGTAGCTGCATTATTATTATTAGTAACAGAAAACTCATCAGGATCTAGTCAGAAATACTAATTGTAGTAGAAGAGATCCAAACACTGTAGCTCCACTCGTGTAAAACAAGCGTTTTCCTGATTTGTTTTTGTTTTTTTTCCCAGACAGAAAAGGAATGATTTGACAACACAAAATGTCCAAACAGCTGGTTACTGACTCTAAATACAAACCAGCAACATTTTGAGATCATGACTGCATAAAGTGTCGAACTGATTAAAGGCTGATTAAACCATACTGCTGCTTTGTAACAAGTATCCACACCTTCATTCATTTAAAATATCACTGAATACTGATTCCTGCTTTTCCAGTCAGGATTCATCCAGAACACCATCATCTGGCTGAAACTCTTCATCATAAACCAAGAATCTAAAAGCTTTTTGGTGTTTAGTCGTTTTAAAATAATATTTGTACTGCAAAGCTAAAAACAGCTGTCCTTACTTCACGGATTCTACAACACACTCAACCAGTGAGCAACATCGTCTAACACACACACACAGTTCTTCATAGAGTTCAGTGTCACAGATCAGTACAAACTCTCCACCTTTCTGAAACGATAGAAACAACGAGCTGAAGACACGATGATTCCAGGGTTACATCAAAGAACGAACGCTCGCTCTGTATCTTTGGAAAAAGTCCAACACATGCTAGGAGACAGGAAATAAATGTTTTGTCTTCTGCTTGCTGTACAAAAACAGCACTTTTCTGGCATTTAGAAAAGATTTTCAATGTCATAAAAATGCTGACCATGTCTGCATCACATTCATCCACAGACTCCAAACAGCTTCAAACAGCTGTCAGAGTATAGACTTTTTTTCACTTTAGAATGACAAAAAACTTTACCAACATGAACAAACCCAACCTGTACACACTTCCAACACCATTATCATCAGACAACTTCCTTCACACCACCTGTACTGAAACAATTCAAACTTTAAGCCTGACAGAAACACAGTGCTGTGATTCGCTCCCTCTAACTGAACAGTTTGATGAAGCAGCTGTGGCAGTAGGGTTTGTCGTTTTGCTCCTTGAAGGTGCCTTTGTTGAGCTGCTTCAAGCAGAAGGCGCAGACGAAGTGCTCCGGGTGGAACTTCTTGGACATGGCGGTGATGCAGCGCCCCGTGATGGGCTTCTGGCAGCCTGAACACAGGGAGCCGCGCCGCTCGTGGTAGTGCACTTCACAGTAGGGCTGGCCGTCGTGCTCGAAGAAGCTGCCGTTCACAAACGGTGTGAAGCACTCCTGCACGTAAACACACGGCATTATTACAGGTTCTAGTTTTTCCTGTGAGGCACACAAACGTTGTCGTGATACAAACCCTGCAAACAAAACACTCTGGATGCCAAAGGCTGTTGAGCGCAGAGATGTAGTTTTCCAGGATGGCTCTGGCACAGCCGCCACATTTGGGTGCAAACATATCAAAGTAATCCTTCCTGCAGTACGCCTTTCCATCCTTTTCATGAAAACCTTCAGAAGTAACACAGAAGAATTTGTTTATTAATCTATATTTATTAGAAAAGCAAAGTGTAGAAAAAAAATTCCAATACCCTCTGGGCCAAAGAAGGATCCACACTGAGCGCAGAAGAAGTGTTCAGGGTGCCAGGTTCTGTCCAGCGCCGTCACAACTTTCTGTACAGACATGACAACACTGATTATAAACAGAGAACTCAAACATGGAGCCCACACGTGCAGAGAGCGCTGACTCACGTCCAGGATGGGCCCGTTGCAGTAGTAGCACCGAGGAGAGAACAGATGATGGTAATCTTTCTCACAGTAAGGCTGGCCCTCACGCTCGAAAAAGTTCCTGGAGCCGATCTCCTCCTGACAGTGTGTGCACACAAAGTGCTCAGGGTGCCACGTGCGGCCCATGGCAGTCACCACCTGAGCAGGGACGAGACGGGAGGAGCTTTCAGTACGCAGAGTCTAAACGTGCAGAGTGTAGGGCTGGGTGATACGACTGAAAAATGTGTGGTATTATTACAAATAATAGTGTTTCATAACAACTGGTATTTTGGCATCTTTTACATCTTGTCACACACTGACTGGAATTTTGTACAATTTTCTATCATTTGCAAATAAACTCTTCTTACTCCCATAATTCTTTTTGGTTAATAAACAAATTATACATCAAAATATAGGTATTTTAGCTATGTTCCACCAGTGTGTCTCACTGCTTTATTACTTGTAGTTTTCACTCAAATCCCCCCATAATGCAGAGAGTGAATGTCCACGATTCAATAGAATCCAGTTATAATTGAGCTCAAAATACTGTATTTACTTCAAAACTGGAAGTGATAAATAAAACAATTTGGAAACATAAAAATTCACATGTGACCATCAGAGTTTTGCAGATCATGGCTCAAGAATTTGAAGATCTGACTTCAGGGTTCATGCAAGTTTCAGTAAGTTAAATTTAAGACTTTTTCTAGACATTTTAACAGTGGTGGGCACAGTTCCCCTAAAGCACTAATAGGGGAACTAATTTTCTAATTAGTGCTTTAGGGCTTTTGCTAGTTTTAAATTTTATTAGTGAATTAGCACTTGCTACATTTATAGGCTAAATTTAGAAGCACTAACTGAGGTCTATAAATGTTATTGATCAATGTTAATGTTAACAGTAGGGACTTTGATAAATGTGCTGCCCCATCCCGGCTGTGCGTGGGTCAGGTTTTTGTGTTGTTGTTTTTTTGCTCGTTTTCATGCTTACCCTCAGCTTAGCATTTCGAAATCTATCTTAACATTTTATCTAGTTTGTTTTCTGCTTTGGTTTGAAAAATTGTTGTGAAATTTTGATGTGCACTATGTCTACGAAGCTGTTATAATGGAAGTCAATGGAGCACTTGCTTCCTAATTTTCAGCCTTTAAAGACCTCTAAATCCTTAATAGGTGGTTTGATAAAAAAAAACTAAATAGTTTTGGAATCTGTACATAGAGCCTTACGAGCACAAAAAGGAATAACAGCTCTAAAATAAGTTTTATCAAAGTCCCTATTAACAGCTGACGATGAAAGCTGTCACATTTTCTTCATATGTGTGTCACGTATCCACCATGTGACAATATATGAACTCAAATACAGCTGTAAAATGTCAATGATAAGTCTTAAGAGAGCAACTTGGCAACATGTGACTCATGTTGTCTGTTGAAGAATGTTCATTTGTTGACTGGGTTATTTTAGTGCTTTAGAATTTGCTAAAGTTTCACTGTATTAGTGCTTTAGAGTAAGTGGAACTAATTTTTAGATTAGTGCTGCCCACCACTGCTTTTTAAGACCATTATGACTGACATTTAAGACCAAACCGACACATTAACAGAAACATTCAAATAGTCCCAGAATTTTTAATATAGAAACCTTTTATTGCTATCAATTTAAGTGGACATGACTGAACTGAACCTTTTGTTTTTTGGGTGGGTGAACAAGTCGTATGCAGGGGGTTGTAGCAGCAAAAAGGTCTAAAACATGGATGCAAACTGTGCTGTTTTTTGCCTGCAGTTATCACAGGATTTGTAATTTAACCACCTACCAAGACCGGTAGGAAACTTAGCACTTCAACCTCTGATTACGGCTCTTTAATCTGTTTATTTATTCAGCAAACACCTCACAGGAATGATCGAAAGTAAAAGAATTAAGACTTAAGAAAATAAAACTTAAGACCTTGGATGAGAATCTGTGCTTTTTTAAAAAGACTGTTTTAGGCCTAAAATTTTGATTTTTAAATGTGAGACTTTTTTTGGGGGGACTTTTTAAGACCCTGCATGAACCTTGTGACTTGTTTTCACAGAGCAATTGTTTGAGGTTTACTTTGCAGGAAATGCTTTGCCTGCCTATCATTGACTCAGGGAGTGAGAGAGACAGATGTGTGGTCACCATGGTGACTACAGTGAGCCATTACAGAAGCTTTACATTTAGTTTTACACTTTGCAATACAATTTGTACACATTATGGTGTCGACATATTTCCTAATCTTACAAAGTTATGTCAGTTTTTTTTGCAGAAATTCTACAGAAACATTTTATTTTTGCTACAGATGCATTTTTTATAATCTTACCTGTCCAACGATAGGCTTACAGCAGGCACCACACACTCCTTTAGCAACAGTCTGCACCCCTAGTTTGTTGAGGTCGGACTGCAGGCTGCCAAGCATGTTGTCCAGCTTGTTGACCTGAGTTGGGGGCCCACCGGGAACACCAGCTTTCCCTTGGGCCATAATCTGAAACGACCCAACATCCAAATAGTTACGACAGTAACGTGTGTCGTCTTTACACATAAAGATGTAACAGAAGTAACTGAAGACTTTACTGAAGTTTAAAGTGGAAAACAGAAAAGGTAAGAGACGGGGACTCATGCCTGCATCGGAGGGAAGAATGGGTCATATTCTGTTTGGCAGCCTACAGACACCAGGACTTTGGGTGGTTGAACAGGCTCCTCTGGTGGTGGTCGGGTCGGGGTGTTCAGGGTATGAGGAGGGGGCTCTGGTTTAGGGGCAGGAGGGTTCTGAAGTGGGGCTGGTGGATGTGAGGCTTTAATAACGTGCGGAGGTGGAGGCGGGGCTGGTTCCTGAATGCGTGTAATTGACAGGCAGGAGGAGGTGGGTGGAGGAGGAGGTGGTGGAATTGGAATAGGGAGTAGATGTAGTGGAAGTGGTCCCTTAGGTTCCTGTGCTACAGGGGTACGACGAGGTATGGTGGGGGAGAGGGGTGGGAGAACCTTCCTGTCAGCCACAGGAGACTCGGGGGGAATTATCATCTGAAGAAAGAAAACAGACAGAAGGGAGCAAACAGAGAGGAAAAAAGAGAAAACTAGAGGAGAAGAATTAAATGAGTAAAACTGTCGAGCACACTCAGCCAACCTTATCGACCTCGCTTCCAAAGCCTTCGGGACGGAAGCGCTGAGGTTTGGATGTGACGACCACGCCCTCAGTCAGCCACTCGTCCGACTGTTTGCGCCGCCGCTCCGAGCGGTTGATCCCAAGTTTACCCTGCAGCTCCTCTATCAGGCGGTCCTGAGACGAGTTCTTGTTCACAATGATGGGTCCCACCTTCCTGCGCAGAAGGCCGTCTCGGTACATGGGGTGCACGTTGGGAATCTCCTTAGTGCGTCTAATCATTGCTTTCAGCTGAGAGGAGACATTGAGCACCTTATCTTACATTTATGTCCATCGTAAACCAGCACAAGCAACATGCCGGGATGCTGTGGTGATCAGTGGGCTTTGGGTCAAATATCATGGTACTTATTGCATGCTTAGGTCCCATCAGTGCACAATGACCTTTCAATCCAGACTTTAGAGTTTCTCAAGCAATTAGAAAATCCTCAGCAGACAAGTTGCATTAGTTTTCTTTGCACAAATCGCTCCAACAGCGCCAAGCAGTGAGGTGATGTGTTTAGTATCAAACTTTTAGCTCTGTTAGAGGCCTTCTATTCATGTAGCTTCTGCTTGAAAATAATGTTTCTTATGGTTATAAGAAAATCTAGATGGGTGGGTGTCCAATACTGAACTAACACAACTTGTAGTGAAGTTTAAAAGGTACTGGACAGGGTTTAATATTGTGGGGTTAAATCCATATAAAACATTGTATCAGCTCTGCTTGATGGTGAATAATAAAAGTGTGAATGTTGCTCACTGAATGCTTTATGACTGTTTTATCTTAAAATGAGAAGAATTACTGTAACTAATGAGTACCCAAGTGGGTTTAAATGCAAAAAAAAAAATCCAATAATTTCTTCCCCCCCTCCTAAAGCAGAGGCTAGCATGCATACAAGCACCATTAGCCTGGAGCAAAGCGTGTGTCACACTGAGGTGCAGATGCATACATGTCCAGTTGCAGAGACTCTGTCTATACTGGGTGTCTGCAGGAGGGGCAGGTCCAGGGCAGCGTCAGGGGTCCCGGGGCACGAGGAGGGGGTCATGCACTCATCCATCCAGCTGGCTTCAGTCAGCGGAGTCATGCTGCCATCCGTGTACAGCCTCTCCGTGTAAGGCGTCATGGTACCGTCCAGCCCGTCGTGTAAGGACATGGACAGCTCCTCGTCGGCCCAATCTAGGTCCCCGTTCGCATCGGTGCCTCCGTCCACCGAGTCGTCCGTCAGGGTGTTGGTGGTGCTGGTGAAGGTGTCGGGCTGCACGCTGCTCCTGTCCACAGGAAGGATGAGCTCTTCCAGCACCTCCTGCAGCCTTTTGCTGTGGCAGTGGGCCTCCTCCTGTGCTGCTGCGGGACTTTGTTCGAAGCTCATTGCTAACAGCTTGTCTAGTTCGTCGTCCAGGGTGGGCTCGGCCACGGAGGGCTGCTGCAGCTCTCTGCTGGTGCTGGTGAAAGCCAGCGGAGACGGGACCATCGGGGGGGAGACTGCAGGTGGTGATGAAGCGTGCGCACAAGGTGAAAACGCAGCATGGTGGAGGGGGGGAGGAGTGAAGCTTTTTGGAAGAGGTGGACTGGAAAAATTTACATCATGGTTCTGAAAACAACCAGAGCCAATGCTCAGAGACTCGGGAGCAGCGAACAGTTTACCAACAGCAGCTGAGGGTGAAATCCGCTCCACAGATGGACTGGAGGACTTGGGGCTCTTGCAGTCCAGGACAGTGTTAACGGAGCTAACAGAGGGGGTGGTGGTATTGGAAAGACTCGGGCTATTTCCCAACAAGCTGGAATTAGAGGGAGCAGACTGTGAGCGAACTAGCAGGGTCTTTGTTTGGGAAGAGATATCTATGACAGAGTCCACATCTATGTCACTGGCTGCAGAAAGGGAGGAGGTGGGACTGTGGGGAGCGGGGTGGCTCCGGGGGGGCATCAACACCCCACCGTCTCCTCCATCCTCATCTATGTGCAGCTCTAGACCAGCAGCTAAAGGAAGGGGCGGGGAGGCAGGCGGGTTGGACAGACTAAAGGAGAAAGAGGGGACTGGAGTGACAGAAGACGAGACGGGAGAGTGACGAAAGGTGGAAGGTGCCCTCGCTGGGTCGAGCACAGAGCCCAAAGAATTGGGCTGGAAAACAGAGAAGCACAAGTAAAGTAAGAGAAAAATGACAAAGAAAACAAGAACTATTTCAAGAGAGACTTGAGTTTCATCGATGAGGTAAAGCCGTTCTGGTGTTTGGTCATGCTGTCTTTGTACCTTGAAGTCAGACAGGGACGCCATCAGTTCATCGAGCTCTCTCGTGGCGCAGGAAGCTGAAATTCTGGCTTGTTGTTGGGATGATGTATCCAATTCATTGTGACGCGTGGTGGAAGAGCTGAAAATTACAAATAATAATGTAATTAGTTAAAGCTGAATTGACACAGCAGTCTAAGCATCACACAGGAGACATATTGATAAATGATGTCTGTGTGGAAGATGGAAGAAGTAAGAAATGACTCATGGACTGATTGATTGTTGAGTTTAGTAATCTTGGCCATGTGTGTATCACTCTGAGTTGTGCTTCAATCCAGGTTGCCTGATGTGATGTTCAAAGCAATTAAGATTTACTTTATTTTTAATACAGTATGTTTCAAATGCATCATCAAGTTTACTGTTTTTAGTTGCAGTTAAATTTAAAGTAGCTGCTTTCATAGTAATGGAGATTCACACATTATCTTAATGTGGTAATAGCATTACATGAATTTCATCCAGGTTTGATTAGATCAGTTAATGTTAGATTACATGCACATAGCTGTGATTCAGCTGCAGAACTGATATAAATGAAGATCGAGTCGTCATCCTTTTCACCAGAAAACAGACTCAGCTTTTCTGGAAACTTCAAATCAGTGCTTAAAAAAAGCACCATGTCTGCAACTCGTTCAGTTGCACAAAAACTCAGAAGAAAAGCAGCGGTCTCGTCATAACTTTAACAGAGAAAAAGTTTCCTTAGGTAATGTCAGACATAACCGCTACTGCGTAAAGAACTAAAACAAATAATTTCTTACTCATATACAAACTTTCAATTAAAATGTTCAGACATTATGAATGCTTCATTTTTTTTGCAGTTGCAAAAACAATTACATTTAATAAAGTGATACAGTAGCACCACACTGCCTTTACTTCTTCTTGAACACACAGTTTTTCTATTAGGAAATATTTGAAAATCAGAAGAGAAGCAACACTTTAAAACTAGAAACCTACCTGGGTGAAGGTACTGAACCCTCCAGCTCATCCAACAGACTTTCCACTGTAGGTCGAGCGTCTTCTGGTCTTGTTCCATTTTTCTTTGGTTTCTCCTGAGCTGGGGGGCTGACGTGGATGTCAGGGGTGCTGCCGTTCTCATAGTGGGTGATGCTGCTGGATGGTAAGGGTGGAGCCGCCTCCTCTGTGAACAATAATAAAATTTTTAGGGCTGCAACTAACGATTATTTTAATAATCGATTAATCTGTCGATTATTTTTTCGATTAATCGGCCAAATTAATA
>JAUBOC010000001.1:6924855-6957543 GCA_032275365.1 Anablepsoides cearensis
ACAATATAAATGTGTTCATTACTGTCAAATATTTTTTACAAAATACACTAAACTGATTCAGATTAGAATAAAATAAACCATGTTTTATTATTTAAATGTTTGTTTCCTGCTATAAATAAAAACCCTTCATCCATTCTGTCCTTGTATATCAATAATTTGAATGACATACCTGAAATATAATCTTAAATCATTTTGGAAAGCACATTTTTGAGCAGTAGCAACTAAAAAACCTGATTTTGAGCAAAAACACCTTAAATCTTTGTCATTTTCCCTACAAACTAGCAAAGATTTTTTTCTTTCCATCTGGTAAATCTCAACATCCAAACACTATTTGTAGTTTCCTCTTTAAGATGAAATCAAAAAAAGTCCTCATTAAAATAACCACAAAGGTAGTATTCAGTATCATTTTAAGAAACTTAATCAATCAATCAAGTTTATTTGAATAGCACATTTTAGAAACAAGACAGTTCACAGTGCTTTACAACATAAAAACACAAAGTCATACAATCAGATAAATTCCCTGAACAGTGTGAAATGATTGAACACGCCCTGAGTGGAGGTTGATGAACTCTTTAATGGGAGTCTGAAGTGAAAACTCACAGTCTTAGTGGGTCAATCATTTTATAAACATTTCCTTAATTTTAATTGATACGGCCTTAAAATAAATTACATTCTGAACCACAAAAGATCTGTTCCCATCACTCCATAATAAAAATTACAAGCTTGCAGTAATGAGAATTACTATATTATTATATTATTTTGATTTTTTTGTATTTTATTCATTCATTTCTTGTCTGGAATTTTGTTCAGTTATACTTTATCAAGGAAACAGACTGATAACAAAGAGGCAGACAGACAGAGAGCATTTTTGAGTCTCATCCAGGGTTGAATGGGTACAGAGTTATTCAACCGAGTGTTTGGCGTAACACAGGAACAAAATAGACCCTTACATCACACAATCTTTCAATCCCCAGTCTGTCCAGAATAGACCACAGTCACTGGCTGTGTACGGTTTCACTCCAGAGGCTTGGAGGTGATATATTGTGCTTTAAACAATCTCAACTTCACACTGCTGGAAAAGTCAGGGTAAAAATGTCTGAAGGTATCCAAGCAGACTCTGACCAAAGCACAATTTGTGAAATGAAGTCTGTTTAAATTACAAGTTCCTTCACAAATAATAACTCTGAAATCCATTCAGCATAACAGTTAAATAGTCCATTAAGTCATAAAGATTATCATTCAAAACAAAACTGTCTCACAAACTGACTCACACAATGCAGAGGAGTTTTAAATAAATCAAGTCAGCATGTATGTCAAAACTTAACTGTGACTAAATCTGCCTTGGTTTTACAATAAAGTCAGATTTAGCCAACAGGAAAACAAATTAATTATTTAATTCTCAAAATGTAATAATATACTCACATATTTCCCACTTGCTGTATCAAAGATATTCTCCGTAAAGTAACGTGAGTGTGCGCGCAGTAGCCAGCAGTACAGAGAAAGATGGTGTGAGCAACATAGACAGACAACATGTTGACTAGGGGAGTGGTTATATGGACAATTTCCCTTCAGCACCCCTCTGTTTTAATAACATACAGTGAAAATATTAATGTGGTTTAATCCTCAAACCATATGTACACATAAAGAAGATATATAATGTGTCATATGGTCATTTATAAATCAAAAAATAACGTTTAAATATTCAACACTGATGACAAGTTTGAAAAATCTGAGCCTCTGAAACATTTCTATCCAACAGCTTTCACTATATTTATTCCTGACTCCTCATCCTCACCATCTTCGGTCCAATGGGGGGGATCCTTCCCAGAAGTCAAATGTTTTAAGTCCTGTAGTTTGACGTAAACCACATGGGAGCACGAACCTATTTAAAGCAGTAAGCTCAGTGAGTACCCATGTCTGTGCAAATGTGCTGAAATATCATGACCAGCTCAAAATAATCTGCACCTGGTGCTGACATGCTCAACAACGCCTCACTAAAGTTGACTTTGTCACTCACAAAACAAAGCCTCCAGATAGAGTACCCCGAGTGGATTTAGGACAAAGGTGAGCCATAAAACGCAGCCAATTCAGTTTGGTTACAGATTCACCTTTCTCCTACAGCAGCCTCCAAGTTAAAAAAGTAAATGTTTTTGAGATTGACTGCTTACTGACATGTATTCCTAGAAAGCTTCTTGGCCTTGGCAGGGGACAGCAGTACTGCCTGAAGCCCTCCAAAACATGTGCGGACAAAGCAAAGTTTTAGAGGATAACTGGAAATAGTCCTAACTGCTGATACAAGACATCTGCTACTCATGGAGCAACCCTACATTGAATGATTTTTTTAATTAAAAAAGATTTATGCATGATGTATTATTCTATAAAAAATAATATACTTTTCTACTGCAAATCTATGAATAAACATGACAATAACCCATTAGAAAATACAATTTGAAAAGTCAAACAGGTAAGGATTTGGCTTCAGAAAAGTACTACATCCAAATGTTTGGCTTGCATTTTATAAAATCTTGACTAACCGACCTGCAGTGCAAACACACAAGCTTGGGAAGTTTACATTGTAATTAGAATATTGTGTTGACTTTGTGTCCTCTAATCCTTTGTCAAATAGAAAACATCCTGAGTTTTTGCTTTCATTTAAAAGGGCTGAATGTCAGACATTTTTCAAGGTTAACCTTTAGGGTAGATAAGACGTTGCTCCACTCGCACAGCCTCGCACCAGAAAACCTAATGAACGTCATTATTTACAGTTATGCTTTGCAGCGTTAATAAAATGGCGTCATCTGTGGGACAATAGATTTCTTAAAATTTATAAAAACTGAACAGCCTACAGCATTTTTACAGTTGAAGTAAATGTTTATCAAACAATGTCTAATGTTACAAGTAATTGTGGATTACTAGGTTTATCTTGTGTCGTTGCCAAGCCCAGTGTCAGGAAGGGCATCTGATGACAAGCACTACACATCACCATATTGCATCGGTCAATCCTCAGGTTAACAATCGTCATCAGTGCTTTTGACAAACAGGGTGCTGGTAAAAACTGTGCTGCTGTTAGTCGATGAAAGCGAGGAGAGAAATGTTTCAGTAAAACAGCGAGTAGGACTGAAGGTAGCAACTCTAAATGTAGGGACGATGACAGGCCAAGGTGGAGAAACGGCTGTCATGATGCAGATGTTTTACATGAGCAAGAAAAAGTGGAAGGGCAGTAAGGCTCATAGCATTGAGGAAGAGTTTAAGCTGTTTTACCTTAATGCAGATTAAAAGAGAAATGGAGTAGTTGTGGTGCTGAAGGAGGACTCAGGAGAGGAGTGTCAGATAGGGTGATATGACTGGTAGAAGCAGAGGATCTGATGAATGCTGTTGTGGTTATGCTCCACAGATTGGATGTGAGGCAGAGGATAAAGAGAGATTCTGGGAGGATATGGATGCAGTGATAGTATTCCCAGGGAGGAGAAAGTGGTGATTGGAGCAGACCTGAATAAACATGTTAAAGGAAACAGAGGAAATTGTGCCAAGAATATGGAAATGGTTGAAGTCAACACCTATTTTCAAAAGACTGGTGAACAGAGGGTGAGATAAGAGTGGAGGAAGTACACAGGTACACAGATTCTCCATGTAGAAGGGTAAAAATAAAAGCTGAAGATAGAACTGACATTATCCGACATCCCTGGTTTCTCCTAATTTTATAACTACAACTCTGTCTGAAAAGACACTATGGTCAAAGAAACGTTAGGCTTCAGAAAATTAGAAGTATTAAGAATGCAAACATGTAGGTCAAGTATCTGGCTAATCTTTTCCATTCCAGATGGGGGTCGGAGCCACAATGGACAAAGTCCAACTTCGCTCTAACAGCATCCTTACTCAGTGCTCCATTACACAGCCTGGTAGGAATAAAGCTGTCACCCAATAACATGACTGGATCAAATGATTCAAATGAATTTATCAGACCACAGTGAGACAATAAACTGATTTACAGTAGCTCTGTTCTGGATCTAGCTGTGGTCACGCTGTGGTAACCCGTGTTGATCCTGTACACATTCTTGTGGCAGTGGGTACATGTACTGTCTTGACTTTGTGCATCCTTATCCACCCACACACGGTCCTGCCACAGTCCTGCTGTGTTTATCAGATGGGAATGAAGGTACGTGGGGAATTCCACACATTCCTTTGTCCACTTCGAAAAAACAAGCATTCAGGTAGGGACATGCAGGAAGTATGATCCTAGAAGGAGATCATACAACCGTAAAAACTTCAAACTGGGCACAAAATAATTAAAAAGAAAAAAAAATTATCTAGTGAAGCAGAAAATGCCTCTAATTTCACAGGATTGTAGGTAGTGACTTGTGAAGAATGTGTGAATACAAAAAACCATCTGTCAATCCAGAATATGAAAATTTTTTTACAAATACAGGGCCCGTTTCGCTATGCACTGCATGTTTTGAATTCCACGATAAGAGAGAGGTCAGTGTTTTTACTGTGTTTTACCACACACTGTGGAGTACAGCGAAGGCAGGAACAAAACCATGGCTGTCTGATCTTTTTTTATTAAACATGCTGCCAACAGTGACGGGTCATCAGGGTCCTTTCAGCTCACCTGTTTATACCCAGGCAGCAAAAGAAGTAGAAATGGCCACAGTCCCAAAGCGAAACCCTATCCCGTCAGGCTAACCCAACAGGATATTTATAACAAACAAGAAAAGCAGGGGCCAGGGTGAGGCGGTGGAAGGCAAGATGCCAAAGAGACAGACAGGGATGGCTGTGGCAGAACAGGAATCAAGAAGTTACAACAGGAGAGAAAATGGACTGGCATCAAACGGAATGATGGATTAATGAGTAAACACTGGTCAAGCATCACAGATTATAGATTGATGTCTGTTTCTATGGTGGAACACACAATCCCATACAGACAAAGGATGAATGATAGTAATGACATACAATCAAAGAGACAGAGGGATCTTAGGGTGATTACAGCCTAAAAATACCCTGCCTAGCAGACCCATATCAGAAAGATGACACTCCCCTTGAAAGAGTGCTGGACCAAAATAAAAGTACTTCCCCAACAGAACAGTAAATCAGATCACAAGGGGGAGTCTAAAGCCTGATGTAGCACACGGTCACTGAGGACACATTCAGAGCCAGCCATGTATAAAAGCTGTATGTCAGTGAGGAGCTCTTAAGTGCTGCTGGAGACAGTCAACGTCTCATCGTGTTCAGGTGTCAAAACCTAAAGATTGTCATTTACTAGAAAGTCAACCAACAGAGGTGTGGCCTTTGAACAATTAAAAAAAAAAGTCAAATGTGTTTTTTACAGTTTTCTGCACTAACATTAACAGGTAAAACAAATACAGATTTTTAGGTACACAATTTCTACACAAATAAAGAATTAATGAATTAATGAACAAATAAAGAAAGAAAGAAAGAAATCAGTAAGTAAGTGACTTCCCTCATTTTTTTGTTTTTGTTTTGCAATCAAATTCTGTAACTAATGCCATCTTTTACTATTAGACAGGGCAATAAAATTGGCTTCCACATAATTTAAGTCATTTCTAGGATGGCTGTTACTTTTACAACACCTAACAAAATCTAAAACTAGTTCAAATGTGTTTTTAAAATAATTTTTTAGTACAAAGTGATGGGGGGGTAAATTATGTATTTTCTAGGTACATAGGTCAATTCTATACCACAATCAAGTAACTACATTACCTTCTGTTGTTATGAAAATGCTGTATATACATATCAAAAATAAGTCTGACTTTGCATCATAGCCTAAATACCTCGAAATTGGCCTCCTACTGAGGGGCTCCTACTGTTTGACACTTGCACTTCAGGACGTCTTCAAACAATGCATCAGGGGAGGGATCCTCTGTGGGGCTGGATCTCGGCTGCAGACTGAGCTCCAGGGAGGAGCTAGGTACAAATAGGTGGTGCTTTGTACCAGCAAGTGTTTAGGCAGCTCCACGTGGCTACAGGAGATTCAAGGATGTCTAAAACATGCATGAATGAGTCAAAGCAACACTCTGGAAGGGCTGGAAGATATCAGAATGTTCTACTGAGTGGAACTTTATCAGACGGTGGAACAGATTGATGGAAGTTTTAAAAAAGTCATACCCCCAATTGAAATGCCTTTTAAATAGTTTATTTTGCTGCATTTAATCATGAATACAACATACAACCCTATGTAATAAAAGTGGTGATAAAACAACAAAACAAAAATAGCACATTATGCCTCATTTTTAACACAAATAATATTTTGACATCTCTGACTTGCCAATTTTTAAACCAATTTTATTTTCCCTTTTATAGTTTTATCTTCAACTGCTTGTAATTTTAACTGTCGTGAGTATTTATAGAAATGTTTTTACCCGCGTTTAGCCAAGATTTTGACATTTCTGTAGATACCAAACATGTCTGTGTTTAAAAGAACTTAGAGTAATTAAGGTAGAAAACCGGGGGTTTTGGCTCAAGAGATGAATGAACCAATTGGTGGGCCGAACTTTGGTCACTTGTGGGCCAGACATGGTCCATGGGCTGCCAGTTGAATAGCCCTGTCCTACAGTGTTCTACATCGTCAGGTTTGAAGTATTTTAGGCTTGATAAACCAGCAGTTCAAGCAGCAAAATGAGAATGAAAAAGATATAAACAAACTTGTATGACACCAAAAAAAGCATTTAGGAAACAGAAGAGAAAACATCTCTGTTTATAGACTTGAAGTTCAACTCTCTGGGGACATTCTGACAGCTTTTGAATTTTCTCTGGGTGTGCCTTTTTACTGGTATGTTACGAGAACTGATGTTTCTCCTGACTTCATTACCCAGACGTGTTCTGTAAATAATCAGCGTTGCTCTGAGCCAAGAGACAAAGCCATGGAAGTAAAACGGCATGAAAACATCATGACAGAGAGACAGCAGGAGACAAGTGAATCAACAATGTGCTACAGCATTTAACAGTGGAAATGCTGTTCTAGCACCATGTTCACAGATTGAAGGCCCACAGCTGCCCTCTTTAACAGTGTTTGCTGGCCTCCAGGACTGACTCCGCTCATTGTTTCCCTCCTGTTTCCTGAGGATGTGGAACAGGCTGAGTTGCCTAAGCGATGAGGTCAGCCATGCAGAGCTCTCTTCTCCAGACCCAAAACAGGATGGGTGTGGAACAAGGCTGATTTACAGTCAGGGGGTTCTTTCACAGGCAGGCCCACTAGTTAGGGGTGGTATGCACTAACCCGGCAGCTTTCATTGGGTGATGAGAGCTAGTTTGGTAACACTAACTCTGCACTGCTGACACACTGAGACACAGAAAACCACTGAAGACCTTCGAAGATTTCTGGCATGCTGTGTAAATACTGTAAACATGCAGGACCGCAATGCTTGAACTTTTGATAATGTTGGAGGAAAAATTTATGTGACAGGTGATCGGCCGATCCTACTACAGCAAATGTTACAGAACTGCAGTGTGTTTATATATGCAAAGTTTGGCTCAATGTGGTCACAAAAGGTTGTAACTCTTTTTACAACAAACAGCACTTTTCCTCTGATGCATCTGAAATCTGAACTATTTAAAGGCTGGCCACTACAAACTCTTCATTCTGTGATCCAGTTTCATAACATCATAAAGCTTTGCTCATGTGAAAGTTTAAAAATTAATATAATTTCTTAAAGACTTAATATCACCTGCTGCCTTAATGACAGAGTTTTAAAATAAGATCTCATGATGGGAAAGAACAAAGTTACAGCTTTTTTAGTCAAACCTTGTAAACGATGTTGTGCACAAACTCATGTGATATCTCACAAGATATGTTGGTTCTTGGATTATGTGTTAAAGAAGACTCTCAGCTACTACCACATCAAATATCAGCTCTGTGGCAGCCATCTTGGATGGGACTGACATCAAAAGTTATTTAGTTGTACGTGTCCATACAGAGATTATTTCTAAAAGTTTTATTATAATCTATCCAGGGGTTCGTGAGACAAACCACAAATTATGCCGTTTAATTATGCACGTTGGCATTAGCAAAATATATTACGCTTAACAGATAAAATACATATTTGAGGTTTTAATTCAAAAATAAACTTTAAAATCTCTTAATTTTACAGTATCAAAAACACATTGTTTACAGATGGAACTGGTCTTTCTATCACGACACAAGGGTGTAACTGTTATAAAGCACTTGAAGTGTTAAGTCAAGTGAGAGCTGATGAAACACCACTTTGACAAACACAAGCTGTTTCTACTAGAGGATTAAGGCCACTGTGAATATATATATATCAGACTTTTCAAAAACATTTTCCATTCAGATGTTCTGTAAAAGATAATCAGCAGGTAAGAAGCAAGAACCAAATTTCTAGAGGTTTTACGGTTAACTTGATAGGCAAATGTGCCCGTGTCAGTGCTGGTAACTTTTTAGGCTTTTCTTTTTTTCACATACAAGTGGTTTAAATATTAACACGAAAACAGCCATCAGGAAGCGTCCTCCGCTCTTCTTCTTTTAACATCGTAGGTTTGGCATCCTGTCCTCATAACTGACAAGACAGATACTCCCTGCACCACCCTCACTGGTGTTTTATGCTGTGAAAGTTGATCAGCAACTAAAAAATAAATCATCGGGCTCATACCACAGGTGTCATCATGTGTGAAATGGTTTAGTCTGAATATAAAAAACAGGAATCAAGTGAACTTACCAGGTAACTTATGTTTTAGTTTGGCCCAATAGTACATGTAAACACTGTCAACATTAGGTCTAGCAAAGGGTTAAAATGCAGCCTTTAGTTTGTCAGATAACTCAGGAACCACTGGATGGATTTAAATTAAACTCTCAATCACTGAATGCACATCTACAAACATCACTAGTGAAGGTTGTATTAGGCAACACCTTTAGATCATGTTAAAATGTCAGTCCTTCATCAAAAACATAGCCAGAGTGTTGCTTTGACTCATTCACGCATTTGAGAAATCTTTGAATCTCCTGTAGCCATGTGGAGCTGCCTAAACACTTGCTGGTACAAAGCACCGCCTCTTTACCCAAAGCTCCTCCCCGCAGCTCATTCCCCAGCCGAGCTCCCGCCCCACAGAGCACACCCTCCCCTGAAGTGTTGTTATGAAGATGTCCTGAAGTGGGAGTGTCTGAAATGGTAGGAGGTTCTTAAAGATAGTCTATGAAGCAAAATCAAATTTATTTTTGATACAGTTTAATCATAACAACTGAAGGTAATGTTTACTTGATTGTGGTAGAGAATTGACCTGTGCCTGGAAAATACAAATTACCTCCCCTTTAAATTTTGGGGTCAACCCACTTCAAGATGGCTGCCACAGCAAATTGGCTTTAGTCAAAACAAAAAAAGGCTGTTATGATAAAACTGTGTGTGGTTATACAACATCTTGGCTTAGATTGTTGTATCACCCGTTATATCTGATAACCACTTGACTGATTTTAGTGAAACTTTTGAAAAGTAATAATCTGGCGTACGTTAACGACTCATTGACAGCCTGATTCATGATGGCTAGACCTAAGTCATTTTTTATGAACTAAGCTAAGTTTATTTTGGTCACTGAAAAAGTGACAGGCGATGTGCATTCTTTGAAGGAGTGCTTGGCCTTGTTTTAATTTTTTCATTTAGTTTGACAAAACCCCAAACTGAATATGTTTGGTGCTACGCTCTGAACCTGTATTTCAACAACAAATGAAGTGAGATCAGCCTGTCTGAATCTCACACAAGCCTGATGATTTCACAGTGAGCTGAATAGGGACTTGACATAAACATGAAATACAGCAGCAGAACGGGCTAACAGACGATCGACGTGTGACTTGCATCAACGAGCCGTCCTCTGGGCCACATCAGGAATGAAAGTAAGGCTACGTCTGGTTGCCACCTGGATACAACTACAGGACTGATTGGAGAGATCCAATAAAAATATTTGACTCAGACAAAGAGCGTGTCCAAATGCTCTCACACTGCTGAGGGAATTCCTTCCTCCAGCTGTGAGCAACGTGGGCAGCCTAATAACAAACAGCAGGTTGGACGAAATTTAAAAAAAAATTTAAAAAGCAGAAGATCATCAGGATTTTAGTGAGGTCGTGTCACAACATAGTCTTTTATTTGGCTGAGAGTTTAGTCAAAGTGAAAAGGTCATAAAGTGTTTACAAATATGTAATGTGGTTTGTTTTGGCTTTTTTTTGAAGGGTGTGGAAATGTTACGAGTATAAATGCATTTAACTTGCTTTTTTAACTGTCACGCTCCAAGTTTTAAACAGTTTAATCAGGAAGGACTGAACTGAACGGGCTTCACACACACAGGGCTGGGAGAAGTGGCAGGAGGTGAGTCATGACCCAGCGAGTATTTGGCCTTGGACCCCGACCGAGAATGATGTTCAAAATTCCTCTGCAGCCTCGTCTCCCCCCACCCCCACCCCTTCACCCCCTCTGCTGTTCAGAGAGGCTGTAAACTCCCTCTCAGCCAACAAGTCCTTTCAATGGCCTGCAGCAGCCAGAGCATCTAATATGACCTGGAGCTATTCTCTCAGTGACCAAACGTAAAATGTGGCTCATCATGTTTCCACTTAAACGATTAACCAACCCACTTAACTGCAGCTCTTCTTTGAAAGATTAAGATGATTGCCTCAATATAAGAACAGTAAACCTAACAAACTGACCAAACCATAACAAATAAGTGTTGTAACAAAGTTTAAGCCATTTTGGTCAAATCCTGTTTTATAACAACTTTTTTTATTTGAGGATAAAGTGGCCTTTTCATAATATGTTGTGCAAATATTCAGTAATTGCTTCATAACCTTAAAAAGCACCTCAAAAAAATGTGAGCTCCACATAATCAGAGCAGCTTACCACTAAGCACTTTCTACAAAACACAAGCTAAATACTACAGGGCATTTATTATCAGTGTTTGAGATTGAGATATTTTTTTTCTTCCGTATGTTTTTTGGCCCCTTTCGCGTTTAACAATTTTTATGCTATTTCATCAATTCATATATCAAAACATTCAGCTCATTCAGGACATTTCGGCTATGACTTTTGGTATTTCTGCTATTTATACTTTTTTTTTTTTTTTTTAGCCATTTCACTTTTTTGGACACTTTTTTACAATTGAAAATGAATGGGGCTATCTTCAACATCCCTAAAATCCTTCAAAAATGTTACTAAATCTTTACAGAACCTTACACATTTTCATCTGGTTTTGCGCTTTCAATTTTAGCTACTTTTTTTTTTTGCTTATTTTAGCCTTTTTTTACTGTTTCAGCTATATTTCTGTTTTTTATGCCATTCTTCTGCTAGTTTTGAATTTTTGTGGTTCTTTCAGATAATTTAAGCTTTTTGTGCTTCTTATAGTTATTTTAGCTTTCAGCTTTCAGCTATTTTCTGCTATTTCAAATATAATTTTGCTCCTTTTTTCTATTGTTTTGCAAAGTTAAGCTTTTTTTGTCTTCTTTCAGCTTGTCAAATTGAACTCACATTAACAGTATTGCTAATGAATATTTTCAGCTTAGGTTCAGCAGCTTTCAGCTAAAGTTTCCAGCAACAGGCATTCACACTAGCATTTTAGCAGGAAATGCAATTCTCTAGTTGCCAATTATATTTACTAAATTAAGAAAAAACAACCTGATCATGACAGTCTATTATGTTAAACTAAAGAAATACTAACTAAAGATTCAAATGTTTACTGTCAATTTGTACATTGTGTTGTCTTATGACTGGTATTTCTTTCTTGTTACACCCAACAAGTGATAAATTTAATTAAATTTAAAGTTAGCCTTTTCTGCACAGCATAGACTTTAACAGGACCAGTTAAAACATTGACCAGCACCAATGCTTTTTGTTTAACTGAATGAATACATGTATGATTGGTAATTCATGAGCATTATTTGTAGTTTTCTCCATCCCACTGTGTTGTTGTTAACCCGGGGCTGAGCTCACATTGTGCAGCTCTAGAAGTCTAAATACGGAGGCCTGTCGACTTCACCACTTCAAAGTTGGAATGAGGAGCCTGGGGCCAGGAGTGGAGGACTTCACGTAGACAAAATGTCAAGTAAATTTCTCCTTCTTCAGGCAAACATTTTAATTTAAAAAGAGCTATTGATCAGGAGCAGGGCTGCGCGTTATTAACGTAAAGTTTTTTTAATGGAGGTGGTCGTAAAAAAGGCTGAAAAAGTTACCACGTTGCTGTATTAAAAAAAAAACAATTAAACAAATAAATGTTTTAAACGCGTATTTTTCTCCCAATATATTGTCTGACAATAACTAGCTTGGCCTAATGTGGAACAGAAACCATTTCTTCAAGTAAATCTCGACGTATGGTTAAAACTGCTCCTCCACCCCGCCGCTCTGCACTCTTCCCTGGGTTTAAAACAACACCGAGCGCCTGAAAAATAACGCCACGACTTACCTAAATCGTCCATAGCGGCTGTGTCGATGTGACCGGCGTTAGCTTTCTGTTGGACAAGCTCACTGACTCCGTGTGAAATCTAAAACTTTTGCTCTTGAAACTTCTCCACTCATGCAGCCAGTTGGAAGTTTAGTTTAGGATTCGTCTCGTGAACGCGCTGCAGACCAGTGTATTTTAGCAGCAGAGCGCGCGCTTCGGCTGAAGCTCGGCAAGGAGCGACATCTCGTGGCTAAAGACTGGAACTACAGGTTAAAAATCCCCCCCAAAAAGGTAAAAATAACACTTCAGTGATAATGGGAGCAGAGTTGTAAAGTAACTAAATACAAATACTTTGTTACTGTACTTAAGTAGAGTTTTTGGATATCTGTACTTTAATTGAGTAATTATTTTTCAGCCTACTTTTTACTTCTACTTCTTACATTTTCACAAAAAAAACTTTTTACTTCTTACATTTAAAAAAAAAGGTAAGAAGAAAGTCGTTACTTTTATTTCATTTTTGCTTGTTTTCATTCCAGCTTGTTATTGTAAAAAATAAACAATATCTATATAAATTATGCATACTAGATAGAGTGAATTTAATTGTGGTTTAATGAGAGTAATAAATATATAAAATTCTGACACTGAATTAGTTTGTACACAAACAAATCATGTCACACTCCACACTTATTTTGGGGAAAAGGTTTGTTCAGCCTTGATATATGTATATTAACTGAAACAGCTGGACTATTGCATCCTAAATTTAACATACACTGTTTATTTTAATACAATATAGTCATTTCTGCATTTTTGTGGGGAGGTCACCTCCTAATAAATGTCATTGCAGAAAATCTAATTGCTCATTTTAAATCAATACTTTTACTTTTAATACTTGGGTACAAAAATATCCGATACTTTGACTTTTACTCAAGTAATATTCCTAAAGGAGACTTTTACCAAAGTAATTTTTTGGTAAGATACCTGTACTTTTTCTCACTTTGTGGTACTTTATACAACATTGAATGGGGGAAAGCGTTTCGGCAGCGGGCGATAATGTTTTAGTCTGTGTCTTTGTTAGCAAAATATTTGATGAACCACTGGACACATTTGAATTAAATTATCTGAAAGTAATAATTAGCTGCTGAACATTCACAAAGTCAGACCGAGTCAAGATGCCTGCCATGAATACAACTCAATTTTACAGATATAGAGCTAAAACGTTGCTGTGGTAGTACCTGAGAATCATCCCAAACACATCTTCTGAGAACTAATAGATCTTTGTTTACAATTCTTGTCATCAACTATTTGATGTCAACTTTGTCCAAGCTAAATTTTATTTTATTTATTTACCGTTATTTAACCAGGCAAGTCCCGTTGAGATCCCAGATCTCTTTTTCAAGGGAGGCCTGGGGGCAACCTATTGTACATGTTTTTAAATATCTCCTAAACCTGAATGGATTTTGAGGAAACCTGCATGAAACAATCACCAGATAAGCATCTACAAGTGATTAACTTCTGGAGTCAATTCAAGTGGCCACTGTTGACTATTGTCCTTATGAAACAAAATACTTATAATTCAGCCAATTTTGCATGTGCTACAAATTGGTGTGGGTTCCAGCCGGCATACACCAAGTGCTATGCATTGTGCAAGACTTTTACTTAAAACATTAAATCATGTTTGCTAAAAAAAAAACATGAATTTTAGTTTAATAAAATGTTCAGAATGCAATGACTGGATGTACATCTAAAACTAACTTTTGGAATCAACTCAAGATGACCAGCACATCTAATGATCGTTAGCAAACCCAAAAATGGCTACAATTTGGCTCATTTTACAGATATTTACAGATATTTTACAGATACGTGATGTGATAGTATCTGAGCGTCATTCAGAACACACTACAATTTTCAAATTTGATTAAAATGTGATTAAAATGTGTGAAAGAAAACACAAAGACTATTGCTAGTGAAAAGACCAGTGCTTTCTAAAATAATGTGCCGTCATATCATGTTCAATACTTGGGAGAAGATTAAAGATAGATGACCAACATTTATTGTAGTTTATAAATTATGCATACATGCCAAAAACAGCTGTAAAATAAACATGTAAAAATTAAATAAAATGTTTTATTGTAAATTTATATTCACTTAAATGCATAAAAATATATGTCTAACTGATTTAACATTACAATCTTTATTTCTGTAAATATTTAACAGTACCAGACAATAAATCTGCATTTTAAACCCTCAAACAAGGCATTTCATTTATTGTGTTAGCTGACTTAAAGTTATGAAGATGTTTCACTTGACTTAAAAGATTTGTCTGCGATACCAAAAGTCTGATTTTTACCCCTTTAATCTAAACCTGATTCTATAGCCTAAATATTAAATAAATAATTGTCAAAAGTCCACAGATTTCAGCTTTCTCTCCTCGTTCTCAGTAAGAGGTTGCTGGGAGAGGATTTTTTCATGCAGACGGTGGTGCTTGCCTATCCCCAGCTTCGGCAGACCTCGGTTCAGCCCCTCCAGCAGCACACAGGACTTGCACAGAGCCTGGCTGGAGATGTAGCCGCAGCGAGTGCAGGTTCCCTGGACGGGCATCTTCACCCCCTCACGCACGGACAGGTTCTCCCCGGAGTGGATGATATCCACGATGGAGCTGGGCCGTATGCTCTCCAGGTCCTTCAGGAAGGTCCTTGCATGGCCGCGATAAGCGTTGGGGGAGTAGATACACTCAGTAGAGAAGTAGTCCAGTCTTTTAAAATAAGCGTATAAAACAATCTCTTTCTCATAGGCGTATTTGAGGGGTTTGCACCGCGGCACGACACCGTCGCCCTCACTGGCTGTGGAGATGGTGGTGCAGCGACGGAGACGAGCGATGTCTCCACGCAGCACATTCATCAACACTGTCTCTGCCACGTCGTCAGCGTTGTGACCTGCGAAACAACATGAGCACCGCTGTCATTCTAATGCAGCATGCAGGCTAACAATAATGCATTTCAACCTTTACCTGTACAGATTTTATTCACTTTCAGCATGATGGCTCCTCTGTCCAGCGCCTGCCTTCTGAACACTCCGCAGAAGGTGCAGTTATTTTTCAGCCCCACCTGCTTCACTATAGCATCCATAGTCCAGCCATACAGCTCCTCGTACGACACGATCTTCAGCGGCAGCTCATACTGCTGCTGATTCCTCTTCACAGTCTCCAAGGAGTCGTCTCTGTAGCCAGTGATCCCTTCATCCACGGAGATGAGCATGAGCTGGAGGCCGTAGTCGTACCGCTCGTTGAGGAGCTTCATCACGTGTGCGAGCACCGTGGAGTCCTTTCCTCCCGAGGCGGCGATACCTACAACCTCTTTAGGTTTGAAGAGCTCCGCTGCCACAATGGTCTGATGTACCTCCTCCTCAAACGCCCAAAAGAAGCACTCCTTACACAGGGAGTGACCGGTTTTTGGACGTTTCAGCACGGCACGTTTCTCAGAGCAGCTGCTGCACAGGACCGGCATTCTGACTGTGGATAGACAAAACACAATGTGTAGATGGGTTAAAAACATGCTCCCAAATATGTCTGACAAAATCATCTTAAGAAAGTAAGGAAAATAAAATATGCATTTCCTTATGATGTGGCAAGTTTTCTTATTTATGAAGAAATTAACTCCAGGACAAAATAATAAAGGTTTCTAATTTTTATAAATTGAAGGGAGAGACAAAATATGAACATCACAAATAAATTTGAGTGTCATTGAGTGAAATACATATTTGATGGGGGGATTTTGGCCAGAAACGTTTTTAAACCCTTCAGTTATTATGTTTTCATTTGACAACTTTTGACTTTTTACTCTTGTTTCATTGTTGAATGAGCAGAATCTCAGTATATCCCATACTGTAGTTTTGTTAATTATAGTGTGTCAATCTGAAACTAAATGACAAACTAATTCATTTAAAGGTCCTTAAGTACAAAATATAACTTTTATAGCTTTTTTTTTTCTTCTTTTAAATAATTTGTAAACCTGTATCTTTCAATGCACTGCACAGATTACAACACCCTGTTACAACTTACTGTAATTAAACGAGAAGATAGTGAATTAACTTGTTTTAAAGAAAGCCGAATTGATAAAATAAACCAAATGAACCATATAAACACAGACGCACAACATTACATCTAATATCTAATAAGATTTCTTAGCTAGACAAGAAAACACATCAAATTTACGTGAGGTTATGTTTTCGTACCAACGTGTCCAAGTTGAGGTTTGACGAGAGGACGTGGGAGTCGAAAAAAAAATAAAATAAAATAAAAATAATAAAAAAGCTTTCAAACTCTTATTTATCAAAGCAACTTTATTGCTAAACTACAAACAGGCGCATGTTGCTATTTTGATAGTCTTCCTGACCGGAAACAGAAAGCTGTAGAAGCTGTAGGACCCCGCAGCGCCACCTGATGGTCGGAGTTGGTCATTGCAAGGTCTCCTACAAAGTGTGTAAAATACGGAATAATTATTGTCTGTCTGTTAGCAAAATATATCCAGAACCACAAGGAGGTTTAAAAAAATCTTTTAGAAAGTAATCACTGAGTGTTTATCCACAGTTTATTAACTTTTGGTGTCAACTCAGTCAAAGATTGTTGCCAAAGACATAACAATTGCTCTAATTCAGTCAATTTTACTTTTTGAGATATACATTTTGGTGTGGTTGTCACTCAGTACCAGCTCCAGCACATACCCTGAGCATTACACATTTAGCTACATCCTAGCTTAAAACTTTGGCATTGGTTGTTGGCATCAACTTTGTTTATCTGTTAGCAAAATATCTCATGAACCACTGCACGGATATTAATGAAATTTTCAGAATGTATTTATTGGATGTTTATCTACAACTAAGGAACTTTTGGAGTCACTCCAGGTTAAGGTGACCACTATACCCAACTTTGTTGTATTATATTCATCACTGATGTTAAAAAGTGAATTATATTATTAATGAATACCTGCAGGCTGTTTGTGCCTTGAGAAATCTTCTCTTTTAAATAGGGGCAGATGCCATGAGATGTTTTCTTCTTTCTGCTCCTTTCATATGATATTGTTATTTATTTATTTTTTATTTTTTCTCTTTTTATTTTGATTTTTCATTCCTTTATATATATATATATATATATATATATATATATATATAGTGTATTTTTGTAATTCAAATGAAAATAAATTAATTTAACTAATAATAATACTGTTAATACTAATTAATATACAATACAGTAAATTGTACTTGGACTGAGAAAAAAAAATGGTGTGGCAGTGGCTGAGAGTTAGCCACAACATTTTAATAAGTGTCAACTTCAACACATAATCTGAGCAAAAACAAAAGAATGTGAGGCCTCTAAATTTTGACACAATGTCAGCTAATTCTGAAGAACGTTTGGGCTGTGCAGTGCAGGAATAAATCACAAGGCTAATTTAAGCAAGAGGAATTTATTAGTTTGCTTCAAACAACATCAGTGCCACAGCAGCTGCAGCAGATGTTGAAATGTGCAGAGTCACAGAAGAACAAGGGGGGGGGGGCAGCTGCTGGGAGGGATGAAGGTCGTCGAGGTCAGGATTCACGACAGGAAAGAGTCACAAGCTTAGTTGATGGGGTGAAAAGCACCCCTCAGATGCCACTGCATGTCTCTGATGCGCCGGACTGACTGGATCTGGGGAATCTGGGCTCCAAACTCGCTGCTGTCCTCGTACTCCCCCTTTTCAAACAGGTACTGGTAGCCTCTGTATCCTGGGTACTGATAGCCCACCCAGCTGGTTCACCAGGGCCCCACAGAGAGGGAAAGCAGATGTTAGAGGTGAAACCACAAGACAACGTGTAGGAGCTATTCTCAAACTCGTCACCTGCTGGGACTTACGTGCCACTCTGGACCCGAACGGAGGACACCTTCTCTTGGTAGCCATGAGCGTGGAAGCTGGGGACATCATCGTCTATGATTTCTATCTTCTTCCCTGCAAAGCTGGGGTTTTCGTAAAGAACAATCTTGTGCTCCTGGCTGTCCTGAGAAAAAGAGACAAAGATAAAAGAAAACAAGCAAATATGAGGTCAGAGTAGATGAGAGAAAGGGGTAGGGGTTCTTTTTTTTTGTTTTCAAAGCTCCTTCTTACAACTTTAATCGGGCGGAATGCAACAATGGTGTCGCTCCGTCTGCTGTTAGTCCAGGAATCCCAGCGAGGATACTCCCCCTTCTCAAACACATACTGCTCGCCCTTACAGTTGGCCTGCTCATATCCCACCCATCTGACAGGGCAGAGGAGACAAAGACAGGGGGATTAAATTAGTCTTTTTCTGATCGTTTCATCCTGCAGGCCGTCCAACGCTCAGTCACAAAGCCACTCTAATCGTCATTTATTTTTTGATTGTTTGCCTGCGACCCACACTCACGGTCCACACAGCACCAGTATGGAGCCCACTTTCTCCACGCCTGCTTCCTGGAGGTTGTTACAGGGACCAGTCAGCTCATGGCAGCGTCCCTGGAAGTTTTCCTGCTCATAGATGACGAGCTGTGTGTCGAGGAAAAAGGAGAGGGCACATTTTAAACTGAGTTTTCTTGAGATCATGAACTGAATATCAGGTATGGGGGATGAAAAAAGTCTAAAAACGGTCAGTCAAATTCTTCCCTCCCACCTTAAACGCACTGGTGCCTGGCTGCTGCTGCTTGGATGCAGGAATCTGGTGGTCTGTGGCCATAGTGAGCAGATCGGTGAGGATGAAACTGAAAAAGAAACACAGGCAAAGCTATGGAATGGTTTCTAGCAAATAATGCTGATAATATTGAACATCTTTTAAAATAAAAACAAATCTTAACATTTTAGTAACTTTTACATGCAAATGCAAGCTTCAGCAGTTCTCAGCCTTCTGAACACAAAACCACATCGACGCAAGACGCCTTGGAGTTTATCAGATAAAATACAAAAGCTGAACAGACAAATACAGCTGAGGAAGGAATATAAAGTGTTTAAGCTGCAGCATGATGGTCGTCAGCCTCTTACCTGCCGGTGCCAGTGTGTTTGTGGTGCCCCGGTGAGCTCAATATATACGCAACGCTCAGGGGTGGAAACTCTGCCAACAGGACCCACAGAGTCCAAACCGGCCACCAAATCGGCTCGCCATAGGCCCACCAGACTAAAATGAGGGCTCACCATGTACCCCCCACCCTCCACCCCTGAGGGGGGGTGCGGGGGGGTCACACTCCCACAAAGTTATTTCATTAGTTGTCAGTTTTGTCCAGCCCGTCATTGTTCGATATCCACATGATTCAGCACAATCAGTGCCAAGAGTGAGAGAGAGGGCTGTAAAAGATGGGTTATACAGTGCTGGAGTGGTTCAACTCAGGTGAAAAACTCTAAATACAACTCAGTATTTCCATAAATCCAGGTTTAAATTCTTGCTTGTGTTATAGTTGTTCAGTATGAGAACTGGTTGTAAAGGTTTCAACCTGCTGATGACGCGTGAAAAGTTCAGTAACAAACCATTTGGTTTAATGTTGATTACAGATCACAGACAAATGCATTTGTGTTTAGCTCAGAGGTGCCCAAAGTGGGGCCCGCGGGCCAAAATTGGCCCGTCAAGCCGTTTGATTTGGCCCACTGGCAGTTGTCCTGGTTACTAGATTGTAATTATATTAAGACTAAATATAAAATACAAGTCTCTACAAGATACATTTAGACTAGATTTAAGCCCATATCTAGATTTACACAGTCTATAAGACCACATATACTCAAATTTTAAACTATAAAAAGTCCCATGAGCCTGTGCTACCTGAACATATGTTGAATTTTTTCCATGTCCATGGGCTGGAGAAAAAAAGAAAAAAAAAGAATGTGTGCAACCACACTGGCTGCTAACTTAAACATAAAAAATAAAACAACTTTACTTAATAAGTATTTGCATTTCTTATATTATTGCATTTGGCCCGCTGCCCTCAGATTGATTTTAATTTTGGCCCTCTCAGAGAAAATGTTTTTGAACTTTGGCCCTCGTGGGGAAAATGTTTGGGCACCCCTGGTTTAGCTTAAGTATAATTTGTGCAGATTAGACCATGATTTAGTACCATTATAAGTTATTGTAATTTTAAGATTATTCCATTAGGTTTAGGTCATTAAAAGCTGCATCAAACATTTTTTTTAATTATTTACATTTGGAGTTTCTATAAGCCATTATTATAAAACATTTTAAATTCTTGTAGTTGTAATGAACTATTATCCAGCTCATTAGCACGTATTCAAGTTCATCTAAGAGTTAATTTAACTTGTTTTATTGTTAGGTTATTTTACAGTTATTTCTGTTTTAAATTTACAACAAACACAATCTGCAAAACCTAATTCATGTAATATAATAGCATGTGGTTTGGACTTATTCAGCAAAGACAGCCTGCTTTATTATTTAGGGAAAATGAGGGGGAAAAAAAACAATTAAGTAAAAAAAAAAATCTTAGTGAAAAGTATAATTTTACATTCTTTAAGAGTGCATGTTGACCAGACTTGTAATGTTGATTCCATCTTCATGGCATGGGAGTATTTCTGCATGCATCACTTGTCAAATGTAAAAGCTTTAGGTCTGTGTATGTAATAACTTACATTTAAACCCTTTCAAGCTGTTCATGGGAACTGCCTGAATATCAAATTTAAAAATATGTAAAAATGAGAGTGTTTAAAAACATTTGACTGGTGTTTAACACATTATATGTGATGTATACACAAACATACACACATATACAGTGGGGTGCAAAAGGTTTGTTGTTGAAAGGTTGTTTGGATTAAAAAAATCAGTTAACTATATTATATAAGGGTGCAATAATTGTCACCAACAGACGTGGACACATAGGAGCCATGACCATTCATCTGAGAGCTGTTTTGCAGCTCTGTTTTGCATTCCTATGAAAAACATTTGTTTATTAATTTATCAAAAAAAAAACTAATTTTCAAAGCAATTTCCTTATACTGTTGTGTGCTGATTACCAGCTGTTCATTTAAGTGTGCTTCGCCCGGTCAACATAAGTTAGTGCCTTGCCTAGAAAATTGACAACACGCCCCTACAGCCAAATGTTCTGCTACTTCCCGACAGAAGTGGACATTGTAGCCACAGGATAAGTGGCTTTGACCCAGCATTAGTAATGTAACAGTGCAGCGGTCCAGTATAGGCTACCCTGTCTGAGAAGCGCCTCACCAAGGCCAGAAATCTAGAGGAAACCCGAATAACGTAAATTAATATTTACAGAATAAAATGTGGTTTCCTGCAAGAAAAATAGTGATTTTTTTTTCTGTTCTCTGTGAAGGCAGGCACATTTCCCCTTGTCTGTTCAACCTTCCCTTATCTATCCGGCTTTGCTGCTTTTTTTTTTTTTTTTTTTTGAAGCCTCTCTTGCGTATCTTCCAAAATTGGAAATTATGGATCTGGTCAGCTGGTCTATCAACACTATTGATCAAATTTTCTCCACAAGGAGACTGGGAAAAGCAGAGGCCTCTTGTCCTGACGGGACATATGCCGCAGGGCATGTTATGGATTCCTGGGAAAAATGGAAGATAATGTGTCTGTCTGTACTGTCGGTCAAGGACTGATAGCAGGATTTCTGCTCATTGGATCTGGTGGGTACCTGGCCTATCATGATTTGCGAAAAGTGTCAGCAGTTGTTCAGGCCCTGGTGAGGCTGCCTGGTCTGTGGAATGCAGTGGTGTCCAAAGTTGGTCCTCAGGGGCTGGTGTCACGCATGTTTTAGGTGCTGCCCTGGTTCAACACAGCTGAACCTAAGGAGTGCCTAATTAGTAGGCCTTTGCAGACGGCATACTGAGGAAGTCTACTAATTAAGCACTACTTAGGTTCAGCTGTGTTGAACCAGGGCAGCACCTGTAGGACACTGGAACCTGAGGACTGACTTTGGACACCTCTGGTGTAATGGAATGTGCCGAGCTGTCAACACTCAGACACTTTTGGAGCAGAATCTCATGCTGGAGGCAATCCTTGCTAAGGTTTGTGAGGCGAGAACAACTAAGAAAATTTGAATGATTGGAATTCGCCATTGACAGATCCTAGTAAGACTTTAAGGTGGACAATAATCAAGTGTTGCCCTATAGCAAAACAATTGTGATTATCTGAATCTGGCCTCCATATGCAAGCCTTGAAGGCTGGATATCTCAAACTCTCCTGGACTTTATGTAAACTGAAGCTCTGCCCCCACCATCCCCTCTCCCACTCACGTCTGTGAACTGGTGTTCCATAGCAATCAAGGTCGACCTGATGAACACTACATCACTATCAGGAACTATGGCTGGGTGGGGCCTGGTTTCACAGTCTTATTTCACAGATGCACACACCTACAAACAACACTCCACGGCTTCAGATACACCATACCTCAACTCTCAGTCTTCGCTGGCTATATGTGCCCTATGCAGAGGATTTTTTGCAACCTGACATTGTGTCCTTGCAGGGACACGGTATGAGATATTTTTATCCCTCATCTACCCCCCATGTTTGCTATTATTCTTTTTTCTAATGCAAAGCCATTAGATGTGGAAAGAAAGAGTACTTTATGGAAAGATACTAACCTGATCCTATAAGCATGCAGCGTAGCTTGTTAGCGTAGCTCACTCGCTTAGCTTGCTAGCTTGTATTGATAGCTGCCCAATTAAACCAATGATCATTAATAATTAAACAAGGGGATAAACATCTAAACATGTTAGGTTAGAAGTTTCACTTACTGCTCCCCTGTTGTAGTAAGACGCCATGTTGAGGTCTCAGCTGTCTGAACTCCACATGGATGTTTGAATGTGTTATTGGGATTGGCTAATAAGTAAATCATCCTAAATGTGAGGTACGTTCTTACCCCTGGCTGAAACATGGATGATATCTGATTGGTTGTGGACCATTCCCTTATTTAAAATATGCACGTGTGTATTGAACCAAATCAGGGGAGTTTCAAAATCTACACACAATTGCAGTGGAGTTCACAGACTACAAGCAGTTTCTGAATCAAGATATATTTGTGCGTACATCCGAAATACAGGCTTGAATCTTGTCATGTGCACATGTGTATTTGTGAATGTTGAGACTCTTTTAGCTCCATAGGTTTAAATCTAGCAGCGAAAAAAACACAATCAGAAAATCTTTTACCTACCAACCTGCTGTTTTGCCTTTGACACATAAATTCACAGAGCAACTGGTCAAAATCACCCTGTCTGACCATATTACTTGAAATTTGAGTGACTGGTTCCTGTCAGTGTTTTATTATTTCAGCATTGCCGAGGAGTTACCTCTGCAGAAAACACGCAAATCTGTATACAACTGCATGCAAATTTTTATTAATGTTTGAAAATAGGCATTAGCCCATCTGGTGACAATGGATAACTATTTTGTGGGCAGTTGATAATTATAACTGTCCTTTCCATGCAGATTGTTAACATGAATAAGTTTGAATTATTTTCATTTTATTTCAATATAAAAATGTATTACAATGACTGTACATCAGTCACTTACGGTTAGGCATGGAGTAGTTTTTATCAAAAAACACTTAATTTGACTGCTCAAACTTATCATGCAGCCAACGTGTTAATATCAAAATAAAAAAACAGTCTTTTCAGGTATGTCAGAAAAATAAATTAATTTATGCAATTTAAAACCTAAGGTTTCGTAACATTAAATGAGTGTGCTGAAATGTGCCAAAATGATCCATTCTGTGCCAAACAATGAAACGCTGTATACTTTCTTTACTAAAACCTCTGTAATTTGCTCTAGTTTACTTCAGCAGCATGAATCTTGGCACAGGTAATGTCCACGTGAGTTTTTGTTTCATTCATCATATTTAAAAAGAGGGAAAATAAATCCCCATTTTTTTCCCATTCCATTGCCATTTTCATTTTCTGTGGAACAAATACATTTGCTGTGAATCTTACACCACTGATAAAATCTCACAAATATTAGCTTTGTTTTGATACAAAGATGATTTCAACAGAGTTTAATTGCTGTATTTAGGTTGGGCATGATATTTTGAGCACAAACCTTAAGAAAACTCCTTGCAGCTTAAGAAGTTAAATGTACGTTTTTGGCCTGTGGGAAGAAACCGAAGCAACTGGAGAAAACCCACGTGTAAGCAGCAGAACTTGCAGACCCCACTAAGAAAGGTTGGGAGGTGAACCTGCAACCTTTTAGGGTGGTTGTGGCTAAATGTGGGGTCGTCCTCCAATGAGAGAGTTGGGGGTTCAATCAGTCACTTGTTGAAGTGTCCCTGGGCAAGACCCTGCACCCACTGCCTCTAATGTCCCATCAGTGAATGAGTGTGATTTGAGCTCTGATTAGTCTCCATAGACTGATTTATCCAGATTATCCTTGTGTGGATGGGTAAATGAGTGTTGTAAAGTGCTTTCACTATTTATCTTTTTAATGTGAGGCGACAGCTCTAACCTTTGCTCTGCTGTGCAGCCCTCTTAAAGATTCAGCTGCTCTAAAATGCTTTTTTTCTTTTTTTCTGACTTGTTGCCAATTGATACTAGCTGCAGAATGCTCCTCTGGCTCATTCTCATTTGTATCACTTACATTTACAGCTTTTTGTTGCCCTAAACGTTTTGAAAAGCGCTGCTGAAATAAAATCTGAAATGACTTTTGTCTTTAAATGATACAATTTAATTTAAACATTTGATGTTTACTGTGTTCTACAGTGAATACATTATGGGTTTATGAGATTTGCAAATCTTTGCATTTTGTTACTTATATGCATTTTACAGCAAGTTTGTTTTCAAAAATTTGGGTTGCACATTTTGATAAAAAAGATGATGGGTTCACCTGGTCTACATTTTCATGGCTGTGCATGAAAACCAGTAAGCTTTAGTAATTAAGATCACTGATTAAAATCAAACCTCTTTTACTCAACTAATCTATACTGTAATAGTGTTAAAGCTGCAGTTTTTTGCACACAAATGATGCAGTTTATCAATTCTCCCATATTGCTCTGGTGACCATACAAACAAAGTGTCATTAGATTTAAAATAGACGTGTAGGGTTTATCTACATTCTTATAACAAAAGTTATAAGGAAATTATTTAGCAAGGGATCTCTTATTTTCGGTAAACATCACTTCCGTGCAAAAGTGCATGACAAAAAGTGATTTTCTCAGTGAGTTTCGTGTTGATCCATCAATAAATGTATCAGAAAATATGCTGGACTCTGTGTTAATAGCAAGCTGAATCCATCATGGGATGGTATTGGTGGATGAGGTTAGTAGAATCACTCAAAGTAGCACACATGGCTAAAAAGTCAAATCATAACAGGTTTATTTTCTAGAAAAAAAAATGTTTATAATAAAAGCTATATCATGTGTTTGTGTGGTTTTTGTAGTAAGTTTTAAGCATCTGTTTAGAAGCTATTTCCATCTGGAAGCACAAGTATAACATCACCAAGGCAGTCCAGGTCAAACAACTTTTATTTGCCACTGAAACACGATACATGGCACTCGTCTCTGGGCGCAGGCAGCGTTTGCCGCGGGTTAGGAGGAGGCAGAGGGCAGGCACTTCAGGCAGGGTGGGATTTAGGAGGCAGGCGAAGAAGATCCTGCTCAGCTGGCTCCAGCTGCAGCAGGGGGCGCAGGGGGAGCTGGGGCAGGGTCCGGGTCCGGGCCGGGAGCGGGGTCTGGAACGATGAAACAGCCCCTCTTGTGCCACTGCATGTCCCGCACACGTCGGACAGACTGGATCTGGGGAACGGGGGCCTCCCAGTCGTTCCAGTGCTTGAAATCTCCCCGCTCGAAGATGTACTGTCGACCCCGGTACCCCGGGTACATGTAGCCGACCCACCTGGAAGAACAAGAAGGCAGGTTTGTCCCAGAAAATGTTTGAAAGAAGGACTGTGTGATAGGATTTAAAAAAGAATGAAGGGGGAGTCTTACGTTCCATTAAGAGCCTTCACACTCGCTACACGGTCCTGAAAACCATGGCCCCACAAACTCGGAACATCATCATCAACAATCTCCATCTTCCTGCCGGTGAACCCAGGGTTCTCATACAGGTGTAGCTTGTGTTCAGCACCGTCCTGAGGAACAAAAACAGACATGTGGATGCTTCAGGTCCTTCAGATTTCTCTCATTAATGTAAATACTGACAGATTTTCAATGGCCAGGTCACTCACCACTTTGAGAGGCCTCAAAGACAAGAGGGTGTAGCTGCGCTGACTATTGGTCCAGGTGTCCCAGCGTGGATATTCACCCTTCTCCAGAATGAACTGCTCCCCTGTGAATCCATGTCGGTCATGACCCACCCAGCTGGGATAAAAGAACAGAAAACAAGTTTACTACAGTAAAAGTCTTTCTCTGAGAGCCTGAACACAGACGTACTTACGGTCCCGACTCCACGATCACCGATCCGACCTTCTCCAGCCCCTTCTGCGTCACATCTTTACACTCTGAGGACAGCTCAGCCTTGGTGCCCTGGAAGTTTTCAAACTCAAACAGCACCACCTGGATGAGGAAGAATCCAGCACTTTATCAGCACTGTCCTGTGTTTGTGCCGACAACACAAGCAGGGTGAAAGTGTTCAAATGCAATGACATGAATGATTCAATAAATGACACCAAGTCTTATTACTTCCCTTTACCAGCAGATGTATCCTGAATAAACAGGAGAAAATGAGGAAATCCTCCTTGATCTAACCAGGCGCTCATCTCCTAAACCAGAGGAGCCCAAAGTGGGGCCCGCGGGCCAAATTTGGCCTGCCAAGCCGCTTGATTTGGCCCACCAGCAGTTGACATAGTTAATAGGCTGTAACCTGTCGTCCTCTGTAGAAATAGTATTTCCGCTTAGTCATTTCATCCATTGGCCCAGTGACTATAAGGGCTGTAGTGCAGGTAGGTATAGTTAAAGTGATTATATGTTTGATATATTAAGAATAAATATGAAATTTAAATAACAACAATATATATTTAGATTAGATTTAATCACACATGTAGATTTGCAAACTTTATAATGCCACTAAAACTCATATTTTATGACATGTCCCATGAGCTTTTGCTACTTGACCGTATGACAAACTTTCTCCAAGTGAACAGACTAAAACAAAAGTGGGCCACCACACTGGCTGCTAGCTTAATTGTTAAAAAAAAAAGACTTTACCTAAAAAGTATTTGTATTTCATGTGTTATATTACTGCATTTGGCCCGCAGCCCCGGATAGATTTTCATTTTGGCACCCCTGTCCTAAACAGAAAGTTGAGTACCTTATACGTGGCTCCAGCTCCACCCTGGCTCTTCCCAACAGCCAGCTGGTCTGGGGCACTCTGCTGTTTAGACATCCTCCTGATTGACTGCTCCTCCACTTACTGACAGCATCACAAACAGTTAAAAACACCATGTAAACACATGCAAATACACAGAAAAGAAAGTAAAACACACCGTCTAATTTCCCCTATGACTGTACGGGTAATTCACTTGAGGTGGGACTTGTTTTCTAACACAGGAACTTATAAATCCCTGAGTGTTTTTTTTTTTTTTTACCTGAATATGCCTGCTAGAAAGTGGCGGCGTCCCTCTCTTTTCTAGCACCACTTGGGAGGTTTGGTGGGGTTGAGCCATTAGAGGGCAGAGCCAGGGGGGGTATTTATGGTTTATTTCTGGCCACAACAGCAGAAAAGGAGGAGCTGTTGATACAGCAAGTCTGTGGCTCACATTGTGTCGGTAACACCGCCTCTCAATAGGCAGCTGTGTTGGCACACGCTGCCCTGCCCGTCCGCCTGGCTGCCAGTGAGCCCTGTGTGCGGGCACATGGAGCGAGAGCCAAGAGGATTCAGCAAACGGGCCTGCTCAGCACAAACACACACACTGATTGTCGAGCCACACCCAGTTTACAAACCGCACAACTGTTTCCCCACACATTTTAAATAAACTCGACACACTTCGGAAGGGGCAGAGGTTTCAAAAAAATCTATTCAATTGTACGAGAAAATGTTTTTTTTTTTTGTAAACAGGAGCAGATATAAAAATTTTTTCTTCTTCTGCTGCCTTTTTATTTTATTTTATTTGCATTGTTTTGTTTGTTTTTTTAAAATGAAATGAATAAAGTATTATTATTAAGTTTTACCTCCACAGAGAAACTGGAAATTAGAACTCAAGTCAGGTAGATTTTTATTAAGAATTTATACACTTTAGGACACTGGCCAGTACAACACAGTGCAATACACATTGCTACTTCCAAAAAAAAGGACAAATATGAACAGAAAATATAAACCCTCAGATTTCATGACCAGAAAGAATAAGTCACACACGTAGAAAACAAAGGATATTCGTTTCTAAGCCTCCATAGACATTCACTGTGCTTGCACTGAATGAGGCAAGCCATTCAAACAGAAAACATGGCCAACGTGAGGGGGGCAGAGGTCAGTGCTGTAGTGCATCAAGTGACAAAGTGCTTGGTAGAAGTGTGAGCAGGGGGGGGGGGGGGGGACACCAGGGAAGAGGTTTAAGAGAAGGTAGTGAACTGGTTTAGTAGTGAAATAAACCCCGCCCTCCAGTGGAGTAGTGTGAGCCGACACCCTGACCCGCTTCGTAGTGATGTGACAGGGGCAGATTGTGCATGCACATGTACTGGTGGCAACATAATTGCACATTCATTGGGGAAGACATCAGAACATGATGGAGGATAAGAGAGCGAGTAAAGGAGACGTATGGCTTTTCGTTGGATCGTTCAGTCTATTAAAGAAGGGAAGACAGGCCGAGTGTTTGTGCTGATTTGTTTTGTGCATGATTGACAGATGCAAAGTCATTTGTCCAAAAGCCCCCTGCCCCCTCCCCCCTCTAATCCCTCATACACATCAACAAAAATCCTCATCAGACAAAATATTATAATATATATTGTAACACCGTTAGGCTGCGGAGTGTATCAAAGTAAAAAGCCAAGGAGCCTCTGTTGTAGTGATGCATCTTACAGTTTTCTGTCTTCAAAACTATCTCTCTGTTAAATCAAAGGTACAAATATAACATTTGACTATAGGTATTAACAAAGTAACATATTCCCACAGACAGTTCAAGCCAGGGGTTGATTTGTTCTCTCTCTCTCTGAAAAAAGTTATTTAGTGTCTGAAATGTTATCAGTGGCAATGTTTGTGTGACTCTGATCAACAGCCGCCACAGACAGCACACACACACACACACACACAGCTGAAGCAAACTCCTAGGTATTAGCTGAGACTACATTACTGTAACAGTTGGGCTGGATCTTCCTCCAGCATCAGATGAAGCGTTTCAAGGCATCATGGTCCCAAGTTAAACATCTAAAGTGTGGTCTGACAATTGACTTTTTTTTTTTTTTCAACCCCCATTTTTTTTACGTTTCTCCAGGTCCTCGTTAAGTTTACTGACGTAAGAAGTCCCTCCAGGTGCAGCAGATTTTCCACAGGTTCGATAATGAAATGGATGGAGCAGAGCAAGCCTGATGGTGGTTTTTGTCCTCGCTTGTTTTACATTTTCCGTAAGATGGAGATTCTCCGTTAGGGAAAAAAAAAGGCACCATGCACATTTATCGACCCAGAAAGTGGAGAGAAAAAAACAAAAACAATAATAAAAAAAAAGTATATTCAGCAGCTGTAGATCCACTCTCTTCTAATGACTGAGTCAATTGTTAAGGCCTCTGTTTCATACAGGTTCATCTGTTAAGGCAACCTTCAGAGAAGAAGATGATGATGATGAGTGTTGAATATTGAGTTTTAAAAGAAGGTATTAAAAACATCAACAAGTATTTTACCTCCTTTAGGTTTCACTTTCATATTGACTCAAGCGTTTCTTGGATTTTAGCTCCTTCAACCACTGTGGCGAGTCCTCCTCGCTGCAAAAGATTAACACCAGTAAACAACCGGACAGCCTCACAGGTAAACATGTTGAAACATTTTGTAAACAAAGAAATCCAGGAGCCGGTGCTGCTTGCCTGTTTTCCTTCATGCCAGGTGGGGGCAGCACACACGCTGCTCGGGGGAGGAATGGAGACTTGGGAGAGCGAGATACTGAAGGAGAGGGTCCGTTAGTCTGATTGTCAGAGTCACTCCTCTTCTTCAGCTGGGCCTGATGAAAGAGGGACATGTTTATAGTTACTGAGGCTGCCTCAGAACAAGCTAATCAATCTGGTGAGGAAGGTTTTCTGCAGAGCTGCCGGCCCACCTTTAAAGCTGAAGGGTCTACGCCAGGAAACAGGGCCACCCTCTGTGGCTGCGAGGCGACAGCGGGGCCAGCCTCGGCTCCTCTGGTCTTCTCCTCAGACTCCGAGTCGTCGTCTTTACCCTCAGCCTTTGCTTCTGACGAGACAGAACAGATTCACAGCTTCAACTCAAAATATCAGATTTTTAAACAGATTTTAAAGTATTATTGGTACCCAGGTACAAACAATTACAGTGTACTGTATGTAGAGTAAACTGTAAACAGTTAGCAGAACAGAAAAATATGATTTTAATCTATAATATACAGTTTATTTTTGTAAAACCACTTTGTAATTTAAAGTAAGATATAAAAACAGCCTTTGTGTAACTTGTAGCTCATAAGTTGCAATATTATTCATTTAGACAGAATATGATTACTTGTTATGAGGTTCACAAAGTTTTTTACAATAATAAAAAAATATAATCCTTCAACTATGCAAACTTGCTGAGTCACCATTCAGTTCTTTATATTTGTTTCTTAAGAGAGAAATTGGAAGCAAAGAAAAAAAGGGAAAAAAATCTGGTTTAAAACTCATGCACGGAAATTTATGTTTAGACTTTCTATAATAAATCTGAAAAAAACACTCAAAATAAAAGGCTTAAATGAGTCAGTTTTTCCACTTTTAGAGAAAATGTTTTTGTTGTAGAAAATAAAACATGTTTGGAAACACAAAGGTTTTTTTATGAAACTCCATTTTCTTATAGATATAAAGAGTTGGAAAATATTAAAAACAATATTTTGACCTTAACATATTTTTAAAGATTAAGTAGGAATCCTGTATTGTACAAATACAGGATACACAATTCATTACTGCAAAATTTTTTCTTCCAGATTTTCGCTGCTGCAAACTGCAAGTTTTCTACTACAAGAGTTCAAACATAAAAACTGATATATATTTTTGTCAAATAACTGCTGCATACTTGATAAATAAAATGAATAATGTTGCAAGTCCAATCCTATTAAAACTTAACCGAGTATCATCTGTTGGTGGTGGCCTTTAGTACTAAAATATTTTTTTATAAACATGTTTTGAGAAATAAGTGTTGGGATCCGATAAAATACAAAATGGGGCATTCTGTTTTAACACATTAAAATTTTTTAAAGACAACAAAGTAATAATTCTGAGGGATAAATGTTAGTATATTTGTTTAACACAACTTGATTCTGTAACTATAAAAACACAGAAGGTTTCAGACAGTTGTTACCTGTAGAGTCTTTGTAAAGCCAGTCCTCAGAGGTTCCTCCGTCCTCCTGAGTCTGGACCACGCTCAGACGAGCTGCCTTGGACGGTCGTGTCCGCGGAGCTCGTTTCTTCCCCAGCTGGGCTCTGGAGCGGAGAACACTGTTGTCTAACAAAGCTGCTGGAGCCTGAATATCCAGGCACAGACAATAAAAAACAAGATAAAAAACACAATTAGGACAGCTTGTGTCTGTGGAGTCATATTACACATCAGAGCAGAGAGCTAAAGGCTCCGGTGGTGACTGAGCTGAGGTTAACACTTACGTCAGGGAAAGGAAGTGTCTGACTGTCAGACGAGGACAAAGGAGGGACACCATCCAGGGTGTCAGTGTCCAGCTGGGAGGTGGGGTCACCTGGTGAATGGAGTGGAGTGGGCTTCCTTGGGGAGGGGCTGAGATTGCTGTCTGAACTCGGAGTAGCAGGAGTCAGGCTGCAACAGAATTGTAAAAAAAAAAAAAAAAAAAATCTTAAAAAATATCTGAGGCCGACAGTCTGTCCACTTTTAAGATTAGGCTCAATTCTTTCTCTTGTGATAAATCCTGAGTTATCCCTTGTTCTCCTGCTATATAGGCTTAAACTGCTGGAAGACAAACTAACCACATTTCTTCTTCAAGGTTGCAACAAAGTGCAGATTTGTCTTATTTCCTTAGGTTACTTTTACTGACAGCCTTTTTATAATGTAGGTGAATGTTTTTGTACAGTGACCTGAGACAACATCTGTTGTGAATAGGTGCTTTTTAAATAAAATTAATTAATGAAAATGAATTAAAAATGAAAAGTAAATCATATATTATATTGTAGTTAGTGCTGTCCTAAACGATTATTTTTCTCTCGATTAATCTAACGATTATTTTTACGATTATTCGATTAGTCTAATG
>JAUBOC010000001.1:6978092-6998472 GCA_032275365.1 Anablepsoides cearensis
GTTTGACATGAGCGAGGTTTGCAAAATGAAGATGAAGCACATACGGAACACGACAAAAGGGCTTATCAGTTTTGAATGAAAAATCGATTTTGAATCAAATCGTGGCTCCAAAAATCAGAATCAAATCGAATCGTGAGAGAGTAAAAGATTCCCACCCCTAATAAGAACCCTGTCTTTTATACATTTGCATTCACACGGTCAAAGAAATGCTGTGATAAACGTCAGTAAAAAGTGTGAAAGCATCACTTTCACCTGTGTGACATTCACCACCAATCAAAACAAATGCTGTAATTGAATCTGTGCATTTGTTTTGTTTAGGATTTAATGAGCTGAATGAGTTAAAGGAATTGTGTATTTTAAAAGGTAATAACAATCAAAATGCAAAAAGGAGAGTGATGAGGCAAAACACATTCGAAAGATACTTTATTAATGCTACAGAGGCTGAGAGAAAAACATATCTCAGCTAACAAAGCAGACTGCCAGTAACTTTAATCTGAATGCAATAATGTTAAACATTTAGCATGCATATGGTTTATTTTTCAGGCATTGCTGCCTACTGCTACATAACCAGTCAAGAACTGATGACTGCTGGAAATCTGTTGTTCTGAGCTTTAATGAGAATTCATTTACTAAAAAAATCTGAAAGGATAAAGAAATGTTTCAGGACACCTATAAATGTTTGACGCCTTCTTTTAAATGAATAAACACTATTAGTCATCCATCTGTAACCCTACAGAAAAATGCTTTTGCAATTTGAACTCAATAAATGGTAAAACGTCTTGTCCATTCTATCCAGTTCATGCTGATTACTCTGATTTCTGATCATACTTTCTGCAACCTTGCTTGAGTCATTTCCTGTTTGCTTGCACTGTATAAAAATGTGTTTCTACTTTAGTACGGCTCAATAAAGTCTTTATCTCTCTGTAATCGTTTAATTTTGGCAAAGTAAAACTTCTTCAACTCCTCAGGTTCTTGTTTAAAATACAAATATATTTTTAAATGGGACAGGTGGTGGGTGAGAGTTCAACTTCTAAGGTCAATTACATATTTTTCCAGGTGAACCAATCACACCCTGTAATATAAAGCTCTTATACTCACGCTGAAGTTAAACATGTTCTATAAAAGAAGCTAAATAAAACGTCAGCACACGGTTCATGCAGTGTTAATATAAAAATACTTTTGGAAGAACCTCTTGTAGTTAGAAGAACTGTGAGAAGTTTCTTGCAGTCTGAAAGGACCTTATGATGACCTCAATTGCATGGGTGTGGTGCTGAAGCACCAATCAAAGCCTTATTGAAAAGATTTGTTTTCATGGGTTTGTTCTTTGGGTGTTTTATTACAGAGAACCACAGGGGATGATTTATTCTATATGTCTCAGGTTTCACAACTTTGCACATTTGACTTTGATTTTTTTTTTCCTAGAATGTCTTATTTTACCTTGACCCAGGCTTTCTTTGGTTTACATTGACAGTACGCATTCATCACAATAATATTGTCAGGGTTCAACAAATACCACTGCCTGACTGCCCGGGGCATGTAAAACGCTAATTCAGTCAGGTAGATGTGTCCCAGTCCCCGGCCAAACCCAGCATGTAAACTAATTATTTTATTTTTTTATATGGCCAGTTAATTGAAAAATTCTAAAAATAAATGAAAAAATTTAGACTTTTAAAACACGCAAACAGAATAAATCATCATTATTTTTCCCTCCCTGTCTGTAATTTAAATTATTTTTTGTGGAGAAGTCTCGTGCCACAGCAAGTTACTTCAAATTGTGTCTCAAAAGGCATTTTTTAAACTAAATAATTGTTTCCCCATCAAGCCAAATATCTAAAAATAATTAGAGATGTTCTACCTACATAGTACTTTAGAAACAAGCAAGGTTTGTGGTAATGAGTGGGCTCAAAATGCCATGTTTTCAGTTTTAGATGGCTGGAATACACTGTAAAAAAAATTTTAACCAAAACCCACTGAAGGTTGAAAACCATTCCATGGAGTTGAGCAAAACCTTCAGAGCATTTTTTTAATGATACACACAATTTTTTTGTTTTTAAGAGATTTTAACATACATTTTATGTTGATGTTGACTAAATTGGTGAACTATGTCATGGGAAAATTTCCAAAAAACACTTAATCAAGGTGGCAAGTCAGTGCCAGACCCTCAAAATTTTCTCCAGTGGGCCGATGATAGAAACAATAGCCTTAGAACATACAAGAACATTTTTAACTTGTGTTGTCACTTGGTGTGGATGGGTCTACAATGTCTAATTACACATACATAGAAAATGCAAACTCATTCAAAAATAGTTTTCAAAGGCAGTGAGCCATAACATGTTTTATATTTTTATTAATTTATTTTACCTTTATTTCACCAAGCAAAACATTAAGAACATTTTCTTATTTACAATGTCTTCTCAGTGTTGTTCTGATTTTTCTACTAAAAACAGAACTAAACCCAACTAAAACCTCATCGTAGAATTATTTGGGCCTTGCTTACCCCTGTCTGAGGGTCTTTGCTGGTTCCTATGTGGTCTGCAGCCTCGGTGACTGAAACGAGGTCTGGTGACCTCTCAGATGAAAACCTGATGAATACAGATCACACAAAACAAAAAACATGCATGACAATGTAGCTGGAGCACAGAGACAATGAACCAAAACTGTGAGGCATCAGTGAGGTTCTTACCTTTTAGTAAGATCTAGGGGCAAGGGGCGGGGCTTCGGTGATGGCTTTAAGACAGGACTCTGAGTTGGTGTTGTATCCTCAGTCAGTTGTTTGATGAGTTGTCTAACACCCACTGATGGTTCTGCTGGGTCAGAAACCGGCTGAACCGGAGAGTGAAGATCTTGACCTGAAGCACCCGTCCCCGGAGGGGACGAGGAATCAAGGAAATGACTAACATGTGACTTGATGCCAGCATCTTTTACAGTAGTTTTTTCAGCTTTTATGTCATTTTGGTCAAGGAGGGATGGAATGGCTACAGCTTCAGTGCTTTCAGGTGTGGAGATGTTCGGACTTTTATCCTGTTCTCTCTCCGCTGGAGGTGGCTTCTCTGTTGGAGTGTTTTCCTTTGCATTTGCTTTGGGACTTTTACGATGCAGAGACAGACCAATCGACTCAAACTTGGACGTCAGGTCTGCTGAAAGGGGTCGTCTACCGGTCCAACGGGGAGCAGAATCTGGAGTTTCTGTTTTAGTTGGAGTGCCAGAGAAAATGGCTGAAACAGGTCTGGGTCTTGGACTTCTGGGCTGGGGTCGTAGTATCACAGATACTTCTGGCTGAACTTTGTCTTTCTTTTCTTCTTCTTCCTTTTCTATCTCAAAAAGAGAACCCATGGACTTAGCTCTTGTTATGGAGGTTCCACCTTTATTTGGTCCATTCTGCTTACTCTCATGTTGCTTTGCAGTAGTTCCAGACCACTCTGTTGGTGAAAGTGTTTTAAGGCTCTTGGAATAGACCAAGCTTGATGCAGCAGGTTTCTGCCTCTCAGCTGGCACAGGACGGGTGGGTTTACTGGGTTCTGCAAGGTCAATAGGAGGGGCTGGTTTAAAGGGCTGGACTACTGGTTTGATTGTCTGTCCTGTGTTCAACTTATTAGAGGTTCTAAAGGAAGTAGAGGCAGGACGGTTAGGGTTAGTCGAAACTGGTTTCGGTGATGGTTTTGGCGTAATTGGCAGTTCTGGCTTGCATCCAGCAAGGCGAGTCGACTCTGGTCGGGGTTTGGGTTGGGGTTTAGGAGCCAATATGGGTTTAATAGTGGGATTTTTCTCCACAGCAAATGGTTTGGGAGTGAGTCGTGGCTTGGGGCTCGGGGCAGGTTTGTCAGCTTCTGATACAATGATATGGGATTCACTGATTGAAGGGATCTCACTGAGGGTTTTGTTGCTGGAGTCAGTCAGAGGACTCAGGTAGGGTCGTCCACCAGCCACTGTCCTCCCAACCTCCCCAGTTTGAACCTCTACCTGAGCAGCCATCCTTAAAAAAAACGAAAACGCTGATTATATTAAAATATATAATTATATTATCTGTCTTAGAGGAAAAACTACTTGTAACACTTTTTAAAGTAGATTCGTATCCCCTTTTTGGCATTAAGAGAGAACAAACTAACCTACTGGTAGATGAATTTCACTTAGCAGCATTAGTGTTAAAATCTGTTAAATTCAAGTAACATTAGTTTTATTGTCTTACCATGACAAATGCTGTTAAATTTTCTTTTACTTCAACTTTAACATGAAAATTTTAGAATAAAAACATTAATGCTGAATTTAATCATTAAAAGTATTTTTTACTGACTACTTCTGTCAGTCAAAGTACTGATTTCCTCATTGTGACTCTAAATATACAGTAAGTGTGTCTCTAATAACTTTGGTTCAGGTCCATTAAACATGAGTTGTTCTAAAATTCAGCAGCTTGGAAAACTAAATGTAGGAAATTAAGAATTGAAGTTATTATTCACACTGATTATGCAATGAACACATGACTCCATTTGATTTAAAAAAAGAACTGTTCCGTCACCAGCTGTGTTGTGGAGAGCTCAAGTAACATGTGTTTTAGGGCTGCACCATATTAGAAAAACTTGTGATGTGCGATAATGATATGACTTGTGATAAATGAAAAAACACTTAAATGCAGTGCTGATGTCTTTCTGCTCTGGGTTCAGAGCAAAAAAAACTACTAAAACCCATAATTTCAAATACAACATGAAGGAGTGATTATGATTTGATGTGGTATCTCTGGTCCATTTTATTTATCAGACTGACGCTGACAAAACACAAATGCAAAACAATAAAGCCAACCATTTATTGCAATCAATGTTTTTTTGTGATATGCCTATTGCACATGCTGTTATTGCAATGATGATAAATTTGTGATATATTGTGCAGCATTATTTGATAGACATTCAAGAACATTTATTATATTTTAAAATTTATTTAAGCACACATATTGTACTTGTAACCGTGTGGTAGGATGCCAGGTCTTAATGCAATTTATGTGTAACCTGTTTGTGTGCATGCTTTATGTTTTTGTGTAATGTGTGCAACAGACCCCCTGTAATCCAAAGCAAATTTATCAGAAGGGAGACTAATAAAAGTTACTTTGACTTTAAATGTTTTGAAGTTAACCTGGAGTTTCTTTAAAACATGAGCTGCAACAATGAGGCAACTACACAGAGTGAGTGCGGTGAATCATGGAGGCGTTGCACGCCTCAACTTTATCGCAATCTTCTAGGAAGAGATCTAAAACATCATATCTAGTTCTTATTTATCAAATCAACTTGTAACTGTGCATGACTAACTTGAAATACTGGTGTAGTGGCAATCACAACTCCTTATCTCTGCAGCATCTCCCACGATAAGGAAGAGTGGACAGTTGTACAAATGTCACGTTACCTTCCTTGTTGTAATTCTGGCATTGTTAGTTTTAGATGTTAACTGGAGAATTACACTGAAAACCTTTATCAGACTGCAAATACAGACACCATTTTATCTTGTTTCCTTGAACCTCATTCTGTTCAAAGCTCAATGGAAATTAAGTCACAAAGTCCTTTTGACACATGGTGATAATCACCTGCGTCTATGGTCGTAATAAAGAGAAATAAACTTTGCTGGCCCTTTAAGAGGCTTGCTCACATCTGATAATGCTTCCCACATGTTGCTGTGTTGGGTTGCTTTGTTACCCAGAGAAGCCAAGTTCTTTTAGAATAACGATGCGCGGCATCAAACGGCAACAAACAATCCCAGCGTCGGCGTGTCCTACCTGACCAGATGTCAACCGTCTGCTGTAGAGCTTGGGCTTTTGTTGAAACCAAGCCGCGATGTCATATCACACAAGAGGAACGAGTCGAAGAAGCCTAGAAGAAATACACTTTGAATCAACAAAGCTTTTCATTTGTAAAGAGAGCAAGACTGTAGAGGAAAAAAATCACTGCAGTGCAACAACAACAACAAAAAATGTCAGCGTCACTGTGGTGATCTCACACCATCCTACCAAAGCAAACAGATGATAATGTGGACGCTGACACAGACTTGAGTAAACAGAGAGTCGCGCCCATGCATTGGAGTTGACCAAGGCATACGTCCAGATGTAAAATACAACAAAATGCTCCAGGAAATTCATTAACCCTGTGCTGCTGTGCTTTCACTTTGTAGATTTGCACCAAGGGTCACGACTGATTTTCCATGATTCACTCCCTTCTAGCTACAGGATATCTATGTAAATTCAATCTGTGAACGTTGGAACCAAGTGCTATAAAACACTCCTTTCTGCTGTCCTTTTATGAAAGAAACTAAAGATAAGGACACAAGATGATGCTGAAAAAGCATAAATGCGGTGGACAAAAATTTAAAAAATGAAACTAAAAAAATGCTATGTTAAAAAAGGGGGACCTTTTTCGTGTTGACAGGAAACGCCTCTGCCAAGATGGAATGTCAAACATTCACTGCGATGGTGGGTCCAGCTGCACAGCAGGGATTAGGAAAGTGTCTGCCTTATATAGGCTTAGACATGGGAGTAAGTATCCCACATAAGTCATGACTAACACAATCGACAACTAAATATGATACAAATCTGTTCATTTTTCTCCTCACAGCGGTGGGAAAAATAAACAACTAATGTGCTTTCATTTGGAAAGTCACAGACAAGTTTATTTGATTTTAACCATTTGTGTGAATGAGTAGGTCACAATCCTGCACACAAGTCTGTTGTGTTTTGACAGCAAAATTTACCAAGTCAGTAACCTGGCTCAGCCGGTTATACAAAGGTTACAGAAGGAATTTCCCTTACAACTTCACCTCAGCCAAAAATTACCACTCATCTCAGGATATTTCACTTTAATAATACTGACCTACCATCATGCACTTTACAAAATGAAACCAACTCTAGTTTGCATCTGTCATCAAAAAGGACTTCATCAGTGTTTAGCATGCAAGTCATGTTCCTCTCATGAATAATTATAGCAAATAAAGAAATACACCTGTAAATGGGAAAGTTAACCTCAAAACAAGATTTGTTTTATTTTTCAGATGTTATAGCTGCCTGCACACAAGGACACATTGAAAATAAATAATTAGAGATACATTATTAAGTTGTGAGATGCTCATGAGAACAGCAGGGTTTTAACTGAATATATAACTATAAACATGTGTCTGCTTTTAGTTACAACTTCACAACAAAGCTCTTCTAGATAGGGAATTTCAACAAGTGTTACCTCTTCCTCATCTGCTCGTTTCAACTACCTGACAGTGGACAGGGTTCGGTCCAGTTTAGCCAAACATAAAGTTGGCCTGCCCAGAACCAAACTGCACCTTACCGAGAAAACCGTGTACGTGATGTATTGAGAGAAAACCTTCATCCTGGGCTGTTTGATAACTTTGCTGACTTTAAAAACAAGAGGAAACAAACGCTTTAAAATTACTAGTATGAGCTAGCAACCGTGAGCTAACAACCCAAGAAGTAACAAAATGGAAACACTGACTGAACCTGTCTTTTCTCCTGGCTGTTTCCACTGTGGAGATAACTTACCAGCAAACGGCGAAGTCGGGATTTTCCTCGCCTCTCTCGTCGAAACAACTCCAAACTCTGGTATTTCCAACAAACTCGGCGCGATAATTGCAAGTCCTGACAGTTAGTTAACACGGAGGCTAGCGGAGTGGCTAAGTTAGCAGGTTTACTTAGCCAGCCAAACGAGTGTCTATCCCGTCTCAGGTTGCAATGTTGTTGACAGGATAGACTAGACAGCGCTGAGCAGCGAGGAAGCAGTCTGACTGGTTAGTTACCACCGTGCAGTCATCTGGACTAGCGGAACATGCAACTTCCGGAAAATACTTTCAAAATTAAATTTAATACGAATTAAATTCGGTTTTATACTTGTTAATTAGTCTTTATTTGATTTATACACAAATATATAGAGCAGAAAACTAATTTTTAATTTGTAAAATAGTATAATAAAAGTCAATACAAACCAAAAGTCATGGCACGTAAATAATATTGTGACAACACTTACTCAACTTCCGGTTTCTACTGCGCTCAATATAAACAACATTATGGACCTTAACTAAATGGGATATTTGACTGGTCAGAGGCATCTCACCTAAGCAAATTAAAATTGGTAGTTTTACAGACGTGAACTCATAAATGATTAACATCTTATATTAGTAATTTACGTCCAGATTAATGTACTTAAGCATAACATATATTTAGAAAGATTGGGTTTTGTGAAATAAATCTGTTTGCTCCATAATAGTAAGGTAGGTATTGCTAGTTTTGTCTCAGAAAACGTTTCCCTATCATGTTATGCCTACATAAAGCAGGTTTATCAAAACTGCCCTCATGTGGAGCAGAAACAGTACTGCATCAATAAGTGGTCTTGAATTTATTGTGACTTCAGGTGTTAAATAAACTACAGCTCAGTCATTTTATTGTGCATAATTCTTTATTCAGAACATACTAACTTATGCTTTTAGCCCATAAACCTGCTCAAAAATATAGGTAAATTAAAGAATCCTCAAATATATCCATTTTTTTAAGTTTCAACCTCAAAAATCATCCTTCTGCTTCACACATTTTCAACTCTGAAATAAAGGGAAAAATTTAAAGTAGTTCAACATTTGAAATCAAAAAAATGAAACGGGACAAACTGAATGAATAGGTGGGTGTTTCAGGTTTGACAAAGCAGAATATTCTGTAGAGTCTACAGAATCAATCTTTTCGTACAATACTGTTACTTGCCTGTATTAGAACATGTTTTCTTGTAGAACTCTCAAAATACTACAATTTAGATTTCTGCGATCTTCAAAATGTGGCATCCTGAAGGGCTAACAGCTTTAAGTAGTTACCTGTAATGAACACTGAAAAATGGATGTCAAGTTTACAGACTGATGCTGTCTGAATGCTGAGTATTTGGAAAGTTTCAGAGCTGCAACACATTACAGCTGGCTGACTGCTTCTCTCTGCCTGAAGCACCAAAACATTTCCCCCCAACAATAATGGGTCCTAGATGCAATGCAGTGAAATTATGGAAACTATGTATCTGACAGTCATGAAAGCCTAAAGCATGTTGAATATTAGAGTGAGCAACTTTTTACTTTGCATCTGAACTACATGTTACTCATAAGGCTTTCATTAACAGGAGGATGATACAACTCTGTCCTAGCACAACATGAAACTAATGTAAATGAAAGTGAGGGGAAAGCAGCAAAACAAACATCAACCCTGTGAAGCAATGTCTAAAGCAGCATGAACTTTGGCTACACACTGAAACCTAATTTCATAGTTCCAACAAAATCAACATGGAAGAAAAAAAAAAAAAAAGCATCTGGAAGCTTATGATCCAATGAAGTTTAGTTGGGTCTACTTTGTGTGAACCATGGATGTGCTGAACAGAAGCTTCTGCTTTTTCTTCTTCTTCTTTCCTCCCCTTTCATCTGAAAGAAAGCAAGCAGGAATGAGTGCAACTGGAGACATTTAATCGTTTAAACATAAAAAATAATTCTCAGTGTCCCAGACCTGGTTCGACCACATGTTGTGGTGAGGAAGCAGGACCAGTGTCCAGCTGCAGAAGTGCCTTCTCAAAAGCCTGACTGAAGGAATTTTGAAAGCTGGGCACGGGGACACGATCTGAGCCGTCGCTCTCGCCGTCACTGTCTGCTGCTGGAGGGGCTAACAGCGTATCTGCAAGGGAGACCAGCTCAAAATCTGAATTTGGAAACATTTTGTAAAAAGTGTTTTCAAAAGAAAATGCACAATGATGCATTAAGTGTGTATTTCAGTATCACACTTTCTAATGACTTCTATTAAATGGTACAGGTATACAAGGATAGAAACCACCTAGTAATCAAAATAAAAAACAACCCAGGACTGTCTGGCTGTGAGGCATCAGTGCCAACCACTTATCCATCATGGTGCCTTCAATTTATTTATGTAATGTTTATTTTCAATGCATTTGCAATAGTATTTAGTTTCACATAAAATATCTGAAAGCTACCATCCAAATGCCTGAAGCTGCTCCATTTCATCCTTTGTTACTGAGAAATAATTTTGATTGATGAGTATAAAATATGCATAAAACACAGAACAGCTTGACTTTTTTAACAATCATATTTCAATTTATATTGCTTCAAAAGGATATTAGTGAGCAAACAAAATATATCTATTTCTAAATATTTTTTTTCCTGATTTGAGATCTGGTGACATTTAGAACAGTTTCAGGGCTGCAGGTGGTATTTAATTGGCGCAACATCTAAAGCAGAATGTGGTTCTCATTACTGAAATGCTTACAAACTGTACCCTAACCACAACCTTTCTAGGTTAAAAATTCAAACCACATTTTTCGTAGCGCTGATTTTAACAACCGACCTGCATCCTTTATATAAGCCTTTTACATCAACAACATTTTCAGCCTTGCACTACCTTTCTTTGGGGCGATCCTGGGTCCAGCATCAACTCTGGCTTTCCCGTCTCTCAGCATCTATACACGAGACACAGTCAGGGTGGTAATGCTAAGCTAACGGTTTCTCCTCACATCAACAATCTGAATATTTTACGGCACGCACCTGTGCAAAGGACATGCAGTGTGAATCATCCTCCACACTCCCCACAGTGGGTGTGGACACACTCAGACTTGGGAATCTCATTCCATCTAAAACAAGCAAAGAAAGGAAATCAGCAAACAGTATCACTTTATTACATCACATACATCTCTGCACTGAATTCAACTGAGCTTACCAGAAGGACTGCAGCTGAGGGGTGATGGAGGGGGTAAAGTGAAATCAGGTTGGACTGGGGGGCTGCTGTTGTGAGGCGGAGAGCCAAATGCTGGGAAATGATGCAGATTCTCTAGTCCAATATGCACCTCAGGATCTGAGGAACCATGTGAGAGAGCATGAGTTACTCTGAAATCCTGAACACCCCCACAAGAAAAAAAAAGATAACATTTTGAATCACAAACTGTACTTACATTTACCCTGTTTCTTATTCTCCTCGATCTCAATGCGCTTCTCTCTGCGTTTCTCATCTCTCGCTTTCTTCTGCCTCAGCCGCTTTCTTTTCTCCAAGTCATCTGGAAGTTTTACAGACAGTTTCAACATAGCAACACATAAAAACCCTCCCATATGGAGAACTCGAGTCTAAAACCATTCAAACCTGCAAATGTGTCCAGAGTTTCTTTGGACAGGATTGGCGGCTGCAGAGCTAACTCACAGATGCTGAATTCACAGGTGAGCGGCAGATGAGCCAGGTAGCGATTACGACGACGAACCTCCTGAGATGAAAAGTCACGAGAAAATTATTCTCTAAAAAGCAGAAACCTAAAGTAAGCCAGACAAATAAACTTAAAAATGCCAGTTTAAGTAAAAGAATACATGACGTCTGTGTCTGTTTCCTGTTTTGCTGACCTCGGTGACTGTGTGTCCGACTACCTCCACCACTCTGGCAGTGATGGTGTCAGGACACGCCTCCAAAGTGCCGTATTCACGCAGCAGACAGCGCACGTTGACGGGATGCAGAAACATCTGCTGGCAGTCTTCAGCTGGAAGGAAAAGAAGAAAATAAAAAGCATAAAACAAAAGAAAAAACTCAATCATACGACCTAAAAGAATTTAATGTGCAATAAATATAATTGCGGCTGCTTTTTTGTGCAACATTGTCCTTAAAAGCTAAATTCCCTTGTCTGAACAGATTGTGTCAACAGGAGAGCTGAGAATCACACACCTTGGTAGAAATAATAATAAGGTCCGTGCACCACGTTGGTTGAAGTGTGTGCAGACTCTGCCTGGTTGGCTGGACTCTGCTCATCGTGCTGAGGCTCTGGGGCAGCATCCGGCACAGCCTCACAGGGCTCTTCCTCTGGGACACACTCCAGGGCTGCTCCAGAAACATCCTCCAGCTCTGCAGCCACGTCCTCTGTGAGCTCCTCCACCTCGTCATCAAATGCAGAGGCGTACTGCAGGACCGGCTGGGAGGGAAACAACATGCAGGACCACATATGAATGAAGAGGAAATAACTTTAAAAAAAGAGAAAACAGTGAAATTTTATATTGTTTGAAAGGCTTTTTAAAATTCACCTTGGCACTGCTGATATTAGTCACCAGTTCCTCCACAGGGGAAGGAGGTTCCTTCAGAGTCAGTGAGGACAAATCAAGGCTGTGTGCATCCATTTTCTGTTGGAACGTTTCCTCTCGCTCCTGTAACATTAAAACAGATAAGGTCCTACTGCAGTTTTAAAACAGTAAAAAAAAAAATGAACTGAAATCTCTCACTTTAAAATAATGAAAACAAATTTGCTGCATTAAAATGAGCCTACAGCTCTACCTGCAGGAGACACAGGGCGCTCTGGATGAAGCAGCCCTGGGCCTCGTCTTCCAGGCTCAGCTGAGCCTGCAGGACTGCCTTCTCCTCTGTGACCAGGTTTAGGACTTGAGCTGGGGAGGTGAGCAGCAGCTTGGAGTATGGGCTGAAACAGGCATCTGCAAAATAAATCTTACCATCAGCCACTGCTGGAAACTTGATTTAGGAAACATGAAATATTTCTGTACAATAAATACATGAATGTTATCATGTATAAAAACATTAAGGTTTTTTTTGTACCTCCAAGGCGTATAGGTTCCTCCACCTTCACCCACTGAGAGCTTGGCAGGGCCACCAGAGCCCCCTTTTCTCTCCGCATCAGGCGCATGGTCATTACATCACCCACCACGTATTGCTTTGTCTCCATAGCAACCACACTGCAACAACAGCAATTATCAGAAAACACCCAGAAGTCATAAACTCATGTTATTCTCAGGCTTTAAAAAAAAAATCACTGTCTAGATCCGAACAACTCCTTGATCTAAAACACTGTTGTAAAAGACTCCTGACTGCTATATGGACAAACATTCTGTATACTGTTCCCTGTATACTTAATTAAGACTTCTTCTGAAGCCCCTTGTTTACCTCTTCAGGTCAGCGGTGTGCACGGCCTCGTAGCAGATGGGACACTTGGACCAGCTCTTGTCACTCAGAGACAGGTAGTGCAGCATGCACGGCCAGCAGAAGATGTGTCCACACCGGGTGATGCGAGCTGCCACAGGTGGGTAGAGGCAGATCGGGCAAGATGGCACCTCATGGCTGTAGATACGCTGTGGCATTACAATAGAAGAAAAAAACACATAAAAACATTTGTAATGGCAGCAATGTGTTTAATAAAAAAAAAGGTTAAATGTTGATTTGATACTGACCACCTGCTGCACACAGTCCCAGTTGACCAGCGTGTCGGGATCAGTGAAGTGAGCCTTGTAGTCCTGCTCATCAGTCACCACAAACTGGCAGCTGAAACACAAAGGCACTTTCGCACATGTTCGGTTTTTCTAAGACATAAATCCGACTGCGTTGGGGTCTGCTTACTTGGCCTGCAGAAAAAGCTCCTTGTTGAAAGGCTTACTCTTGTGGCCCCACTTGTTTCGGCGGCCCCAATACGAGTGGCCACCGTCTCCGACGCCATCGTGACCTCCACGGGGTTCAAAAGTGAAGTTCAGCAGATGGTTCAAACTTATCTTCTTGGGTCCAGCAAACTGAGCCGGGCTAAACTCGGCCCGGCGTGTCTCTGCTACCTGGACGGCAGAAAGTGAACACAAATGATCCGTTTTATTTTCAATCAGTTTGTGGATCGCTACTGAAAAAAGGTTTCTTTTCCAACAAACATTTTTTTTTTTTAAATCAAGCAAAAAGAAGTTCAGAACACCAACCTCCTCACGTCGTCCTCCACCTGTAACTCCATACTGTCGCCCTCCACCTCTCTGAGGGGGTCTCTTGTCAAAATTCTTGCTTTTCTGTGAATTGGTGCGGCGAGGGCCGGCGAAACTTTCTGCTTTGGGGAAGGAGGGCTCACGCTTGCGACTGTATCGCTTAGAGCCCCCATTATTTTTACCTTCTGAAATAAGAGTAAAAAAAATTGGGTGTGAAAACAATTATGTTAAAAAGATGGTCTTAAAAATATACAAGAGAAATAAATTGTTTAAAATCATTTATGTACACTGCCTTGTCAAAGGTAACAGTGCACACAGTTTTATCTGAGGAAATGCATTTATATTTTACTCAATTAGAATTTTACAATGAATCTTAATTCAGTCTACATAAATTGTATCATTCCAGTCGCACCACGGTGCTCCCTGCCATGTGAATAGTCACAATTAATTAGTAAGTATATTTATTTTTCTTTGTGCAGTGATCCACTGTTTTGCTTTCTCCTTCATTATTTTGTTTTTATACAAACTCCATGTTTTTTGTACTTATAAAATCACAATTTAAAAGTTTTTAAGTCATATATATTTTGCATTTCTTTGCTTAGTTTGATTCAGAACTTAGACATTTGTCTTTTCTTTTGTAAAGTTGTCAATTTGATTTTTTTTTTTTTCACAACAAATATTCTCCAGATTATTAAAGTACATCCACCCATCCATCATACTTTTTAAGCCTGTGCAGGAAACCTGTCTTTAGTTTTGTTCGACTAATGAAGGCAATAATATTTCAACTTGTTTTTAATAGACCAGCACCTGTCGTCAAAGACCAAAAATAAAATTTCCTTATTGACATAAAAGTATGGAGGGAAAAAAAATTGCTGCATCAGTTAGAGCAGTGGTTCGGGACCCTTTTGTGGGTAAATAAATATCAAGTGAGGGTCTCCAGATGAGACATGACTTAAAAAAGTTGCTAATGGGATGTTGTCACCATCATTCTTGCAATTTAAAAATGAATAATAATCAAAAATGAATAAATATTGTTATTGTAGTTATTAGGTTTGTTTATGTATTATTATTGTCCCCATGTTTACCAGAGGTATTAGCAAAGTTTGGATACGTAAACAAGTAAATATCTGGGGTCATAAGCGCCTGAATCTGTTATTTTGTGGGCCAGAAACTAAAAAGTTTGAAAACCACTAAGAGTGTAACCCATTTATTTTAGTCTGTGTCAGATATTGTATTTTACAAGTTAAATGTTTACTAATAAACTCAGTTTTATGAGTCCAACACTTGACAGAAGTCATAATGACTGGTTTGTAAAACCTAACATGACACAAAATTTAGACAAAAGTAAAAATATATATATTTATGTTCACTGACTTAATACAGGTACATATATTTCGCATTAATACAGTGTAATAAAGGTGTTTTGTGTGTATCTGCTGCAGTCCTGACTGTAGGTGGGTCAGATGTTTTGACAGCTACGTCAGTTTCTGCTGATAACCAGCCTGAGCAGGGGTGCGAGGCCCAAACAGGCCACAGGCCGCTTAGCTGCAACAACATTTACTTTAACTAAATACATTGCAGTCAGCGGGTCATCTTCACCTGTTTTGGGTTTAGATTCTCCGGGCGGTGGGCCTGTAGAACTGGAACGGGGCGGAACCTTGGTGCTGGAGCTGCTGCTGGGATTCTTCTCCATGTTTGTCTCCGTGTGGTGAGCGGCGGCGCTGGGGACGAGCTGCGGGCAGAGAGCCGCCGAGCTCTCTAGCATCAAAAACAAAAACGGACGAGGGAAACGGACTGCAGTGAGCGCGGGTCAGGCGGCGAAGGCCCCGATTCATTTCTGTCAAACACGGAGACCCCATTACGGCGACATCTTGATCACTAACCAACGCGAGAAAAAAAAGAGACACGGTTGTAGCGTCTCAAGTTAGACAGCCCGATAAGGAGAAAACGAAAATTCGCCACGCGGGGCCAAACCCCACCTAGATTTTTAAGTTTTGCTTGTTAAGGGAAACAATGTGCCCTTAGCAAGGCGCTAAATGTTTTCCAAAGGCTGGAAAACAGGCCAATTAAACAATTTTAGCGATTAAAATATGTCCAGGGAAAAAGCAGGCATGCACTAATGGCGACGGGTCGCCAGACAAGAAGCTGGGAGACCCGGATGTTATTTGTAACGTCTGCCGAGCTGATGGGTCCGCCTCATTTAAACGTTGGCACACCGAGGTGGTGTTTATCTGGTAAACACAGAGTATTACCCGCTACACTACTAGGTAATTATCGGTAGTTTTCCCTGGTGTTGTAAACTGTTAATGATGAAATAGTTAGTGATTACTTGGACAGGTTGCCCCAGGTCTACTGTGTCCATTTCTAACTCTGATAACAGATTCCTCTCCCCGCCCGTCTCAAGTTTAACCCAATCTTGCTCCGGTCTGTGTCAGAGAGGAGAGCAGCTACATAAGGAGGTCAGACAGAGCACTTCGGGAAATGTAGTAGTTGCGTCTTTTTATTTAGTTTTGTAAAGCTCGAAAAACTTCAGAAGAACAATGCAAATACATCTTAACACAACTTAAATATACAAAATGTCTAACTCAAAATTAGCCCATCTTATTCTTTACATGAAAATTAGTTTCATTTTCGAAGGTTATTTATTTGTTTAAAAAACACGCTACCTTATTATGTAACACTAAACAGCCTGGACATTTATTCTGCTTTCCCTAAATTATTCATGAGTCCATATGACAAATAATCATGTTGGAATTTGACTGATTTATCAACAAGTTATATAAGACACATTTGGTCTAAATATTAAATCTCTAAAGTAAATTACAGACATTGCAATTTTAAAAATTAAAGCCTTCCTCTTCTTTCTCACTCTCCGAGTCCTCTTCAGATTCGTCTTCGGTTCCACCTAGTAGACAGCAGCTCAGGATTGCTTGGCGAACCTGCATTTTTTCTTCTGTGAATGAAAATAGAGCAGAAAACAAGTCACTTGTTATTTTTTCACAGAAACTGAACGTTGTATTCTCATCAAAAGAAGTAGAATCAAGCCATGCTGAAACATTCAGCTGTAAAAGTTTCACAATACATAGAAGAATGAAACTCTCTGAGTTTTATATGAAACCCTCACCTTCGTTTTTACATTCAGGGAGCATTCGATGAAGCTGTTGGGCGTTGTATCGGATCAAAAACTTCTGACAGGTTTTAATGGTTCCTGCAAAAAAAGCAGATGCTCTAAATTAGAGGAGAATGACAACATTCAATATTCCTAAAAATGTATCTTTGATTTGTTTCGAATGCAAGGTTTTTTTTTTTACCTCCCACACACAGACAATTTAGAAAACATGGAATTATGTGGCGTCCACTTTCAATGCTGGTGATGAACGGCAAAGCAGACCAGAGGAGTTTGTAGCATCCTTTGGGGAAACGTAGAAATACTAATCCAGTATGTGCATTTAGATATTTAACTGGAAAAAATATATATACAAAAAGGATGTCAGTCAACCAACACACTGCATAAAAAAAACATTTTCAATACTTTTTCCATCAGGACAACACTGGAACATGTCTAGTTTAAAAACTACATCTCTTGACATCACATTTTTTTATAGAATAGAAACAGTCTTTATTGTCCCGCGCAGGGAAATTCAGGTGTAGTAGCAGCAGCAGATACATACATCAAGCAGTATATATCAATCCACAAAAATAACATAATTAAAGATAGTAACAATAAAGAATAAACACAAAAGATAATAGAATTAAAGATAGTAACAATTAAGAATAAACAGATCAAAAAAGGAATAATATGTGTTATATATGTGAAACCTTTACAATCAGAATAAATGTTTCACAAATCAGTAACTTTGTTTTACTGTTTTTATTAGTCTAGTAAGAATAATCTAAATATTATAGTTTAGGAACTGGACCTGTTTTAAATCAGGTCCAGGTGTCAAAAACAAAACATCAAAACACTAAAATTGACATTTCTTGGACTTTTATTGACACAACTAAAGTTTCACAAATCACAAACTGTGTATTGCACATTGCTCTTTTATAATTAACTCATTTGTACAGGTTTGAACAGTGTACTTATTTTAATTTTGAATATAGAGTGCAATAAAACTTTAACTTTATGATACAGCAGACACTGAAGCTAAATAAGCGTCGTCTACATTTAACAGCATTTATTTTTTGCCTTTAAACAATTATCAGAATCAGAATACTTTATTTAACCCTGAGGGAAATTACAGGTATTGCAGCTGCAACAGTTCAGATCAGAGAAATGTGAAAAGAAAGAAATAAGTATACTAGAATAAAATAGGTATACACACACAGGATTACATAATAAGCACACTTATGTAAACATAAACAATTTACAATAAAAATAGTAGAAATTTTAAGACAATGTGTACAGCATGTAACAAAAGATGATGTTTGGTATATTGCACGTTTGGTGAGTGTCATGGGTAAAATACAGCAAATTAAATACCAAATAAAGACTAAAAATAATCAGATGTATTAATGTAAATGTACAGATGATCTAGTTTCACATGTTTATGGATGATTTATAGAGTTTGTTGGCCATCGACCAACGACCTCCTGCGGCGCTTTGTGGTGCATTTTGGTGGAGGCCCCCACATACTCGTCTTTCGCTGAACGTGTTTAAACAATTATATATAAAAGATAATGTAAAGTTTAATTAAGTTTTTAGTCTGCTAACTATATCGTAGGATGTGCTTTACTTCTCCAACCATGGCTTACCTGAGAATCGGAGGCTGCACAGAGCTGCCCCATAGTCTCCATGCATGCGGGCCACCGCTGCTCTCACCGCTTTAGCTACTGATCGGTCATCCAGAAGCAACAGCTCGCTCCTTTTTGACACATTCACCTCGCACAGCAAATACCTACCGACAGAAGGACGATGAGTATCAAAAATGAATCATGAAAAGTAAAAAATAGAGCACGTTTTACCTCGACTTCAACCGCACCATCCCTGCTCCTCCTCTCGTGTATGAACTTCCGTCAACAAAACTTTCCGCTGGAGTTTAATGCTGGCGCCATCTGGTGGACACGAATCCTTCTGTCGGTAGGTATTCGGTGCTTGTTGCGTTTGAAACCTTACACGGGGCAGCCCGATTTAGTAGTTGTCAATATATCGCATTGTTATCCCAACAAGACGTTAACATTTAAAAATATATAGTTTCTCCATAGACAGGGGATATGATAAATACGATAAATTCCCTCGAGTTGACTATAGCATGCTATAGTGTTTTATATAACACAAAATAAATGTTTTTAAATAAAACGGGACACGCTGACAATAAATCATTCACACCCTCTTGGTAACTATGACAACCTTCATCTCTCTCAGCCAATCACAAGCTCGCTTTTCCATCCTCCGTATACGTTTCACGCCATCTTGAAATTACACCCGCAGTTTTGTCAAATTTCTCTGTAAAATAAACGCAAACTCTTTTTTTCGGTGCTGTTGCGTGCGGTATGAACAGTTCACGAAACAAGGCAGTCAGCAAGGGGCAGACGGAGGCAGACAGCGGCCTGGACACGAGCCACAGGGACAGAAAGACCGGTGGAGGAATGCTGAGGAAGCTGAAGTCGAGGCGCAGTAATACGGACAAGTGGCCTGTGGTCACAGAAGATGAACTCCGGGCTTTGGGGACAGATATTTCTCCGGACCAAGTCCTGGGTCTGCGGGATGTCACAGAAGGTATATCCTGTGTGTGAGCGTCACGACTGTGGAGCTTATTGATGCTGAAGGCACCGCTGAATGGTCAACAGTATTAGCTAACTGTGGCTAGTGCTAAGTGAGCAGTTATCTGTCAACTTCTTGATTAAGTCCAATCTAAAAATCTACTTTTTGTTGAAATAAACAGTGCTATGTTTTATTGTTTAGGTCAAGTCAATGAGAATAAGATTTATGTAATGAGCTGCAGTCATTTTTTAGATCAAAATTATATAGATGGCCACAATTAACTCACTGGAGCTGTTGCAGTTTTTATTAAGTAAACACAACAGAAAGTCACTTCCTGTTTGCTAATACTGTTTAATTAAAAGAACATGGCTTTTGTAGGTTGACAAGACTCCAGGCAAATTACCCCCACCTGTTGAATCTGGTTGAATTCTGGGTCACCAAATAAATATGGCATTACTTAAAATTAGGGATGCACGATATATCAGCATTAATATCTGTATCGGCCGATATGTAAAACTGGGCCAATATTAACGTCCGATATTGATTCCCCACTTTTTATCTTTGTGTTTCTGTTCTGGGAGGGGAGATGATTGGTTGAGCAGCATCTGTTTGATCCTGATAGTGATATTGATGCTGCACAGCCAGGAATAACTAAAGTAGAGCCATGTCAGAGATCTGGTTGTTTATTTACAGTATCAAAAAAAGACCCAAGTGTGTTTCTGCAAATATTTATAATATATTTTGTGTGTTTGTGTAATATCGGTAAATATCGGTTATGGGCCATAACAGCAATAATTATATCGGATATCCATATCGGTGCATCCCTACTTACAATAACTTCACAATCCCTACTTACAATAAGTTTCTAGAATTGCGCCGCTGAGGGTGGCAGCACGTTGGAGTAGCTCTGTTACTTTTATTGAGATTTTCTTTGTTTTTGGCTTTCAATCCTGCCTTTCT